>CM054118.1:1509409-2749409 GCA_028673005.1 Tanypteryx hageni | reverse complement strand
TCTTCTGGATGAAACTTCTGATGTCATGTCGAAATCGCAGCTATCAACTGTTTTCCGTTTTGTCCATAGTGGGCAAACACACGAAAGGTTTATCGGATTTACAGACGTAAGTGATGATAGAACGTCTAGTGGTCTTTTTAAAGATGTTGTAAACAGAGTTGAGGAATTTAATATTAAGGACAAGTTGGTCGGCCAAACTTATGATGGTGCCTGTGTAATGAGTGGACATATTAATGGGTTGGAGAGTAAAGTTATCGAGGCCTATCCTTTAGCAATATTTACGCATTGCTACGCTCACGTTTTGAACTTAGTTCTGAAGGAATGCCTCTTGAATATCAAGGAATGTAGATTGTTTTTCCAATCTATCAGTGGATTGGCAGCATATTTTTCTAAATCATAGAAAAGAGTAAATGCTTTGCAAGATTTTGTTGCTAAAAAATTACCCTCCGTCGCACCAACCAGATGGAATTTTACTTCCCGTTTATCAAACACAGTAAAACGCCACAGAAGTCAACTTATTGCATTTTTTGAACACATTGTGGAGAATTCTGGGGATTCAGACGTGGATGCTGTAATCAAAGCTCGTGGTTTTCTGTATTTCTTGCAAGATTTTCAAACAATATTTTTGCTAGAAATATTTTCTGTTCTGTTTGGCTATATTGATGTTTTGAATAATATATTGCAAACATCATCCTATGACATATTGTACTGTTGTAAAAAAGTGCGTGATACTATGAAATAGCTTAGGAATGACAAGTAACATGGATTTGATGATATTTGGGTTTCTGCAAAAGGAAAAGCATACGGTTGAGTCGTCGAAGCCTAAAAGACGAAAAGGATCTATAGAAGAGTAGAAGAGCGCGTGCCTTCGATTATACCAGAGAATAGTCGGCATGTGCCTGGAGATGGAAGAAAGATACTCTTCACTTTCGAAACTTGAGTTTTTTCAACTCCTTTGTAGCGAAAGATATGATCAGTATGCGAAAACTTTTCCTGATGGTATTCTAGAAAAATTAAAGGATTTCTACGGACCAGTTTTTGACTACGTTCGCCTAAAAAATGAACTAAAAGTGCTCTTTTCTTCTGATGAATTTGCGAGGAAACCAGTGCATCACCTATTGAAATTCATGCAAGAAAATCAGATTCAGGTTGCATTCAAGGAGATTTGTAAATTAGCGGAACTTATCATGACGATTCCGAGTTCTACTGCTACAGTCGAGCGTTCTTTTTCGGCTATGAAGAGAATACATACGTGTTATAGAGGAACACAAACGCAGGAAAGGTTATGCGGCCTAAGTTCACTCGCCATTGAAAAGACATTGCTGGTGGAACTGAAGAAAAGACCTTCATTTTATGATGATGTGCTAACAAAACTCCTAAGGTAAAACAGGAGATTGGAACTGGTGTATAAATAAGTAAAATGAGTTTTTTAAGCCTTTCTTTGATTCAATCCGGAAAATAATATTTTCCCAAGTGATTACTTTTTCAGATTTCTGTGCGTATTATATGGTTGTACATATTTAAAAATCGTAACAAAATACAGATAATTCGTACCTCTCTCTAGTATCTTCTCACAACGAAGCGTTAACCATTCTCACATAAACGGCGCGCGTGATGCATAGGTCAAGTCTATTTGACGGGGAACCTTTGTGTTGTCCATAATTATGGATTGTATAGTTAAAATCATATCAGTTAGTCAATTAAAGTATTCAAAATTATTCTAAGATTAATTGCATTAGACCAATTAAGAAGAGCGCTCTCTTAAAACTTTCACACGTCGATAAAAATGCAATCGTATGTTCAAATTAACGTGAATTTTGTAGCGCGGGTTGCATAAGACCCCCATCCCCAATAAAAGCACACCCAACCTAAATGGGCACGCGACGCCACTGTTCTCCATATACTCCTATTTTCCGCTGTCCTCTTCATATCTTGATAACTCTCTTTCCCTTTCAGATCGTCTATCAGCTGAAACCTTTTTCTACCTCTTTCCCTTTTCCCATCTAGTTTTCCTTCTAACACGTCTTTAATCATACTCTCTCTCCTCAGGTAATGTCCAACCCAGTTAGCCTTCCTCTTTCTGATAATCTGTATAATCATTCGCTTCTCTCCTATTCTTCGTAGCACTTCATCGTTTTTCATCTTATCTGTCGATTTTATCTTCAACATTCTCCTCCAAGTCCACATTTCAAAGCTTTCCAAGTATTTTATGTCATTTTTCCTTAGCGTCCATGTTTCTGCCCCATACAATGCTATACTCCATACGTAGCATTTTATCAACTTCTTGCGGATATCTTCCCTTATATTTCCCGTAAGTAGTTGTTTCTTTCTCCTGAAAGCCCCTTTTGCTTTTCCTATTCTAGTTTTGATCTCATCCTTACATTTTGCCTCTCGTGTTATGATACTTCCAATATATTTATAATCTGAAAGTTGTTTGAAGGGCTTTTCTTCAATAGTTACGTTCAGATTCTATTATTTTCCTGATATTCGAATGACCTTTGATTTTTCTGCATTTATTTCCATGCCGTATTTTCTACCTATTATTACTGCAATATTTATAATTTTCGGGAGTACGTCTTTCATTATTGCTAGAAGTACTTGATCAACCGCGTATTTTACTGTTCTTATAATCCTTCCTCCAAATTTGAAATCCCCTGTGCCTTCTAAAGCTGCTTGCATTAGACTTTCTCCATATATATTGAATAGGGTTGGCGATAGGCAGCAGCCTTGTCTTACTCCTCTACCCATATTTATTCCGCAGGTGACCACATTCTCAAACCTGACCTTTACAACTTGATTCTCATATAGATTCCTAATCAGTCTCCTGTCTTTCCAGTCTACACCTATATCCTTTAATATCTTCATCAACTTCACCCAATTTACTCTATCAAAGGTCTTCTGCCAGTCTACGAAACATGCGCAGATATCTTGACTGTATTCTATTGCCCTTTCTGATATGATTCTAACTACTCCTATAGCATCTCTAGTTCCTCGTCCTTTTCTGAAACCGAATTGATCTTCCCCTATTATTTCTTCTGCCTTTTTCTCCAGCCTTTTATTAAGAATCCTCGTGATGATCTTCGATGTGTGTGACAGAAGGCTTATAGTTCTGTAATCTTTACACTGCATTGCCTTTGGCTTCTTCTTTAGAGGGATCATTGTTACTTCTAGGAAATCCTGAGGCCACTCTCCCGTGTCGTAAATCTTATTAATTAATTTCGTGATCGCTTTTAGTCCTTCTGATCCTATGACTTTAAGTATCTCAGCCGGTATTCCATCGCTGCCCGTGGCTTTCCCCTTCTTTAGTTCCACTATCGCCTTTTCTACTTCGCTCTCCATAATACTTGGTCCTAAGTTGTCTTCTTCAATTTTTTCCTCATTTTTCAGTTCTATTTTTGCCGCTCCTGCCTGTTTGCTGTATAATTCCTTAATGTGTTCTTCCCATACCTGTGCTACATCCTTTGTTTCTGAGACTATTTTCCCATCCATATTCATAATTCCTTTACCGCAAATTCCATTAGACTTCTTATCTTCTAATTCCAGTGCCCTAGCGTACATCATATCGTACCGTCCTAACTTCTCCATTTGTTCTATTTCATCACATTTTCCTTTTATCCAATTTTCTCTAGCTTTATCTGTTACCCTTCTCAACTCATTGTTTATACGCCTATAGTTGGCTCTACCTTCTTCACTGTTAACGTTTTTCCATTTTCGTCTCTCATCCATTTTCTCCAGCATTTCCTTCGTGATCCATGGTTTTCTGATTTTCTTCTCTTGTTTTCCAATCTCTTTATCCAAGGTATCCTTGATACTGGTTTTAATTTCATCCCATTCTATATCAACGGTCTTCGGTTTGTTTTCCAACTTTCTTAGGTTATCTTCCAACCTCATGCTGACTACATCCTGCCTTTCTTTCAGTTTTTCTAGGTCCCAGGTCTGTCTTTCTCTTCTCGTTTTTCTTATTTGTTTGAGCTTTGTACTCACGTCAAGTATTAGAAGGCTGTGATCTGAATCAATGTCTGCTCCTTGCAATGCCTTGGCGTTCTTTATATTGTTCCTGAACCTTTGTTTTACAAGGATGTAATCTATTTGGCATCTCATTCTATCTCCTGGGCTTTTCCATGTGTATAATCTTCGTTTATGGTTTTCGAACCATGTATTAGTCACTGCAAGGTCATTATTGATGCAGAATTCTACGAGTTTCTCCCCTCCTCGATTTCTCTTCCGAAGTCCGTATTGCCCGACAACATTTTCTTCCTGTCCTTCTCCGACTATACTGCTCCAATCTCCCATTATTATGCAGTTTACCTTTCCTCTTCCGTCTTCTTCGTAAATTTCATTAATTTGCTCATAGATCTCATCTATTTCTTCATCGTCATGAGCTGACGTTGGCATATATACCTGGATTATCAGCATGTCCACTGGGACTGCTTTTAGCTTTATTGCCATCAGTCTATCGTTCGTTGCTATTATCTTTGTCACGCTTTTCATCATATCTTTCCTAAGTACCAGAGCTACTCCCCTTTCCCCACTATTTCCTCCAGAATAAACTACCGTGAATTCTTCCGAGTCGAACTGTCCTTCTCCCTCCCATCTAGTTTCGCTTAGCCCTATAATGTCAACTCTATTTCTTTCCATTTCTTCTTTCAAGTTCTCTAGCTTTCCTGCCTTTCTCATATTTCTTACGTTCCAAGTCTCTATTCGTAATTTACTTTCGACAAATGTTTTTCTCAAGGCAGTCCCCGCCCGGAGATTCGATTGGCGGACTATTTTACCTCCGGATTGTTTTACCTCGAGAGAACTCATATTGTCCAACCATATAATCTTTACTAGGGATTGTAATGTGGTAGTTTCCTTCTTGCTTTCCACATCGCAGTACTGTAGCCGTTCAAATCGTCCTGATCACGCCTACAGCTGTATTGGATATAGACCCAACCAACATCATTTGTTTTCGGCTCTATACCATACTGACAGTACTGCTGCCTACTGCCAGGCACTGATAGTTTTTTTTTAATAAAACCTCCATTCGAGGGGTTTGAACTCCCAAACTTTGCAATAGAAAGCCGACACGCTAACCACTACACCACCAGTATATATATAGTATAGTATATATACAGTATAGATTCAATTACCATAAGCTTAATCTTGATTGACAATTGCTGATTTATATTTGTGAAGCATTGCTACCAGATCGTAAAGAATTAATGCTCAAAGAATATGTATGGAAAATGGCGAGGCGAAACAACTTCTGCTGTGTAATTGCTGTCCGCGTAACAAAGACGTCATTAACACGAGAGTAGTTCTTCCGTCGCCTACGAGACGTCGACTGCCTATCTTTCAGTCGCCTGTGTCAACCTTCCTCCTTTGCATTAAGGGACCTATCTCAAAATACCATTCAGTTCCCTTATCCCAATAGAAAGAATCGCTATGCATAGTGACGTCATCTCGCTTCCTTCATATTTTGCAATTCACCCTCAGCATCTATTCTGCAGTCAGCTTAAGGCCTGAATATTTTGCCGCGCAATTTAGAGATTGAATCCTCCGCTTTCTTTTTCTTTTCGCCTTTTGTTCGTATCTATGTAATCTGTACCCGTTTTATGGGATATTTAAGAGATAGAGAACAACCTTGATAGGTATATTGTTCTAATGTGATATGATATGATATATTATATGATGATATATGGTATGGTATGGTATGCTATGATATATGATATGATATGATATATGATATGATATGATATTTAAGCATTAAAAATCATAAAATATTTTAGTTCGAATCAGAGGTTATAATTATAACAAAGAATCAAGGACTAAGTTAAGAATCCAAAACTACAATATTGTTGCATTTTGAACTCAAACGTCATTCCATGTATTCCTATGGGAAAACCTATCCCACATTGTGCGGTTTCGCTTCACATGGTTTATTCCAGGAAAGCATGTATGGTGAAAAGCGTGTGATGGTTGTACCTGACTTTCTTGCATATAGGATATTAACTATTACTTTAATAACCGTCAAGGGCACTTTTGTAACCCTGAAATCGATCTGATTATGTAGCGTCATCTCCTATCTATCTCTGACATATAGACTAAATCAGGCTGGATTATGTATGCTGTAAGAAAGAAGCTAAAATACGCAGAGTCAACGTGATCTACACTAGCTGAAACGCCCGGCTTCGCTCGGGAAAGAGTTTTCTTTTGAGTAGCAAACGATTTTTATTATTTATTATTTTTATTGATACATCACTTTTGATGTCATATTACAATAAAACTAATACAATAAATTCAGAAATTTACCTGCTTTCGCTGTTGGGTTCCCCAATTTTACCAACCGTTCCCCATTCCTTAATTTTGCAAGTGATGTTTACAATAACATTTACTATTTTATGTATTCTATTGTAATGTTTTACCGTTAATATAATTACGCATATTACTTAATATTCCCATGGCTATATGCACCGATGCTTTTAAAGCGGCAATATGATTATGTGGATTATATCAATACTATTAGCCAAAACGTAAACAATCAACATCTTGGTTACCTAAGAAATGTAAGTAGATTATCGATTTGTGTTGCGATAAATCTTCCAATGTTAATGGTAAAAGATAACAGTGTTCTAATATTCCTTAAAAATCATTTGACTCACTTTTAAAGTATTCATAGAATATATTTAGGCATGAATCCATTTGTATCCTTTATCTTGGCGTTGGCTATTTTTCTCTACGGCGCGCCACGGCGTGGATTTTCCTTGCATTAATCTTTACGTGGCTATCCCCCTTTGAGAAGGAAAGCAATTAAAAAATTTAGCTTTGTTGCCGCCTGGAAAATGTTAATAAATTTTGCGCTTAAAGAATAATTTCGAGCGATTTAACGTGTAATACGACAAAACATGAACATAATTAAAATATTCAGTCTTTCGTCATTTCTCGTGATCGTGAGTTCATATTTAGGTATATTTATATCCACATCAGTGAAGGGCTGCATGGCATTTTGGAGCTTCTCCACACCGTTTTCCATGTATTCTTATGGAAATGGTATTTTGTTCACCCCATTGGGTATAAAAGTCCCCACGGTTTGTAAACCTAGACCAAGTTCTTCTTTTGGTCTATAAGGTGGCCCATTAAACTTTTGAATTCGATAGTTTCAACGGTGCAAAAACGTATAAAGAACATACATGCAAACACACATACAAACACACACACTAAAATATTTATAAGATTTCCCATACAATTTTTTCTTTTTGACCCTTTTAGTTATTATAATAGCATGCTTAAAATAACGGCATAATTATCCTGTAATTTTAACACAGTTTATCATCGTTCCATGTTTCCCGGGTTTCTACCGCGTGTTTAATCTTTTAATGACGACTGTGTCGCAACCATTCCAGATTGCGAAACAGTCGTCATTAAAATATTTAACAAGCAGTAAAAACCCGGAAAACATGGAACGAGTAAGGAAACACCGCGGAAGCCTTCGCCATAGTTACAAGTTATCATCGTTGCTAGGTTATCACTTTGCTAAACAGATGTCAAAAAATATTCCTCCAATCACAAATCGATTGGGCATCGATATCGATTCGCTAATGGATGCACATACCTTTCGAAATCTCTCCACCTTTTCAACAATGGGATTCACAGAAATCTCAGACAAACATAAATAGTGACCACTCTAAGTGAAAGAGGAAATAGAGAAATGGACAAGGTCTGTACTTACATGGGTCGGAGAGAGAAGCTGGGTGTCGGGAAAGCAGAGATTCGTCGCCGTCCCCTTCCCTCTGGGCTCGAGGATCAGGCGCCGCGTCTTGAGGCCTCGGCCTCCACCTCTTGGCCCTCAGTAGCTGACCCCTAAGGGCTCTCACCTGCGCATTCAATCGACCTACCTCCGCCCTCAGGCCTCCTGATCGTTCGGAAGTGAGTTCCGGAGGAACATCACCTAAGCCACCTGAGATGAGAAATGTAAATGAGGGATTTGAGAAGCGCCCAAAATATACCGCATAAATTATGTGTGTAAATATGTACACACAAATATACACACACACATATATATATATATATATATATATATATATATATATATATATATATATATATATATACTTATACATACGGAAATCGGCGATTTATCCCAAGGATCTTATTTTAATTTTACGTAAAGAGTAATCAACAATCAACAAAAGGAATAAAAGAAAAAAGATACAACAGAGGCCTCACCTCACTTGCTTGAAAATTCTGTAAATATCTGAAAATATGTAAAATAACTATAACTATGTTAAAGTTTCAATTTTTAAAGCTGTTAATTAATATGCCAAAATTATTGTTAAACCGTTGAAAAATTAGGGTTTTTTTGCACTTCAACTTTTCCTTAAAGAAACTACATAAGGTATTACAGGATAATGGCATTAAGCAGAAACAGAAGAGCTGCATAATACCCACGCGTAATAAGCGCATTGTATGTAAGAAATTGAAATGTACATATGTAACAATTGCATTGTTTACTTGTATACAACTTTAAAACAGACAATAAAGTGTTTTTGAATCTGAAAATCAAAGGCGTGATTTTCTAAAAGAAAATGATCGATTCAAAGACCTTCAGCGGGTTTTAGACCTAAGGAAATACCTACCTAAGAAGATAAATACCTGAAGATTTGGGTGATTCAAGGACAAACGCACTTTTTAATATAGGTATGTACAGAGAGGTTATTCCCAGCTGCGAATAATTACGGCACGATATGCGGGACTGAGTTAAAGTTCTCAAGTAATTTTTTTATCCGCTTTATCGCGTTACTTTGGTTCAGTAAAACCGGGATTTTACTATGTATGTATGGATATCTGCACAAATATGAATGACAAATATATTTATATACCAGCGTAATCGCCCATCAAATATGAGGGTATGCGTGAATTAAGTATTAAGTTCAAACTAAAATTAAAACTGAGGAAACAAATTTTATAGGTATTACAAAGTAATCAATAAATATAAAATTCAAGTAATTGAGTGTTACAGAGAGTAAAAATAGTTTTGGGCGAATAGAAATTATTTTTAATTCATGAAGCATTTAATTGTCTCTCTCCCTCTTTCTCTTTATCCTTTCTTTCTTCCTCTCTCTCCTTATCTCTCAGGTATTAGAGCATTTAAAGCATGGATTCCCTACGCATAGAGTGTAAGGATTAAGGAGACAATACAATCTCGGGGTTTAACAATGACACGGTCGGGAAGGATATATCATTAAAAAGCTTAAAATTTTCCAATAAATACAATTTAAATGTAGACCTTGAGCTATTTCTTATCGTAGGCTAAATGTGACGATAAGAATAACAAGCCTTATTTATTTATCTTTAAAATGGTCCAGGTCCGAAGATCATTGGTTAGTTCTTTCTAATTTTAATTTGCAAAAGAGTAAAAGTTTGTAAGTCGAAAATTCAATTTTTACGTGTTATCTTACGGGAAATGGCACCTTCCGACCCCCTTTCCCCTCCCACCAAAAATCAAAATTCTGGCCCCGAGGTGCATGCTGATCCCATAGGTAAGTGTACCAAGTTTTAAGTCTCTTAGTTTCTTGTTTTCGAGATATGCTGTCCACACACACATTGCCTTTTATTAATATCTGATAGATTTATTCCAAGTCACGGAAAATGAAACATATTAACAGCATCAAAAATGAACATAAGCGACTTTGGCAGGATCCGAACCCAGGACTGTAGCGTTAAGCGACAAATAAACTAATTATTAATCTACAAACCCCGGTACCAGTATTAGCTTAAAATCAATAAAGACTGATTTTGCTGTCTGAATCGCCATAAAACCATAGCTCCGCTCCCTGTACCAGTCACCATCTCTGTTGCTTGAAAGTTACTAAAAATGTATTTACCCCTGCGCTAAATGATTTACTCTTCGAAAAATTTCTCTTACTCCCCTGAGTGTTTCCATCTTTCTTTCAGCATGGTATACAACCAATCCGAAAGGGGAAATGAATTCAGCTAGGAAGCAATCCTCAGAGGATTTTGAAGTTTCTTCGAAGGACTTCCTGAATTTTCCTCGCGACAAGCTAAAGGATGTGAGAGGAGGAAAAAATAGGCCGGCTGAGATATCCGACCCTCAAGGGGTTCGATCCCAAGCCTACGGCGCGAAAATGCAGCACCGAGGCGTCATACGCTGGAAGAAAATATATTCGACAAATTTTATTTATTTTTTGAGGTTAATGTGACTGATTAAATGGCTGTCGTGAACATGCATTCGAAATAGGAAGTCAGAGAGTATTTTGCGGCAATGGCTGTTAAGATTTTCGACATAAATTCCGTTCGAGAATCATTTCGATCGCCGCGATGGTTTTCCCTTGGTTTATAAATTCATAAAATAAAATAGCATTTTTTTTAAATACAGGATAACTGCAAATAACATACATGTTATACATATTATAAATAATGGTACTTATATTTAATAGAAATGGTCTGCTTTACATTTTTGCTGGGCACTGAGTGATTCGGTTTTGGTCATACTAACGAAATGCCAAATATATGTATGTGAAAAATTGTTCTCAAATACACTTTTACTCATTCCGTTGCGGAAATTCGATGCTAAAACAATACATAGATATATATTTTTTTTAAGTGAAGCTTTATTTACGATTGCAATTCCTTTCCCGATTCACAAGAGGGTAAATTTCTAATAAAACCAAATGTTCACATTTTATATCCCACCGGATGGTGCATGTCTGTCTGCAATTTAGAACAATAACATACTTTCGCTAAACAGGAAAGTAAGCGTTTACTAATGGCAAAGTATGGTGGATGTCTTTCTACAATTTAAAACAATAATAAACTCTAGCTAAAAAGCAAAGCAAGCGTTTAGTAATAGCAAAGTATGTTAAATGGGAAATCGAACTCCTTAACCTTAAAGTTCAAAAATTAGAGACACTAAGTAAAAAAACTGATGTGGCCACCACATGACTTTCTCCATATCTGTTATATTTCTAAAAATTCTAAATAGGTTATATAATAATAAATATTTTAAGAAAATGCGAGAAAATTTTACTTTACAAAGAAAAGAAATAAACTCAAACATTCTGATATTGGATATAACCACAAAGCTCCAACAATTAAGAAAAGAAAAAGGCGTGTTACTAATGTAAGACGTAACTAAGCGTCATTTGTTAACAATAGTCGTCGGTAGGTAGCGTGGTGGTGGCAGCTAAAAATATAAGATAACTCTTAAACAATGCATTGTATGGAAAGATATTTCAAATAAAGGTTGTAGAAAATTAACATTCCTACAACTTTTATTCCTACACATATTTACATTTATCAAATATTAAAGCAAATATTTTAAAATAACGAATAAGTGACAAGAATAAACACCCACTTCCGGTTGACTGCATATCGTGGAGATGGAGTGTTGCTGGATATAAGATCTTCCGGACGGATAGGGACTCCCCGAAACCGTCAGGTGGTACAGCCATCTTAGTGCGAGAGGACGTCTCGGCCCATGAGATACTGCTGCCGACAATGAGGACGCTGGGGGCCACTGCTGCGATACTTACCACTTCCTCTGGAGACATTCACCTCATTCCCTGTTACCTGGCACCTAAACGGAGGTTCCATGAGGAAGACTTCACGTCCTTGCTATCACCGGGAACTCCACTCATTGCTGGAGGGGATTTTAATTGCAAGCAAGAGTCGTGGAATTCTCGTGCGGCAAATAGAAATGGCCTTCTCCTCCATCGCTGGGCAGCCGAAAACGACGTCAAGATTCTCGCCCCGACTGCCTCCACTCATTTCCACACCACCGGTTCCAGTGATTTCCTCGATTTTATCCTCACCTCTGGGCTTCTGCAATCGGCCAACGTTTACACCGTCCCTTGCATTAGGAGTGAACACTACCCAGTGGTTGCTTACATTAGCACCCGACCTGCACATCTTCCAG
The DNA here is from genome assembly GCA_028673005.1 of Tanypteryx hageni. Taxonomy (NCBI): domain Eukaryota; kingdom Metazoa; phylum Arthropoda; class Insecta; order Odonata; family Petaluridae; genus Tanypteryx; species Tanypteryx hageni. Next base: position 2,737,492 of record CM054118.1, on the reverse strand, counting down.
CCATCTCCTACTTAGATTTTGGAAAGGCTAACTGGGAAGTCTTCAGGAGGCAACTGGTGGATTCCCTGACTACGGATCCGCCCTCACTCCTCACGCCTCAAGACCTGGATAAGCATGTCACCTTGGTGACCGAAAAACTCACTGAGGCGGTTGCCGTGGTAGTCCCTAAGAGACATCGCCGTCGTCCGGATTACCAAGACCTGCCTGGAGACATCCTAGTGCATATCCGTCTCAAGAACCGGCTGCGGAGGAAGCAACAGAGGACAGGCTGCCCCTTGCTGAAACGCCAGGTTAAGGAAATGGACCATCACATCAGAGACGAGATTAAGAACTTCCGCAGCAGTCTGTGGGACAGGAAGGTGTTCACTCTTTTGCTGGAGGATGGCTCCATTTGGCGGCTGGCGAAATCTCTCCGCAACTCCATGGTGGCTGACCCCCCACTGAATACACAGCAAGAACTGGCATGCACCCCTGCGGAGAAGGCAAAACACCTCGCCATCCACTTAGAGACAACATTCAGGCCGAACGATGGATCGGAGATCCCAGTCGAACCAGCCTTTACCGCAGAGGAGACGGAGGACGAGGAATCACCCATCCCGGTTCTCACCCGGGATCAATTGGCCCCTGCACTGAAGTCCCGTCGGCTCCGAAAGGCCCCAGGAGAAGACGGCATCCGCAATGAGGTCCTGCATTGCTTGCCGAACGGATTCATTCCTCATTTTCTGGCCATCTATAATGCGGCATTGCAGCTCGGCCACTTTCCCGCCAGGTGAAAGCTTGCACGAGTGACCTGCCTACATAAGCCAGGGTAACCCCGGACACCGGAGAATTTCCGCCCCATCTCCTTGTTGAATGGCCTGGGGAGACTACTCGAGCGTCTTCTCTTTCCGTACCTGCGACAGCACACCGAAGACAACAACATCTTGCCGCCGCAGCAGTTTGGGTTTAGGAGTGAACATGCCACCGTTAACCAGCTCATCCGAATCTGCGACTTCGTCTCGGAAGGCTTTAACCGGAACCGCTGTGCTGCAACCATATTCTTCGATGTGCAGAAGGCGTTCGACAGGGTCTGGCACAAAGGACTCCTTCATAAGCTGGCCCTCTATCGATATCTATCTTGGATTCTCAGGCTTGCCCGTTCTTACCTGCAAGGAAGGACATTCCAGGTCTCCTGGCAGCGGACGCTGTCCCCCTGGCATCCTGTACTGGCTGGTGTTCCACAGGGGTCCCAGCTATTTAACATCTACACGGCAGATATCCCGAAGGACTTTGGCAGGAACACCATGCTGGCACTGTATGCCGACGATGCAGCGGTCATCTCTCGATCAACAAAGGCTCCCATGGCTGCCCGATACCTCCAAACGGCAACAGACAGGCTGCTGGAATGGTACTCCCGCTGGAGAATAGCCATTAATCCGGCAAAGACGCAGGCCATCCTCTTCTCCCCCGGGAAACGGATGGAACCAGGCGGCGTCATCCTGGACTACACCGAGGTGGAGTGGCAGGACACCATCTGCTATCTTGGTGTGGCGTTTGACCGGCATCTCACCTTTAAGGAGCACTCCACAAAACTGGTGTGCAAGGCCGTCTCAGCCCGCATTCGACTGGCGCCGCTTCTCCGCTCCGACCATCTCTCCATGAAGAGGAAATTGCACCTATACCCAGCAGTGATCTACCCGGCACTGACATACGCTTCTCCAGCCTGGAGCGGTTACCTCTCCAGCACCTCGCTCGACCGACTGGGCAAGACAGAACGGGAACACGACGAATGAGGTCCTCTACCTACTAACCGGCGTCCAACCACTTGGAGACAAGCTGAAGGAGGCAGATCAGCACTTCTTCGACGACCTGCAAAGCAAGACCCCTGTACTTATCAGGGACCTTGCTGAGAGTGACACCCGACCCTAGGATCTCTACAACCGTCCTCGTGCCGCAACGGGACTTGAGAAAGACCAGCCTCCCCGGAAGAAACGGAAGAGGCAATAACGAAGCCGTAGGACGGCTCATTCCGCGTTGGAATTAAAACATGGAAACAGCCTCGTCCCCCATAGAAGACCCTCACAGCGGTGGAACTATGGATAATGCCTTCTACAAATAGAGAAGGGCGAAACACACAAGACTGCGGCCGGGAGATTTCCGATCCATGAATAGGGAATTTCGGGAGAATCCGGGAGGTTTCTCAAAGTTAAAAAACGCTTAAGCGAACCATGATACTCGTATACTTATATTGATGAGAAAACATACGAGGAACAGCTAATCTTAATTTTATATTTACTCTCTCCATATGCGTAGTGCAGAGAAAGTATTGCTTTCGTGAAAAAATCCAGTTCCAGATATGAACTGAAATACACGGTGCCCTGACTATTTGCTCAATGATGTCGGTGTGTATGTGTTTGTGATAGTTTTTCCTGTGAGCGCTCTAAATCATAAACTAATGGTCAGAGTAACACAAAATTTATATTTGTAATTTTTATTATGATTTTTGGCTGTAATCAGTTAACGGGATTTGGATGTTTACTGTTGTTATTGTTTCGTGCTTGGCAAATAACTATTTCAAATCTTAATTATATAGATGTTACGTATTATAAACTTCATATAAAATATTATTCTCTATAATTTTTGTATTTAACATATTTTAGTAGAACGTTTTGTTTATAAGATATTTAATTTTTTTCGTAATTTTCTAATAAACACGGTAGCAAGTCGGAGAAATAAAATATAACAGAATTTAACGGAATAGGAAAGGGTACAGCACTTTTTATTAGCATTTTAAAATTATTTGCAATAATCGTACGAATTTAGCACTTGAAACATAGGACGCACGAATCAATGATATATCACTTTCCTATCATCGATTTTTGAATCCGTTTTGGTTCTTGCTACAAATTTTTTTGAACGTGGAAATTCAACGTTATTTTCTGATGAAAATTTTTGTTCTTTTCGATGAATTGCATTTTTGCGGATTTTTTTTCTCTATTATGCGTAATTAAATAATATAATAATACAATTTAATACTATATAGTTATGGAGAAAGTCAGATTTTTATAGTACTGTATAGACGCTAGCCAACACCACATATTCAATCGATGTAAAAATAAAGGTGCATGAGACCAACCCGGCCCCTTGGTAATATTCTTCAACAGCATTGTCAAGTATGCAACCCGCATGGCGATCACCTTGTTAAGTGAAAACGGGAGAAAAGGGCCTCAATCCAGGAGTCGGGAGAATCTCTGGAATCTTGCCTAATTCCGGGAGACTCCCGGTGAATCCGGGAGGGTTGGCAACCCTAGCCACCACCCACAACCGAGAGCAACCTGTTGAAATACTCCATATTACGAACACATAAAAGCTTTTATACCGAGTATGGAGGATATATCTATTCCTATACCGATATCTTGACATTTCCATCACAATACAGAACAATGAAAATAAAATCCTGCGTAAATTCTCTTGAAAGAGATAATCACATAATAACATCAACTTAGCCCGTCACTCGAGCGACTCCATTCAAAGAAAACTTGCATTCGTTTTCTTAGACGATTAACACACACACACGCATATATATATATATATATATATATATATATATATATATATATATATATATATATATATATCATCATCATCATAGGTAGTCTGTCCGTAGACAGGTCCGTGATTATTCATGGTTAAACCTGGTTCTCCATATACGTACTCCTATTTTCCGCTGTCCTCTTTATATCTTGATAACTCTCTTTCCCTTTCAAATCGTCTATCAGCTGAAACCTTTTCCTACCTCTTTCCCTTTTCCCATCTACTTTTCCTTCCAACACGTTGAACAGTTGTATAAAACTCCTTAAGCCAAAAAAATTGTAGGGTAAGCCCTATGCATTTCGCCCACTAAGTGGGCATCTTCAGGGGAGAACCTGCCTTGGCAGTGAACAAGGTTCAACTGCGACAAAGTTAGAGGAGAGGTTTAAAACGAAAAACGAAAAAACAAATGAGGGACGAAAAGAATTTTATGCGTCAAGTTCGGTCAATTTGTATAGAGTTTTGTTAAAATCAGTATCTGTGTTCATAACATTGTATCTGTTTTTATAGATATGAAGATTTTCTAACGAGTTAAGTGAATGATTGGCTGAAGTTAACAATGTTAAGTCCTCTATGTGTATACTATGTCCAGTTTCGAGGATATGAGTGGCTACACTTGATTTCTCAAACCGATTGTGTTTGTAATGGGCTAAGTGTTCTTTAAATCGTGTTATTAGTTTACGTCTAGTTTGTCCTATGTACATTAAATTGCAATGTGAACATTGTATTTTATAAATTCCGGACTTATTCAAATTCTCCGTTCTGTCCTTAGTGCTATCTAGTAAATTTTTCAAACTATGTGGGTTCGTGTATGTTATTGTGCAATTCTTATGTTTGAAAATTTTATTCAAGCCTCTGTTTAATATGGGACAATCCGGTAGTTTTATATATTTGTTGGCTTTATTGTTGTCAAGTTTGAAAGTGGTGGAGTTGGACAACGTTTTTTTAAGATTGTGTTTCCTTATTATTTTTTGATTAAATTGGGATCAAAACCAAGTTTCTTAGCAGTTAGTTTTATATGTTTAAGTTCTTGAACATATCTATCTTTGTTAAGGGGGATGTTGCACAATCGGTGTGTTAAGAATTAGAAAATAGCTGTTTTTTGATTCATGGGATGGAAGGAGTTATTTGGAATATAATTGTCAGTATGTGTTGGTTTCCTGTAAATATCAAACTCTATTTGTTGTTGGTTATTGATGATTAGTAAATCCAGAAATGGTAAAGTATTGTTCTCTTGAAGTTCAAAAGTAAATTTTATGGATGGATATAAGTTGTTTAATTGATCCACGAAGTCTTCTACTTTTTGTTTTTTTAAATCAAAAATTGTAAAAATATCATCAACATATCTAAACCAACATTCAGGAAAATAATGGAATTTTTACAATTTTTGATTTAAAAAAACAAAAAGTAGAAGACTTCGTGGATCAATTAAACAACCTATATCCATCCATAAAATTTACTTTTGAACTTCAAGAGAACAATACTTTACCATTTCTGGAATTACTAATCATCAATAACCAACAACAAATAGAGTTTGATATTTACAGGAAACCAACACATACTGACAATTATATTCCAAATAACTCCTTCCATCCCATGAATCAAAAAACAGCTATTTTCCAATTCTTAACACACCGATTGTGCAACATCCCCCTTAACAAAGATAGATATGTTCAAGAACTTAAACATATAAAACTAACTGCTAAGAAACTTGGTTTTGATCCCAATTTAATCAAAAAATAATAAGGAAACACAATCTTAAAAAAACGTTGTCCAACTCCACCACTTTCAAACTTGACAACAATAAAGCCAACAAATATATAAAACTACCGGATTGTCCCATATTAAACAGAGGCTTGAATAAAATTTTCAAACATAAGAATTGCACAATAACATACACGAACCCACATAGTTTGAAAAATTTACTAGATAGCACTAAGGACAGAACGGAGAATTTGAATAAGTCCGGAATTTATAAAATACAATGTTCACATTGCAATTTAATGTACATAGGACAAACTAGACGTAAACTAATAACACGATTTAAAGAACACTTAGCCCATTACAAACACAATCGGTTTGAGAAATCAAGTGTAGCCACTCATATCCTCGAAACTGGACATAGTATACACATAGAGGACTTAACATTGTTAACTTCAGCCAATCATTCACTTAACTCGTTAGAAAATCTTCATATCTATAAAAACAGATACAATGTTATGAACACAGATACTGATTTTAACAAAACTCTATACAAATTGACCGAACTTGACGCATAAAATTCTTTTCGTCCCTCATTTGTTTTTTCGTTTTTCGTTTTAAACCTCTCCTCTAACTTTGTCGCAGTTGAACCTTGTTCACTGCCAAGGCAGGTTCTCCCCTGAAGATGCCCACTTAGTGGGCGAAATGCATAGGGCTTACCCTACAATTTTTTTTGGCTTAAGGAGTTTTATACAACTGTTCAACTTGGAGCCAAAGTGATTACGAGCTACCATCTACTCTTCTAACACGTCTTTAATCATACTCTCTCTCCTCAGGTAATGTCCAACCCAGTTAGCCTTCCTCTTTCTGATAGTCTGTATAATCATTCGCTTCTCTCCTATTCTTCGTAGCACTTCATCGTTTTTCATCCTATCTGTCCATTTTGTCTTCAGCATTCTCCTCCAAGTCCACATTTCAAAGCTTTCCAAGTATTTGATGTCATTTTTCCTTAGAGTCCATGTTTCTGCCCCATACAATGCTATACTCCATACGTAGCATTTTATGAACTTCTTGCGGATATCTTCCCTTATATTCCCTGTAAGTAGTTGTTTCTTTCTCCTGAAAGCCGCTTTTGCTTTTCTTATTCTAGTTTTGATCTCATCCGTACATTTTGCCTCTCGTGTTATGATACTTCCAAGGTATTTATATTCTGAAACTTGTTCTAATGGCTTTCCCCCAATAGTTATGTTCAGATTCTCTTCTTTACCCGATATTCGAATGACCTTGGATTTTTCTGTATTTATTTCCATACCGTATTTTCTACCTGTTATCACTAGTCTATTTATCATTTTTTGTAGCTCCTCTTCCTTTCTTGCTAGAAGTACTTGATCATCTGCGTATTTTACTGTTCTTATAATCCTTCCTCCAATTTTGAAATCCCCTGTGCCTTCTAAAGCTGCTTGCATTAGACTTTCTCCATATATATTGAATAGGGTTGGCGATAGGCAGCAGCCTTGTCTTACTCCTCTACCCATATTTATTCCGCAGGTGACCACATTCTCAAACCTGACCTTTACAACTTGATTCTCATATAGATTCCTAATCAGTCTCCTGTCTTTCCAGTCTACACCTATATCCTTTAATATCTTCATCAACTTTACCCAATTTACTCTATAAAAGGCCTTCTGCCAGTCTACGAAACATGCGCAGATATCTTGACTGTATTCTATTGCCCTTTCTGAAATGATTCTAACTACTCCTATAGCATCTCTAGTTCCTCGTCCTTTTCTGAAACCGAATTGATCTTCCCCTATTATTTCTTCTGCCTTTTTCTCCAGCCTTTTATTAAGAATCCTCGTGATGATCTTCGATGTGTGTGACAGAAGGCTTATAGTTCTGTAATCTTTACACTGCATTGCCTTTGGCTTCTTCTTTAGAGGGATCATTGTTACTTCTAGGAAATCCTGAGGCCACTCTCCCGTGTCGTAAATCTTATTAATTAATTTCGTGATCGCTTTTAGTCCTTCTGATCCTATGACTTTAAGTATCTCAGTCGGTATTCCATCGCTGCCCGTGGCTTTCCCCTTCTTAAGTTCCACTATCGCTTTTTCTACTTCGCTCTCCATAATATTTGGTCCTAAGTTGTCTTCTTCAATGTTTTCCTCATTTTCCAGTTCTATTTTTGCCGCTCCTGTCTGTTTGCTGTATAATTCCTTAATGTATTCTTCCCATACCTGTGCTACATCCTTTGTTTCTGAGACTATCTTCCCATCCGTATTCATAATTCCTTTACCACAAATTCCATTAGACTTCTTATCTTCTAATTCCAGTGCCCTAGCGTACATCATATCGTACCGTCCTAATTTCTCCATTTGTTCTATTTCATCACATTTTCCTTTTAGCCAATTTTCTCTAGCTTTATCTGTTACCCTTCTCAACTCATTGTTTATACGCCTATAGTTGGCTCTACCTTCTTCACTGTTAACGTTTTTCTATTTTCGTCTCTCATCCATTTTCTCCAGCATTTCCTTCGTGATCCATGGTTTTCTGATTTTCTTCTCTTGTTTTCCAATCTCTTTATCCAAGGTATCCTTGATACTGGTTTTAATTTCATCCCATTCTATATCGACGGTCTTCGGTTTGTTTTCCAACTTTCTTAGGTTATCTTCCAACTTCATGCTGACTACATCCTGCCTTTCTTTCAGTTTTTCTAGGTCCCAGGTCTGTCTTTCTCTTCTCGTTTTTCTTATTTGTTTGAGCTTTGTACTCACGTCTAGTATTAGAAGGCTGTGATCTGAATCAATGTCTGCTCCTTGCAATGCCTTGGCGTTCTTTATGCTGTTCCTAAATCTTTGTTTTACAAGGATGTAATCTATTTGGCATCTCATTCTATCTCCTGGGCTTTTCCATGTGTATAACCTTCGTTTATGGTTTTTGAACCATGTATTAGTCACTACAAGGTCATTATTGATGCAGAATTCTACGAGTTTCTCCCCTCCTCGATTTCTCTTCCCAAGTCCGTATTGCCCGACAACATTTTCTTCCTATCCTTCTCCGACTATGCTGTTCCAATCTCCCATTATTATGCAGTTTACCTTTCCTCTTCCGTCTTCTACGTAAATTTCATTAATTTGCTCATAGATCTCATCTATTACTTCATCGTCATGAGCTGATGTTGGCATATATACCTGGATTATCAGCATGTCCACTGGGACTGCTTTTAGCTTTATTGCCATCAGCCTATCGTTCGTTGCTATTATCTTTGTCACGCTTTTCATCATATCTTTCCTAAGTACCAGAGCTACTCCCCTTTCCCCACTATTTCCTCCAGAATAAACTACCGTGAATTCTTCCGAGTCGAACTGTCCTTCTCCCTCCCATCTAGTTTCGCTTAGCCCTATAATGTCAACTCTATTTCTTTCCATTTCTTCTTTCAAGTTCTCTAGCTTTCCTGCCTTTCTCATAGTTCTTACGTTCCAAGTCCCTATTCGTAATTTACTTTCGACAAATGTTTTCCTCAAGGCAGTCCCCACCCGGAGATCCGATTGGGGGACTATTTTACCTCCGGATTGTTTTACCTCGAGAGAACTCATATTGTCCAACCATATAATCTTTACTAGGGATTGTAATGTGGTAGTTTCCCTCTTGCTTTCCACATCGCAGTACTGTAGCCGTTCAAATCGTCCTGATCACGCCTACAGCTGTATTGGATATAGACCCAACCAACATCATTTGTTTTCGGCTCTATACCATACTGACAGTACTGCTGCCTACTGCCAGGCACTGATGATAGTTTTTTTTTTTTTTTATAAATAAAACCTCCATTCGAGGGGTTTGAACCCCCGAACTTTGCAATAGAAAGCCGACACGCTAACCACTACACCACCAGTGCTATATATATATATATATATATATATATATATATATATATATATATATAACAAAAGGAAAAGGAAAGGTAAAATGAATATATGGATGTCAACAAGGTGTTGGGATGAGGAAACCCAGTGAGCACTCACCAATCAGACGACTTCAGGTTTGCGAGGCCCCGGGGATGTCGAAGCGACACACGTAAAATAACACAAAAACACAGAAACATCACAAACGTAAAGCTTTCGGAACTACTCCTTCTTCAGCTACAGAGAGAGAACTCTCTGTAGCTTCGACATCCCCGGGGCCTCGCCAACCTGAAGTCGTCTGATTGGTGAGTGCTCACTGGGTTTCCTCATCCCAACACCTTGTTGACATCCATTTATATATATATATATATATATATATATATATATATATATATATATATATATATATATATATATATATACATATATATGTTTAGGTGTGTCACTTCAACACCCCCAGCCGCTCACCAACCGGAAGTCCTATTATTGGTGTGGACCCAATGGGCTTCCTTATCCTAACAACTTGTTGCCATCCATTTATTCCATTTACCATTCCTTCTCCGTATACTTATATAAATATATATAAAATATTCTTCAAAAGTTACGGCCACTGACAAATAAAGGCGAAAATCATAGAAAAATAGGAAGAAAAATTTAAGGCTTTCGAAATTTTATTGGAAAAATAACAAGCTTTGTTCGAAATTCCGATGAGGGTCTTTTGGATGGGAGTAGGGAATCCAAGCTCGAGTATTGAGTACCTGGGTAATTGGAATTTGGAAGCCTTTTTAGAGTACTCGACTACCCGTATAATTTGATCGAGTATCTAGGTGCATATTTTTTATGAAAATTTTGCAATTTTCTAACATTTGAACCAACAGAAAATAAAAAAATAGAACAAGTACGCGTAATTAAACACAGGTGGCAGGGGCGTAGCAATGGGGGCGAGCGGAGCGGCCGCCCCGAGCGCCGTAGTACAAGAGGTGCATGCATAAATGGAGACTTTTTAAAAATTGGATAATTTTTTATTTAAACTCCAAAGTGGGCCACAAGCCGAAATTTTGACAGAGACAGGTTTACTTAGAGCCAAGCCTAACATGGAACACATACGAAAATGTTGCGTTTTTTCAGCACACTAGTTCCGTCTTGTCTTCGGACTTATTACTGCGCAGGCAAAACGAAGAGTAAAAACTGAGCGTGTGTGGCGGCCTTTACAAAGGCCAACAAATCTTTCAGAGCGAGTGATACTAAAATCGTGGTCGTTGCAAGTTGCGTATCTGAGAGGAGAATCGTTCCTATTGAATAAGACCTATCTCTTGAGAGTTTTGTTTACGCCCTCGGAGGTGAGGATACTCTTGAAAAATGGATGAAACGAATGATGATGCTGCTGCATCTTTAAAAAGCAAAAAAATGAAGGAATATTGAATTTTTTCGGCCGATAAACATTGAATGAAATATTAGCAAAATGTGCTGCAAAGGACGGATTTAGCATTAAAGGAATAATGTCATCTGAAGCCATTAGAGGCTTTGTAAGACAGCGCAATTACATCATGCCAAAAAGCAAAACAACGGTGATGAAATACAAAATGAAATTCTAAGAAGAAAGATGGAAGAAATGAAAGCAGCTTTATCGCAACAACAAAAATATGGAAAGAGATTTAATCTCACCGTCGACGAATGGAGTGATATAAATGTCAGAAGATACATGAATATTACAGTCCACTCAGAAGCAATTTCGCCATTCGTTCTTGGGCTGGTTCCTATTGAAGGATCTTGTGATTCTAATGCCACCATAGCTCTAGTCAAAGGAAGACTTAATGAGTTTGGAATCGATATGGATTCTGTTGTCATCGGATTAACTCAAGACGGAGCTGCATTAATGGTAAGATATGGAAGGAGTATTTCGGCATTGCTTTAGTTATGCTACAACCATGGAATCCATCTTGGTGTTCTTGATGTATTTTATAAGAAAACAGTTCAGTCTCTCACTGATGACGAAGACAATGATGAAGATGAAGAATTCCAATGATTACGCTGGTCAGGATGAGGAGGATATCAGTAATACTCAAACCGATACGTGCGTTGTTGATGGCAGTTTTAATTTTGAACCGCAGAGTCTCGGTGAATTTCCACAAGTCCGTAAAGATATTGGAATAGTTCTTGCGGAGACACGAAAAATTATTAAACTTTTCAAAAAATCTGCTGTAAGAAGCAGTGATCTTCAAAAGCAGGTGCTGGCACAAGAAGGCAAGAAACTATGGTTGTTAGTTGATTGCAAGACCCGATGGAACATCGTTATTCCTGAGGTGAATCGTTTTTTAAAATTGAATGACTGCCTAAACAAGGCTTTGATGGAGTTTGGTCAGCAAAAATTTAAAGATACAATTATCAATGTTTTAAAGAAAATATCGGAAGTTCTGCAAACTATCGAGCTTGCTGTCAAAGATTTAAGCAATGAGAACAGAAATTTACTGAAAATTGAAGGAGTCTGCATCTTTGTTTTGAATAAATTACAACAAGCAGATACGAATCTCGCTACTGAAATGATGGATACCTTAAAAAAGGGAATGAAGGGAATGAAACAAAGTTATTGCGTCGTTGTTGCTTTTTTGCAAAGTGGCAATTGTCCTAACTCCCACTTTAATAATCATTTTACATATTTTTCAAAAAATGTAATCAAATCATTGACAAAAGATACATTTGAGAGGTTATTTGGTGAAGATGAACATAAAAATGAGCAACAAAAACCAGCTACGGAAAATGAAGGCTCTGCTAGTTCTGTGTATGATGAGCTGCAGAAAACAATACAATCTATTATGGCTATTCTGAAAGAAACTACAACAAAATCAGCATTGGACAAGGAACTAAAATTTATTGAAGGAAATAATGGAAAAGAGGATGTCGCACAGAAAAATCGTTCCAGACTTTGATAACAATTCACCCTGCATCAACAGCTAGCGAGAGAGTTTCCAGTAGCTTCAAACTTCATTACTAACATCCGAAACCAGTAAAAAATGTATACTTAAGTGGCCTTGAATTACTTAAATATTATTTTATGAATGAAAAATAAATGAATTTAAAAATTATATTTTTTTCTGACATACCCGGGTACCCGACACCCGCACCGCGTAACTTAAATGCGAAACTATCGTCATTGTCACTTGAAAATTGCTGCTGCAAAGATTCAGAGGAATCCAAAAATAAAACAAAAAAGTAATATAAAAATGAACTTTTATAACCAACTTTTACATAGTTAATATTTTAATGTGAATAAACTCTATAATATAATTATGATAACTTTTCTGCTTGCATGCTCATAAAAAGTTGCAAAAGTGTCTACCAGCTGTTGAGTGAAGTGGGGGGTCCCTATATTTAACCTTTAATCTTTTTACAGTTGAGAGAATGGCAGTCAGAAGTAGAAAAATCAGTGGCAAACGTATGAATGTTTGGTATATAAGTAGCAAGAAATTTCATAGTGTCTTTTGTTTCATTAATGAAAATACTGGCATCTATTCATATTGTTTAAAATCAATGAAAATATACTGCTAGTTCAGAGTAATTCAGCTTTAGATACTAGTAGGAGTGAAACCGTTGATCACCGACGAGGTTTTCAATGGCTTTTCTACGGAAAACAATTTTCAGAATAATCTTAAATGAATAAAAATGAAAGGTTTTTAAGATAATTAAAAACCTATTATCAATAATAATTACAATAAATAAAAACACAATTATTAGCAGAAATATCCTTTCAAAAAACGTAGGAATGCTCGTATCAATACAAATCTAGATTAAAATAAAGAGACCACGTACAATAACAATAGTTTGTTTAATCAGGTTGCTATAATAGACGCTTGTAATTTATTCAGATTTGCTTCAACAATATAAATGCAGAAAAGGAAATATAAGGTTATATAATAAAAGAAATGTCATAACTGTTATCAAAATAATGAAATATAAAAATAAACAACTAAAAAGAAAGCATAATTTAAAAAAATGCCACTTATACAATTTATCTATCTTCCCACGCATTACTTACGTTATTGCTTTATTCGACGGCTAAAACTATACATATCTTATTCTTGCGATGTTTAGACATTACACGGAAGAATTTGTCAGAAACACGCGTTCTTTTCGAAAATTCATAGCTTTTTCGTATTCTTTCCTGGTGTTGCCAAGGTGACCCGCATAATTGCCTTCGATACATTTAGCGTCTATTAAGCCTTCAAATAGACTAAAGAATTGAAATACTCGCTTCGCGCTTTTTATGAAGCATCGAAATTATACTTGTATCAATGTGAAACTTAACGGTGTAACGTTAATAATTGAAGATTATCATTATTCAGTAAAATGCGTGTGGACTGGGTGCATTTTTAACGATGATGATTTTAAACATGCAGATTTCAGTCTGACTACGCAAACGTTTTAGCAGGTACCACAAGTATTTATAATTTTCCATGAAATTAAGGCAGCAGTCCGTATTTTCCAAATTCTCCGGCAATTGGCTCGTGTCCAAGTTTTCGTATTTCAAGTTTCGTGACTCAGATCGCACTGCACGAGGAGTAAGAATGATCATCATTAAGACAATGCCCTATACATTAAATTTATCAAAAAATAGGATATTTTGTGTTAAGATTATGGTATCTTCCACGCCTTTAGCGCGTATTTGAAAAAAAAAACATCGAGAAATAGGTATGACGCCATTACATTTATTATTGAAAAGAGTTAAAATTTCTCGAAAAACTACGAAACACAGTATGAAATACTTTCCACGATTTACCGTCACTATCGTCACTCCTACCTTATAGCAATGGATAAATACAAACCTATTCGGTCCTTCCTACAGTCGATAACACAAATTTAATCGTCATGTTTGTGCTTTCAGTAGTACGTGCGATTTTCAATTTTCTATTATACCCTCAATAACAATGTGTGATGCAATTAGTGTTTTGGTTAGAGTACAATCTTACATATTATTGGAAAAAAATATTGGCGATGATGTTTTCATAATATGCCTGATATTAAAAATTAGAGTTACATATGTGCTTATATGCTTATGGGAATACACTTGATGTTAATTCAATTATAGAAAAACGAAAACATATATTTCCATAAATCGAAGTTTCTATAGCTCGAATAATTTTTGCTTTCCATTTAGATTCAATGTATAGAAGTTCCACTCTATATATACACATATTTAATAAAATATTTCCATAACTGGAATTTTCTTTTACGAGTTATGGAAGTTCACCTCTAATCCGATATGGCGACATTAATTTCCATTAAAAGCATTAAATCACTGCAATCCTAACGTATAATATATGATCCCTTTAAAAGCATTGAGGTCGTTTCCATAGTATTTTAAGATTTTCATTATTGAAAAGAGGAAATAATTCACACTTTTTTCGAGTAAAAGCAGAAATTTACACTTATTCGGTATGTATTTGAATTCTGCCTCCAAAATTTACGAACTCCGTTTTTTCTCATGAAAAACTTTTCTTTTCGCGAATTCGTATCCCAATTTTAAAGTAATTTAAAAATGCAATTTAAAAAACCTTGTACTGAATCCCATGATTTTCTTATGAGTTATTGAAATGGAACATTGGGGTTAAAAAGACCGCTTAAATATGAACTTTTTGTAATTTTCGATTTTTCTCGTCTGTTGTGTCACTCGACCAACCACCATGCCAAATTTCAGATTTCTAGCTATTCTAGAAGTACCTAAGAGTTTTTGTCAGTGAGTGAGGCACAAGTATTATACTAGTAAAAGGTGCTTGCATTCTGCAAACATTTCATCTCACCTTGAAAAAACATTCAATTTCAGAGAGATATTTAATCATTGGAAACTCTTTTTAATTCTAAAGATTTCACCACTTCATCGATTTTCGTTCTTTCTTTATGTAACAATAATAAAGTAAAATTATCCCTTAAATTTGAAATTTTAAGAATATTACGCTATTTCCATTATGAGGTGCTAGAGCGACACATTTCTTCTAAATTATAAGGTTGTAAAACATCTAGAAGTGAAATAACTTTTATCTAATTGCATTCATTTTAACAATTTTTTACGGCCGCCTCAACAATTTCGTTGTAATTTTCAAATGTCCATTCTTGCATTTGCACTATGCTCTAAATAACGTTAAAATTTCAGCATCAAAGCTCGCCCCGTAGCATCTAAATATTTACCAATTTTTTAAATTTTAAAATTTTCAATAGCCAAACAAATTAAAATGTCAAAATTTCAATAATCTCTATCTACCACAACAACATATTCGTCGAGATTTTCAAATGATTATTTGGGTATGTACATTAAGTTTTAAATAACTATAAAATTTCATCTCCAACACGACAATACGTTTTTTCACAATTTTCTAATATTTCCTGTTTATGGATTTTGACGTAGTTATAAGTTTACGCCATAGTTTTAAATCAATTTCATTATAATACAATCCACTGGATCACCTTATAAGCACTAAATTAAAGCAATTATTATATACAGTTCATCAGCCCCCATAATTGAAAGGAGAAACGTTTAGTTATTTAATAACATATATCGCGTTTTAAAATTATGACGTCATCATATGTGTAAGTCTTTGGTTGAAATCAATGGGACAAAATGCCCCTATTAAAAATCTAATGTGGCCACCACATGATTTTCTCCATACCTGTAATATTTCTAAAAATTCCAAATAGGTTACATAATAACAAATATTTTAAGAAACTGAGAGAAAATTTTAGTCTTTACAAAGAACAGAAATAAATTCAAACCATAGCCTTCTGATATTGGATATAGCCACAAAGCTTCAACAATTAAGAAAAGAAAATGGAGCGTTACTAAGATGTAACTAAGCGTTAATTGTTAACAATAGTCGTCGGTAGGTGGCGTGGTGGTGGCAGCTAAAAATATAAGATATCTCTTAAACACTGCGGAAAAATGTTTCAATCAATGGTTGCAGGAAATTAACATTCCTATAACTTTTATTCCAATGCATTTTCGCATTTATCAAATATTAAAGCAAATATTTCAAAATAACGGATAAGTGACATGAGTAACACCCACTTCCGGTTGGCCGATTTATACCAAAAACTAATGTTCTTGTGACTTTTACAAAAATGTAAAATTTCGTGTTGACCTGATTAATAGTGTTTGAGGTAAGCACCCACAAAAAGGCTGTCTCACACACACACACACAGATATCATCGAGAAAATGGTCAAAACGTGTTCAGGGGACCTGAAAACGTGTATTTCCGTTGAAATCATGAAGCGTATCGAGAAAGTAACAAGACGGAAAAGTATGCACCATAAATGGAATACACAGACATACCAAAGGCGTCCTTAATGGTAAATACCTATGAAATGCTATCGAAAAAATGGGCGATTCTCTCCCTGAAACTATAGTCTCGGGGACTATCTAGAAGTAAATGTTGTTCTTTAATAAAATTTTTTTTAATCTATACCCCGCAGAAAATATAAAAGAACGGGAGAGTAATATATGTATTTTTAATTGTTTTTTTGCTGAGATAACCGTCTTCGCGATCGATGTAGAATAAATATGCGATTTTTTGCTCGGGATTTTCTCGAATTTTCATCTCCGAAACTATAACTCGTAATTATGTGTCTTCGCGAACTTTCTTGTAGTAAATGTTGTTCTCTATCCGAATAATTTCTTTTATCTGTACCTTGCAGATCATATAAGAGCTAGGGAGATAAAATCTGGGTATTTCATTGTTGCTTGACGGATGCCATTTAACGAGATACGAACATAAGTGTATTTAAAATGATTATGTGAAGTGGAAGTTCTAATTGATGTATTCAGTTGAAAATCACAATTGGACGATAAATTTTAATAAGAATCACTCATGCCTAATTAAAGTAAAATCCGTCCAGCGGTTTAGGAGACGAAAGTTACGACGGACGGACGGACGGACCAGACGTGCCCATCAGGCGATCCGCTATTACCGCTTCGCTGGTAAAGAACGCCTAAAAAGCATTAAAACGATGCTATTACAATACAGATTGCCAATTCCCATTGAAAATAATTGTCCAGGTCTATCATAGCTGAAGTTCTTTAATGTTGAGCATCTACTATTTAATTTCTCCATATACGTATTATAGGGGAAAGTACTGTATTCATGAAAAAAATCGACTTCGAGATTACATCGGAAATACACCATTGTTTGAAACACTTTTCCGCCTTGTTTAAGAGATGTCTTATATTTTTAGCTGCTACCACCACGCCACCTACTGACGACTATTGTTAACAATTGACGCTTAGTTACGTCTTAGTAACGCTCCATTTTCTTTTCTTAATTGTTGAAGCTTTGTGACTATATCCAATATCAGAATGCTATGGTTTGAATTTATTTCTGTTCTTTGTAAAGACTAAAATTTTCTCTGTTTCTTAAAATATTTATTATTATGTAACCGATTTGGAATTGCTAGAAATATTACAGGTATGGAGAAACATGTGGTGGCCACATCAGTTTTTTTCCGATTAAAGAAATTTCTTCCTCAATTCAGCACCCATTTGAATTTAGCCTTCAAAAATAAGAACCTCATTCTTTTGACTATAGAATGGTTTTCGTCCCGGTATTCTATCTCAATTTAACTAATTTAAAAATGCAGATTTCCATGTTTTTCTTATGGAGTATCTAAATGGAACATTGGTGTCAAAAATACCCATTTAATATTTAAAACATTGAAATGTTCGATTTTTCTGGTTGGTTGTACCTAATAACTTATCATCCTGCCAAATTTCAGGTATATGTAGAAGTACCTTATGTTTTATATTATATATACACAATATATTCTCCGTAAAAAGCAGCAATTTATAATAGATATATAAAGCGAAGTTAATATAAAAGTTGGTAATAACGTTCGGCGTAAAAAAACAAGATGGCAGCCCGTGGAAGGAGGAAGAGGAGGAAGATGGGGGAAAAGGTGAGATACATTTGAGGACGCTCTCCTCTTATCAGACTCCTAGCAGATTACGTCCCGTCTCCGTTAGGGCTCCTCATAAACTTCCCTCCGTAGGAATTTTTTAAAGGTTCGGGAAGCACACTGGCGCCTTTCGTCAACGATAAAGGAAGCGGAATAAAGGTCTCGGAACCTCTGGAGAAAACAAAGTGGCAGCCAAAGATGAGGAATTTTGTCGGGAGAAAATGAATTTCGCGTGCGCGTACATGACGCACGCTTAAAGATGTTAGGATAACACGGGTCCTAATTAAAAAAAAGCGCGCCGCTGTAGTTACCTGTATTGGCCGCGATCGTGACCTTAAAGATTTATCATAGTTTTCGCCGGAATTTGTTTTTGATTTAAAAGGTAAAGCTCGTTCAAGAAATTGCCCGTACAAAAAGAAGCAATCAAATATCTCGCTGATATTCTCCATCTTGTAACTGTCCCATTACTTACGCATTTTATTGAGAAATGAAAAGGATTTCGAGAAAAAATAAAATTTTTATATACAATTTTAACAATTATTTCGTTATATATTTGCATAATTCAATAGCAGCAAGGTGTTTTTCAAAATATATTGCTTAAGAGTTTTAACTGCAAAACTTTATAGAAGAGCACTTGGGAATAAAGTAGCAACATATATAAAACGTTATATAAATGTTGAATATCAAGCATTAACAACAATGTTGATTCTCAGTTGAAATAAAATATAGATTAATATATTCCACGGACAAAAAATTAAAATTATTCAGTTTGCTCAAATATAAGTTCTGCATCAATAGCACCTGCAATCACCTGATCGTTATCAAATTAATATCAATCAATTGTAAACGATATGAAAAATTTGCAGCAGATTATTAAAATTTGAATTCTTACGCGAATAAAATGCTTTAATATTAAACGGGAAATTTCATTTCATATCGGAAAAAACCCTTCCGATAATTTTTTAACCCAAGCAAGCGACCCTGTTTAACTACATTTCCAAAATTTATCATCGTGACCCGATTAAAGGGGATCGACAAGCCGTTTATCTGCTTATTTCCGCCGCAGAAATCCCTGGAACATCCCAACGCGAGGCGGAGAAATTACGAGAACAAAAATCCTGGGCTAATCTCACCCCCTCCCCTCCCCCACTTAATGCCGTAAAAATTGCGAAGATGTACCGTCACGCCACCTACTTATACGGGACGCCATTCTCGAGTATCAAGTCGAGTTTGTTTTTTTATTATTAAGTCTCCACGCATATAAGACACTCCCGAGTTTCTCGGAGCTTCTATTATGCGATTCGCGGAACAAAGAAATATCTTTCTCGAAATATTGCGAGAAATAGCGCTATCCGAAAGAAATAAAGCAAATGCTCTCTTCGGAAGAGCAGTTCCAAGAATCCACGTCCTAACCCACACACATTTTTCCCCTCCCGCGCTCATCGCCGTCGCCTAGGCTACGGAGAAGCGACGGGGGGATATGCGCCTGCATGAAATTGTACTAGAGAGGGAAAAAAATGACAGCTAGGCTGCGCGTCCATCACATTACCCGATCTGAATAGAGAGAGAGAGAGGTGGAGTTAAGTGAGAGAGAGAGAGAGAGAGAAAATGGTTGCGAGTGAGGGACGGGACTTGAGTAGAAGTTCCACCGCATTTTTATGGAAAGAGGAGGAAGAGATATCTGAGAAACGGAACATATTTCAATACAATGACTAAGAAATGGCGAAGGATGGAAGGGTCCGACCTTTCTCTAAGAAGGATGGTAAGAAAAAGAAAAGTCTTCAAACAATCTTTATATATATATATATATATATAACAACTTACGGAAAAGGAAAGGTAAAATGAATATATGGATGTCAACAAGGTGTTGGGATGAGGAAACCCAGTGAGCACTCACCAATCAGACGACTTCAGGT
Source organism: Tanypteryx hageni (assembly GCA_028673005.1). Taxonomy (NCBI): domain Eukaryota; kingdom Metazoa; phylum Arthropoda; class Insecta; order Odonata; family Petaluridae; genus Tanypteryx; species Tanypteryx hageni. The sequence continues at coordinate 2,717,471 of CM054118.1, read as the reverse complement.
TGGCGAGGCTCCGGGGATGTCGAAGCGACACACGTAAAATAACACAAAAACACAGAAACATCACAAACGTTCATTATGGAACAATAATGGAGTAAAATAATCACTAATTTTTGCAATTTTAAAAATATTACACTTTTCCCACATTGGGTTAATAATTCCACACATTTATACCAAATTTTAAATTTGTAGCACATTTAGAAGTTAAAAAACATTTATCTAATTGTTTAAAATTAATTAATTTTTAACGGCCGCAATAACAATTTCTTGAATACACTGAAATATTTATTCGTTTGTATAGACTAATCTCTAACTAACTTAAAAATTTTAGCTCCCTATCTTGCCCAGTGGTATCAAAACATTTACCTATTTGTTTAAAATTTAAGAATTTTTAACTGCCAAACCAACTAAAATATCAAAATTAGTATAATCTCTATTTCGTTTTTTTACAAGTCCTACCTCTAAAAAAATTTCCGCTCCGTAGCACATTCGAAAATACATAAACCTTGAAATTTTGTTTAAACAATTGCGAATTTTAAGCAGCCGCATTGTTGCAATTTTTCAAGATTTTCGTTTTTTCTAGTCGGTTTTGCAAAAGATCCTACCTGAGAAAAAACTTTCGACTATACAGCTTATCTGGAAGTGCCTAAACATTACTATCCTCCTATATCATTATATATCGACTTTTCTTACAGAGGAGGATACTAATGTTTAGGAACTTGGTCCTCAAATTGGTGCCCACTGGGCATCCTTCAACACCTTTTTGCCAACATCATAAGTTAATATACGATATATAAATATATATATATATGTTATATAGAGTTGGGATTGGTAGGATTCGAAGTATATTTTTTTTAATCGACGTTTATTTTCTTTAGAGATGTTAGACGAATATTGACGATTCAAATTGCTACTTGGTAGAATTCTTTATTTTTTTTTAAATCGACGTTAATTTTCCCGAGAGATATTCAATGAATATCGACGCTTAAAATTACTACTGAAATATAGGGCTGGCAGTTTTCAATTCGATGATTTAAATTTACTTTTACATGGAAATTCTACATAAATTTGCGTTTACTTTACAATACTCCGATTATTTATTTAAATTTTCATATTATATAAAATCCTGAAAAATACGTTCCTCGAAAATTGAATTGTTTTGGCTTTGCATGGCGGTAATTTCTATTATTCACATTCAACAACGTAAAAAGTATATTTAAATCGTTAATTTGATGTTTAAATAATTAAATCGTAACTTTAAACCAAGAAAATTACATTTGAGTCGGCCACGAGATTTCGCGGGCGTCTTTTGTATTTATGACAAAATGTCCATGAACTAAGAGTGCTACGGGAATCTAAATCCGGTACGTATTAATGCGACATGCAACGTGTATATATATATATATATATATATATATATATATATATATTTATTTATTTATTTATAGACTTAATTAAATGAAAAGGTAGTGATGAGGGTGGCAACAAGGTGTTGAAGGAAGCACAGCGGACACTTACCAAGTCGGAGACCGAGTTGGCAGGCTGCTGAGGGCGCCGAAGAGACACGTTGAACACACGAACACAAAAACAAAAAAAACGCAAGCTTATCGGGCCTATGCCTTTCTTCAGTGATAGAGTAAATGAGAGTGGGAAATGACAGGGTGATGTGAGGAGGTATATATATATATATATATATATATATATATATATATATATATATATATATGGATGGTAACAAGATGTTGGGATGAGGAAGCTCTCTCTGTAGCTGATGAAGGAATAACTCCGAAAGCTTCCACGTTTGTGATGTTTCTGTGTTGTTTTAGTGTTTTTTTACGTGTGTCGCTTCGGCATCCCCAGGGCCTCGCCAACCTGAAGTCGTCTGATTGGTGAGTGCTCACTGGGCTTCCTCATCCCAACATCTTGTTACCATCCATATATCCATTTTACCTTTCCTTTTCCGTAAGCTGTTATATATATATATATATATATATATATATATATATATATATATATATATATATATATATATATATATATATGGATGTCAACAAGGTGTTGGGATGAGGAAATCCAGTGAGCACTCACCAATCAGACGACTTCAGGTTGGCGAGGCCCCGGGGATGTCGAAGCGACACACGTAAAATAACACAAAAACACAGAAACATCACAAACGTAAAGCTTTCGGAACTACTCCTTCTTCAGCTACAAAACGATATTTTTACTCCTTTCCTTACAAATTTTGCCAAACGTGATTATTTCGGCAACCAACCTATATGCGAAAAATATATCAATAGTTAATTGATGCCTTTTACTAACTGAATATTGATGATTAAACCAAATTAGCATCTTGCATATCGGTCACGAAAATATATCTTCAAACGACCACCGAAACTCCTTTCCTCCGAAAATTGTTTAACAGGGATTGAGGCATTCTCAACAAGGCCTATCCATGCCCTTAGCTGTATAGAGAGGCTGGTGGAATATTCCACCATTAGGTCGGCAAATATATTCTCAAAAACCTCGAAAGATCTAAGAAACACGTGTTCTCGAAACTAACCTAGGACCTTCGGTTAACTGATTGTTCAGAGTAGAAGCGTGAGCATTTAAAAAAACAGACATATTTGAGTGTAAGGACATACCCCTCTTTCGGTCCCACTGTTAGTGCAAACCCAGAAAAGGAACGAAATCGTAGGTAGCAAATAATATTGCGAAAAAAGTTAACAGAAACGACTTAAATATTATAATTCAGAGTAGGTTTTTGGACGTATACTTTTCCATCTTGTTGGAAAATCGACGCTTATCGAAGACTATTCATTTTCGTCGATTTTGAAATTTAAAAAAATCGACGTTTATCAACGTTTTTCGATTTAAATCGAATCCTACCAAGTCTACATATAGTTTTCCAGTTCTGTGTATAACGCTGACGTCATCAATGGCACTTTTTAACGCGTTTTTAACAAACTTTCCGATCAGGTGGAAGGTTGAAATTTCGCAGTATATAAAAATTAAATGACGAAAATAAATACAAAAAAAGACGCGAGCTCGACTCCAGGGGGGGGGGGGCGATTTCCGTTTCCCGTAAGATAACAAGTAAAAATCTACTTTTTAAAGTGCAGGCTTTTATTCTTTTTTTAATGAAAATTAGAAATTATTGACGTACGATCTTCTAATTTCAACTATGTTTTAGAAATATTAATGTGTTTCTTATTCTATTCATTTTTTCCGGCTACCGTTCGAAATCATTCATATCAAACATTTAAATTACATATTTTGGGAAAATATTGGCTTTTAAATTAAATTAAATTAGAAAGAATTGACGTCCTGTCGGACCACAGATTGGGGACCACTGCTATAGAACAATTTTCGTATTCTTGAGTCTCTTAAACGTCTGGTGATTGCTGTAAACGGCGCCGAAGATTTGGTCTCCCCTGATTTATGCCGACAACATAATTTAATACACTAATACTCAATTACGTTAAACCATTTGCCTTAGTATTTAGGTTCGAAAACTGAGTTAAAAAAAAATTATTTCGTCAAAAACATAGCAATTTTATTTCCTTCTATACCATTTGAAAAGAAACTCCAAGCAAGAGATAGTTTGAGAACGGAAGATAAAGTCAATTTACTAATTTTACTAATTTACTCATATTTTCACTATCGGTTCATCAAAATAATACTCATTCATCTGAGTGTGGTTTCATCTCTATATTCAATTATACATCCCGGTTATCATTGCTAATTCACAAACTGTTTCAAAATTTCTTTTGCAAAAAATACTTTATTCCTAAAAAACTTGTGCGTAAAAATCTAATGAATAAATTTAGGGCAGCAAGATGTAATCACAATCCAACACAGCAAATTTGCATGTTGACGTCGAAATTGAAATAGTTCCAATGATTAATACATAGTTTGTGATACCAAATTCTCTAACCGACGTTTATTTTTAAGAGGAACGATATTCAAGTCCCTTTAAGAATATGTGGCTATTTTACATGCCTGAATATATGTGTGGTAGAATCCAATAGGTGGTAAATTAGATATTATGTCATTTATATGTATGGAATATTCCATAAAAATTATACTGAGAAAACTATAATTACACAAAACCATGGAGTTGTATCCAATTATTCCTACAAGTTTCAATGAAATGAGATATCCGTAAAACCAATAACCTGGATTATTCTATATGATTGACTAACATCTTTTATGCAACAAACTGTAACGGTATTTTCAAATTTAAAGATGCAGCTTCCTACCAAACATCTCTTTGAGCAGTAGCTTTGACCGCGCACGCACAGATTCTATTGACCAATCATTCATCAATCCCGGTGGCAACAGACAAAGCGAAATCGTATGATCCATCCTTTAAAGAGAAAGGACATCGAAATAAAAAAGGAGACTGGCTTGAATAGGAACTAGAACAGGGAATAGAACGAGCAGAGAGGATGAAGACGAGAAAGAGAGAGAGATGCTGAGGCAGGAAGAGAGGGACTTCACAGGGACCTAGTGGCTCGCCTTGGGAGAATTGCGAATGAAGGGCGAAGGCCCATCGCTGCTGGTCGCCAAGGGAATTTGGCTTCCTTGATTCAATCAGGGGAATCCCTTTGCCGTCTCCCGCGTTCTCATTTACTTTCTTCCGACAGATCCAGAATCTGTTGCTGTCCGTGACGTCACACGGAGGCATCGATGGACCTCCTCCCCATCTACCCTTTTATATTTTTTATGGAAAAAAATAAACAGATTTTTGTTAGGAAGTTCCCCGTGGATTTGAGGATGGGATTTACCTTAACCGCCCAAGAATAATGGCGGAGAGAGATATCTCGGGCGCGAAAGTATTCTTAAGGACAAGCTATTGAACCCAATTTCATTTGCTGGCGTTCAATTTCAATCCTTTAAAAAAATACCAGAGTCCTTCTGATATTTATTCGGGCGTATTTTTGATTGAAATTTCTTAGCTCTCTCAGAGAACGCAATTCATCTTAAGATCGAAGAGAAAAGCTTGCACGAATTGTTTTAGTTTCGGTATCATTTATTTCATTTGCTGAGACGAAAATTCGAAGCTTGGCTATAACATTTCTCGCCCATTGTGTTATTACTAGCCTAATTACCCATCAGATATGACGGGATTATCATAAAAGTATTCCAAATATATATGATTTCGATATGAAAAATCAGTAAGATATGCTATGAACTGATTTGGCTTTCATGCACAATCAAATCAGTGTTTTTGAAAGTTATCTTTGTTTTAATTATACTGTTCAAGTAATTATTAGTAGAGAGGCCAAATGAATGTCCAAATATTTGCTGAAAATAAGAAGAAAATCGAAATAATAAGATATAATGCATAAAGAAGTAGCTCAAATTCACTTGAAATATTTTAGAAAATTATAAGTTATTTAAAACATAGAATTTAACTTAATAAATTAATTATTTTACTCTCATTAACTCGTAAAATACAGGATAAAATATGAAGAAACTGTCAATTTACCGACAAAGAAAAAATGTGTTGTAACTTACCTACTGTTACCTAAATACATGAACTGCAATGAGTTTAATTATAATTTAAGATGACACTTTTCTTTGAACTATATTAGTTTTGAAAATTTTCTAGAAAATCTCTTTAGTTAAAGAATATAAATAAAAGTCATAAAATGATATTTTTCACTCCTATTCGAAATTCGGTTCGAAAAATTTGTTATATTATCATTTAAAGAAATCCATTGAAAATTACGTTATATTTAGTTTTATGAATTCTCACCATCTGATAATGGCGCATGATTCGATTGTATAAAGTTTTTAATAATCAATTATTGTTATTTTTGTACTGCCGCTCCTTTTAATCCTATACAACTGCTACGTTCTCTTCCCCTTTCTCCATTTCTGCTCATTCGCATTCTCTTATCCTTTTTTTCTCTAATTACTTAATAGATTCAGTAAATAAGTTATACCCATGTATAAAAGTCTGATTAATGTTAAAACACAAAATTGCTGCATTGATTATAAGGTCAAGAATAGAATTCAACAATTGGGACGACAGTGGTCCAATATAGACAAAATGCGTGAAAACGGGAAAAATCGTATTAAAATGTAATTTTTCGAGATTTACAAATGAGATTTAAATTCTTTACTTCGCATAACTAATGTAGGTTACATACCTAATCCTTGAAATATTTTCAAATATAAACGAAGAAGGTCCGCATTTTAAGGAATGGCTTTTTGCGTGATTCAGATATGCGATGCGAATTTATAACTCCGGTTAATTATAAGATGCACTGCAAAAACTATGAAAATAACTATAAAAATAGTTAGTTACCAAAAATTTCAATAGGAAGTTAACGGAAAAGAAATTAATGAAAAACACGATTTTAATCATAAATAATTAGGGCACTTTCTCTCTCTCTCGAACAAGAGCATTCAAAAACAATTTCCTTACGCATATAGTATAAGGGCGACAATACAATCTCGAGGTTTGACAATGACACGGTCGGCAAGACAACATATCATTAAAAAGCTTAAAATTTTCAAACAAATGTGATTTAAAGGTATAACTTGAGCGATTTCGAACCGAAGGCAAAAGTCGAAGATAAGAATAAGAAGTAATGTTTATATTTCTTTAAAACGGTCTACATCCGAAGATCGTAGCTCAATTACTTCTAATTTAATTTTGCAAAAGAAAAAAGCCTGCAAGTGAAAAAAGGTATTTTTAAGTGTTCTCTTATGGGGATTTCTATTGAGCGTTCCGACGGACCAACGGACGGACGGACAGGCGGACGTTAGGAACAACGTACAGAATAAGGATATTGTTCCGCGGCCGGATTCGGAGATTGGTTATCGGGACAATGAATTAGACCAGGGTTTCCCAAACTTTTTCTGCAATGGAACACTTCGCAAACCTGGGAAGTTTAACGGAACACTTAGCTTATTTTTTAGGTTGGGTAATTCTACTTGTAAAAATTTAAAAAAACATTTTATTAAAACAAATTATTTATTTAGTAATTATTTTTAAATATAAAACTATAATAATATAATATAAACATAAAAATATGAATAAATAAAGCATTTAATGACTTTTATGATTTTGAATTCTTGAATTGCATATCTTCTTGATATCAGGCACAATATTGGTAAGTTGTATTCTAATATCTGGTGTGGCGTCGAGCCTGTTCCTGCACTTTGACTTCGTTGCAGCATAATAAGAAAATCCCACTTCGCATGAATAGGTTGTAGAAAATGGAAGTAAAACAATAATAGCTTGTTTTGATAAATTGGGGTACTCTTCTGACAAACTCACCCAGAAATCATTCAAAGGCTGATCTTTGTATTTTTGTTTCAAATCAGAGTCACTAATTAAATCAATTAGATTTTCATAGTCACTTGCGTTTAAGCCTACTGGTTTAGCTGTCACGGAAAATGGATTCCGAACCCAGGAATCGTCCTTAGTAGTTTTCGGAAAATATTGCAAAAGAGTTGATTTCAAGTTATGTAGGTGCTCTAAAAATGCCTAGGAAACTTCGTAATCTACTTTAAAATTTAATTCATTCAAACATTCATGTAAGGCAGGAAAACAATCAAAATTATTAGATTCAACTGATGAAATCCAAAATTGTATTTTTTTATCAAAAGATGCAATTTTATCTCTTGTATTAAAAACTGTAATACTTTTTCCTTGTAATGATAAGTTAACTTCATTACACTTGGTAAAAATATCTGCCAGATATGCAAGTTTTATCAACCATGAAGGATTTTTTAAAACTTCAACAAAATTTTGTACTTGTACTGAATTATTTTGTGCCTTCAAGAAGACCAATACCTCACTTCGAAGTTCATAAAGTCTTAATAGTGCCTTCCCTCTGGATAGCCATCTCACTTCAGTGTGTAATAAAAGTGCTTTGTGTCCACTACCCATTTCATCGCACAAAATTTTAAATAATCTGGATTGAAGTACATAGTTAATCACTTGCACGGCTTCATCCATAACATTTTTTAAATTTGTGGAAATTTTTTTAGTCACCAGTGCTTGCCTATGCAAAATACAATGACTGCTGGTGGCTCTTGTAGCTACTTTCTGGATGCGTGATACAACACCTTTCATCTTTCCTACCATTGCTCGAGCACCATCTGTACAAATATCAATACACTTCTCCCAACCTATCTCTTGATTTGTAATGTAATCATTAATACGGTTAAATATATCTTCTCCTGTAGATTGTCCATGTAAATATCCACACATGAGTAAATCTTCTTCAAAACTTTTATCATATGGGTAACGAACAAATACTAGTAGTACAGCTAGTCCTGCGACATCTGTAGATTCATCCATTTGCAATGCATATTCACTGCAAAGTCCAAGACGACGAATTAACTCTTTCTCTATGCTAGTAGAAAGATCTTTAATCCGTCGTGAAACAGTATTATTTGATATTTGTATTGCATCTATTTTTTCAGCAGCCTGTTCGTTAAGAACAAGTGACACCATGTCTTTCGCACATGGCTTAATGAGTGTCTCTCCAATCGTATGAGCTTCACCATTAAGTGCAATGCGATAGCTCACGCGATAAGATGCCTCTGTTGCATTTTCATTTTCAGTTTTAGCCATTTAATCATTTGAAGTTTGGACTTTTCTAGTGAGTCACGTCGTCTCTTAAAAAATTCCATGTCTTTTCCTTTATAATCACTGTGTATCGTTCCGAAGTGCCTGCGGAGTTTTGCTGGAGCCAAAGAACTGTTTGCGAGTATTTTATGACATAAAACACACATTGCATCAGGATCATCCGAATTGCCAATACACGTAAATCCCAAGTTTAAATAACTTTCATCGTACTTCCGTTTTGGTCTGTTCATAGATGACACTTGTTCTTTAATATTAGATTTTGAAGAAACCACGGGTTTTCGATCATTTTCTTCTTCAATGATAGACGTATTGGATGTATCAGTAGAAGTTCTTGGCCTTCCTTTTGTCGAAGTTCCAGTTTTTAACCAAAAATCCATGGGTAGTTTTTGAATAATATTTAAATACTGTAATAAGGACAAATTTATCAACAAAAAATTTCAGTTCAAAGTCGATCAAATTTTAAGGTTAAAAAACAACACGGACTTACTTATGAAATTTCCCGCAGACCTTTCCCTCCCGAATTTATACACTGATGCCGAAGACTGTCTTTTGATGAAGAGTGGAGGAGAGCTGTGATTTCATTTTTAAGACATTTCCAAATATACAAAGATGGAAAGTGCTCTTCATTTCTACTAAAATGTCCAAGATTAGATGTGTGTTTGTTAGTAGTTCAACCGGCAGCCTAGGGAGAGCAGCACTGAGTTACGATGGTAACTTTTAACTCATGGAAACGCGCGAGTGGTTGGTACGAAGGTCCGTACATTGGTAGTGGGAACGGGGCATTATTTACACAGCACCACTTTCGCTTAAAACACCCACACACGCGCACACATACATAAAGGCAGGAAATTTAAAATTACTTTTCATTTATTACTTGAAGTAGATAGTAGAAGATATTTAAATATATTGCAGTGTATAAAACCTTTCCAAATTGTCGCGGAACACCTATTCAGGTTCAGCGGAACACCGGTGTTCCGCGGAACATAGTTTGGGAACCCCGGAATTAGACTATTTGGAAGTTGGAAGCCGAAGTAGGCATCTTTATTTGATCTGGCGTACACAATCGTCGGCGTTCCAATGCGTGCCCCTCCATACGACTGACCTCTCTCCTATGCCCGCTCCCCTTTTATAGGCCTTGACTGCCGCCTGTTTTCGGTTGCGGGAGTCGAATGCCTCCCACTGTGTGCCCTTGAACGCTACACTGCTCCCCTTCTTGGACTTCCAGTTCGCCCTCGAACTGAGTTAGGGCGATTCTTGATGGAATGGCACCAGTCGATTGAAATGGACAACCATTGTTCTGGACGGGTCTTCTCTCTTTAGCGGTATACCAAGTCATTCAGGACTTTGATGACGGTGTATGGACCCTCCCATGGCCGCTGAAGTTTTGGGCACATCTCTTTCCTTCGCTTAGGGTTGTAGAGCCAAACCTTGCCACCGTTCTTATAGGCCGTCCCTTTACTTTGTAAGTCATAGTGGTCCTTCATCCGAGCAGTCGCAGTCCGCTGTTGGTTACGGGCAAACTCGTGCACCGTCACCATCCGTTTCTGCAGATCATCTACGAATTTATCCGCAGGGTTGTAATCTTCCGGTCGAATTCCTAGGACTAGACCTCCCGAAAGTCGGAGCTCTCTTTCGAACATCATTTGAGAGGGTGTTACCCGGTCGTTTCGTGCTTTGCTGAGCGGTAAACATCATGGCAAATGGAAGAAGTCGGTACCAATCGTGTTGGTTTACGTCCACGAATTTCGACAGATAGTTAAGCAATGTCCGGTTTAACTTCTCGACAAATCAGTCGGATTGCGGGTATTATGGCGTAGTCATGGTTTGTCAGTGCCCAACCATTCTAGAACTTGTTGAAATAGGGTGGATTCAAAGTTCCTTCCCTGGTCAGAATGAAGCTCCCTCGTCACCCCGAATCTTGAAAATATGTTCTTTACTAATGTGTGTGCTACCGTTCTGGCTTCTTGGTTTGGAAGTGGCAAGGTTTCGGGTCACTTTGTGAAATAATCAGCTGCCACTAATACATATCTGTTACCCCGTTGAGTTTCGGGAAGGGGTCCCAATATGTCCACAGCCATTCACTGCGTAGGGGCTCCAACTTTATACAGTCTCAGTCTGCCACGGTTCAGAGTGGTCGACCCAGTCCTGGAGCCACATACCCTACTTCTGCGGTGCCAATCTTCCACATCCCGCAGGCGTACTATCCAATAATAGCGGGCACTGACTTTTTCTAGGGTATTCGTCACCCCATAATACCCTCCTGTGTTTCTATTGTGTATTTCCTTCAGTATCTCTGGTACCCATACTCTCGGTATGACCGACAGCATCTTTGCTGTCTCTCCAGTATCGGACTTCCACCTCCTGTAAAGGATTCGATCTCGTACTTCCAGAGTTCCCCAATGGGACCACAGGGCCTTAGAGTCCGGATCGGTTGCCGCAGTGTCTTCCCTAGGAGGTATCTGCCGCCTTTGTTTTGCCAGAAGTTACGAGCTTAACGTGGCATCCTCCTGTTGAGCTTCACGAAGTTGTATTGAGTCGTCTTCCACTTGGATTACTGATAAGGGAACGGTTCCGTTACCCCATCGTTCTTCTGCACGGCGACAGTGTCCACAATCATTGTCCATGCAAGGTCGCCGGGACAAGGCATCAGCATTTTTGTGTCGTAGTTCCGGACGTTGTCGGTACTCCATTCCTGGGAGGTACCGCTGCAGGCGTTCTATCCAACGGGATACTTCTTCTTCAGGATTTTTAAAGTTTAATAGCCACTGGAGTGCTGCGTGGTCTGCTCTGATGGTAAAATTCCTCCCGTAAATGTACTGGTTAAAATGTTGTTCTGCCTTTACAGCTGCTAACAACTCAAGTCGTGTGGTGCAGTAGTTTTTCTCGGGCTTGCTGAGGCATTTACTAAAATAACCAATAACCCGCTGTTCCCCGTCCTGATTTTGTGATAACACGGCCTCAACCCCGCATTGACTTGAATCTGAGTCCAATAAAAGATCCCCCACATTTGTTGGGTATGCCAACAGAGGCGCGGTTGTTAGGGCACGCTTCTCTTCTGCTCGGTGATACGGCGCAGAGGCCTGGCAACGCTCGAGAACTCCTTGATTAATCGCCTGTAGTAGGCGCAAAACCCAAGGAAACTCCTCACTTTGGTTCTCTCCCTCGGTATTCCTCATTCCTGTACCTCTACTTTCTCTGGGTCTGGCTCTACCCCATGACATGAGAAAACGTGTCCGAGGAATCGAGCATTCCTTTTGATTAGCTGGCACTTCTTGGAGTGTAGGCGCAGCTTTGTCTCGCGAAACCTGGTTAATACTTCGGTAAGATACCACAGGCTCTCTGAGAAAGTTCTGCCGAGCACAACAACATCAACGAGGTTGGATAAACAATGACGACAATTTAAATCCTTGAGTAAGAGCTTAGCCTTTCGAACGTAGCAGAGGCGTTGCAGATACCAAACGGCATAACCTGAAATTGCCACACACCGTTCTTAGTTGCAAACGCGGTTTTCTCCCGGTCATCAGGGGCGACCTCCACTTGCCAGTATCCACTTTGGAGGTTCAACATGGAGAACCCTGTGGAGCCAGCCAGGGCGTCGATTGTGGGGGGTAATGGGAATGAGTCCCTTTTCGTAACTGTGTTCTGGACGCGAAAGTTGTCGCAGAACCTTGAAGTCCCATCTTTCTTCCTCACCATGACAATCGGAGCCACCCACGGGCCTGACGACGGCTCGATCACGCCTTGCTCCGCCATTTTCTGTATATGCACCTCTACTTTGTCCTGCTTGGATCGTGGGATTCACCTAGATAACTGCTTTACAGGCGCGAATTGTCCTACGTTAATCCGATATTGAACGAGATTCTTGCGTCCAGGAAAATCCGTCGGCCCAACAAAGACATCTTGGACCTCCACCAAGAGACGTTTGATTGCTTTCCGTTCCTTGGTGTTCAGAAGTCGGGCTGCATCCTATTAGAGTTCCTATAGGAACACCGGAGGAGTCCCCTCAAAGTTCCTAGCCGGCGAGTCGTGCCGTGGCAGGAAAACAATCGTTACAGGGCATGCCTCAGCCAACTGTAGTCCTTGACTTACACGAAAGATAGTGTCCGATACACTCACCCCTCAGACGCCTAACATTTTTTCGCCCAGGTTCAGCAATGTTTTCCCTATCAGGAGATCAGACGAAAGATCATTTGTTGCCATCCGCTCAGCGACCACCAGCGCCCTCTTCCCTGTCTTCCGATGCCACCGGAATCCATGGTTCCAACCATGGTTCCCCACCTCCACTATTTCCGTTGTCAATAACTTTCGGTAAGACCCGCCAACATCTTCATTCTCCCTCAGCAAGGCTACATTCGGGTCACTAAGCTGTAGTGTGTTCCGAGTCATGTCGACGGTACATCCGTGCTTACGGAGAAAGTCCATTCCCAAGATGCATTCGTGAGAGATATCCGCGACATATTCTACATATTGTATCCGTTGTACCCCAAGGCAAATATTCAGGTCACATTCTTCGGAGTTTGGCGACTCCTCCCCTGTGGCAGTCCTTAATACCAGGCGCCGTCTGCGGTTTTGGGTCATCATCCGTTGCTGCACGACAATAGGTGGAATGACTAACCTGACACTGTCCCCGGTGTCCATCAATATCCGACACCCTGCCATTCACACATCCGTCCGATAGCAGCCCCGAAGTCGCTCCCGCTGTTCTTACGTTTATTACATGGGGCCCGTCGAGCGGAATAGTCGGTTCTCGCCCCTGGGAACCGACAAGTCATCGTTTTCCGGCCTCGAGGAGCCGGATGGTGATGGGCAGTCCTTCTTCAAGTGACCACCACGGCGACATTTCCAGTATTTCATCCTCGCTGGCTGCTCCACCCCCTCACCGTAGGCACAGACGTCTTCGGTATCCTCCTCAGTATCTACTACGCGCGCCATCTGAACGCTAGCCATTGTGGCTTGAAGTGCCGCTTCTACCACAAGAGCTTTGGTGAGGTCTTTTCGTACGGAAGTGAGGCCCGCAATCCGTACAGCCATTTGCACCTGCATATTGCTTACGCCGCTAACGTATTGCTTTGATTAATTCTGATCTTGCACCTCCGCTGGGCATCTGAAAAACGCTAATCAAGTCAGTCGTTCGACATCCGCTGCAAAGGCTTTCCTTCGATTCCTGTCGACGGCTATTTAGCTTGATGTGGTTTACCTGAACCAACAGGTCGTCACCAAATTGGAATCGCAGGGCTTCCTCGATGGAGAAGACATCGTCCGTATTAGAAACCGCCTGAAGTACGGCAAGAGCGGGCCCCCTAAGTTTGGCCGCTAGCATATTGGCCTTGATAGCCCCCGCCCTCCTTTTGGACTAGCAATTATCTCAAACTGCTGGAGGTAGTCCTGTAGCGCTGTGCTTTCATCGTAAGTGGAAGCCTTAACAACGCACGAGGCCCCCGGGCACACTCCGTGTCCGGCCGATTGCAGATGCTGGACCGTCTGTTGAACGGCTTCTAAGTCCTTTCGCAATCGAGCATCCACGTGGCGCACCAATTGGAGAGCATCATCTTTTATCGCCTCCGTGCCCCGGAACACCCCTCCCAATTCACGCGATAGACCATCTATCCGTGACTGGAGGTGTTTTGCCTTCTAAGATTTTCGACTGCTCCAGCTTCAACTGCTATCTCTGCCGCTCCCCTTGCACACGCAACTGTTCCGAGTGCGCCCGCAACTGTTCAGACTGCGCCCGCAACTGTTCCGACTGTCGCTCTTCTTGTGCCCGCCAAAGTTCCGACTGTAGCTCTTCCTGCGCCCGCAACTGTTCTGACATCAGCCGCAGCATCGCCATTACTTGGTCTGATGACTCCGACCCTGTTGCTCACGCTTGGTCTTCCTGCGGCTTCCCGCGCGGCATGTCTCCGATAGCCAATCCCACTTCTGACTATTCGGAGATTGGTTATCGTGAAAATGAATACGACTATTTGGAAGTTCGAAGCCGAATTCGGCGTTTTTATTTGCTCTCGCGTGCACACTGGTCGGCGTTCCAATGCGTGTCCCTCACTCCGACTGACCCTCTCTCCCATGCCCGCTCCCCTTTTATAGGCCTTGACCTTCTCGACCGCTGCTTCGAGAAGTTTCCCGAAGAGTCTCGGCAGCCAATTTTTGGTTGCGGGACACGAATGCCTTCAACTTCGTGCCGTTGAACGCTACAATATTATGTATATACAGCGTTCCGGCGGGCCAACGGACGGACGGATGGAAGGACGGACTCTGCTTAAAAAGGGCGATCTGAGTAATGAAACTTGAAATTGTAAAACTTCTTCGCGAAGCCGATTACCAGAGAATTTAGAAATTCCTGATAGATGCCTTAATTTCGCATAAAATGAAAACTATTATCTTATATAAATAGGCTCTGTGTAGTTCTAATGATGTCGCGTTGGTTTATTTATCATTTTATACTTCTGTGCATGATGATTTATCAGTATTCAAGCACCGACAATTCGTATTATAAAAACGTTGCCTCAAGTAAGGTTTCGTAATTTCTTTGGCCACTACATTTATAAAGTCAATTCTAGAAAGTTCCATTCTGTCCTGATAAATTGATGGATTATTTAAGCATTTACTGATGTCATATCGAGAATACGAAAAAATATCGCCATTGTCCAGCGGCGGGTTCGACGACTTGTTGAATAAGCTGCACATTTTTTATCTAAGCAGTCGACACCACCATTAGTATTATTGTAATAATCAATTATTTCCGGCCTTTCTGTGTCCTTATCGGCGGTTTCTTCAAAGTGGTGAAATGGAGGAAAGTAGGACAACTGATTTTCGTCGACATGACATGACATAGGATATAATTTTAAAAGATTTGGTAAACCCGTAAATAGAAGAACCAACAGCTCTTTATTGAAAGGTAAATACTCGGGATGTATATCCCTCTTGTTTTTTTCATGGCCCTTACTACAGTCACTCCATTTTCTTTCAACACATTCGCCAACTCCAGAGATTGGTAGCAATTATCGACCGTAACGTTCCTATTACTACGAAATATTGGTTTGCAGAGTCTGATTACAGCATGAGTTGGAATAAGGTATTTCTTCCCTATTGGGTTTAGCCCGTTTCCTCTGCCTTTCCCTGTTTACAAGTATAAATTTTAAATATAACTAATCTTTGAATCTGCAATGCACTGGATTTTCAAGCCGTATCTATCCTGTTTGTTCGGCATATATACATTGAATTTACTACGACCTCGAAATATTACTAGCATTTCATCGAAATTGCACCCAAAAAATACTTACTCCGATTCAAGTGAGTCTAATACACGCCGAACTTTCCCCTCTAAATCAGAATCAGTGTAACTTATCATAAATGGTCTAGCTTTGTCTGCCATCTATTAAGAAATCACAACGTTAAACTAATAAATAAAATATAGGTAATACTTTTGTGAAGTGTAAAAGAACGCAATATTTACTTCCAGAAAAAGGTAACACAATCAGTGTTATGAGGTCACGGTGACCGCAACTACGCAGCATCTCTTAGAAAGAAAGCAATGATAACACACCGCTTCAGTGGCAGTCACAGAACAAACTGATTTGAAGGCACACAAGGTTTTAGGAAGGAAGCCCTAGAGGAGAAAATATAAAAAAACCTCTGGCGGTCCCACGGACCTCATAACATTGGATATGGGTTAATTTAGCCAAATGAAATTAACGGACAAGCTTGATGTTCATTCTAAACTAATAGGTTCAAATATATAAATCCTTCAAAGCCCCTAAAAATGACCAAGATTTTCATTATTTCTCCTAAACATTAGGTATACCATATGGTGCGGCCCAAAATTGTTCTTTTAGAAATATTACAAATGCAACGGATTTTAAGTAATTTATCTGATGAAATACTACAAATAATATTTTTCAATTTTATGGGTATATTAACGATAAAAAATTTCTAATCTTTTGAATTCCTAAAATATGACACAAATATTTTAAGAAATAACCCAAGACAACGGAAAGAAGCTGACACGAAATTTCTATATCAAATAGCTTTTCCGGCAATAATATTACTTCATAAATTCAATTATATCGAATTACGATAACGTTTATCATGAGGTTTAAAATAACATTATTCGGTGTCATGTAAATTGCGAAAAACTTTTACATATTAAATGTTGACATATTATTACCATAATTTGGTTTCAGCAAAAAGCACCTTAAATCCTGAGTATGGTTCTTTTATTAACGTGTAACTCAAAAAAGTCAATTTTCTATTTTTGATTTGACTAGAAAACAAGATGATCTAAACAGAACTTATGATGCCTCTTTTCCATTTAGTGTTTTGTTTAATACTTATATTGGCTTTAATAGCTTTAAAGTCATCGCGAATATGTAGCTCTTTGTGTTCCCAAATTTCATAATTTAATACACTCGAACGGAATATTAAATTGATCACGCGTATTTGTGCGGCAAAAATAACGCGTGTACGTATTAGAATATATCGAATCTGAGTCCAACAATAGTTGTTGCTATGACAACACTCTCGTAATGAGTGATAAAAACTTCAAAATCTCCAGTATTTAAGCGAAATTATAAGAAAACAATCGATAAGCAAAATTCTACGATAAAAATTAAAATCTTCATTCCTTTCCTCTGTGAATAGTACAAAACTCGCTCCGATATTACAATTGTAAGATGTTTTAATGTGCAAGAGAAAATTACCCTGCACGATGAATTTCAGATTTTCCATGTAAATCAAATAGGAAGGATAGTTCCTGGAATAGAACCCGGGACTTCAATCTTCGCAACAAAAATTATCCTAGGGAGATTGGCCCATGTAACAAGAGATTTCCACCAATTTTCATGAAAATCGGTCTATTGATTCAAAAGTTAATAGTGGGGACAGACAGACGGACGGACGGACAGACATACAGGCACAACGACAAAACTATAAACCTATTTCCATTCTGGAAAGTGGGCTAAAAACCGTATTATTTCAACGAAATTTTTGTTGCGCATCAAGAGTCGAGCGCCGCAATAAATAAACAACCAAAAATAACCGTCCTGGAAATAATATCGTATTTTTTAAATTTTTAAGTGGTCCCAAGAGTGAGTACTACTCGTAAACCATTCTCGTTATAAAGTTTCTCTATACATAAGGAAATACTGAATTCTTCGTATCGCCCAAACATGTCCCGAAACAGAGAAGCGACCTATTATGTAAGCCATAATGTCGCCTAAAATGTTTCCACACGACGCCCTTACAACGACGTTAAAAAGATTTCCTTTTCAACCGTTCCGCCCTCGCTTCTCTCCCTCAAAACCTCTTCCCAACAAACAGATGGTCCAAAACTAACGACGCCATTGTCCCCGTTCGGTTCCCGGGACGAAATTGAATTTCCCTCCCTTAGAGCCTTCGCTTCCCACCATCTCCTCCCACCCCCTTCCAAAAGAAGAAAAAAAAAACATTTGTGCAACCCATCACAAAACATGCGAATAAAATAATGCATTTTTTGCATGGGAGGTTATTGCTCGGCGCTAAAAAATACAAAGCTCACCGAAACCATAGAAGAAGAGTCTATCGCGAGAAAGCAGATCGCGTGGCAGAGAATCTCGCAGACCATGACCGAATCTCATTATTTTCTGTTGGTAACTGTTTTCTTAAGAGGCAGATAGAGCAGGAACAGAGAGAGGAGGAACTTACATAAGTTTTCAAGAGTAATTTCGGTTTCTTCTTTACTACTCCTTATATTGATCAAGAACATTTACGTAACATACCATGCAAAATATCACCAAATCAAACCAATAATCGCTTTAACACGTTTTTTGGACCGCTACATATCAAATCTGATCACTTTAAGATTTAAATAAAGTTAAAAGTTTGCAAGAACAACATTTCATAGTTTATTTTTAAGAGAAAGAACGCGAACAGGGAATAGAAACGTATTCATTTTCAAGAGGTATTTCGACCCTCTACACTAACGACTTGTATATTAAGAAGTTATTTATAATAAAATATGCAAACTCTGTGCCAAATCGCACAAATAATCGCTTTAATACGTTTTTTTGGATCGCTGAATGTCAAATCCGACCACTTAAAGATTTAAAATAACTGCAAAAGCTTTTAAGGACCACATATTTCATGGCTCATTTCATGAAATATTTCTAATCTTAAAAAAATTCTGAAAAGCGCAAAAATAGAGGCTGTTATGAGTTATGAGCCCTTGCTCAATTAAAAAAAAAATTTTGTTAAACATGCAAAAAAATACCACTTTAAAAGATGAGAACAGCATCGGTCGCGTGTACCGTGAAGTCTCGGCGACGGTTACGTGATGTTAAACGACCCGTGCCGAATAATAAATGCCTTAATTAGAGCCCGCACTGAGACGATGCCAAAAAACTAATAGGCCGACGTAACTCTCCCCCTCCCCTTCCCCCACTTACATCACTCGACGCCTCTTTGATGATTCTCGTTACAAAGATCTCACGAAAGAGGGCGTACCTGCATCCGAATCCGGCAAAGCACGGAAGTTTTAGGAGGGGAGGGAGGAGTAATGGAAAGAGTCACCTACTGCTTTAATGACAGGTAATTACGAGAAATATTACCCCGATATGGGAAACGCAACGCCTTCTCCAAAACTACCTGTCTTCCCCCGAAACCCCTTTTCCGCTGCCACCACTCCTGACATAGCACACATCCTCAATAGGTAGGTGTTGGGTGTTCAACACTCCTCCCACTCTAACACCACAGAGAACAACACAACCCCACGAGCATGCGTCATTAGTCCACCCTTTGTTGAGCCCGTGTATTTGCACGAGTGTGCTCGATCCGGTATCCAATTCAAGAGGGGTAATTTCGGAAATGAGTGAAGGGAATTATAGGGAGTATGGGAGGGAGCGACAGAGAGGAAGGGAGAGAGGATGAGAGAGAGGAAGAGAGAGAGGAAGACAGAGGAAGAGAGAGAAAAAGAGATGGTGAAAAAAAGAGAGGAAGATAGGGTGAAAGAGAGAGAGGAAGGGAGAGAGGAAGAGAGAGAGGAAGAGAGAGAGCAAGAGAGGGTGAAAAAGAGAGAGGAAGAGAGAGAGGAAGAGAGGAAGGAGGAGAGAGAGGAAGAGAGAGAGGAAGAGAGAGAGGAAGAGAGAGAGGAAGAGAGAGAGGAAGAGAGAGAGGAAGAGAGAGAGGAAGAGAGAGAGGAAGAGAGAGAGGAAGAGATAGAGGAAGAGATAGAGAGGAAGAGAGGAAGGAGGAGAGAGAGGAAGAGAGAGAGAGAAAGAGAGAGAGAAAGAGAGAGAGGAAGAGAGAGAGGAAGAGAGAGAGGAAGAGAGAGAGGAAGAGATAGAGGAAGAGATAGAGAGGAAGGAGGAGAGAGAGGGAGAGATATAGGAAGAGATAGAGAGGAAGAGAGGAAGGAGGAGAGAGAGGAAGAGAGAGAGGAAGAGAGAGAGAAAGAGAGAGAGGAAGAGAGAGAGGAAGAGAGAGAGGAAGAGAGAGGAAGAGATAGAGGAAGAGATAGAGGAAGAGAGTGAGGGAGGGAGAGAGTAAGAGAGAGGGAGGAAGAGAGAGAGGAAGAGAAGAAGGAGGAGAGAGAGAAAGAGAGAGAGGATGAGAGAGAGGAAGAGATAGAGGAAGAGATAGAGGAAGAGACAGAGGAAGAGAGTGAGGGAGGGAGAGAGTAAGAGAGAGAGGAAGAGAGTGAGGGAGGGAGAGAGTAAGAGAGGGAGGAAGAGAGGGAGGAAGAGAGAGAGGAAGAGAGAGGGAGGAAGGAGAAAGAAAGAAAGAAAGAGAAAGGAGAAAGGAAGAAAGAGGAGAGAGGAAGGTGAGAGATAGGGATAAGAGAGGGAAGGACGAAGAGAGAGAGGATGAGAGAGAGGAGAGAGAGAGAGAGGAAGGAGAGAGAAAAAGAGGGGAAGGAAAGGGAGAGAAAGGAGGGAGGGAGAGAGAGAAGAAAGTGAGATGGGGAGAACGTACGAACTGCTTTTGGATATGGGCGTGGTTCTCCAAAAGGGGTCGCGGATGATATAAAAAACCTCCCCACTTGACGGAAACCCGGAAATTAATCCGAGTACCGTCGCATGATGAAAAGCCTCCCTCTCCTCTTCCAAAACACACCACCACCACTCCCGGTAATGTCCTCCTACAAGCAAAACTACTTCCCTCCACCATTCCAACCCATTTCCCTCTCCTTCCCTGTCTTCCCCTCTCCCCTTCATTGCTGCTTTTCCCACCACCATCCCTCGTCTCGTGCCGGCGTATCGCTCCCCATTCGACTAACCATTTTCATCCTCCGTCGCCAAATTTCACTTTTCCCCTCCCACTCTCTCTCCCTCTAACCAGAAACGTTTCACATCTATAGTAGTAGATCCCCGAGATTTGGCTGCTTCACGTGGGTAGGGTGGAGCGGATGGAGTAGGTATTTAAGACTTAGGAAGGAAGGAAATGCAAACATTTTTAACGCGATTGTCTCCTGCCTTGAATTCGACGGCCTCGGCAAAGGAGTGGCTAGCGCGTCTGGTTCGAGTACCACCTTGGTCATGGTTGTATGTGATTGTCATTGTTGCTATTGTTATTTCAATATTGTTAAATTGTTTCTGATATTCAGTGTAATTGGCCTTGGGTTGTCTCTGAGTTTTTTATAATAAATAAATAAATCATCGCGAGGTAGTGAGGAATGGATATCAACACAAACCGCGCGATTAGGCAATAAACTGTTTTTACCGGAATACTTTCTGTAAGTCAGAGTCCGTACACGCATACGTCAAAATTGCTTGATGGGTTAAATTGAAAATCACTACTATCTCTGGTAATACTTTCCGCATATTCACGTACCGCATCCAAAAGTACATCGATTATTTTCACTAAACTCTAGTAATTATCGTTAAAATTTGCATTTAATAATAATTTAATAATACCTGGATCGATAAAAGAGCGCACATGATTTAACAACTTCGAACATAAATTTTTCCGCATTGAATTTAATTCAATCAGATCGCTCATTTTTTGCGCAATTACATTTAACATTTCGAGAAAAAATAAATAAATCGGTTAATTTCTCAAACACTTTTTCAAATAAAATCGGAAACAATTTATGAACTCAAAAACCTTTGACGTTTTCATTTTTAATGGAAGCAGAATTTAGATTGACAGCGAAAAATTACTTCAGCAATACGCAAAAAAGTCGCACGTGTTCCTACGAGCAATATAACTTTAAACAGCTACAATCCCGTGAATTAGTATTAAAACTTTGTTCAAATATCCGCTCATAGGGTAGGCAGACGTCCTAAAATTGAACGAGTGGGTTGAAACTCTTCCTTATTCCTTCACACAATTGTTTGACGAAATGAGTTTATTTATATGCTCGTGTTTGATGTTTACAGGGTAAATATCTACAATCATCATCATAGGAAGTCTTTCCATAGACAGGTCCGTGATTATTCATGGTTAAACCTAGTTCTCCATATACTCCTATTTTCCGCAGTGCTCTTCATAACTTGATAACCCTCTTTCCCTTTCAAATTGTGTATTGGCTGAACTTTTTCTTATCTCTTTCCCTTTTTCCATCTAGTTTTCCTTCTAACACGTCTGTAATCATACTTTCTCTCCTTAGGTAATGTCCAACTTAGTTAGCCTTGCTCTTTCTGATAGTCTCTATAATCATTTGCTTCTCTCCAATTCTTCGCAACACTTCATCGTTTTTCATCCTATCTGTCCATTTTATCTTCAGCATTCTCCTCCAAGTCCACATTTCAAAGCTTTCCAAGTATTTGAGGTCATTTTTTCTTATCCTCCATGTATCTACCCCGTACAGAGCTATACTCCATGCATAGCATTTTATGAACTTCTTGCGGATATCTTCCCTTATTTTTTTGTTACTGCGATAGTATAGCAGAAAATGAGCGTTGATTGTGGAACGCAGTAAGCGCGCAGTCTTAAAATCAAGTGTTATGAACTTGTTTCCACACCACCAGATGTGGTAAGTATCTAGGCGCATTTTTTCAGTGGTATCCTTTTTATGCACTAATTCACCCAATATTTCAATTAGTTAATATAAATAACAGGTGTCATAATCATTTAGTATTTCAAAATTACAATTAAGACTGCAGCTGCCGTGACAGAAGGCACACATGATTATGACACCTCTTACTTACGTTAGGTAATTGATAAACAGTGAATTAGTGCGTAAAGAGAATACCACTATAAAAAACGCGCCTGGAGCTCTACCACAGTTGGTGGTGTGAAAACGAGCTCACAACACTTGATTTTAAGACAGAGCACGGCCTGCGTTCCGCAAACAACGTTCATTTTCTCCTGTACCATCGCAGCAGCAAAAAAACTGCAAAGAAAGTTTCTTGTAAAACATTTTATTTTCAAAAAGTTTCTTTACTTAGTTTTTTCCGTAGATTTGACCATTTCCGAGTTATACGAGAAAGGCCAGTCACGGGTCGTGCTCCGGCGGCCATTTTGGCGCCCAAACGGCCGACACGTACACGACAGCCATGTCAACTTTTGATATGTTAGCCAGGTTGCCTTAGCGGACAAATCTGCTTGGTTTCAAAACTTTACGAATTACTTCCCCTAAAATGACTAATTTTACTGGTCTATTATTTTCCCAGGTTTTTGTGTTTGTTGGGAACGATGTATGGGCACAGGCTGCCTAAGATCTAGGGGCGTTGCGGAACTTCCCTTGAGAGAAAATCCGCAGCACAACCCGCTACTGAAGAGGCAACAGGCGGGTGTACAAAGTTCTACCTTTTCACCACCCATTAAACAGAAGTTTGTTTTAAGATGAGGTTATTCATACGAAGGGACGTGTCACGTAAGCCGGTTTAAAGCGCGAAAATAAAATCAAACGTATCGCCTCGACTACGCCGACAATTAAACTCTACTCATAGAACCATTACATGGAGGAGATCCTTCACGCGGACACGGATATCAAGATTGCACACCCTCCACCACCCGCAGGAGATTCGCAATATCCCCTTAAAGGCGACCCACTTCCACGCACACCCTCTCCCGGAGGCGCGACGTCCAAAGCTCCACGCGTATCCCATTAAGGACGTCCCTCCCTCCGCCATTGTTTATCAGATGCATCTCCCCCACTGCTCCCCATTATATGGCCGGATGTATTAAAACGCCCCTCCACACCCGGACACCCACCATTTCCTTCCCTCCTCCGCTTCCCCAGCCTTTCCAACACGTGCCTGAGGCAGGCGAGGCAAACTTTTTTTTAAGCATCCGGTACAAATTCATATCACTCCCGCGACCTTGGTACTTGCACTGCTTTTTGAAGTCAGAAAAGTAACAAAAATAATAAAGGAGATATGGACGCTCCTCCTGTTTAGGAGAGCCATCTGCTTCCACCGCGAGAGAAAGAAAGAGAGAAAAATTTGCATACCTCCTTTCGTCGACTCCCGAAATTTCCTCATAAAAAACCCTCTTCTTTTTTATGTGTCGGGCCATTTTGTCATCGCGGCATCCCTCACTCAATCTCCCTTTTTTATCCTCGCCCGGCGTCGCTACATTGCTTGACTGCTTATAAATAAGGCATTTCTCTTTGCATTATGTAACGGTGTGTGTGTATGAATGTATATATGTATATATGTATATATATATATATATATATATATATATATATATATATATATATATATATATAAACACAGGGTGTCCGGTGACTTTATGTCATAACTTCGGGATCATATTCCTTAAGTGATTTTGAGTAAAAAATGGCATACGAACATGGGTCCGATTCTCATTTGTTACAGAGTTACGGGCAATTGAACTTATCTCGTCCTTTGATTTGTAAAACTGAATGGCTGAAAAAATTCATTGTTTAAATAATTATTCGTATAAATTTATAATTGTTCAAAAATGTATTATTTAATTAATCATCCGTTTACATTGATACTTAATCCATTATTACAAAAGTGAGAAGCATGACGCTTGCACAACAGACGTGGACGTAAATTGCAAGCTCGCAGGCAGCTTGTGAGTAGAACGTAAGCTAGCGTCCAGTGTAGTGGGATGTGACACGTGTGGTATCATTAGATTTTAATAATGCCGTTTACATTTTCAAATTAAGAGTATGCGGATATGTACTTCGTGCACGGGTTTTGCGATGGACACTCCGTTTATGCCGTTTACGAATATCGACGACGATATCCACAAAGAAGAACACCAGATCGACGTACTTTTATTCAAGTTCACCGACATTTACGAGAAAATGGCTCATTTCCGTGTCTTTGAGAGCTGAACGTCCAGTGCAAGTTAATGTGGATGAGGAGGAAGACATTATTCAAATGGTTCAAAGAAGTCCATGTCTTAGTACACGAGGAATGTCCGCCCGCCTCAACGTTCCGCGAATGAGAATCTGGCAAACATTACACGGTGAGGGACTTTATCCATACCATATCCAGCAAGTTCAGCATCTTCAACCCGGGGATATGGCTAGTCGGTTGAAATTCTGCCGTTGGTTATATGCACACCCCCGCCTAAACCGTTACATCTTGTCCACGGACGAGGCACAGTTTACTCGTGATGGAATAAATAAAACGAGAAACTACCATTTATGGGCTCGCGAAAATTCTCACTGAATAGTTGAAAGCTACTTCCATCTCCGTTTTTCTGTGAACGTGTGGTGTCATTGAGAACCAGCTGGTTGGACCGTACTTCTTCCCGCCACGTCTGACAGGTGCCGTTTATGCTGATGTTTTGGAAAATGAAATGCCGGGTCTCTTAGAAGACATTTTTCTTCATACACGACATCAGATGTACTACCAGCATGACGGGGAACCCCCCCCCATTTTAGTAGGAACGGTACGCTGTATCTTAACAAGAAGTTCCCTAACCGATGGATCGGTCGTGGCGGTGCGCAGGATTGGCCACCGAGGTTTCCGTATCTCACTCCGTCGGATTTCCAAGCAAATGAAAAACATTGTGTATGAAGCCAAAGTGAGCACGAAGGAAGAACTTATTCAGCTAATTTTTGATGTTAATAACGCTGCAGTTCTTCGCGCTGTTTCATATTCCCTACTCAAACGGACCAGATTGTGCATCCAAGCTGAAGACGGCCATTTTGAACAATTGTTGTAACATTGGATTAAGTATCAATGTAAACGAATGATTATTTAAATAGTTCATTTTCAACAATTAACAATGTATACGAATAATTATTTAAACAATGCATCTTTTAGCCATTAAGTTGTACAAATCAAAGTACGAGATAATTTCAATTGCCCGTAGCTCTGTAA
The DNA here is from genome assembly GCA_028673005.1 of Tanypteryx hageni. NCBI lineage: Eukaryota > Metazoa > Arthropoda > Insecta > Odonata > Petaluridae > Tanypteryx > Tanypteryx hageni. The sequence goes on along the minus strand of CM054118.1, from coordinate 2,691,638 downwards.
CAAATGAGAATCGGACCCATGTTCATATGACATTATATATATATATATATATATATATATATATATATATATATATATATATATACGTATATTTCTTTTAAGAGGCGGTGAAAAGAGGCCCAGTGATTTCCATCGGAAGATACGCGAGGCGTTTGGGTGTGATGCGGAAATTACCGTCAATCGATGGGAGCATTTTAAACTCTCTATCTCCTGCAGAGTAAATATTTTCAAGATAAAAATGGGATGCTATCCGTTTTATTTCCTATCGAACATTTCCGATGCTCTCCATACACTATGAGGACGGAGGCGCTTCGTTTTTGTTTTTTATCTCCCAGCGCTACGCGTCGCCCGCGAATAAAAAAATTCGAGCTCGTGATAGACTTTTGGCCTCGCGAACTATGAATGGTAATAAATCACGATGGTTAGAGAGAAAGAAAAATTCATTTATTTGCGGCTTATTCATTTCATGGCTTAGCGCAAAATTATCGGAAATTGATAGTTCCATAGGACCTAAAAAATCGGAGGCGTGCATAAACGTGGCGGGGACGATAAAAATATTTTTCTAAATGTATTTATTATTTGATAACGATGCCACTCCGGTATTGAATTATCGAATGGAAAATTTCTCTCCCTGAATATATATTACTCCCGTATTTTGGATGACTGATGCTTCGTTATTTGACAGGAAAAAATACCACCGCATTAACGATGATATTTTTCGACGTATTTTCTGGATCATTTGTGGTTTAAACTCGTTTAAATAAATAATCACTTATGATCTTAGGTACCTTTGAGCAATCATATATTTACGCAGACGGTTAGTTCCACTCGCGTTGTTAATTATGAATAAATGTAAAGATCGATCAATCCAATATAATGCCACAATACGATTTCCTTCAAGTGCCTTTTATAAGAGCCGTGGCAGTAAGATTTGGAGCCTATAGCAGTTTAATTAGGCAAATTTCAAAAAAGATTTGTTTAGACTTATCTTTCTCCATTGTAATTTAGAAAAATTACATTTAACTTAAAATTACTGAAATACATGAGCTCCAAATTAATATTTATTTGAACGACATGACGCTTTTCGGTATAAATCGTTGCAAAGGAGTCTATGATAAATACTACATTAGCCGCTTCCTAGCTACGCCCATTTTAATAGAGACAAGCGTCTCAGCCGAGTCATCAAAATCGTTCATTGCGCTATCCGATTCGTCCTAAGATAGGTGGCCTCCTATGAAATGTGCTCCGAGAACTTAACACTCTTACTATTATTTAGTACGAAATTCTTGTAAGAAACCTGATATCCCATTTCCGCCACCCTCATTTACCTACCACACTTTTTCCCTCCCCGTTCCCTTTTTTAACCCCTATGGCCGCCACTTCCCCCTCCCCCGTCCCCTCCCAAATATGGGAACCCCCACTTACTCCTCCTACTCATTTTTTAGTGCTTTTCGTCATTTGCAAAAAGCACTATTATCTTCGTGATGTCCGTCCGTCCGTACGCATATATCCGGGAAGAATTGGCTAAACTGATTCCAACCAAATTTACTACATAGAATATTCACATAAATTAATGACAAAAATGGCATATTTCGACCATATCCATTACGCAGAGGTACCGCAATTGTAATGTTACCTTTTCGGTAACTGTGAATTTGGAAGGAATTGGCAAAACAGATTTCAACAAAATTTTGTATGGAGGAGACGTGCAACATAGAAAAATAAAATCAATATGTTTAGTATAGATATAAACATCAGTGCTGCCACAATAAAAGTAATAAAAAAAGTTCATTTTACACCTGTTTGTGTTGAATTGTTCAGATCAATGTTAACGAAATTTAATATTTATAATGAAAACATACATACAAAACCAAAATAGCATATTTGGACCGAATCAGCTAACAGTGGTTCCACAATTACAAATTAAACTTTCAGTAATAATAGATTTGGAGAGAATTGGCTGGACGGATTTCAACTAAATTTTGCAGATAAGGTTTGTACAACATACCATAATGAAATCAAGATGTCTAAAGGTAAAGAGCAGGGGTACCACACTAAAAGTGACAATATTATTTTAATCGTATTTCTAGAGAACAGACCTCATGGATTTTAACTAAAGATAGAATATATAATCATCATATAAATATATAACCAAAATATTAAATATCAACCGGGTAGACTAAACAGGGCTACCACAATATCCAGGTTAGTATTTTCTGTAACTATAAATTTGGAAGATATTGGCTGAATGTATTTTAAAGAAATTTCGTTTGTAGGAATGAATTCAAAAGTTTTATTATATAGTTTGTTTTCAATAACGTGTTTTTAGCCCTAATAATGAGTGAAATTATATAAAAACAAAACTAAATAGGGATGAATATATTTTAATTGAAAAGAACAACACTAAAAGTGAAGTCTGAAAAGGAGAAATTCGGTGCCGTTCAGTGCTTTAAATGTAAGTCAATTCTGAGATACACATCTGGAACAATTGGGAGTTCACATTTAAGTCGCCATCCTTGCAAAAGTAGTTTTGGAACGAGTAGCATTACACAGTTTCTTCTTCCCTCATCATTAATTGTGCCAATGCGAGTGACGGAGGAGATAGCAAACTCTTGAGTGTCTTTGTGTTGCAAGGATCTTAGACCATTTAATATTGTTGCCGGTACAGGATTCTTAGAGTATACACAAAATTTGATTAAAATAGGCACAATTCCAGAATATGTTAATGTAAAAGGCATACACTACCTCACCCAACAACTATTTCGCGCCACACAAAAAGCGAAAGATTTGCGTCAGGAACTCATCACTCAAATTCAATAGTTGATCCATTTAAAGTCCTGTAGTGCCTCTACCGATATATGGACTGATGATTACAAAAAAATATATTTTAAAACATTAACTATACACTTTGTTGACGAAAAAGCGAATCTTCGTAATCATGTTCTTTTTACGTATGAGTTTTCTGAGGAAAGGAAAACAGGCAAAAATATTATAAAGAAATTAATAAGAAGACGGGTTAAGTTAGACTTAAAGCTGGATTCGCTCTCAAATTTAATTTTTGTTACAGTTCAGGGAGCTAATATAATATGTGCACTTCAGTAATATACTAGGTTCAACTGCAGTTCGCATGCAATCAATACTGTTTTAAGAAACACTTTTAAAAAAGAATTTATGGAATCAAAGTTACATGATGTTCAACAATTAATAATTGCACTGAAAGAGCTAGTTAATTACTTACAAAAAGTCCGGTCTTGTAAATAGTCTTAAATGGACCGTTCATCAACAATGTGAAACGTGATGGTACAGCATATGTTTGAGTCCGTATACAATAACTATGAAGACATAAATAACCTTTTAATCGAAAGTCAGAAAGAGGAGAAACTGACAGATATTCAAAAAGATATTCTTTTGTGGCTAATAAATATCCTTAAACTATTCAAGGTAGCTTCTTTAGAAGGGGATACTTATACAACTCTTCCATTAGTTCTTCCATTAAGAATTGGTTTAATTAACCAACTTAAAGTGGAAGCTTCTGTCTCTGAAGCTATAGTTATACTAAAAACCGATCATCGGAAATTTTGAAATAAAAATTCATTGTACATAATCTTCACAAGATGATATCAGAGCGAGAAAGAGAAACGATTGGATTAGTGCGAGATTTAATGGAAGAATGTAACGGAAGAAAAGTTGAGAGAACATCCAAAAGTCACTGATAAGTTCAATTTTACAACTGACGGTAAAGGAATGCCGGAAGTTGTAGTAACCATAAAGCCGAAGCTACTGGACTTCACTTCATTCAAAGATGCATCAGCTTTAGAAAACGATGATGAACTCGAGAGGTATGTGAGATATAGTGCGACACAAGTTGAAATGAATAGTATTTTAAAGTGGTGGAAATATCGCGAAAAGGAGTTTCCGTTGTTTGTCGCGAGTGGCAAAGTAAGTTCTTTCTGTTCCAGCCGCAAGTTCAAGCAGCGAAAGAAATTTCAGTGTAGCAGGGTGGGTTATAAACGAGCGACGAACTTGTTTACGCAGTGATAGCGTTGATTCGATTCAGTTTCTGCACAATAACATAAAGTAAATCTTCAAGATTTTTGTCATAAGAGAGGAATGCTTTCCGTTTTTGTGAGTAAATATATAATAAATATAATTAAATTATCTTGGTATTACTAATTAAAATTTAAAATAAAGCAAAAATATGACTTAAAACAGATAATTAGTCTTGAATGATTGGTAAAGTGTTATATGAGGCAAAGGATATAAGTAGATGGTATAGGGTATACGGAATTACTGTCTGCAATGTTCCGTACAATATTCAAACGCATAACCGAGCCCCATTGTGCCTTCGAGCCTACTTGGAAGAAAGTCGCACCTATGACGGTACCATCGTCTGGGGCTCGGGCTGTATAGAGTTCTTTGATCTACACCTTCCACCATATCCTGAAGGCCATCTCACCAAGAGTTTATTGAGTATTCTTTGCTGTACCGCATGCGTGACATCTGCTGGGGAAGGTAGATACTAGAATAGCTAGCTCGTCAATAACCTAAGAAACATTTAAATTTAAAATAGGATAATTAGTCTGCAAGGATATTTCAGAGGCAAAAGTAAGTAGAAGACTCGGTTCAACTCCCGGTCATGACAGGATTTTACTCCTGATTACTAGTATTTCCACATTTCAGCAAGTCGGTCGAAAATGCATCTATGATTTATACTTTCCATAATATCCTACTCGTTTTCTTTTGCAAAATTGCTCACTATATAAATTTCATCCCCTTGTTTCTAGGACAAACGCAAGCTAATTTACAATCTTTGACATTTACACAAAATCTATGGTCCACAAAAAATACTTTCATAAACTAAAACGGCATCATTCAACCACTCCCGACATTTCCGAAAGAAATCAACATATAAAAAGTTCTACGCTTAGAGGTGGAACGTTCCAATTCACAATTTTATACTTTGACGGGACGCACCTTTTAATATATTTCGTCCATAAAAAAAAAACAAAATCTTCGCAGACAATGATACATGCGAAAGGAAATAAAAAGTCGTCGTAATATTTCTGAATCGCGCATTTTTGTCTTAAAACATGTAGAAACGATCTAACGTTCGTTTTTATTGCAGCGTCGGACATCAGTTTCACGCAATAGACGGAGGCAATGTCTCCGCCGCGAGGAAAACAAGGTCATTGAAAAAAAATCCCTCCAAAGCATACCACGGAAAGAGGTGTTTTGCGAGTAGAGTTTGGACCTAGGAGAAAACGAAGCGAATCCACCTCTAAAGCCTCTTCGACCCTGCAGGAAAATGATTTATTTTCAAATATCTTTTTCTTTTTGCCTCTAGGAAAGTATGTGTATAGCTTTAGTTAATCCATCCTGCCGTAGAATATTTCTGCACAATCTGGGACCCATTCAATGAGGGCATATCTAAGAGTTTCGAAATGGTTCAGCGTACAGCAGCTCGATTTGTTGAGGGCGAGCATAGATACATCGACATGATATATCTACAACTACATGATGCTCTGCAAGTCACCTCTTTTGTGGAAGGTAGAGATACGATGACCGAGTGCCAGAGCTTTCGAGCGACTCGTGATGGCATACCATGAATTGTTGAAGGATGTGCACAAGCAGAAACTATATACAAAACGTTTAATAGCCCAAAGTTTGCTAAGGATGTCATTGAGGAGATAATATGATGTTCAGTGAGAAGATCATATTATTCAGAATGCGACAAGACAGACCAATAGAGGACTTAACTAGAGAGTATGTATGCTGAAATACTATCCCCTACCAAACGTTAATATCAGACTACTCCGCAAATATGTTGACCCTCTCCTCATAACATAACTCCTAAATTTCAAAAAATTATTTGAAGCAGTATTATTGCGCTTTACTGCGGATCAACGAATGGGGCATTTCAGTTTCCTTTCGAACACTTCCAAAGTATATTCTGACTACAACGTAGTTTATCGTTTAATCAGCGTGTTTTGGAATGAGATTAAATTTTTCGTGTTAGGTACAGCGCTTCTTTTTTATATTCGCGACGCTGTAAAACTTATATTTTAATAAAAATCATCACGAATATTTTTACTATAAAAACTTAGACATTTTAAAACCGAAAGCTACTACAACTGAACTATATAGCTCTGAAAGTCTTGGCTTTGAGGCATATGCGCTGTCTACTGAGATATTATTCTATTTATGTTGACGCACCGTAACACTTTATTATACCACAAGATTATACAGGGTGATCATTTTAAATGAGAAACCATGAAGATCTTAATAACTTCGAGTAATAGAAATGAAATTTAGAAGTAACAAACTCTATTGTCTGGAGTTACTTACGTTGTTACAAATTATGTTGAAAATGACCACCAGCATGTTGCATACATAACTGACAATGAGCACGAGGACGCATGTTTGAAGACACTGTCAGCAGCGTGATGGGTGTGATGTTGGAAATGATGTGGGATGTGTTGGTTCTCATTTCATCCAGATTGCGTTGATTGCTGTTGTAGGCATTGTCTTTGATAAAATCCCACAGAAAGGAGTCTAACGGCGACAAATCTGGGGAGCTCTCACTAACCTGTACTAAACGATCCTCAGTCAGAACAGTTGACGAGCGAACACGACTCACAACATTCACATTTCCAGTCTCCCAGAACATTTTCACAAGCTTCATATTGCAGGTTTCATTGGTGTCTTACAACATCGAAATTGCCGACAGAAATCACCCCGAGTAGTTTTAAACGACTCTGATTTGAGGTAACATTCCATCATAAACACTCGCTCCTCTACATTGAACGCCATGTTTGTTTATTGCTTGCACTGTGCATGCGCATTCGTCGTGTCGCAGGCTGTCGACAAATGGTGACCTCATGCAGACAATAAAGATTGTTACTTCTAAGTTGCGTGTCTCTAACACTCTTTTACACGAAGTTATTAAAGATTTTATGGGTTCTTATTTAAAATGATCACCCTGTACTTCTAGAATAGGTTTAGGCATTGTTACAGGATAGAATTGTAATTACCGGCTCCAAAATTATGAGCTTAAAACAACTCACACGACGAGGATACGATTTCTCTCTTGGAAGTAAGAGAAAGTCACGTTTTTTTAATTCAGGTTAATACGGATTATATTTGAGAAGGTATTAATTAAATTAGAAGAAAAAAGAACTATGACACAACTGAAAAGAAATCTACTGAGAAGTAACTGCGTGTTTAAAGAGGTGACAAAAGAGCAATTTGAAGACAAAATAGCAATAGTGCTTTGTGTGTTTGTTATTCGTTTAGAGCCATAGAGCTTCTGCATTTAAAGCTAAACTATTTTCAGAACTTTACACAGTAACAGAAACACATCCTACGCATATAAATATTACTGTAGGAACAAAAGATTCGATTACATAATGAACTGATCAAACCTTAAAAACGTTTCTTAAATGTTTTCACCAAAGACTTTATTCAGTCGTCAAACTCTTGACATAAATAAATTTCTTTGGCATACATAATCAATATTCAAATATAATTATTAACTATTATTCTAATCCTAGTGTTATAGAAGCTGTTCTCTTCTCCTAAGCTAAATATGTGCATTATTTTTCCCCCAATTTCTCTTCCGAATTCATCCTATTTAAGAATTATTTTGCTGATGGTATTTGTGCGAACACACTTCTCCATATGTTTAATATAAATAGAACAAATTTCCAAAATAGATCGATTGTTTATCGAATTTTTAATCGAACATAAACTATACGTTGAATTCAAAGTTATTCGTGAATCTTGCAAAAATTATTATTACTTTCTGAATTCCAAAAATTTCAGCTTTGCGTTGATATTTCTTTTTCTACAGTGGACTATAATGACAGAAGAAATTCAATTGAGAAAGTTACATACCAAAATATTGTGTATCGCCCAATGTCTACGTAAATTGAATTGCTTATAGAATTGAAGCAAGAATCCTCTATATTAATTCTGTTATCTGGAAATGCAAGCACAAGAAATACCTTTCAAGCCAGAAATTCTTCTTGGCTTCCCTCGTGGGTTTCATAAAATAAATTTGGATCTGTTCTAATGATCACACTAGCGAGTCTTGATACCAGAACAAGTCTATTATAGACTTATCGAGCTCCTGTAATAAGTGAAAACCAATTCAAGAGTAAGCACTTTAGTATCAAAAACTGAAAAAATATGGTTTTTCATTATCTTTTTATGGCTATTGGAGATACCTGAGATGAATCCTTATTTTTTATTCTTAAGTTGTTATTCTAGAACCTGAACAAGTTGGACAATAACGCTCTCAGGATTCATCCCTCGATATTATTATTAATATAATTATCGCTGTAATCTTTTTGCCGTCTTTTGCCATCAAAACCACCTCAAACCTGCACTTACAACCTAAATAACCTCGGATACACTTGGGACAGCAAGTGATTTGGACAAAAACAAAGACACGACCAGCGATTAACTCGCGACAAACACTTTTCCTCCCCCATTCTTTCCTCAAGAAACCCCGAATACAGAAAAATAGAAAAATGTTCTTTTCCAAGTGGCGCATATTCCGAGAGGGGAGAAGGAACATGACTGGAAAGAGGAGAAAGAAAAGAAGAATCCGACATTATGCCGCGAGTGGAAAAAAGAACCATGAAGCAAAACAAGTTGGGGTTTCACAGGGAGCGTGGGCAGGAGAGGTGGAGAGAAATAGAAGTGGCGGGTTATGGTTGGGGAGGGAGGGAGGGAGGGAGAGAGAGAGAGAGAGAGAGAGAGAGAGAGAGAGAGAGAGAGTGATTGGAGGGAGAGAGCAGCTAAATGGCATCCCTCCGAAAAGTTTTAAGTGCCGGTCATTAGGGAATCTGCATGGAGGATAGGAGGAGGGGGAGAGAGAGACAAAACGCGCCTTGGTGTATCGCAGTGCCTAGCAGAAGGGCAACAAGAGCGGTCGGTTAAAGGGAGTAGGGTAAAGGGAGTAAGGTAAGGGGAGTAGGGTAAAGGAAGTAAAGTAAGGGGAGTAGGGTAAAGGGAGTAGGGTAAAGGGAGTAGGGTAAAGGGAGTAGGGTAAAGGTAGTAGGGTAAAGGGAGTAGGGTAAAGGTAGTAGGGTAAAGGTAGTAGGGTAAAGGGAGTAGGGTAAAGGGAGTAGGGTAAAGGTAGAAGGGTAAAGGTAGAAGGGTAAAGGGAGTAGGGTAAATGGAGTAGGGTAAAGGTAGAAGGGTAAAGGTAGAAGGGTAAAGGGAGTAGGGTAAATGGAGTAGGGTAAAGGGAGTAGGGAAAAGAGAGTAGGGAAAAGGGGTGCAGAAATGTAGTGTGGGAGGGAGAGAAAGGAGTTGTTCCCGGTGAAGGTGAGAAAGAGGCAGGGGAGGAGAAAATGGTGACGCAGAAACGAGAGAAGGGCAGAGAAAGAGAGAGCTGGAGTTGGGCAAAGCTAAATACGCAGTAAGGGTGGTAACAAGATGATGGCGCAATTAAAGACGGGAGAAAATGGCGGGATAAGGAATAGAAAGGTAGAAAGAGATGAGAGAGCGGATAGTATTAAAAAACCCTTTCTCCCATTTCTAAGGCTAGTAGAGGCAGAGAACAGGTAATAAGAAAGAAGGTTTGAAGCTGGAAGAGAACACAGAGGTGGAGAAAAGAGGAGGAGAAAGTACGCCTCCTTGTCAGCCAGATTATAAGGCGATAAAAGTAGAACAGGAGTTCAAAAGGGAGACAAGGAAGAGAAAGAGAGAGAAAAAAGGAGAAGCAAGAAAAAGGAGGGATGTTCTCCCAGGAAGTTCCCTGGCTACCCTTCGGGATAATTGCCTTTTGTAATCAAAGTGTAAGACTCCGCGCGGACAATTTCACGTCGCCGTGTCTCTTGCGAAAGCCGAGGGGGTTAGTCCATTACGGCGATATAGTGGGTGCGAAATGATGCGGAGAGTCTCACCGGTAATTGAATGCGAATGAATGAGGAGGTAAAAATCCTCGCATACAAGTTTCTTGTTCGTCAGCGACGCGCTAATAACTCGGGCTAACGCCGTGTTCGCAAGTCCTCTGAACAGCTTAATAGCGTTTGTTTTTTGTTCTTGGACAATCTTTAATGCTCGAAAGTTATGCGATTCGAGTTTAACGCGCTTTGGAAATTTTTTCAATGCACAGCCCGTTCCTGGTACAACGACTCTCACAAAAAATTAAATCGCATAATTGGTTTTTAAACAAAGTTATGGTTATATTTTCCCAAATGAACCAGTAAGTGGTCCTCTTTGAACTAACAAGGGGAATCCACGTAATTCTTATCACCGATTTACTTCAAATTTGCACGGTTGTTAGCGATGGGTGAGTAATGGAAATCTGTGAAACGCAACTCGTTATTGTTCTTGAAAAAATTATTTTAAAAAGTTAAATATTCTTATTGCTACATATGAAGCGTAGGAATTCAATACACGAACGATAACGATAGTAGAGTAGTGGGTAGCGTGTGTGGATGTGGTTGCTGGCTCCCGTGATTCGCTCTTATGAAAGTCCAGTCTTTTGGGGTAGTTTTCCTTTTTTCTTTAATTTTACTCTGATTTTTCAAAAGAACATTGATCATTTTAATTGTTGTCTTTTATTGGAAATAATTGCCGGAAAAGGCAATAATTAAACTAATTCATGCGGCCATTATTTTGAGCTGGGGTGGGAATATAATTAAAAAATGAGTGTAGTGCAGAATAAACATAGGGGCGGCTATGGTTTGGGTTATATAGGAGGGGAATTGACAGGATAAAGGTTTGAGCTGGGAAAATGATTGAAGACAAGGTTTAACTTGAAGAGGAGCAGTTTCTTTTGGTTGATAATTGTCACAAAAGCAGGCAAAACAGAAAGATTGCCGACACCATGAGCAAATTGCAAATGCGCATTTCCTACAATGGCAGCGATTTCCTAGAAGCTTTAAGGGGAAGCATACATCATTGACGTTCAAAAAAAGTATTGTCTGCAGTCAGTCAATTTTGAGGAATACCACGCATATTTAATCATGTCACTGAAAATCGGCGCACTCATTTGATGATGGACTAGCGAATGAATTTTAATAGCGTCTTCCCGTGATGCTATATCCCGTTGTTCCTCCGGCAGCAGGGAGCAGTTTTGTAGACGTTTGACGAAATTCTTTACTTGCCGGTAGAAATAAATGTCGCACGGTTGACATAAAGCCGTACATTTTGGAGCATCACCTTCAGCGAGCAAGAGGCATCGCCGTTGTTGTCGACAAAGACTTCGCAGTAAAATGATGAACATGTCTGTTCCACATGAATCAACCAGCAGCAGAAAATGCTTATCTTTGACAACAGGTATAAGCACAATCTCTAGGAGTGAAATGTAAATTTTGATGGTTAATTTCCCGGAATTGGAGCAGGCCACTACGACATTCTGATAATCTTCAACCAGTTATACATCATTTAAGATTTGCCTATAAGACGCGATCTCATAGTCAACGTTAGTCTATTACGTGTCCACATTCTTATGGTAAAGAGTTCAAGTTAACTCACATTATACACTTCAAGCCACCTTAATGGTGTATGGCATGGAGTGCACCTAACGTCTCATTCCCATTTATCGCTTTCCCATTGGAATCCCTAATCGTCCTGAGGAAAAGCGATCCAATCTGCAATAGGTATCGCAAATCTTATCGTCATTATTGATCCTTCCGAAATAGGTTGAATTCCCAATAACATCTACGACCTCGTTTTCTAGCTCTCCCGACATACTTTTCTATCACCTTAAGTCTGCTTTTCTCTAACATTGCCCATTTCAACTCTTCTATTAGCTACGTTAGGCTCTTTTTATTACATAATTTCTTTTTGCAAATTTATCTGCCCTGCACTGCAGTTTTTCTCTCTCCTACATTAGATCCTTTTCGTATGGATCCCATACAGTTGGTGCATATTCTACCTGCGACCTTGCCAAAAAATAAATAACATGTTTCTCTCACTTTATCGGTATAATTCCGGACTACCATACCTATAAAGGCCAACTTCCTGTTAACAGCGCCTATCGCTCGGCGCACGTGACATAGCGACGAATTGTAACTTATAGATATTTGACGATATCTGAAACGAGGTATCTATTTCATCGATTTCATAAGTAACATCTACCAAACCATTTTTATTTTCCAGAAGTTGACGATGCATCTTTTTCTCTACGTAATTTCCAGTTGCTATTCCTTGAACCACGCGGACATAGCTTCGAGATCGTTCCGCAGGTACTGATGGTCGCTAGAATTGCTTAACTCCCAATAAATGACCGTGTCGTCTGCGAAGTCTTTATTTTACTTCAAACTACCGAGCTGATATCCTTGATGTATTTCCTTTGGAAAAAACAACGGACCAACGACACTTCACTGAGGAACGCCAGTCACAACCTTCGCTGTGCTTCAGCATTTCTTAACAATAACTACCTTTTGCTACCTATTTCATGCTACATTTCCTAAGCGACCCACGTAAAATAGAGCCTTATGTTTAAGAAGCCATTGCTGTTATTTGAACAGGAGGTAATTAGAAAGAAAAAAGACAGCAAATTAGCAATATTACACGTAAAACTGTTTGTGTTTTGTTACTATTTATACTACTACTACTATTCCTACGAATGCTGACAAACGATTACATTGTTTAAAGAATCAGTGGTGAAAAACTCCTTCAGCCAATAAATATTATTATTTTTTTTATTTTTTTTTGGCAGAAGGAGTTTTTCACCACTGATCAATTTGGAGCCAAAGTGTTTATGAGCTATCATCTATTGTTTAAAGAATAATAAATCTAGCGCTACATGGCTACTACTACTTTGAACTTAAACCATACTACCCGGAGGTACATACAACAAAAATTACTGATGAAAATTGAGAGAAACGTAAAGATTTAGGCGATAATTTTTTAGAAATTAAGTTGAATATTGTATTTTAAAATAAGTCACCAATAAAGAAAAGTAATATATGGTGTTCACCATACTTCAGTAAAACAGTTTCGACATCAAACAAGTTACCTTTACCCACAAGGTCTTCCAACGAATCACTCTTATTTAAATCCTTAGCTTTCTCAGCTAAAACAAATGAAAATAATTGTACCGAGGAATTAAAAATAATTCTAATAACTAAACTAATGTTTTCACAGATAATGAGGAATAACCTTGGAGGGGTTCAATATGTGAGGAAAAATCCTTGTTGGATAATATCTTACCATCCAGAAAAACGTTCTCTCAGTAATTCCTCGAGTAAAGTATTTTTCTTGTATTCTAGGAGTCACTCAAAAACACATTTACTTAGAACAACGATACTTTTGGTTGTGATTTTTAATTTCTCTCGAGTTTCTGGGTCAATTAGTACAAGAAACTTTAAGCAAGAAAAAATAAATATACAACACAGCGACCGACATAATAAATTAAGTCTCATCAAAAAAGATACATGGTTTGTAATTTCTGCCATATTAAGCAAAAAATTAATTGACTTATTACATGATCTAAAAAAACAAATAACAATTTCTGCGAAACTTTCAAGTTTAACCAAACAATTAAATTACAATTTGAAAAGGTAAAACAATAAAGAAATAAAATGAGATGCACAACGCGCAATTACCCAAAAATCACAATTATTCTACGCCTATCTAAAATCCTGACGTCCGACGTTAAAATTAGTTAATTGTGACCACATAATACGAAAGTGGTTTACAGGTGGCGACTCGAGGGAAAAAAGAGAGTGCGGGCCTGCGCATTAATTGCTTCGTTCGGCGATTAGCTCGCAGTCATATTTTTTATGGTGTCCAGGTAATTACATAATTCAATAGAGGATTCGAGTGAGATGTCGCGACGCTGCGCTGAGTTTTGGAGATGGGTGCAATGATTCTTCGCACGTTTCACCACCCCTCCCCCTGCGCACGAGGTAATTTCCTTTCATCGCCTGGAAATTTTTGTTGCAACAGCTATTCGCTCCTGCTCCCATTACGCTTTAATGACTAAATGGATTAGCCCATTTTTTTTAGAATAATGCCCTTTTCAAAAACGGGAAATGTTTTCATTCTCGCCCGCGCGTTCAACGTATGGCTTTCCCTCCATATTATACACACGCGTAATATTTCGTTCCAATTCCTGATAACGTAAAAAATCAAGGACAAATGTAATTCATATAAACAATTGAGTATAAAACGTGAATTTTGAATTTAATACTACAACCATTAATTTGTAGATAACTATTAAGGTTTACTATCATTATATATAGACGTTTCTTACAGAAGAGGAGGAGGAGGAGGATACTAAAGTTAAGGCACTTTCAGATGAGCTAGAGATTCAAAATTTTTTTCTTTGGTAGGATTTTATGCAAACCCGAACAGAAAAAAAGAAAATCTTAAAAAAGTGCAACAATGCGGCCGCTAAAAACTCCCAATTGTTTAAACAAACTTTCAAGGTTTATGTATTTGCAGATGTGCTACGGAGCTAAAATTATTTATAGAGGTAAGATTTGTAAAAAAATATATATATATGGATTATAGAAATTTTGATATTTTTATTTGTTTGGAAGCTAAAAATTCTTAAAATTTAAACAAATTAGTAGATGCTTAGACACTACGCCGCAAGTTAGGGAGCTGAAATTTTAAAATTATTTACAGGTTAACCTATGTAAACGGATAAAGATTTCAATTTATCCATAAAATTGTTATTTTGGCCGTTAAAATTATTTAAATTGAAACAATTAGATAAATGTTATTTCACTTCTAAGTGTACTATAAATTTGAAATTTGGCAGAAATGTGTGGCATCTTATGAATTAAAGAAATATTCCTCGTGATGAAATATCTGTCTGAAAAATTAATGTTTTTTCAAGGATAGATTAAATGCTTCCAGTATGCAAGCACCTTTTACTAGTCATTATATATAGACCTTTCTTACAGAGGAGGAGGATATAACATACATATAAAAGGATACTAATGTTTAGGCACTTTCAGATGAGCTGGAGGTTCGAAATATTTTTTGTTAGGTAGGATTTTGTGCAAAACCGACTAGAAAATCCGAAAATCTTTAAAAAATGCAAAAATGTGGCCGTTAAAATTCACAATTGTTTACAAAACATTTCAAGGTTTATGTATTTGCAAATGCGCTACGGAGCTGAAATTTGTTTTAGAGGTAGGATTTGTAAAAAAACGAAATAGGGATTATAGAAATTTTGATATTTTCATTTGTTTGGTAATTAAAAATTCTTAAAATTTAAACAAATTGGTAGATGCTTAGACACTACGCCGCAAGTTAGGAGGCTGAAATTTTAAAATTATTTAGAAGATAGTCCATGAAAACGAATAAACATTTCAATTTATCCATTAAATTGTTATTTTGGTTGGTAAAAATTATTTAAATTTAAACATGTTATATATCATTATATATCGACGTTTCTTACAGAGGAGGAGGATATCATTATATATTGAGGTTCCTTACAAAAGAGTTAGATATAACATACATATACTAGTAGTTGGCGCTTGCATACTGCAAGCATTTCATATCACCTTGAAAAAACATTCGTATTTCAGACAGACATTTCATCATAATAATATTCTAAAGATTACACCTCTGCAGCGATTTTCGTTTGTACCACATGTAAAAATAATAGTTTAAAACAATCCCCATATTTAGCAATTTTATAGATTTTACACTATCTTCATTATGGAGTACTAATTCTACACATTTTAGCCAAATTTTAATGTTCTAGCACTTCTAGAAGTAAAATAATATTTTTCTTATTGTTATAATTTAAATAATTATTAACGGCCGCCGCAATTCATGTATGGAAAATTGAAATGTTTATTTGTGCAAATTTACTACTCAGCAAATAATTTGAAAATTTCAGCTTCCTAGCTCATCCCGTATTACCTAAACAGTTATCTATTTGTTTAAACTTTAAGAATTTTTACTGCCAAACAAATTAAAATATCAAAATTTGTATAATCTTTATTTCGTTTTTTTAAGAATTCTACTTACAAAAAAATTTCAACTCCGTGAAATTGGGGTTATAAAAATTTTGATATTTTTATTTGTTTGGCAGGTAAAAATTCTTAAAATGATGAGCTAGGAAGCAGAAATTTAAAAGTTATGTACAAAGTAGTGCATTTGCACAAATAAACATTTGAATCTCTCCATAAACATATTGCGGCGGCCGTTAAAAATTTAAATCTTAAACAATTGGAAAAATATAATTTCACTTCAATAAATACTACAACTTTAAAATTTGGCAGAAATGTGTAGCATTAGTACCCCATAATGGAGAAAGTATAAAATTCGTAATATTACAAAGTTTTGGGACTGTTTTAATCTATTATTTTTACATAAGGGAAAAACGGAAATCGCTCTGGAGGTGAAATATTTAGAATTAAAAAAATATTTGTAATGATGAAATATGAAAAATGAATGTTTTTTTGTGTTGAGATGATCTGCTTGCAGAATGCAAGTACCTTCTACTAGTATATTATCCTCCTCTCTAAGAAACGTCGATATATAATGATATATAACATATAGGAGGATACTAATGTTTAGGCACTTCCAGATGAGCTGTAGATTCGAAATTGTTTTCTTAGGTAGAATTTTGTGCAAAACCGACTAGAAAAAACGAAAATCTTAAAACAGTGCAACAATGCGGGCGCAAGAAAATCGCAATTTTTTAAGCAAATTTGGACACTAGCCGATTTCCAGAGAATTTGTAAATTAGAGATAGTTGCATTATTTTCTCCAAAAATTATTAATATATTGCTATTAGTCATGAATTTTATTATCTAATACATATAGGTTACACGTGGTTGAAGCGCTGTTGCCATGGAGATCGCGTTGTTTTAATTACGAGTTTAGATATTGGTATATGTTGATTTTTACAGCTTGTAGTATGCAAGCTGTATGTACAGTGTGTTCTGCAATAGGATGTACATTGCTTAACTACGTGCTCTTCGGAACATTTTGAGTCTACAATTTCTAATTAACATGGGTCCGATCTGCAACTGTTTATCAGGAAAATGAGAATTATCATTTTATTGCATTTGTAATTTGTATAAGTACAATTCTATTAAAATTTAGGTCACATGATTACACTAATACTACATTTTAAATTGATTGTCAATTAAGTGCCTCGAAATGGCCACCCTAATTTTCGATGCACCGTTGAGCCCTTCCTGTAAGTGAATTAACAGCCTTCATGACAGTGTCCTGATAATTTTTTATGTAAGCACCGCAGTCCATTATGGTTCCAACAGCAATGGCAGCTCTTCTTGTGGGAAACGCAAATAGCGCTGAGATGTCAAGCGGTCTTCAAACACAAACGGTCCGATGAGTAGGTTTCCAATAATACCACACCAAATGTTTACCGAGAAACGGGTTTGGAAATGTGTTTTCTGGGTCGCATGAGGATTATCGTAGGACCACACGTGTATTTCTTGTTTGTGATGCCATCTCTGTTGAAGTTAACTTCATCTGTGAATAAAATCTTCGTGCACAGCTCCCAGTTTTGAAGCAGCCAATTGCAGAAGTTTTCATGTGCAAAGCCTGGACATTTTGGACGTGAAACGGGTACAAACCAAAGTCATGCAAGGTCTTCCAAACTATCATCCGGCTGGCCCCTACTCGATCGGAAACTATTCGGACGCTCGTGGTTGGACTACGCTCTACCATTTACAGTGCATCATCTTCCACACCGTCACTGCGTCACCGTGGTCTTTTACGCCTTGTTTGTGGGACTGTACCTGTTTCTCTGATAGACTGATAAACATTACTGAAGACTCGGTTATCTGGGACTCTACGATCAGGAAACCGCCGATGATACTCCGTGACTGCTGCTCTTGCATTACCATTACAGCAACCATACACGAAAATGATATCGGTATAATCTTCATTAGAAAATGTAGCCATTGTTAAGTCTACTACACAATTGTTGCCTTTAACACTCAGCGACAGCGTGGTATTCTCGTGGCAGCTTAGTAAACTAAATTTTCAAACACAACCAATGCATAGTGAATGCTAATTTTCATTTTCTTGACAAACTGTTGCAGATCGGACCCACGTTAATTAGAACTTTTCCACTCAAAATGATTCCAAGAGCACGTAGTTAAGCTATGTACATCCTATTGTGGGAAACCCTGTATATAAATGTGAAGTTAATATAAAAGTTATTCATAAAAAAATTATAACTCCCCAAAGTTACGCTTTCCCTGGTTGATTTCAGATTTGATTTGGCAAAAATAGAATAAATATGGGCGATGAAATTGTAATATGTTTGCACTAGCGTAAGGGCTCGGGAGTAGCCCTTTATCAGGTTACTATATACAATACTAGTAGAAGGTGCTTGCATACTGCAAGTATTTCATCTCACCTTGAAAAAACATTAATTTTTCTGAGAGATATTTCATCATTAGAAATATTTCTTTAATTTATAAGATTTCTCTTCTAGACCGATTTTCGTTTTTTCATGATGGAACAATAATGGAGTAAACCAAACCCTAATTTTTGCAATTTTAGGAACATTATACTTTTCCCACATTGGGTTAATAATGCCACACATTTCTGCCAAATTTCAAATTTATAGCACAATTAGAAGTGAAATAACATTTATCTAATTGTTTAAATTTAAATAATTTTTAACGGCCGCAATAACGAATGGATATTTACATTGAAAAGTTTATTCGTTTATATAGACTAAACTCGAAATAATTTAAAAATTTCAGCTCCCTAACTAGCCGCGTAGTTTCTAACCATTTACCAATTTGCTTAAATTTTAAGAATTTTTAACTCCCAAACAAATTAAAATATCAAAATTTATTGATTTATTTATTTCGTTTTTTACAAATTCTACCCATAAAAAAATTTCAGCTCCGTAGCACATGCTGAAATACATAAACCTTAAAAAATTTTTTTAACAATTGCGAATTTCTGGTGGCCGCATTGTTGAACTTTTTCCATATTTTGCAGGGTTTTGACAAACGCTGAAAGTCGCCCCTAGTGATATCCTCGTCAGCTTCGACGTGGTGTCACTTTTTAACAAGGTTCCGGTCAAGGACACTTTGACAATGCTCGAGTTCTATTTCGAAACCGACATCAGTCAACTTGTTTCGCCACGCCCTTTCTTCGTCATACTTCCTCTACAAAGGACAATTCTACCAGCAAGCCGATGGCGTAGCTATGGGTTTCCCTCCCTCCCCAGCGATAGCCAACTTCTTCATGGAAGACTTTGAGGAAAAAGCCCTCACCTCAACACCACTACGCCCGAAATGCTTCTTCAGATACGTAGACGATACCTTCGTTATTTGGCCCCACGGGTCAGCAGCACTCCAAAATTTCCTGAAACGCCTAAACAGCTTACATCGTAGCATTCAGTTCACCATGGAGACTGAAAAGGACGGCTGTCTTCCGTTCTTGGATATTTTGATCCGCCGCCAACCGGACGGTAGCCTAGGCCGCAGCGTATATAGGAAACCCACCCACACGGACCTCTACCTAAATGGGAAAAGCCACCACCATCCCTCACAACGCAGGTCGGTTGTGTCATTCTTGGCCCATCGGGCCATGACTATATCCGACCAAGAAAACCTGCCAACTGAACTTCGACACCTCCGGACCACTCTCCGACAAAACGGCCATAATGACCGAGACTTCAACATGGCCCTGAAAAGGGCCGGCCAAAAATCCAACAGAAAGGATCGGGACACGGAAAAACCTGTCGCCACGGCTTCCTTACCCTAGACATCGAAGATTTCCGGCAGAATTTCACGGATTCTGTCCAAGTACGGCATCAAAACCATCCATAAGCCACCGAGAAAACTCGGGAGTTTTCTACTCCCCATCAAAGATGACCTAGGCCTGAAAACTCCGGGAGTTTATAGGATACCTTGTAAATGTGGCAAAACATACATTGGGCAAACGGGACGCACCATCGAGATCCGTATCAAAGAACATACCCGGTGCATAAGACTTCTCTATCCGGACAAATCCGCTGTGGCCGAGCACAGCCTCACCCAGGGACACCACATCAATTTCACAGACACCAAATTAATTTCGAGAACCCACGGTTTTTGGGATCGCATAGTCAAGGAGGCTATCAAAATTAGCTTACACAACAGCACCATCAACAGAGACACAGGCTTCGTCCTGAGCAATGCTTGGAAGCCGGTCATCTCGTCCTTGGCCAAAGAGCGTGACGCTCATTGGACGAACCAATCCAGCAAATCAGGTGCAGGCACCTGACACACCAGCAGGTATATAAACCCCCCAAAATACGGTCACCACACTCATTGAGGATTGATGCGGGTGACTAGCGCGCCTAGTCTATTTAACATTCGGGATTCTGATCTCCGCATTGGATGACTCGCGAACCAATAGTGAATCAGATACGGTTCATACACTCCGCGTCGCGGATCATTCTTTTATTACTCATTTTAGCTACTAACGTGGGAGTCCGTCTGCCTGGTGGGGGAAAACCCCCTCATGGAGGGAAGTACGTAAGTCGCTGCGGGACTCCCTAGGGTTTTCCGGGACACGGCCAAGTACCATTCGTGAGTTGGCAGCACGCCTTGCAGCGAGCGGGTCAATCCCTGCACGGTCGGCCACACTTCTTCCGCGGGAAGTGGCTAACTTGTCCCACCTTCTCACCCGCTCGACCTTCACTATCTTGGTAGGTGGTAGAATCGAACACCCCCAGAATGATCCGCTCACCGCCCCCTAAAATGGACGAAGCTCAAACGAGCGAAGCAGGCACCTCGATAAAACCGGGGAGAATACCGATCCCGTCGAATATACGATCAGTTCTCTTCCAAAGAGAATCTGAAGGAGTCCAGACGAAGGAACAAAAAAATCAAAATGACGCGGCGCCAGCAAATGTCAGCGAGGTAGACCCCGAACCCGTCTCCGATCTTAATAATGACGACGCAGCCATCTTCACAACGGTGGCGAGGGCCAAGAAAAGAAAAAGATACTAGCCGTTGGTCTTCAAGCCCACAGAAACCGAAACCATAAATAGATTTGATCCGTTAATTGACGTTCCGGGAGACATCCCAAAGAGAAAACAACCAGGAAAAGAGACCTCCGGCAATTGTTATTTATGAAATAATCAATAACGCAGCATTCGTGAAGACTATAAGACAGAAAACTGGAAACAACGATTTTACGATCTCTAAGACTACGGACGGGTCAAGGCTACAGCTGACTACCATGGATGAATATAATAATGTCAAACAGTATTTAATGGAGGCTGGCGCCCAGATCCATACCTGGGCGGGAAAAACAAACACTACCGTCGGGTATTTGGTAAAAGGTCTAGATGAGGGGATGGACCTCGGGTTCATTAAAGAAGAGCTCAACGAGCTAGGTGTTCCGTGCGTTGCTGTAAGAGTACCGGCACCTACGAGGAAGGATCTCTATGTTGCGACCCTAGAGAAAAATGAGAATTTTAAAATCACCTCTATGGCCGGCATAAATAAAATATGCAGCCATAGAGTAATACATGAATCTTATAAGTACCAAAGGCCGCAGATGTGCTTTAGGTGCAACAGATATGGACACGGGTCCCAGAACTGCACAGAAACTCCCAGATGCTATAAGTGCGCTGGGGCCCACGAAGGCAAAAACTGCCCTAACGATAAAACTAAGACAAAGGCCAAATGTTGTAACTGTGGCGGGGAGCATGCCTCCTTCTCCCGTAGGTGCCCAGTCTACATGAAGCACGAGGAAGCGTTAAAAACGAAGGAAAATAAAACAGACAAAACGCACAAACAGACCCGGGTTCCCCCACCACCGCCATCAGTCTGGACCCTCCCAGAAAAGACGGATAAAGGGATCGAGGTAAAGGAATTTCCGCCACTACCCAAAAAGGAGACCAAGGAACAGCCCAAAAGGGAAGATAATTGCTTAAACAATGACTCGGATATCAAAACCCTAGTAACGACTATGGCCCAATTCACTGCTACCATCCAACAGCAAATGACGGCCATGATGACCCTTATACAGACCCTAGAGGCCGTCATAACCGCGCAAAACGGAAATGGACGCTAGGGTCATAAAAACCACTACGATCATCATGGCCCATTGGCATGCTAATGGGGCCGTAAGAAGTAAAACGCCGGAACCATTGAGTTCCTTAGAAAACACTCAGTTAAAATCATTCTAATACAAGAGACGCACCTGTTACCAAACGAAGATTGGGCTGTACCTGGTTACAAGGTATTCAGGAGGGACCGAAAAAGCAATACCCGAGGGGGTGGAGTGGCGATCTTCGCCTGTGATGGAATTTCATGCACACCAATAGACGACAGGAGCTCTGGCCCAGTAGAGGCAGTGGGAATTAGAGCTGATACCAAAATGGGTAAAGTCAAAATAATAAGCATATACATACCACCGCAAAAAGTACTGTGCATGCAAGACCTAAACGGGCTCCTTATCATGGACGACGGAATTATAATTGCAGACGATTTCAACGTGACGCATTGGGCGTGGAACTGCAGTAGAGACAGCAGGCGTGGAAACTTAATAAGAACATGGGCACGAGACAACCAAATTAGGATAGTGGCTCCACTAACAACGACGCGACCAGGACCAAGGAATACAGGAAGTATCCTTGACTTTGCCCTGGTCAAGAATTTTAATCGACGGATAGTGTCCAAAACGGTCCCGGAACTTACCAGCGACCACTACCCGGTAACTCTGAGGATCGGGACACAGGTAATGTTTTATCAACAGGACAGCCGCCGCATGTGCTACGGACTTTCGGACTAGGCTAAATTTAGAAAGAAACTTACGGAGTCACTACCAAGTGAGGTGCCCATGATAACCACCGAGGAGGGAATAGAAGAGGCTGCAGAATTGTTGGGGAACACCATAAAGAACGCAGCGGAAGACGCAATCCCGCGCAGGGCAACTAAAGCCAAAGAGAGCCTGGAGATCCCTGATGAAATTAAAGAACTCATTAAAAGAAGAAACAGTGTTAGGAGGTGATACTACCGCCTCGGCACTGCTGACCAGAAAAGGGATCTCCGGGAATTCAACAGAGAAATTATAGATCAGCTGAGGCGCCTAAGAAAATATAGATGGTCGATCCGAATGGCAGACCTTAGCGTAAAAAACAACACAATTTGGAAATATGTGCGTTCCTTAACCAATTATGCCAGGAGTGACCCCACGGTGGAAAGTCCAGGAGGAAAATTCACCACGCCTGCAGACAAAGCTGAATATCTAGCGGCTCATTTAGAGCAGCTTTTCACGTCCAATGCAATGACGGAATATACGCCAGACATTAAAATGGAAGAAATAGAGTCCATGCTAAGGGAACGACATGATGAGGAGCAAGCCACTCCGATGTTCCCCATCAGAGAATTGGCAGAAGTAATTAAAAGATTACCGAAAGGCAAAGCAACAGGGAAGGATGAAATCCCATATGAACTGATAAAACGACTGCCAATCTCTCCGGGGGAGCACATTATCTCGATTCTCAACGCTATGGTAAGAATAGGGCATTATCCGACCGGCCGGAAGCACGCAGACATATGTATTCCCAAGGTAGGAAGGAGGGTACTGAAAGCCACTGACTTTAGAATCATATCCCTCCTCTACTGCCAGGGAAAGGTGTGTGAAAAAATAATATATCCTCACATACTGACACATGCGGAAGGGCATGGTGTGATCCCCCAGAATCAATTCGGGTTTAAAACAGGACCCTCCACAACGCACCAGCTGCAGAGTTGTTGATTTTATTACTGACGCCTTCAACAGGAACAACGTTTCTGTTGGAGTAGCTTTTGATATAAGCAAAGCATTCGACAAAGTATGGAACCTAGGTCTACTGCAGAAACTTCTGACAGCATGATTTACCTTGTGGCAGGTTAAATTAGTTAAATCTTACATTAGTGACAGGCCATTCACAGTAAAATAGAATGGTGCCGTAAGTACAACGAAAAATACAGCAGCTGATGTCCCACAAGGGAGTGTCTCAGGACCTTTACTGTTCACGATATATACGGGCGATATTCCGACGACTGAGGGGGACTGGAACTCCACCATCGCTCCCTACGCGGACGATTGCGCCATAGTAACACGAAGCTTCCGATATGCAAAGAAACTAACAGACAAACTCATCAAATACTATAAACAGTGGAGAATCGAGATAAACCCTCAAAAGACAAAAGCAATCCTCTTCGACAAAAAGGATGCCAAAACGCCGAGGAAATTATCAATTGAAAGTGTTGAAATTCCCTGGTTGAAAAACATTAAATATTTCGGTGTAACTATGGACAAGAAACTACGTTTTGGCGACCATGTTAAAAGAATCAATTTAACAGCAGCAGGGAAAAGAGCCAGACGCTTTCAAATTTTTAATTCAACTGACGTGTCCAGGGAATTAAAAACACACACACACACATATATATAT
Organism: Tanypteryx hageni; assembly: GCA_028673005.1. Lineage (NCBI taxonomy): Eukaryota > Metazoa > Arthropoda > Insecta > Odonata > Petaluridae > Tanypteryx > Tanypteryx hageni. Next base: position 2,667,271 of record CM054118.1, on the reverse strand, counting down.
ATATATAACAACAATCAGACCGACACTTAGGTACGCGGCACCAATATGGACCGGACTTATTATGCAGAAGTCTTGGAAAATACTAGAGATCGCGGAGAGAAAAGTTTCAAAGCGCATAAGCAGGACAGGGGTCGGGATATAGACTACCACGAAATGTTTAAAATAACACCGATTAGGGAAGAGGCCAAGAATTTGGCCATTACATACAAGGCAACGTTAGAAAACAAAACAAATGACGTTGTCCGCGATCTCGCGATAAACAAAGTGTCGGTCTGGGATAAGTACAAAAGGGCATTGGCATCCACAGGTGAAGAGGATTGGGTTCCTCCTAAAAAGCGGCGGAAATGAAATGATTTGATTTCTCATTTTTATCAGTGACTAGCATGTTTTAAAACACGGGTGAGGTGCCTGTACAACCCCCTTTTTTAATTTACATTACGACGTTGAGTAAAGCCACCATGGAAAGGCAACTCAGAAATTATATATACCAGGGGAGTGTATGAACCATAGGTCACGGCACTTAGGTTCCCTGATGATGACGACAGAGTTAGTCGTCGAAACGTCGGCAGAGATCGTCGATACGACCCGGCTCGCCACCCGAGAAAGCTTCACCCATCAAATACGCCGGGAAAGCACCATATCTTTCTTCTTAATGGAGAAAGTATAAAATTCTTAAAATTGCAAACTTTGAGGATTGTTATAATCTATTATTTTTACATAAGGGAAAAACGAAAATCGCTCCGGAGGTGAAATCTTTAGAATTAAAAAAATATTTCTCATGATGAAATATCTCTCTGAAAAATGAATGTTTTTTGAAGGCGAGATGAAATACTTGCAGTATGCAAGCACCTTCTACTCGTATGTTATATTCTCCTCTGTAAGGAACGTCTATATATAATGATATCAGGAGGATACTAATGTTTAGGCATTTCAGATGAGATACAGAATTAAAATTTGACACGATTATAGGTCTTTAGTCACAACCAATCAGAAATATCGAAAATTTCTAATATATATATTTATGGGGTGTTTTTAACCCCAGTTTCAATACCCCATAAGATAAGCATGGGATTCAGTGCAAGGCTTTCTAAAAATGTATTTTTAAATTTCTTATAGGTGAAAGCGTGCTTTGGATGCTTTTAATACGAGAGAAAGAGAGAAGGAAGGAAAGGTGAATGGCTCGTTATATACTGGAAAGAAGACATCAGATATAGCATTAATCATTCGCATAGTATAATTACTTAGAATCATCGTAGGAGTTCGAGACTTGAAACAACGAACGACTAAAAGAACGAAAGTTCTCTTTCCTGCCATCGATTTCAGAATACGCATCGAATCGATCAACAGATCAGTTTTTAACGCGAGAAATTGACGCATTATTAGTGATTTCGTTGTTGTCGGTTTCGTGTAATTGGGTACCATTCACTTGGGCAATCTATCAACGAAATTTTAATTAAAACCACTTCTGTATAATTTCAACGGGTATCTTCGTGGTTAGTTAATAAAGTGAATTTTTGAAGAACATATAAACATATTCATATATTTCACATTAAGACTAAAAAGAAGAAGAAAACAAATAAAAAGAAATTTTTTAAGTCAATAAGTTTTATAAAGCGCACAAAAAATGTAGAAATAATAATATAATGATTTTCTAAATAATAACTTATATAAAACGCACTGAATGAAAAATAAATTATTTAAATGGTTGAATTAATAGAGATATTGAATATATAAAAGTTATGTTGCATTCTTTAAGACATCTGAACTAATTATAAGAATTGCAACATAACTTTTATATATTCAATATATCTGTTAATTCAATAGTTAAATTTTTTTCCATTGAGTGCGTTTTATAGCCGTTATTAATAACAAAATTATCATATCTTTATTTGTACACTTTTCGTGCGCTTTATAAAAGTTTTTGATTTAAAAAATTTATTTTTTATTTGATTTATTTAGTAAATTTAATGAACAAAAATTAGTGACGATAGGTTACAAAATGCCACTAAATGGCATACTCATGCCATATGACTTCCACACGCAGCGTCATCATCAAGCGAACGAAAAATGAATTTTACCAATAAAAATCGTTTGGAATTAGGCATTCCCCTGCCATCTGTAATTATCTACCGTCTCTACTTCACAAAACTGATTTTGGGTCTCGCGATTTTGCCTTTTTAAACTATTTCCGCAACTCTAACCGATGAGGAGAGTGTGTTTAGTGAAAAGATTCGCAACATGAAAATGTTTAAACTTAAACATTAATAATCTTGAGAAATAACGGTTTATGCTGCCTCATATTTATGTATTGATCTTTTGCAGTCCGCATATTTAAAAACGTACTATGCGCGAATCTATGCAATTACATGGATAATAACTATGCAAGGGAAAGTATGATTTCTATAAATATATATTTTCGGAGGATCCATAACGTTATAGATTCGAAAATATATTTTTCAATTAAGGATTTTTTCACGGTTATTATGAAAGTCACCATATCAGATGCCACACAAGAATAGCGTTCAATTGAAAAAAAGAACGAGTTCGGGAGATAACGCGCCAAAGTAGGGCAGACTGTTTGTTACAGCCATCTGGCAACAAGATGGAAGACATGCATGCATATAGACGATTCGGTATGACGTGGCGTTGCGTAGCATTTTTTTGCATGGCATGGTTTGTCATATAAACTTCTCAAATTTCTATCTGATACACATTTCGACTCGGGCAACTCCGTTTAGTACGTCAGGCTGTAACTTTTTTCGTCTCTCATACTATGCATATCCTTTTCCCTTGAAATATATGCCTGGGGCTCTTCCATGAGACTCCTATAACTCTCTCTCTTTTCCACGTTCTATGTTTTCATCTTTCTATAACCCTTTTCCATTTCTCCCACTACCACACGCCAACTTGCCTCTCTCATGTTCTTCCATTCCACCTTCCTCATCTCACCTCCTCTTTCTCTCTCCCATCATTTCTTACTTCTTATCCACCTCCATCATTCCAATCCACCTCCATCATCTTTTTCCCTCGCTGCTCCTTCCAACCTCCCACCATCTCTCCCTACGTGCATCGCCGTATCACCCGCTTCTACCCTTCCCTTATTAACCCGTTTTTTCCTCTCTTTCCCCATCTCACTCCTTGCCTATTTCACCCTTCTTTCCTCCTCATTCTCGCTCCCTCTTCCTCCCTCCCTCCCTATCTCTTCCTTACATTCTCATCCTCCCTCTCTCCCTCCTTCCCTTTATCTCTCCCTCCCTCTCTCTCTCCCTCGCTCTCTTTCATTCTTCCATCTTAACCTCTTTTTCTCTATTATCTCTATCATCTTTCTCCCCCTCATTTCCTCTATCTCCTTTCTTCTCCACTTTTCAACTCCCTCCCTGCTACGATTATCAGGCCTCTCACGCTCTTCCTCCAATATTCTCCAGTCTACTTCCTCTCCCTCCCTCTCTCTCTCTCTCTTTCTCTCTACCTTCCTCACCTCACCCTCCTCTCCTCTCCTCTCTCCCCTCCATCTCCCTAGACCGGTTCAACTCTTCCCTCTTATCTCTCTCTCCCTCCGTCGGCATCAAATACACAACCAGACAGGCGTGTGCCACCTGTGCCCTCACACCCTCCACTTCTCTCCCACTCCACCTCCTCCTCACCTCCATACGCCTACCCCCACCCCTCACCATCCCCGTCCCAAAACGTTGCAGTCCGAAAGCAACGCAATGTTCTACACAGCCGCTCTTCTAACCAGGATAAGGCAACACATGCGCCGCGGGAATAAACGGCTAGCAACACCCAAAGGCATAACACGAATAGACGTGCGTTCGCGCTCACGGCGCTAAAGGGGAGGATAGAGAGAGAGTGTGGAAAAAGGTAGGTAGGAATGAGAGTGTGAGTGTGCGCGTTTGTGTACACACACACACGAGATAGGGTCGGGAGATGAGAGACAGAGAGAAAGGATAAGTGAGAGTGAGGGAGAGAACCGCTTTCTCCACCCTTCTTCTCCCATACGCTTCACGCGTTACAGCCGACAGGTGCCGTTGTTCTTCATCCTCCGCTGTCCGCTCCCCATTCCACCTTTCCCCTTTTCTCCCCGCAACCAAAACTTCCATCATGATGCATGCTATGGCCTATAACCGCCCTTTATTTAACCCGTGCCTGATTATTTTACATTTTATTGCGAGCTAAAGCAAACTTTAAAAAATTACTTTAAAGAGACGACGTGTTAGCGTTAGTGTAATCTCTTCGCGAGTTTAAAAAATTGGATTTCGTTTCCAGGAGTAGTATACGTATATCCCATGCTTTTCTGTGCTAGTTAAATTTGTGAATCAGATAGCCACAATAAAATTAAAAAGTATCTGCCATCTTTATCGAATGGGCTCCGGCCTGTAAGTGAACTCCATTATTATGTTTTAACCAAATATCAACTTCGAGACTTCATTTTTAAAACTGCGGTGTACTTTTGGATTTTCCAAATATTTTGTTTCTCGAAATAATTTAGCTTATGGAAGCCACTTCATATTTTATGCTGAAATGCTCACCTATTTATGAACACAGGAAAAACTAAAATATGCCGTAAGGTATTTATGGATTATGCGAAGAACAAAAATGGCCATGATGTGTTAGACCCCAAACAAAGCTGTAATTTACTTTTCACGTTCATATGTAAACTTAAATAATCCACAAAAAATTCAATAAAGAACATCCTAAATTTGCTATTACTTTCTCCATACGTAGTATACGGGAAAGTATTGTTTTCATGAAACAAATACACTTCGAGATTTCAACGGAACCACGTTTTGAGGTCCCCTGAACATGTTTTGACCATTTTCTCGATGCTGTGCGATAGCTTTTTTGTGGGGGCTCTAACTCAAACACTATTAATCAGATACACACCAAATTTTATATTTAACTATTTTATGAAAGTCACAAGAACTGATTAGTTTGTGGTAAAAATCAGTCATACGGAAGTGGGTGTTTACTTTGGCCTCATCCGTTATTTTGAAATATTTACTTTAATATTTGATAAATGTAAATGTAATGTATTTAATGTAATACAGTAAATTATCCCAAAATCATTTTCTTAGGTACACATTTATGTACAAAGCAGTGCTACATTAATCCTTTGAAGTTCCGCGAGTTGAGGAAGATTACTGAAGTTAATTAAACTACGGTAATTTTATGTTGATATGAAAATATAAATAAGTTTTTACTCTTCTTCCTTACCATTAAAACGGGGCAAAACATAAAATATATCAACTACTTGATGATTAGTAAAACAAACTGCGTAGAGTTAAAAAAATAATGAAACCCTTCTTCCTCGTGTAATTAATTTTCGCCAAAAGTCCTCGATAGTTATGTGGAATCCATTCGTGAGGAAACAGTAATCTTTCTAAAACTGACGTACATGCGATTAAAAACACGGCAATTAAATATTGAAGATCCCTCGAGTCAAGTATTAACCGACTCCAACTCCTAAGAGTGCCGATGGAACGTTAACGAATGACGAAACAGAAAATATCGGAACGAAGAGAAAAATAAAGAAAAATCTGCTCTCGGGTAAAAAAACACTGAGACTCATCAAGAAATAGAGGGTTAGCGAGAAAGGATAAATAATTTTGGGAATTCCCAATGAAAGGGGGACACTTCAGGCGTGCTGGAGTGGAAAATGAGAAGAGTGGGGGATGATGAGAGAGAGAGTGAGAGGAGAAAAAGAAACTTGTTTGATTGGAAGAGTGAAAATTAAGACGCAAGACGGGGTGAAGCGGAATGGAGGTCAAACTTTGAGAGAATAAACGAAGAGTAAATAAGAATATATATAGTATTATATACATTATATATTTAACTGAAAAGTTTATGAAGTGGCAAGGAGAAAATTAATCAAATTGAATTATCCAAAAATATCAAAATCTGGAAGATACTTCAAAATATCCGCAACACTTTCATTACAGGCTGACGACACTTGTAGCTTTATCCAAACGTAACGATGTATTTTTATAATCTTTCAAATATATTTTTGCAGTATTGGAGGCATCGCCTTGGGGACTGTCCCCAGGGTCTTCTAGCAGCTAACTTGGATATTACACGGAAATAATTCTAGAGTGGATAAACGATGAAGCCTCCTTTCGAAATCATCGAAATATTCGTCAGCATTTATCGAGTGTATGTCAGCGAACTTTGTTATGAACGAATATCACGACTCATAAAAGCATAATGAAGTTTGAAGGAATGTACATGGCATAAATAACACAGTAACGGTGAGGCCGAAGGAAAAGCATTGAAGCACAAAGGAAACAATTTCGTCACAAAGGTTTTAACGTATCTTTCACAAAGTTTCCCTTCCAAGTAATTCTTCAGTTGATAACATAACCATCTGATTTATCTTCTTCAATAACAAACAGCACTTTGTATGTATTTAACGCTGCGCTGTGAGATCTTTCCGTCCACGTTAAATACACCCAACCCCAAAATTCGCTGAACTTATATTCAACTGCTTATTTAAAAAATTTCCGAGATCCACAAAAAAATTCTCCCGAGCCACTCAGCAGATGCTCCAGATGAAGCGAACGAAAAATATCTCTCACTTTTTGTATTGTGAAAGTAAAACATATCATGTGTCTCAGATCTAACACGCAGTATAAATTAGGGTAAATGAGATGGATAAACACACGTAACAAAACAATATGTATAAAAATTGTTAGAAATAAAGTTAAATGTAACTTAAGTTCTAACAAATAAAATACAATATGTTGTTTCGGTTCATCAACTGGATTGATGGGGGCGGGGGGGGGAGAAGGGGATAGCGGGGGAAGGGGATAGCGGGGGCAGAGGGTGGAGGAAGAGATCGCTCGCCTTTCAAGATATCGTATAAAAAGGGAGGGAGCTTCTGAAAGTTTTGTTGAAGAGAAATAATGAAAGAAAGAAGAGCAAATGGGGATTTTTTTAATTTTCTCTCTAAAAGAGCGGGATGTAGAAAGAGTGAGAGAGAGAGAGTTCGGTTGAGAAGAAGCATAGGCTATGAAGCGGAAGAAAAAAATTCAACTCGAATTCGCATTTTATTAAAATCGACGATATTGATTTTATTTTTTATTTGCGCGCGCGTCATAAGGCGATCGAATTCGAGTAAATCGAAGTGGGGAGGGGGAGGGGGAAAATTTAAGGTTGAAATCTCTCGTGGGTGAAGCGTGCGAGTTTTTAAGATTAATGCGAGAGCATAAAACCTTTTTTCGATAAGAATGGGCTATTAATCAAATTCGTTAATCTTCTCAAGGAAAAATTCACCATATTTAAAGAATTTATACAATAAAACGATGGCTTTATTAAGGGAAACAATATGGTATTTTGATTTAAAATAGCATAATATTCTCCGAACACATAAAAATAACTTTTATAAAAAGCATTTGTCTCAGACGTCCTTAAACCTTCGTGAATAAATGAGATATAAACTGAAAATGTTGATTTTATTATTTCACCGTGATTTTAGAAAAATATTTACATATTATATTTAGCACGAATCATATTTTATTCAGTCTTCATATGGAGGGTCCTGATATTCACATTCGCATCCTGGACTGTTTCTCCTTGTAGATAAATCAATCCTTATCCTTTGGTTTTCTTACTTGCTGTTTGGACACGAAAAGGCGTTTTCGAGATCCTTGCTTCATAGTGTCGTCAATGCGTTTTTGCCTTTCCATTTCCATGTTAGTTTTGTGGGGTGTGGATGTTAGAATTGCAGCCTTTTCCTTTGCGCATCCTTTTTCCGTTTACTTTCGTTTTAGGAACCGGAGCAATGCCTGATGGCGAATTGCTACGTTTCTATTATTTGATTGCCTCTTCTTCATGACTCGAGGAGAGCCTTTCTTCTTGTGAGATAGGCCGTTTTGTAATCTGGCATCTAGATGTTGACGGTTGTGGTGACTGATTTTCTTTACTGCTCTGTTGTGATCGCGGAGAACTCGCAGGATAGGTGGGATCATCTGTTTCTTCATCTTCGTTTTCAGGATTCTGCTCAGTTACCTGTGACGGCTGAAAATCTTTCTCATTAAATATAAATCTCTCAAGAGGCATTATATCGTGCACTTTAAATGCTTTGACTGCTTTTTCTACTGTGCAGTTTTTTATTTAGACTTTTCCAAATAGTTCTGTAACCTGGAAATGTATTATTATTTTTCCTGCGTTGCTTACCAACCATTAGTCACAGAAATTACTGTAAATCTCTTTCAATGACTTGAAGAAACATCGGTCAAGAGGCTGCATTTTGTGGCTACTGTGCGGTGGAAGGCTTAGCATGTGAATGTTTTTCTCATTACAGTAAGTTACTGCTTCAAGTGAAACGTGAGATGTTGTGGTTGTCCAAGATTAACAACAGGGGATTTGTTCAGATGCCTGTACATGCAGCCGAATGTGAGATAGCCACTAAATAAATAACTCGGCATGACGTCAAACCATTGCCCACATGCCAACAGATGAAATTTACCGCAATCGTACTTCTACACGGTGCGGAGATTTGCCCCATATTACTATATATATATATATATATATATATATATATATATATATATATATATATATATACACAGGGTGTCCGGCGACTTTATGCCATAACTTCGGGATCTTATTCCTTAAATGATTTTGAGTAAAAAATGTCATATGAACATGGGTCCGATTCTCATTTGTTACAGAGCTACGGGCAATGGAAATTATCTCGCACTTTGATTTGTACGACTTAATGGCTGAAAAATGCATTGTTTAAATAATTATTCGTATACATTGTTAATTATTGAATAATGTACTATTTTAATAATCATTCGTTTACACTGATACTAATTTTAAAGTTTTAGCATTATTAGAAGTGAAATAATATTTTTCTAATTGTTTAAAATTAAATAATTTTTTTAAGACCGCAACAAGAAATTCATGGATACACTGAAATATTTATTCGTTTACATAGACTAAACTCTAAATAACTTAAAACATTCAACTCTCCAACTTGCATTGTAGTATCAAAATATATACCTATTTGTTTAAAATTTAAGAATTTTTAACTGCCAAACAAATTAAAATATCTAAATTTCTATAATCCCTATTTCGTTTTTTACAAATCCTACCTCTAAAAAACATTTCAGCTCAGTAGCACATTTGGAAATACATAAACTTTGAAAATTTGTTTAAATAATTTCGAATTTTTAGCGGCCGCATTGTTTAACTTTTTCAAGATTTTCGTTTTTGTAAAAAATTCTACTTAGGGAAAAAATTTCGAATCTCCAGCTCAATTGGAAGTGCCTAAACATTAGTATTACCTTATATGTTATACTAGTAGAAGGTGCTTGCATTCTGCAAGCGTATCATCTCACCTTGAAAAAACATTCATTTTTCAGACAAATATTTCATCATTACAAATATTTCTTTAATTCTAAAGATTTCACCTCCGCAGCGATTTTCGTTTTTCCCTTATGTAAAAATTATAGGTAAAAACAATCCCCAAATTTTGCAATTTTAAGAATCTTATACTTTCACCATTATGGGGTACACATTTCGGCCAAATTTTAAACATTTTTAACGGCCGCCGCAATATATTTATGGAGAGAGACTAATGTTTATTTGTGAAAATGCACTACTCGGCGAATTACTTGAATATTTCAGCTTTCTAGCTCATCCAGTAGTCCCTAAGAAGTTATCTATTCGATTAAATTTTAAAAAATTTTAACCGCAAAACAAATTAAAATATCAAAATTTCTCTAATCCCTATTTCTTTTTTTACAAACCCTACCTGTAAAAAAATGTTAGCTCCGTAGTACATTCGGAAATATATAAACCTTGAAAATTAGTTTTAACAATTGCGAATTTTTAGCAGCGGCATTGTTACACTTTTTCAAGATTTTCCTGTATGTATGTTATATCCTCCTCCTCCTCTGTAAGAAACGTCTATATAGAATTATAACAGGAGGATACTAATGTTTAGGCACTTCCAGATGAGCTGTAGATTCGAAATCTTTTTCTTAGATAGGATTTTGTGCAAAATCGTCTACAAAAAACCAAAATCTTTAAAAAGTTCAACAATGCGGCCGCTAAAAATTCGTAATTATTTAAACAAATTTTCAAGGTTTATGTATTTCCGAATGTGCTTTGGAGCTGAAATTTTTTTATAGTTAGAATTTGTTAAAAAACGAAATAAGGATTAGTGAAATTTTGATATTTTAATTTGTTTGGCAGTTCAAAATTCTTAAAATTTAAACAAATAGGTAAAAGTTTAGACACAATACGGCAAGGTAGGGAGCAGAAATGTTTTAATTAACTATAATTTAGTCTAAGTAAGCAAATTAACATTTCAATGTATCCATGAATTTGTTATTGCGGCCGTTAAAAATAATTTAATTTTAAACAATTAGAAAACTGTTATTTCACTTCTAATTATGCTATAAATTTAAAATGTTGTAGAAATGTGTGACATTATTAGCCCAATGTGGGAAAAGTATAATATTCCTAAAATTGTAAAAATTAGTGATTGTTTAACTCCATTAGTGTTCCATAATGAAATAACGAAAACCGGTCCCGAGGAGAAATCTTTAGAATTAAAGAAATATTTCTCATGATGAAATGTCTCTCTGAAAAATTAATGTTTTTTCAAGGTGAGATGAAACGCTTGCAAGCACCTTCTACTAGTATGTTATATCCTCCTCTGTAATGAACGTCTATATATAATGATATACATACATACATACATATATATATATATATATATATATATATATATATATATATATATATATATATATACACACACACACACATTTAACGGAAATATGCATTATTAACTTTAATAGTATTTCAATCATGTTATGAACCTGGCAACATATTTTCATATATTCATTTTTTAATTAGGGCGAGCAGTTGAATTTATTTCCTTCGCATACCCTTGATGTTAAGTTCGTCCTTTTTCAACCTCAGCGTTCAAAAAAGGTTTTATTGGGACAAAACATCCAAATTTCTTTGAAAGCCCCGCCCTTCCGAGCAACGTTCTTAATTTTCTTCGAGAGTACGTCGTTGTGAGAGAGTGAGGCAGCGTCTTGGGTGTCATTAGAAGCGGTTTGTGGTTTCCATGGCTGCCAACCTCGACGGGAATCGTTTCAACCTCCGTCGTTGAGTGAGGGGTGAGGAGAGGACGTGAGTGGACGAAGTAGGAGGAGGAGGGAGAACGGAATGGTGAGAGAGAAAGAGCGAGCGAGGGCGAGACCTCCATTTTTAAACGTGATAGGAGACTTTTGGGGTCGAATGAGGCCAGCGTCGGTAGTGGGCAGAGGGAGGTTCGAGTTTTTCCAGAGTTCACGCGAGCCAACCACTACACGGAGATATCGAACAGTTTCCACTGATGGAAAGGGAGCGAGTGTGTAAGGAGGGTAAGATGGAGAGGGAGGCAAAGAGATGAAAAAAGGAGTGGAACGGAGGGTGTGGAGGAAATGTAGGGAGAAAAGAGAGAACTGGATAAAGAGGCAGAAGGAGAAGGGGGAAACCGTGGAAGAGGGGGGAGAGAGAAAAACGGTAGGAAGGAGTAAGGGAAGGAGATTGAGGGCAGAGAAGGAGAGCGAGAAGATGAGAACGGAAATAAGAGACAATGAAATGCAGGAAAGGGTGTGAGAGAATCGGAGGTACAAGAAAGTAAGAATTAAGAGAAATTGGTAGAATGATAGAAAGTGACGAGAAAAAAAGGAGAATGAGAGGTGGGATTGATTGATTGATATGGTCTTTATCTGGGGCGAGACTGAGACTAAGAAATCCCATCTTCCACCAAACCCCTCGTCATGAAACATATATAATAATACATAGCACTTTATGTAAATACAAATAGCAATAAAAATACAAGAATTGGAAAAGAAAAGATGTAATTTTGTGGAAAAAAATAAGGACTGCTGAAATAATGAAATCCATGCAAAAAACCCACAGCAGGAAAACACCCACACAAGAAGGGGGGTGTGGAAAACCTGCGAAATCTACTGAGATTCACTAAAGACATTAATAACAGAATATTTAGAACAAAAGATGAATACATGAAAAACTTAAAGCTACGCATCAGGAAAAATTTGGCACAATAAGAATACATTATTGATGGAATGAACATATGAAAATGACAAAATGAATAGATGATAACACTGTTATGACTAAACAAAAAATAGAGGATAAAAAATAAATTAATTAATAAAAAAATATAAGAAAGTATAAATCATGCACAATAAGTATTGTTTTGTCAAAATCAAGATTGGAAAACAATTGAAGCGTTAAGTGTGTTTAACTGTTCCTTTGAAAGAATAAGAGAGATAGATAGCAGTGTCGTTTGAATGATGAGAGCGAGTGCAAGTTTTTTATTGTTTGGGGAAGTTCGTTCCATAGTCTGCAAGCAGTTACAATGAAGGACTTGTTGAATATTACCGGTCCGTGTTGAGGAATAAGGAGTTTATGGCACCCTCTGGTATTACGGTTATGTACAGTGTTTATACTCCTGAACTCCGTTGCAAGATAATGTGGATTGTTAGAAGTAAGTAATTGGTATAGTAAAGAAAGCAAGTGGAGGCGTCTTCGGGACTCCAAATTTAGCCAGTTTAGTTTGGCGAGTGAATCTGAAATATGGTCTGATTTCTTCAGGGTAAAAATATATCTAATGCACGCGTTATGACTTCTCTGAATCTTTAACGACCACTCTTGAGATAAATTTTGGTACGCTATATCGACATAGTCAAAATGCGGAATAATGAGTGAAGTTACCAGATGCTTTTTTAGAGAAACTGGAGTACTACTACTTAGCTTCCTAAGTGAGTAAAGAGATGAGTTTACTGTTCTACACACATTTCTAACATGTGGGGCCCAAGAGAGGGTTTCATCTATGAGCAATCCAAGATTCTTTACTACTTTACAATAGGGTATCGTTGAATTTGGTATGTTGATCGGTATTCTTAGGGATTGATTAATTGCGGCTAATATCTTAGGGTAACCAATTAAGATAGCCGGTGATTTTTCTGGATTAATACTAAGAAAGTTTTTATTACTCCAGGCCTCTAGCGTTTCTAAGTCCTTATCAATATTTTTTAGGGTTTTCGCGAGATCGTTTGCGGTAGAACTTGAGTATATTTGCAGGTCATCTGCATAAAGATGATGGTTGCAGTATTTAAGTGACAAGGAGCAGTCATTTATGCATAAAGAAAATAGTAGGGGGAAAGAAGAGGAAAGAGAGAGAGGGAGGTAGATGGAGAAAGAGAGAGATGGAGTGGAAGGGACGAGGACGGAGAGCGAGACAGAGAGGCAGGAGGAAGAAGATAGAAAGGGGAAGAGGAGAGAGAGGGGGAGACCAGGGAGGGAGAGAGAAGGGAGGAAGAGAGAAAAAAAATATAGGGAAAGGGATGGTGTGTGAGGGAGAAAGAAAGAGGGGGAAAAGAAGAGAAAGTCGGGGAGAAAGGAAATAGAGGTATAGAGTGGGATAGGTAGTGAGAGAGAAGAGAGAGGGGAAGTGGAGAAAAGGAGTAGGCATGGAGAGAGGAAAGAAGGGGGAAATAGGTGGAGAGATAAGAAAGTGGGGGAGGAAATGAAAAGGAAAGGATACGGAGGAGGTAAAGTGAGGAAGAGGAATGATTCTAGTAAGAGGCGAGCTTCAAGAGCGATCGGGACGAAGGTGTGGCTCCATTCGAGAGAAATAGGGAGAGAAAGTTGATTAGAGGAAAAGAGGGAGGGGTCGCAGGGGGAGGGATGGAAGTAAGAGAGAAGAAGGAAGGAAGTGAAGCCCTGTGCGAGAGGTTTTGGTTGGTCGGAGAATGGGTAAGGTTGTCTGGATGCTGAGGGCCTAGTAACGGAAGGGGTTGGGTCGAAGGACAAGGATAAGAATGCCCGAGGTCCAATAGAAGGATGTGAACTCCCTCTGCCTCATCTTTTTACCCTCCGCAATTCCTACCGCCTATCTTCCTCTTCCCCTTCCTTTTATATTCTCATCTTCATCCGCAGAGAGCGCTGGTCTCAAAAAAGGAGACTTTGAGGAGGTGCTGCTGCTGGAGAGAATTAAGTGTTGACTATATGAGACGTGTAAGAGCTGACTCTCGTCTCCTATTCTTATTTTTTTAATAGCTGGCAGGAAAAAGGAATTTTTCGAAAATAAGCCGCCCTCCATTTTTTATCGCTGTAACGTAATTGCGACGGTTCCTAGTTTTCCACGCCAGTTAAAAAGAGCTGAGAGGTTATTTTTTTCTTATCGGGGGCTTTTCTCGAAAATTACCTGCCGTAATTTTATGTTCTATATAATGGAAAACTTCAAACGCGCAATTGCGGTCATAAACTCATCACAACGAGATATTCCTTTTTGTTGTTATTGATGTGTTTGGGACCAAAAATTTAATAAATATCTGAATTTTAAAATGAAAATTCGTTCAAGTCATAGTCAAATATGTTTTCTATCGTAAAACTGTACTGAATAAAACAAAAATAATTTTATTTATTTATTTCTCGTCAGTACCAATTGAAAAAGTGTTATAATTTTCATTCCTTTTGCAGCTGACTGAGACGTAAAGTATTGACTAAATTTAATGGAAACTCTTTAGCATTTCAGCGACTAAACAAATTTTGTTTGAAGATGACAATTATTAATCAACTCAATAGCAAGTTATTATCTTCACGTTAGCACATTTAAATCATAAAGTAGTAGGCGTAAACTAAAGTAATTCTGCGAATATCCTACGAATTCTTAGTTTTGAACTGTCAAGGAATAGGAAAAACTTAGGAGAAAATTTTATCATGTTAACGAGTGCTTCAAACTTCGGAAGTTGCAAAGTTTGTCGGCAAATTTTATACTGTAAAACGGTAATTTTTGTTGATACTTATTGATTGTCAGCACACTCGGATTTCTGACTGCATACGTATGTATATATTCGATAGTAACAATATGAAAATATCCTTAACATAACATGAAATTGCTTGTTTCGTTATTAAATGTAAGTACATAGAAATAACTGCCGAAATTCCCTCGTTGCTAAATTTTTATTTATATCACGGGAAAACTGTTTTACATATGACGCTAGTTAGTTTCTATAACTGTGCGTCTAAAGAACAATTACCTCATGTATAAGTTTTAATAAATGCGTATTCAGAAACTCAACTTGCACTTGGAAGATTATATAGACCATTGCTAAGAAATCGTCACAACAAACTGCATCACATTAACGAAGCTCTTAAAAATAGAGTTAATAAATGTTATTCTCAATTAAAGGAAACCTGCCTTTCCATACTTAAAAAAGCTCTACTTTTTCATGTTTGCAAATAGTTCCAAATATTCGGCATGTTATCAGATAAATGCCGTTGTGAACAAAGCTCAATAATTTGTGATGTTTTAAATACCTTTCTAAATATCTTGGAAATAATTATGTGTATGAAGTATGATGTCGCCTTCTTTCGAGCATTAACTTTGTTAGTACTATAACATTTTAAACTGTGTGCGCTAATGATACTTCTTAGTTACTCGGACCGGGACAACACACTGGAGGAAACAACACCGTCCTCATAATTCAAAGTACCTATTAGCCGTAATTTCGTAATAACGTCTTACATCGCCATACATAAACTGACCCATTATCAATTTCCGGTTGCAATAAATCAAGCGTTAAATATTAAATTTAATTATGGCAAAGACAAAATACTCTTTAAGGTCACAGTAGGCTCCCATAACGCAGCAATTGAGGTTTCGGCCTTAAAGGATAGACGCTTTGCAAGATTTATCACCTCATCGCCACGCAGAGTAATTTTCAAGTTAGCTTCCCGCGTCTCATTATCATTAATGTATTCTCATCCGTGTGTTATTTACGCCCACTTCGCGTCAGCGGGCGCGCGACGGAAATATACCGAATCCTCGAATCGATGGTGGCAATTGACAGTGCCAAAATGAGCCGTTGCTTACTTGTGATTGATCCATCCTAATCCATCCTGAAACCTTGCGTTAGTAACACGTTGGGACGCCTATTTCAAAGGACAACAAGAAGGAAACGTATACTTCATAAATGGAATAAATAGAGATTTTAAAGGTTTGTTTATGAAAAACATGTACGTATAAAACGGTATCGAAAGACTGAACGGTTCTTAAATTTTTATCTACAAAACTATGTCGTAAGTGTATGGTATCGCGGACTTTATTGTGGCAAATGTTTTCCTCTAATAAAAGAAATGTTTTAATCTATGGCTCACAGTTCGTATAAAACCTTGGAAGGGAAAAATATCTTTTTTCAAACGTTGTTTGCCGATAGAATCGTCGAATCGACCGATTTCTGGATTTTCTCGAATTTTCATCTCCAAAACTATAAGTCTTAGTTATGTGGTCTTGGGTCTTCTTCGTGGTAAATGTTATCCGCTATTCGAATAAATCTTTTATTTGATAAGTTACAGATCATATAAGAACTAAGGAGAGAAAAATATGGTATTGACGGATTCTATTTAACGAGAAACGAGTATAAGTTTATTTAAGTTCTTAGATTAAGTGGAAGTTCTAATTGACAAATGCAGTTCAAAATCACAATTCTGCGATCATTAATAAAAATATAATTAAAGTCCGTCCGGCGGTACAGGAGACGAAAATCATGACAGACGGACGGACGGGCGAGACGTGCCCATAAGGCTAGAAAAGAACTCCTAAGAATGGGTGGAATTCAATAAAAAAACTATTTATTATCGTAATTTTGTACTTTATAATTCTTAAAAAATTGGGATACTATATTGTGTGGGGTAAAAATAACCTATCAATACCTCAGAATCTATATATTTAAACGGCGACATGCGATAATTGTCCGAAGAACTCCTCCTAAGGTTCTTAACGGATCGGGTCGGTTCAGGTGCCTATTCACGGTGCGGATTGCGCAATTCAGTAAAATCTGTGGAAAAAATGTACACTAGGTCTGATAATGACCGAAAACCGTGTCCAGGAGGCGCTTATGCCCGCCCGATTAGGTCACGCGACCAGCGCTACCGCGCGTCAGCACCCGAATTGGCCGGCCGTCATTTTGACGGACAGGTCCACTAGTTGAGTTTTAATTTCCTAGCGTACCACGCTTATTCGCTCGAAGCATCTCAGAGAGGGTCACACCATTTATTTAACTCGCGATCTAATTTATTGGTTGATAAATAGGTCGTTACGAGAAAAAATGGCAAAGGACCACTTAAACATACGTAATAATGAAAAGTACGAAAAAGTAAAGCACGTGACAATGAAATAGTTTTATAATATTCGTATAAAATATAGAACGGGAATTGATGAAAAGTACAAAATTTGGCAAATCGTTCATCGTAAATAATGCCATTATCTTCTAGGTTTTACCATATTTCATTTATGTGTGTCACTCAAGTGAAACAGATTAATGGAAGAATAAAAAAGAAAAATTGCTAATATTTTTTTATCAGAATAAACCGTATCATATTTTTTAAAGAATTTCATTCCACTCCGTCCGAAACCACTATCTGTAATAACCGTAAGAAAATGTACGTGTTAGGAACTCATAACAAAGACATCGCCGTTCCAAAAGATACCTAGAGATAGAGGGAGAAGGAAAGAAACACCACACTTAGCGCAGAAGCGTATTAGAAGAGCTTCTGACACCGTTTTCTTTTTCTCTCGGAGGAAAAAAGAGTATTTATAGTCAAAGTTTTTCTAAAGACTTTCCTCCAATACTTATGACCAGATTCTCTTCTCTGACCTTGGATTTTTCTGTATTTATTTCCATACCATATTTTCTACCTGTTATTACTGCAATATTTATCATTTTCTGGAGTTTCTCTTCCTTTCTTGCAAGAAATACTTTATCATCCGCGTATTTTACTGTTCTTATTATCCTCCATCCGATTTTGAAATCTCCTGTGACTTCTAACGCTTCTTGAATTAGACTTTCTTCATATATATTTAATAGGGTCGGCGATAGGCAGCAGCCTTGTCTTACTCCTCTACCGATATTTACTCCGCAGGTGTTCGCATTCTCCAACCTGACCTTTACAACTTCATTCGCATATAGATTCCTGATCAGTCTCCTGTCTGTCCAGTCTACACCTATATCCTTTAATACCTTCATCAGCATTGCCCAATTTACTCTATCAAAAGCCTTCTGCCAGTCTACGAGGCATACGCATATATCTTGACTGTATTCTATTGCCCTCACTGATATGATTCTAACTACCCCTATAGCGTCTCTGGTTCCTCGTCCTTTTCTGAAACAGAATTGATCTTCCCATAGCATTTCTTTTGCCTTTTTATCCAGCCTTTTATTAAGAATCCTCGTGATGATCTTCGAATTGTGTGATAGAAGGCTTATCGTTCTGTAGCCTTTACGCTGCATTGCCTTTGACTTCTTCTCTATAGGGGTCATCGTTACTTCTAGGAAATCCCGAGGCCACTCTTCCGTGTCGTAAATCTTATTAATTTATTTCGTGATCGCTTTTAGTCCTTCTGACCCCATGATCCCTTTCTTTAGTTCCAATATCGTCCTCAGTTCAATGTTTTTCTCATCTTCCAGGAATTCCTCGTTATACACGGACTAAAGAAACGCAGTTCAACACAAATACGTATAAAAAGAAATTTATTTATTTCTTGTATTATGGCAGCCTTGCTTTCTATATCTATACAAAAAATCTTTATTTTGTTATATTATGATGCATGCTTCTTTCAAACAAAATATTTTTGTAATCGGTTAAGCCAATTGCTTCCAAATGCATAGTTACCGAAATGTTAACTTTCCAATGGTGGCACCCATGCTTAGTCGATTCAGCCCAAACATGACACTTTGGTGATTAATTTACGTTAGTATTCTATGTACCAAATTTGGTTGAAAACGGTTAAGCCAATTCTTCCCTGATATATACGTAAGTACGGACGGACATAACGAAGATTATAGTGCTATTCAGCAATGACGAAACGCACTAATAAAATTATTGCTTAGGACGAGAATGCGTAGAATCCAATACCGTTAAATACCGTCATTACTTAAAGATTTTAATTTGTTTTTATGGCGCACCCGTCTGTCTGATCTGAAACAAATATGTTGTTATGCTTTTGAATATATTTTAAAACTATAAATATTAAATATCGTTGGAAGTTATGCGAAACGCTCAACACAAATATGTATAAAGAATTTTATTGTTCCTGTATGTGCACTCATGAATTTTATATATATAAAGCACGACGTGCTACCGTTTAAATGTTTTGCACGCCTTCATATAAAATTTCTTCGGCATCGGTTTGGCCAATCCCTAAATAAATTCATGATAACCGAAAAAAATTAATTTGCAGTCGTGTAATCCCTGCTGCTTCGATGCTGTCCTAATAATTTATTCACGTATTTTTTAAAAGATTATATTTAATAAATTTAGTTGAAACTGGTTGGGCTAATCTATTCCGGAATCATGAAACAAATGTTTCAAGTGTCAATATACACTTCTGCTGGATAGTTTAGGCACAAAATCCCAAACACGTAATTTATTTATGTGAAGATTCTATATACCAAATTTCCTTGAAATCGATTTAGCCTATTCTTCCCATTACACTAAAAATTCATTAACTACGGCGGCGAACCGTACCTCGCGGCAAAACTTCTCATTCTGAGAGTTTTTTCTATAGTGTCCGTGGTAGAATAAATCATTCATTAAAAAGGTTTTTTGTGAGAAGTTAGTGAGGTCCGTTTTAAAGTAATAGTTCAACTTTATCAAAATAAACATGCTGATTCATGACATGATAACAACCGAATTTCCTTTATCGGCTATTAAATAAAAAACAATTTAATTTGATGAGTTTGTAATCGGGACTGGAAAGGTTTTTGTTGTATTTTTCAAGCAGCTTCTACGTGATTTTTGGTTGTTTCGTTCAGATTTTTAATGGATGATTCAATGCGTACAATATCATCCAAAGGAGATTCTTTGTCAGGGAGACGGAAGATAAGTTCTTTGTTCAAGAGATAGAATTCTTGTCTAGTAAATGTTTTTGGGTGAAGACATGGACAATATCGATGTCATCAAAGTGTTTCATGTGGTTACTAAAGGATTTTATGTTTTGTAGGTGTGTGAGAAGGAGAGTCCCTGGCGGGGAGTAGTCTCTCCTAAATCCGGAGTGAGTGTGAGATCGCGAGAGTGGTAGGTCCCTGGTGTGGAATAGTTTCCCCTAAACTTTTTATTATTTTTAGGGTTATTAAGAAATTTCTCCATTTTACATTAGTTGTTTTTAACCATAAGGCTCTGATATTACTTTCTCTTTGAACTGAAGATTGGTTTCTGGAAATAATCTTTCAAGGCAATTTATCCTCAGATATAAAATTTTCAATAACATAACTTCGAAGAATACGCTTTGTATTTTCCAATAAAATAATTATTGAGGAAGGAAGCAGATACGCGAGGTTGCTGCAGTATGACGGCTTCTGAGAAAGGCGTAGGACAATGACAAGTACCCTAAGAGCGAGAAAGGGTGGGAAATTTTGTAAGGAGGATATTCGGCTTATTTGGTAATAACCATTTTACCCATCGCGGCACAATATGCTTTGTGGGCGAGGGCTTTGTGGCCCATTTTCAACATTTCGCGGCCCATACTTTGAAAAACCCTGCCTTAGAATGAGGCAGGGAACATCAAGGAGAACACAAGATTTTAATATTCTAGAGAGAGAACGGAAATATCTCTTAAACCATTGGTGGGCAACATACGGCCCGCGGGCTACATGCGATCCCAAGAGCATTTTATACTGAAAAGTATCATACAAAATGTGTAGAAAATTATGTCCTCTGCCACTTTAATAGTAATAAATATTTATATAAATAAAGTTCTAAAGATGGCATATGGAAAAAACGGAAAAATGACAAGAATAAACCTTCATTTCCGATTGACCAATTATAACCAAAAACTACTAAAACCTTGATATTGCGATAAGAAGTTTAAATATAAAGTTGCGTGATGATTAAATCAGTAGTTTTTTAGTAATAGCGCGCACGAAATTCCTATCACACACAGACATCATCCAGAAAATGGTAAAAACGTACTCAGGAGACGCGTATTTCCGTTGAAATCTAGAATTCTACTTTTTGCGAAAAAGATACTTTCTCCTATATCAAAATGTAGAAAGTCGGACCAACAAAACCAAAAATCTAGAATATACCCAATTACGCTACAACTGGCCGCTTTGAGGGGCGATCAGGGATCGGGAAAATGCCGACTCCAGTAGTTAAGCGCGCTGACGCTTGAACCTTGAAAATGTCAATTAAAAAGTATTCCGAAAGTCCCTCTAACTTTCATATCGCGTCCTGGCCTCGTCCCGTTGAAAACAAAATAAAACAATACAAAAAAGGAGGAACACAGAGAAGGGTAACGCTTGGCAATTTCTCCGCCGACTCAGGACGCCATAAAGCCGTCGTTCCGATAGGTCACTTCCGTGTTAAAACCCTTGCAGGCGAAAAAGGAGAGAGGGAGAGAAACAGGAAGGGTTTTGGGAGAGAGCGAGCGGGAACTAACCCGACGGTTTGATGCATATCCTTTTCGCAATGTCGAAACAAGAGAGGTCAGGATTACGTGAAGCCCTGAAAGAGAGAGATAGAGAGAGAGAGACAAGGATGTTGTCCGAAGAATAGATGGATGGATGGAGAGAGTTTCTCCGGAACTGAGTTAAAGAGATAGAAGAAGACATGAGGAAAAAGAAGAAGTTCCACGAAAGAGAAAAGGGAAATGTACTTCTAAGAGAAGGAAGCTGCCGTGGAAAAATGAACGGCATGTGTCATGAAGAGAGAGATAAAATAATGAACTTTCGCGAAGAAAAGCAAGTGCACGAAAGTGTTAGTTAATCCCAGCGTTCAAAAAATTTAATTTGTAACAACACTTGGGCATAAATATGTTGTTCTAAATCTTCGCTCACGTGAGACTAAAAGAATCCGCCTCTCTTGATGTGAATTGCGAAATGTTTTAAGAAAAATATACAGATAACTTCCTTCATTAATATAACTAAGAAATTAATTTTCTAATTCACTCCTGTATATTTTTATATTTTAACATCGGCAAAACTTTTGGAACAGCCAAATAATGGAATTAATAAGTTAATCTGCGATTATTTGTGAAATTCTTCCGTTACAATCACAAAGAAACTACGTCATTCTACATAACAAGTTCGAAAATTAAAACGCAGTTTTGTAATAATTTAAATGATTTCTTTATGAATTATGAAACACGAATTGTTGAACGATAACTTTATGGTAATTCAATCTATGCCTGTCTAAGCTTGCAAATTCCGAAATTACTTCACTGAGTGAGTCATGCATGTTAACGACAGCAAAATGTTAAAAAAATAAGAGAATTTTTACACGTTTCGTTTAATTTACTAATCAAATTTCATTAACCAAATCACCGTTAGACAAGGTTTTTTCTGTAATCATTATATTAAAACCTAACCACCAGATACGCCACGAAGGATGTTCAACTTTTATTAAACAAATTGTTATTATCGGAACGTGTTGCGATACGTTGCTATCGTTTCCGATTTTAGCTGACTCAGCGTGGATAGATAGCGTTCTGTCTATCAAGTCTTGAATTTTGAAGGCCTTGCTTCCAGAGCCTTTCACTAAGGCAAAGGTCGCAACGCTAGAAATACGTGCGGAAGATTAAGTTTCTTGATCAGTGAATCGTATATGCAGGGGTCGCCGAAATACCAGAAGGCTGCCGCTTCAAAAACAAGAAGTACAAACCAGAACTAATGCAGGCTGGTTTCCCAAACTTGAGGTCCCGAATTGATTATTTAAATTGACAGGAAATGTTTCAGAATGTGATAGTCATTCCAAGGAATTCTATTACCATAAATACAACTTGTAGTTCATAGTTTATCACTGATAGAGAAAAATTGGATAACAAATTAATAGAGCATTATCAGGCTAAAAATACTAAAAGCAACGTCAATATCTTTCTGAAATTATATTTTGCATGTATTTTTTAAATAAAGGAATTTAATAAATGTTACTGTTTATACACCAATATGTATGGATCAACTGCCCATTGCTGAAGGGTAGTCGAGTGGAGAAGAACCCATTTTTTTCACTCGTCTATGCTCAAGCTGAGTTCAGTAATGATCGTCTCCATGGCAACAATCCGATAAAATGCGATTTAAAACGCAAAAACGCTGTTTTAGTATAAATTCATGAAAATACCATAAATTAACAAAATTCTGCAAAAATAATTAGAATTTATATTCTTTACCTCTTAGAACAGTACAAACCTCACTCTGATGTCACAATTTTATGATATTTTAATGTATTACAGAAAACATCTCTGAACGATGGATTTGAGATTTCCTACGTAAAACAAATATGCAAAAAACGTTCCTGGAATCGAACCCGGGACTTCAATCTTCTCCGAATAAAATATAGCCCGGAGGCGGGCCCTGGCAGCAAGAGCCTAGTTTCATGAAAATCGGTCCATTGGTTCAACAGTTGTTAGTGGGACACAAACCAGGACCATTTCATGTTTCCTTTATAAACCAGCCTAAAAACGTACCGTAATTTTCGCGGAATCCATTTACGAAATGGATAAAAATCACTTCATTCGCCACATTTTAACAAAATTGCACGCTATAATACACTATGTGCCAATTTTTACATTAAATCGATAAATCTGCTCAAGGAAAGATATCAAGTTACCCTGCATCACTTCGCTCAAAAATTTTATCCATACTCTGCGAGGGGTGGATAACCTGTGCATGAGCAGGAGTCACAATACTGCAATGGACATCACCAAAGAGCCGCAGTGAAATGGTATGAGCCGATAAAACATATTGTGTGTATATATATATATATATATATATATATATATATATATATATATATATATATGGATGTCAACAAGGTGTTGGGATGAGGAAACCCAGTGAAAACTCACCAATCAGACGACTTCAGGTTGGCGAGGCCCCGGGGATGTCGAAGCGACACACGTAAAATAACACAAAAACACAGAAACATCACAAACGTAGAAGCTTTCGGAACTACTCCTTCTTCAGCTACAGATAGAGAACTCCATATATCTATTTTACCTTTCCTTTTCCGTAAGCTGCTATATATATATATATATATATATATATATATATATATATATATATATATATATATATATATATATATATATATATATATATTTATTTATTTATTTATTTATTTATTTATTTATAGACTTAATTAAATGAAAAGGTAGTGATGAGGGTGGCAACAAGGTGTTGAAGGAAGCCCAGCGAACACTTACCAAGTCGGAGACCAAGTTGGCAGGCTGCTGGGGGTGTCGAAGAGACACGTTGAACACATGAACACAAAAACAAAAAACACGCAAGCTTATCGGGCCTATGCCCTTCTTCAGCAGTAGAGTAAATGAGAGTGACACACTGAGCGGGGAATGACAGGGTGATGTGGGGAGGTTGATGATCGGAGGAGGCGGGGAGTAGGAAGGGTGGATAGCCAATAAGAAGGGAGTGTGATGAGGTAGAGTGCGAATAGTTACAAAGTAACAAGGAGACATTGTAAGGGGGCTAATAGGGTTAGCGGAGGTTGAGGCCAGGCGGAGAGAAAGAGTCAAGAAGATGAATGTGTGCAAGTTCCCAGTGTCGGAGACGGGGGGCAGAAGTGTCATTGGGTAAGGCGCGAATAACCCTTACAATGTAGCAACTATTGAAGGGGACATTGTGGGTATTGGCGTGTAATGCAACTGGGAGGGGGCGTCTGAGAGAGACGCTATTCCGGTGACCGTTCATGCGGATATTTAACGGATTGCTGGTGAGGCCTACATAAAACGCGGGACAAAGAGTGCAGGTAAGGAGGTAAATGACGTTTCGGGTGGTGCAGTTGATTCTAGAGGTGATGGGGTAGATGATATTGGTGGAGGGACTCGAGAAAGAAGATGAGGATAGGTGGATAGGGCAAGTGAGGCAGCGAGGTTTGCCGCAGGGGTGAGACCCTATTGCAAGAGGCATGGTAAAAGTGGGAAGTTCCTTCATCCACAAGATATTTCCCAAATTGGGGGGCCGGAGGAAGGAGAGGAGCGGAGGATTGGCAAAAAGGTTGGTAAAGAGGGACTGGTGGGAGGAAGAGGTAAGAATTGGGTGGGCAGCATGGAGGATTGTTTTGAGGGCTTCGTGGATACCAGGAAGGAAAAGTGTAGTAAGAGTGAGTGGAGGGGTTGATACAGGGATAGTGGGTGTGTGTGGAAGGGATCCATGGTGGATAGGCGTCATCGCCCTATGGATCTGTTCGCGGACCAAGACTGGAGGGTAACCACGTTTGAGAAGAGCATCCTCGAGGACAGAGTAATACTCTAGAAGGGATGCTCTATCGGAACAAAGCCTCCCTCCTCGATGAGCAAGGGCATAGGGGATAGAGGTTTTGGTATGAAGGGGATGGCAGCTATCAAAGTGGAGATATTGGAGGCTGTTGGTGGGTTTGATGTGAACACAGGTGCGGATTTGGCTGTCTTGAAGGTAAAGATCGACATCCAGGAATGTGATGTGGGAGGTAGAGGATTGGTGGGTGAAAGAGAGTGAAGGATGGGAGGAGAGACGCGAGAGAAAGGAATAGAGAGAGTCAGGTCCATGCGTCCAAATGAGGAAGACATCGTCGATGTATCTCAGCCACAAAAGTGGTCTGAGTGGTACGTTGAGGAAGAGTCGTTCCCATTCTCCCAAGTAACAATTGGCGTATGAAGGCGCCATACGGGTGCCCATCGCAGTGCCTCTAATTTGAAGGTAGTGACGCCCATCGAAGGTGAAGTTGTTCATTTTTAGCACCATAGCTGCCAAGTCTAATAAGAAATGGGAGGAAGGTCTAGCGTCGGGTGGTCTTGAGTCCAGGAGTTTACTAAGGGCAGAGAGTCCATCATCATGGGGGATGTTTGTGTAGAGGGAAAAGACATCGATAGTGGCCAAAATGGTATTGGGTGGGAGAGGAAAGGGGAGGTGTTTGAGGCGTTTGAGAAAGTGGTTAGTGTCTTGGATAAAGCAAGGGAATTGACGAATGAGAGGTTGTAGGTGGGAGTCAACGAAGGCGGAGATGCGTTCTGTAGGGGAATTAAAGCTGGCAACAATGGGGCGGCCGGGGATGTTGGGTTTGTGGATTTTAGGGAGAAGGTAGAATGTGGGTGTGCGGGGTTTGTAAGGGATCAATAGAGCAATGGCGGAATCGGAAAGGCCTTCCTGTTTGCCTGAGGAATGAAGATAGGACGAAATTTGGTAGGAGTGGTGGTCGGTATATATATATATATATATATATATATATATATATATATATATATATATATATATATATGTAAGTATATAATTCTGCATATTACATACTGCCAAAGATAACGATGAAAACAAAATCTTATTCTTTTATTTTAAAAATATTTTTAATTTTCACTCAGGTAAATCTTGATGCGCATTATTATCGGACAATTCCGGAATACGTAAGGCAGCCAAGGTTTCAAAGAGCCGTATATTAACTCTCAAAGTGCCTTCGGGGCGTCGGCTCTAAGTGAAAGAGGCTAGCGACGACGAGTGGCGCAACACGAAGCAGGAACTCAAATCACCCGAATGTCAAATGAAACTTCCATTATTCCAACGGGCGAGGCTAAAAAGCCTAGATGCATGTCAAATGTATTGCGGATGTTACAAGCGATGCCGGGGGCACGTGGCGCCAACTCCACGCCATCGAAAACTCGCTATCGACAACGAAGCGATCATTCCCAAACTCGTTCCCTCCTTCACTCCCACCAATCATCGCATCCTCCATATTAATCTCTTCCGGTACAACAATATCGTCCCTTCCCTTTGGTGAAATCATAAAATCTACGAAGTCATGCCTTGCTAATTATAAAAAGATAAATCTACACATCTTCATCGGATGACTTTATATCGGAAATGTAGTTTAATAGCAAACATAACGATAAACTTAAAACGCAATAGCCCGCTGTATTGCCTCTTCTTTGTGAAAATCATCTCAGCATTCTAATCTCTCGATTCCCAGGACTGCCTTATAAACGTCCTATCTTATCTGCCCAACAAGTTTGCAAAGGTTGAAGGTAACCTTTACAAAAAGTAAACTCTTGAATAGAGACTACAAAAATATTTTAAGGTCAAATTATAATAAAAAAACAAAAATAATAGAAATGCAGTAATATAACAAACGACCTTTCAGAGTGTTTAATAAGAAAATTTATAGGTAAATTTTATCGTGTATAAATGCATATACACTGAAATTACCAGGGACAACAATACCCGTAACAATGGAATCTTAGTATTGAAATGTTAAAAAAATTACCAAAACTCGAGTATAAATTTAAATTAAATTGAATTCGCAAGATATTGAGTATTGGACAATACTAATAAGAATTCTCATTCATTTTTGCATGTATTAGCGTAAATTTCGTGTGCATTACGTAATTTTAAGGTATTTTAAAGAGTAAAAGAATTAAATCCTTCAAACCAAAAACGTGATTTTTACGTGTTATCTTATGGGAAATGTCATTCATCCTCTGGATTCAAACCCGTGACCTAATTCGTAATTATATTTAGTCATTACTTACAGACCTGTTAAATTTGAACTCCTGAGGAATTTCAGGCTTCTAAGTTAATTTATAATCGAGTTATTAACAAAATAAGAGCATTGCGCATCATCATGACGACAATTACGATTTTATAATATATATTAATTTATTTATTCACAGACAAAAGGATATTACAAAATATTATAAACATTATTAAAAATAGTAGTAAAGCACTTGCGATATGATTCTCTTAAGAGAACACAGACATATCAAAATACAAATCAATGGAATATATAAAAATTTTAAGTACAAAATATAAGGAATATAGAATTACAAATATAATTCGTATAAAAATCACTCATCAAATATCAGCCATCAAATACATAATACAAATAGAAAAATATATATGGATTTATAAATATGCATGGTTAAGTACAATAAAAATAGAAAGTCTCACATATCTTGTTTACAACATTAATTCAAAAATTGATGGAATAATGGGAAACTATGAAGAATGGTATAAACTGTAATTTAAGATGGACACACACACACACACACACACACACACACACATATATATATATATATATATATATATATATATATATATATATATATATATATATATATATATATATATATTAGGGTGGTCCTTATAAGGGAGAAAAACAAACGTTTTATTTTGAATAGGGGCACCAGCCTATCTTGTTTCAGTATTTAAAAAAATAATATTTCCAAAATTTAGTCAATATTAGATGAAATATAGAGGTTGCCACCAAAGTTTGAAACATTAAGTTCTCTTTATTTTAAACAAAATTCAATACAGTACAAAGCATATAATATTAAGAGTTGGTAATTTCCATGCTACAATGTCACATGATGAACATAACAATAATGACACAGTGGTATATTAATTGTTTATGGCAAGTGTTCCCTTCGCCAAGTCTGGATATCTCCTCCGATGATCGCTGACAACTTGCAGAAGAAATTGATTTTGCTGTTCACCCTGGGTGTGTAATTGATTGTATTCCTCGATCAGGGCAACTTCGCGTTCTGTCGTATCGTTGATGCAATTGATGGACCTGATGCACTTTTCTGTGGCAATGTAGTTCCCATCAGAGTCCCAGAGTTCGGGATTCAATTCTGTGAATTTCGAGTCAAGATCAAGTATGTCAAGATACCTGAAAGTGTTGGCTGACGAGAAATAGTCCAAATTTTTCTCCAAGATGCTATCCAGATCGACAGTCACTCTCTTTAAGTGGTCCACATTACCATCATTTTGAAGAGCTTGAATCAATTTAGCTTTTGTATCTATTGATACTTTTTTATCAAAGAAAGCAAGGGCAACCAGCTCTTCGCTGAGGTAACACAGATGACGAGCAAGCTTCTTCAGAGCAGCGTCGGCAACTATTGAGTTTGTAGTCTTGAACTGTTGGAGGTTCTTCAACAGCATCAGGTCATTTAAAGGCGCAGCAGTTGAAAGTGCAGCTTGAAACCACGCCTTCAAATAGAGCCTCACAACAAAAATTGCTATGCCCCTTATCCCAGCTTCCTCTTTTGTCTTCAATGGAAACTGTCCTTTGTACATCCACAGTTTGATAGCATAAATGGCTTTGGCCATCCAACGAGCCTTATGCATTGCACCAGGAGCAAGAAATCTAATTCTACGAGAAGGTTCACTTCCAAGAAAGGTGATAGAGATTTCCAGGAGTTCTCTGTAATCATCGCGAGGTTGCTGCTGGTTGTTGGTTTGTAGCAAAAGTGATTATTTCGTCTTTAATATCGGCAACAGCACTGACAGTGAACTCATCATCAGGTGCAGTTCTTTAGTCGGACTTATCCAGGGACACCCAATGAGCTTGAAATCGCTTGAAGATTAGTATTTCTGGGCTCGCTGATGGACTTACGATGACAGAGAAGACAGCTTACAGTACCAGCTCCAATATATGGTGCCCGCAGAGAATGTAGAGGTTCTTGTCTAATTTCTGTTCATTCCAAAGACATGCTCCATTTTTTCAAAAATCTGATGTGGCCAACATATAACTTTCTCCATACCTTTAATATTTCAAAAAATACCAAATAGGCTACATAATAATAAATATTTTAAGAAATCGAGAAAATTTTAGACATTAAAAATAACAGAAACTCAAACCATAGCCTTCTGATATCGGATATAGCCACAAAGCTCCAACAATTAAGAAAAAGGAGCGTTACTAAGACGTAACTAAGCGTCAATTGTTAACAATAGTCGTCGGTAGGTGGCGTGGTGGTGGCAGCTAAAAATATAAGATATCTCTTAAATAATGTGTTATATGGGATAATGTTTCAAACAAAGATTGTAGAAAATTATATTTGCTACAACGTTTATTCTAGTACATTTTTATATTTATCAAATATTAAAGCAAATATTTTAAAATAACGGATAAGTGCCAAGAGTAGACACTCGCTTCCGGTCGACTGCTTTTTACTAAAAACTAAACAATTCTTGGAACTTTCATAAACATGTTAAATATAAAATTTTGTTTTGATCTGACTAATAGTTATTGAGTTAGAGCATCCACAAAATTGCTATAACATACACCGAGACATCATCGAGAAAATGGTCAAAACGTGTTCAGAGGGCCTCAAAACGAGTATTTCCGTTGAAATCTCGAAGTCGAGTTTTGTCATGAAAACAATTCTTTCCCCCATACTACGAATATGGAGAAAGTACAAAAGTCAAATAATAACATCAATTATCCTTTTATATTCTTGAAAGGATTCGAAAAAATCAATCCTGGTCTGAATTTCATTGGCTAGCTACCCCATACGTGTAAGAGGGGAATTAAATTGTAATTATTTCTATGGTAACCACGGTGAAATGGAGCAAAAGACCTTATTGAGTGAGCGGGAATCCTAAAATTTATAAGGGGTAATATATTAGGGCAATCAAACATACTAATAATTATTTTGTATAAAAATATTAGGTCCTTACGGAATCTTCGACTAGAATGGGTAGTTAAATTGAGATGAGCTAGTATATAATTATAGGATAACTAGCGTAATTGCCCGTCAAATATGAAGGGTATGCGTGGATTAAGTACTAAATTAACTTCCCATTCTTCCTCCTTTTCTCTCTTCCTCTCTCCCATCCATGGGACTTCCTAGTCTCAATCTCGCCCCAAATAAAGACCAAATCAATCAATCCTCCCTCCTTCCCATTCTCCCTCTCTCCCATCCTTCCTATCATTCTCCCATCCTCCCTCCCTCCAACCCATCCTCTCTCCTTCCCATTCTCCCTCTCTCTCTCCCATCCTCCCTATCATCCTCCCATCCTCCCTCCCTCCCATCCTGCCTCCCATCCTCCCTCTCTGCTTCTCTTTTCTACCACCTCTCCCCCTCTCATTCCCTCGTCTCAATCTATAGCTCTCCCTCTTTTTCTCCGTCTCCCTCTTTATCTTTTACCTCCCGTCTTTTTCTAATTCTATACTTCCCTTACTCTCTATGTACCTTCCAATCTATATCCCTTCCTTCCTATCTTCCCCCCCACATCCCCCTCTCTCTTACCCTACATCTATAAAGTCATATAGACAAGCAAAATAATCCAAACTAAATGCAAGTCTTATTAGAATTACGAAATTTCGAGAAAGATCCTACGATAACTGAGGCAACTTATGCACTCATATACAGGGTGTCCGGTGACTTTATGTCGTAACTTCGGGATCTTATTCCTTAAGTGATTATGAGTAAAAAACTTAATATGAACATGGGCCCGTTTCTCATTTGTTACAGAGCTACGGGCAATTGAAATTATCTCGTACTTTGATTTGTATAACTTAATGGCTGAAAAATGCATTGTTTAAATAATTATTCGTATACATTTTTAATTGTTCAAAAATATATTATTTAATTAATCATCCTTTACATTGATACTTAATCCATTGTTACAACAATTGTTCAAAATGGCCGTCTTCAGCTTGGATGCACAATCTGGCCCGTTTGAGTAGGGAATATGAAACAGCGCGAAGAACCGCAGCGTTATTAACGCACCTCAAAAATTTGCTGAATAAGTTCTTCCTTCGTGCTCACTTTGGCTTCATACACAATGTTTTTCATTTGCTCCCACACATGGAAATCCAACGGAGTGAGATCCGGAAACCTCGGTGGCCAATCCTGCGCACCGCCACGACCGATCCATCGGTTAGGGAACTTCTTGTTAAGATACAGCGTACCGTTCCTACTAAAATGGGGGGGGGGGGTTCCCCGTCATGCTGGTAGTACATCTGATGTCGTGTATGAAGAAAAATGTCTTCTAAGAGACCCGGCATTTCATTTTCCAAAACATCAGCATAAATGGCACCTGTCAGACGTGGCGGGAAGAAGTACGGTCCAACTTGCTGGTTCTCAATGACACCACACGTTCACAGAAAAACGGAGTTGGAGGTAGCTTTCAACTGTTCAGTGAGAATTTTCGCGAGCCCATAAATGGTAGTTTCTCGTTTTATTTATTCCATCACGAGTAAACTGTGCCTCGTCCGTGAACAAGATGTAACGGTTCAGGCGGGAGTGTGCATTTAAACAATGGCAGAATTTCAACCGACTAGCCATATCCCCGGGTTGAAGATCCAGAACTTGCTGGATATGGTATGGATGAAGTCCCTCACCGTGTAATGTTTGCCAGATTCTCATTCGCGGAACGTTGAGGCGGGCGGACATTCCTCGTGTACTAAGACATGGACTTCTTTGAACCATTTGAATAATGTCTTCCTCCTCATCCACATTAACTAGTACTGGACGTTCAGCTCTCAAAGACACGAAAATGAGCCATTTTCTCGTAAATGTCGGTGAACTTGAATAAAAGTACGTCGATCTGGTGTTCTTCTTTGTGGATATCGTCGTCGATATTCGTAAACGGCATAAACGGAGTTTCCATTGCAAAACCCGTACACGAAGTACATATCCGCACACTCTTAATTTAAAAATGTAAACGGCATTATTCAGAGCTAATGATACCACACGTGTCACAGCGCACTACACTGAACGCTAGCTTACGTTCTACTGAGATGCTGCCTTCGAGCTTGCGTATTGCGTCCACGTCTGTTGTGCAAGCGTCATGCTTCTCACTGTTGTAACAATGGATTAAGTATCAATGTAGACGGATGATTAATTAAATAATGCATTTTTCAACAATTAACCATGTATACCAATAATTATTTAAACAATGCATTTTTCAGCCATTGAGTTGTACAAATCAAAGGACGAGATAATTTCAATTGCACGTAACTCGGTAACAAATGAGAATCGGACCCATGTTCATATGACATTTTTTACTCAAAATCACTTAAGGAATAAGATCCCGAGGTTATGACATAAAGTCACCGGACACCCTGTATATTACACAAATGCGGGTTGAGACAACAATTGATTCTCGACGTTTAACAAAGACGTGGTCGACAAGACAACATCCCGTTTAAAGGCCGATATTTTCGCAAAATATGTGATTTAAATGTTTAATATGAGAGATTTAGAATGGTAGGTGAAAAACATGAATAGAATAAGAAACTTCATTAATATTCCTAAAATACAGTTTATATTCGAAGATCGTACGTCAATTCTTCCTAATTTAATTTTCAAAAGAATATAAGCCTGCACTATAAAAAGACGCTTTTCACATGTTATCCTAAGGGAAATGGAAACCGCCCCCCTGGAGTCGAACCCGAGTCTTTTTTCGTTATTTAATTTTTATATCTGAATCAAACATTCCTGCGAAATTTCAACCTTCCACCTTATTGGGTAGTTTGTGAAAAACGCGTTAAACCGTGCCATTGATGACGTCAGCGTTACGATGACAGATCTCTGAAACTATATGTATAATATCGACCAAAGAAATTTCCATTTTAAAGGCAATCTAAGAAATTTGTCCTGGACTCGTTCCACCATGTAGAAGTCTATTTCACAATACGGGTTCCAAATGACTGAACAATACTCTAGTTGACTGCGGACAAGAGAAGTATACAAAGCAGTGAAAGCAAATAAATTAGTAAAATCAGCTGTGTTCCTGAGATTCTATTGCTGCATTTAAAGTATACTCAATATGATAATTAAAATTAAGGGATGGGTGAAACCAAACTCCTATATCCTTAATTACTGTTGGCTTGGAGATAGAAGATGACTGAATAGTATAATTATAAGTTATAGGGTTTCTGTTATGAGATAAATATATAACATTACATTTAGCTATATTGAATTTAAGATTATTATTAATCACCCATTCATAGAGTCTTTCGAGGTTGGCTTGAATAATTTCAGCATCATGTGAAGAACGAAAAATTATAAATAACTTAAGATCATTGGCAAACAACAAGAAATCCACTTCTTGAAATGCTTGAATAATATCGTAAACAAATCGTGAGAATAACAACGGGCCCAAACGAGACCCTTGCGATACGCCAGAAGAGGCATTAAATGAGTTAGAATAAAATGATTACATTTTAACAATTAAATATGTATTACATAAATAACTGTTTATTAATTGATGTAAATTGCCATGTATGCCAATGTCATTAATTTTAGCAATGAGTAAAATATGATAAGAGAAAATTGATCTAACAACTATTGATTTTAACAGTCTTGGAATAGTAGAAGTAATTATTATTGGTCAATAATTCTTTACAGATGATTTAATATCTGCTTTATGGACAGGAATCACGAAACTATCCTTCCAAACACCTGGAAAATGGCCATTCCTAAGTGACTTATTAAAAAGTATAGAGAGAGGATAAGCTAAATAGTTAGAGCAGTGCTTCAGCAAGAGAGGTGGTACGTTATCAGGACCAGGGCTCTTATTCACATCAAGCATACTAATGGCATTAAGAACACCTAATTGAGTCACATCATAAGAACATAAATTCACTGTATGGGAATATTGGTACTGTGGTATTAAGTAACTTGGAGTAGAATACACACCGGAAAAATGTTGTACAAAGAGATTAGCAGATTCATGAAATGAGCCACTAGCAATATTATTTAATTGCATACAATAAGGGATATCATACTTAAATAGCAAACAGTTCCAGAATCTTTTTGTATTTAATGGAATGCAATTCTGAACAGAACTATTATAAGAGAGGCAAACGACTTTTGACAAGAACTTACATTTAGCATGAAGAGGTGCAAAATAATTGTAATCTACAGTAGATCTACTTAATATATGCTTTTTGTGGGCAATTTTCTTATCATATATTAATGAAATTATTTCTTTACTAAACCATTTGGGAAAGTGGGATGATTCATTCTTGTGTGGAATTTTAGAAACATACAAATTAATGTCATAATACCATAAAAATAACTAACAGCATCATCTAATTGTAATCCAGTAAATAAAAACCTATCTATAGAGCTAAAATAATCTAACATTGCAAAATAGATTTCTTTCCTAAAGTTGAAAGTTTCAAAATTAGTGTAAACGAGGGGATACATCAACCTGAAATTCACACATAAGAAGCGGATGATAAGCATCACAAAGCAAAATCATATCAACACCATCAACACTAGTCAATTAGCACTTTGGAATAACAGTGAAACAAAAATCCAGAAACTTACCATATTGGTTGGTAACTAAGTTTATTGTAAAAATTTCAGATACGGGAAATACACCCTAATGAGCATAGTATTAGCAGTGAGATTAACATCAATAAAGAACGTTGACCAATTATTACCTGGCAAATCGTAATCACCAAACATAAGCCAATGGGCACCTGTAAACAAATATGTAAGATGCTCTACTTCTTCAAAATGCTTTTGGTATACACCTTGGTCAGATTTGGGAGGAATGTAAACGCATCCTATAATTAATTTAAGAGATGGAGATAACACCATGACAAAATCGTGCTCAATGTTACTCGAGGATGTAACTTCAAGTAAAAAAGATTGAAATTTAAAATTAACGCCAATTAGCACACCACCTCCCCATTTCTTAATGCTAGTACAATCACTGTGATCAGTTCTATAAATATTATGATAAAAAATCACAATTGGGAATCGCATATATCTGGTGTAAGCCAAGGCTCAGACAATAATATGATCATCATCATCATAGGTCTGTAAATAGACAGATCCTTGATTTTTCATGGTTAAACCAGGTTCTCCATATACTCCTATTTTCCGCTGTCCTCTGCATATCATGATGTCTCGCTTTCCCTTTCAAATCTCTTATCAGTTGAAATCTTTTCTTACCCCTTTCCATTTTTCCATTTAGTTTTCATTCTAACATATCTATAATCATACTCTCCCTCCACAGGTAATGCCCAACCCATTTAGACTTCATCTTTCAAATAGTCTGTATAATCACATTCTTCTCAGGTCCATGATTATTCATGTTTAACCTGTTTTTCCATATCCCCCCATTTCCTGCTGTCTACTTCATATCTTGATAGCTTGCTTTCACTTTCTTATATCAGCTGAAACTTATTTCTACCACTTTCCCTTTTTCCATCTAGTTTTCCTCCTAACACTTCTTTAATCATACTCTCCCTCCTGAGGTAATGCCCAACCCAGCTTGCCTTCCTCATTCTAACAGTCTGTATAATCATTTGCTTCTCTCCTACTCTTCGTAGCACTTCATCGTTTTTCAACCTACCTATCCATTTTATCTTCAGCATTCTCCTCCCTGTCCACATTCCAATACTTTCTAAGTATTTGAGGTCATTTTCCCTTATCGTCTATGTATCTGCCCCGAACAGAGCTATACTCCATACAGCATTTTTTGAACGTCTTGTGGATATCTTCCCTTATATTCCACATACATAGGTGTTTCATTCTTCTGAAAGCCTCTTTTGCTTTTGCTATTCTAGTCCTGATCTCATCTGTACATTTTCCTTCACTTGTTATGATGCTTCCAAGGTATTTATAGTCTGAAAGTTTTTCTAAAGGCTTTCCTCCAGTACTTATGACCAGATTCTCTTCTTTGCCCAAAATTCGAATGACCTTGGATTTTTCTGTATTAATTTCCATACCGTATTTTCTACCTGTTATTACTAGTCTATATTATCATTAAAAAGGGAAAGAGGTAGGAAAAGGTTTCAGCTGATAGACGATTTGAAAGGGAAAGTGAGTTATCAAGATATAAAGAGGACAGCGGAAAATAGGAGTATATGGAGAACCAGGTTTAACCAAGAATAATCACGGACCTGTCTACGGACAGACTACCTATGATGATGATGATTATCATTATCTGGAATTTTGTTTTCCTTTCTTGCTAGAACTACTTGATCATCCGCCTACTTTACTTGTAATACTTCCTCCAATTTTGAAATCTCCTGTGCCTTCTAATGCTTCTTGAATTAGACTTTCTCCATAGATATTGAATAGGGTCGGTGACAGGCAGCAGCCCAGTCTTACAGCTCTATCGATATTTACTCCGCATGTGTCAGCATTCTCGAACCTGTCCTTTAAAACTTGATTCACACCTAGATTCTTGATCAGTCTCCTGTTTTTCCATTCTACACTTATATCCTTTAATATCTTCATCAACATTACCCAATTTATTCTATGGAAAGCCTACTTCCAGTCTACGAGACATACGCATATATCTTGACTGTACTCTATTGCTATTTCTTATATGTTTCTAACTACCCCTATAGCATCTCTTGTTCCTCGTCCTTTTCTAAAATCGAATTGATTTTTCCCTAGTATTTCTCCAGTCTTTTATTAAGAATGCTCATGATGGTCTTCAAAGTGTGTGAAAGAAGGCTTATCGTTCTGTAGTATTTACATTGCATTGCTTCTGGCTTCTTTTTTATAGGGATCATTGTTACTTCTAGGAAATCCCAAGGCCACTCTCCCATGTTGTAAATCTTGTTAATTAATTTCGTGATTTCATCTAGTCCTTCTGGTCCCATGACTTTAATTACCTCAGCCAGTATTCCATCGCTGCCTGTGGCTTTCCCATTCTTTTGTTCCACTATCGCTTTTTCTACTTCGCTCTACATAATACTTGATCGTAAGTTGTCTTCTTCAATGTTTTTCTCAACTTTCTGTTCTATTTTAGCCGATCCTGCCTGCTTGCTGTATAATTCCTTAATGTATTACTTATATACCTTTGCTACATACTTTGTTTCTGAGACTATTTTTCAATCCGTTTTCATAATTCCTTTGCCACGAATTTCATTCGACTTCTTTTATTCTAATTACAGTGCCCTAGCGTACATCATATCGTACCGTCCTAACTTCTCCATTTGTTCTATTTCATCACATTTTACTTTTATCCAATTTTCTCCAGCTGTATCTGTTACCCTTCTCAACTCATTGTTTATACGACTATAGTTGGCTATACCGTCTTTACTGTTAACGTTTTTCCATTTTCGTCTCCCAGCATTTCCTTAGTGATCCATGGTTCTCTGATTTTCTTCTCTTGTTTTCTAATCTCTTTATCCAATGTATCCTTGATACTGGTTTTAATTTCTTACCATTCTATATTCACTGTCTTTGGTTTGTTTTCCAAATTTCTTAGGAGATCTTCCAACTTCATGCTGTCTACATCCTACCTTTCTTTCCGTTTTCTAGGTCCAAAGTCTGTCTTCTCTTCTCGTTTTCGTTATTTTTTTGAGCTTTATACTTAAGTCAATTATTAGAAGGATGTGATCTGAACCAATGTCTGCTCCTGGTAATATCTTCTCGGTCTTAATGCTGTTCCTGAATCTTAGTTTTACTAGGATGTAATCTCTTTCGCATCTCATTCTATCTCTTGGGCTTTCCAATGTTTATATCCCTCGTTTATGGTTTTTGAACCATTTATTAGTCACCACACGGTCATTATTGATGCAGAATTCTACCTGTTTTTCCCCTCCTCGGTTTCTCTTCCCAAATTCCTATTGCCTGACAACATTTTCTTCCAGACTTTTTCCGGCTATGCTGTTCCAATCTCCCATTATTATGCAGTCAAACTTTTCTCTTCCGCTTTCTTCATGAATTTCACTAATTTGCTCATAAATCTCCTCTATTTCTTTATCTTCATGAGCTGACGTTGTCATATATATCTGGATGTTCAATGGGACTGCTTTTAGCTTTATTGCCATCATTCTTTTGTTCGTTGCTATCCTTGCCACCTACTAATACCTACTTACGGGGAATATAAGGGAATATATCCGGAAGAAGTTCATAAAATGCTATGTATTGAGTATATATATTGAGTATTGTACGGGGCAGATACATGGACGATAAGGAAAAATGACCTCAAATACTTAGAAAGCATTGGAATGTGGACTTGGAGGAGAATGCTGAAGATAAAATGGACAGGTAGGTTGAAAAACGATGAAGAGCTACGAAGAGTAGGAGAGAAGCAAATGATTATACAGACAGTTAGAATGAGGAAGGCAAGTTGGGTTGGGCATTACCTGCGGAGGGAGAGTATGATTATAGATATGTTAGAATGAAAACTAAATGGAAAAATGGAAAGGGGTAAGAAAAGATTTCAACTGATAAGAGATTTGAAAGGGAAAGCGAGACATCATGATATGCAGAGGACAGCGGAAAATAGGAGTATATGGAGAACCTGGTTTAACCATGAAAAATCAAGGATCTGTCTATTTACAGACCTATGATGATGATCATATTATTGTCTGAGCCTTGGCTTACACCAGATATATGCGATTCCCAATTGTGATTTTTTATCATAATATTTATAGAACTGATCACAGTGATTGTACTAGCATTAAGAAATGGGGAGGTGGTGTGCTAATTGGCGTTAATTTTAAATTTCAATCTTTTTTACTTGAAGTTACATCCTCGAGTAACATTGAGCACGATTTTGTCATGGTGTTATCTCCATCTCTTAAATTAATTATAGGATGCGTTTACATTCCTCCCAAATCTGACCAAGGTGTATACCAAAAGCATTTTGAAGAAGTAGAGCATCTTACATATTTGTTTACAGGTGCCCATTGGCTTATGTTTGGTGATTACGATTTGCCAGGTAATAATTGGTCAACATTCTTTATTGATGTTAATCTCACTGCTAATACTATGCTCATTAGGGTGTATTTCCCGTATCTGAAATTTTTACAATAAACTTAGTTACCAACCAATATGGTTAGATTACGGATTCTGGATGATGATAAATAAATAACCAAAATAACATATTTCCATCGGGTTTACTTGACAAGGCTACCACAATATCAAGGTTGGAATTTTTCTGTAACTATTAATTTGGAAGTTATTGGTTGAACGTATTTCAAAGAAATTTCATTTGTTGGGTGAGTTTGGAATAGAAAAACGAGATGAATGTTTAGAACGGGTTAAATAAGCATGGCTACTTCAGCATAAGGAGAAATAATTTTTGATTTCAAATCACATACATTAGTATACGATTATACTACGGCGAATTTGACGAAACGCACTTCTTCATCATGGGGAAACTGTGTCGACTCTTAATTATTTTATATAAAAACTAGTTACATGTTAGAGCAATTGCTGCAATTTGAGCAACAGAAAATTTGATTATTGTTTATTGTATGTTTTATTGAAGGAAATTGCTAGTTTATTAAGGTTTTTAGAGAAAGTTGCTAATTAGGTAAGCATAGGCTTTACGACATATACGATTCATAGGAAAATGTACAAAATGAGGAATTGAAACGTAACAGAAACATGAAGGTGGGAAGAAATGGCAATCAATATAAAACCTCTTTGTACACAGCGTTGTTAGTGTATACAGAGTCGTCGTTTCTTATTTTACCTTGGTACAGCTGCCCGTGGCTAAATACGCATTT
The DNA here is from genome assembly GCA_028673005.1 of Tanypteryx hageni. Taxonomy (NCBI): domain Eukaryota; kingdom Metazoa; phylum Arthropoda; class Insecta; order Odonata; family Petaluridae; genus Tanypteryx; species Tanypteryx hageni. Next base: position 2,627,026 of record CM054118.1, on the reverse strand, counting down.
CGAAAGGAAAATCCCAATCTTTTCAAATGTTTGCCCTTGTGCCTTGTTAATTGTCTTTGCGAAGGACAACCTGATAGGAAATTGAGTCCGAATCAGGCGGAAGGGCACAATGGCATCCGTTGAAATCAATTTGATTCTGAGCAGGAATATTGTCTGACCTTTACCGGGACCGGTGATTAGTTCTAACATCAGCGCTCGGTCCATCGTTCCCCGCACAATCATTCTGACACCAATCACCAGCCCTGAACCTAAGTTTATATTGCAGATAAGCATAACAACCAAACCCAACTTAAGTTTCAGTTTATGAGGGGGCAATCCGGATGGCGTGATGGATTTCAAATATTCCAACGGAATGATCAGTCTGAAAAATGAAGAGAACACGTAACTTATAAATTGTATTTTAGAAGGCCAGATTCATACTACGACTTGGAGTTAGTTAATGGTATTTAAACTACGCGAGGAAAGGTTGAACGTACTTATACAGGTCGGACCTTTCCACCCATTGGCCGGATTTGCCATAAAAAGATTTATTAATGACACCTTGCTCGACTTTCTAGCTTGAAGTTGAGGGTTCAAAAATTTTAAACTTTAGAAAGTATTGGGGCTTTTTCCGTTGACCTTTGAAGGATCGCTTTATTTTCCGCCGTTAGGACTATACAAGCTTTCAGAAGTCACTTTTTTCCAGTTCTCTAGCTCAAGCACAACTCCCGGAATTTCGAAGCAACGGAGGGTGCTATTTTCTTCTTACCAAAGTCAAAAGTTCTAAACTATAGAGAGTTATAGAACTTATTAAGTTGAACTTTGAAGAATTAATTTATTTATACCGCCGTTATGGCAATAAAAGCTTTCAGAAGACCCTTTTCTCAGCTCTCTAGTTGTACCACAGATCCCGGCTTTTTTAACCAACGGAGGGTGCTATTTTTTTCCTACCAAATTCCGAAATCCTAAACTTTCGAAAGCTATTGGGCTTTTTTGTTTAACTTTGAAGAATTGCTTTATTTTTTCCGCCGTAACTACTATATATGCTTTTAGAAGACACTTTTTCCAACTGTCAAGCTTAACCACAGCTCCCGGAATTTAAAAAATTCTGAAATTTCGAGAGCTTTAGGGCATTTTTCGTTGAACTTAGAAGAATCGCTATATTTTTCCCGCCGTTATGTTTATATAAGCTTTTAGCAGCCACTTTTTGCAACTCTCTAGCTTAATTACTGCTCTCGAAATTTTAAGGCAAAGGAGGTTGTTTTTTCTTCTTACCAAATTATATATATATAGATTGTATTAAAAGGAATGTAGGCTGATTAGTTCTTTCCAGAACTACTTGTTGTTAGTTTCTTATTGGAAACCAAATGTACATTTCGTATAAAATACCCGTATTCAAAACATGTTCACTTGAAACTAAAATAAATCCAATAGATTTATGCCAGGCACGAATTAACAGAGAGCAAAGAAGAGAGGGGTTAGCGAGCGTCAGCGAGCAGTGGGCTTGCTCCCTAGTATATATAAATTTGAATTCCTTTTCTCTTGCTCACCTAGTTTCCGGGAAAAGCAGATGCAATACGTTTTTGAAACTTTCTTCAAAAGGAACATGATATGCGAGTTTTATCTACTTGGTAAGAAATCTTTTCAGGTATTCGATGAACAAGTTTCTTCTATCTTTAGAAGTATACATTTAAATCGAATACCTTAACTCATCTAAATATGCCCTGAAAAATGGAAGCTTGTAAAGGCAGTCGAACAGAGTAGATGTCAAGAGCCTGAACAAACAATTATATGCGACCTACAACACACTCTTGCCCCACTTTCTATATATATTCCAGGAGTAACTATTAGAGAAACTAAGAAGCTAGATACCCCCATGAATTCATGGGAGTAGTTGATTTTGATAAGTAGTACATTATTCAAACAGTGCTTGGAAGATGTAACGACACAGAAACACGTTCTTATGAAGTAGACCTAAACAATTGAGTTACTAGGTGAATTTCGTCTTTGGCAATAGAGGTATTGGTTTCAATGCTTTTAGTTCATTGTGAAAAATATCAACGAATTAACATTTTTCTGGCACATAGTACTCCTTTTTAGCATAGGTTGGAAAAATCACTTCCTCATAAATATCTTATGTAATCGGCATATTATTTTTAATACTTAATTTTGACAGAGTTTTACTCTTTAAATCATTTATTTAAAGGTATCTAAGCGCAGAAATTTTGCATGATAAATGTTCGGATTTTTTCCACTATCATTATATATCGACGACTCTTACAGAGGAGGAGGAGATAACATATAACATATAGGAGGATACTAATGTTTAGGCACTTCAAGATGAGCTAGAGATTCGAAATTTTTTTCATAGGTAGAATTTTGTGCAAAACCGACTAGAAAAAACGAAAATCTTCAAAAAGTGCAACAATGCGGCCGCAAAAATTCGCAATTGTTTAAACAAATTTTCATGGTTTATGTATTTCCGCATGTGCTACGGAGTTGAAATTTTTTTCATAAGTAGAATTCCTTAAAAAACGAAATAGGGATTATAAAAATTTCGATATTTTAATTTCTTCGGCAGTTAAAAATTCTTAAAGTTTAATCAAATGGATAACTGTTTAGGTACTACGGGATGAGCTAGGAAGCTGAAATTTTCAAATTATTTACAGATTAGTCAATTTGCACAAATAAAAATTTCAATTTTACCATATATTAAATGTGGCTGTCGTTAAAAGTTATATAATTTTAAACAATTTAAAAAAATATTTTTTTACTTCAAGAAACGCTACAACTTTAAAATTTGGCTAAAATGTGTAGCATTAGTACCCCATAATGGAGAAAGTGTAAAATTTTTGAAATTGCAACATTTGGGGATTTTTTTAAACTATTATTTTTACATGTGGGAAAAACGAAAATCGCTGCGGAGTTGAAATCTTTAAAATTAATAGACTATTTGTAATGATGTAATGTCTGTCTGAAAAATGAACGTTTTTTCAAGGTGAGATGAAATGCTTGCAGTATGCAAGCACCAACTTCTAGTATATAATATTTTTAACGGCACAAAGATAAAAACTGCCACCTGCATAAAAGACGCTTCTAGAATGGCCTGAAAAAATCTAAATCGACATAATAAACCTCTTTCTATTGGCATCTGTAATTCTTAGAAAAGGCCTTACTTAAACCGGCGGGAAAAAAATTTTGAAGTTTATAGGGCATGAAGCCTATAAAGTCAATCTTTGCCGTAAACTAATCAAAAAATAGAAAGATGGAATAAAAACGAGCGTTAATAAATGGCGGAGAGAGAGAAAAAAAACACAAACTCGCAAATTTTTAAAAAGACGCAGCTGTTTCTCCCTCGACTGTAATTTCCGTTTTCCTGGAGTTTAATATTACTCGGAATCAAAACACCACCTTAGACAATACGTTACACGCGAATACTTTTCCGAGGGAATAAAATATTCTTCCCCAAGAGATCCGTGCCCAGACGATTATTGCTTTTCACCGTTTCGAGTCGGGCAGACGTGGGATACGACGGCGTTCGCCGGCTGCGCTAAAAAACCAAGCCGAGCAAGTAGAAACAATTTCTTAATTTTTTCTCTTCCTTCCTTGCCCTCGGCAATTGGAAAGGAACTGCAGTTATTTGCGCCAATTGTGGCGGCTCGGAGGAAACGCGAAATCGCCGTTTTCTTCTCGACCCGCAAAGTTGGCGGCGTTGTCGGAGGCAGGAGATTACTCCGTATTATATTTCCTTCCCGACGGGACTCGCAAATGCTCGAACAGCAATACTATTAACAAAAAAAAAATAGTTTACAAAATAAAGTACGTGTTTTTAAAATGGAAATAATCATGTCGCTCTTCTAAAAATTACTACAAATCTCGAGTAAATTTTTAAAATGGGAACGGTGCGACTTTATTTCTATTTAATGGAATGAAGCCCAGCTGAAAGGAAGAGCCACTCGTTAAAAAAATTTCAATTTAAATGGGATTTTAAGCTGACGGATATTTCGAAAACAGACAAATATAACAAATAATACTACATCACTAAAACATGACATGTTAAAATAAATATAGTTTATACCACAATGAAGGTTACGACGTAACCTCAACAAAGAGAACAAAGCCGATAGCTTCTTTAAAACTGTTTGATTTACGTCTGTGCATCCTTTATTTGTGATTGGATTATTAGATTATAGATTCGAATCGAAAAAATATCACTATATCAGCGTTTCAAATGTTAGAACTAAAACAAGTTTTTTAATTGTAGATTCCTCTTTATTAATCTTCAAGAGATTTAACATTTTTTCTTGGTTCTCTATTTATTCTAAAAATCAGAAATAAACAGCAAGCCTATATAACGGCCATGCCAAACAAATTAGCATTAATGCAGGAAATAAAGTTTACAACTTCAACTTCAACTTTACGCGCGAGATGCAGATCAATCAACATGCAATACCAGCCTGAAACGTAGCGCTTCAAAATCAATTCGACAATAACGGTGTATTTCAGAGCTAGTCTTCGGACAAATCCACAAAACAATTTCACGGACCCACGAAATCGCGATCTCTTCGAACATCTTTCGCGCGTTACTTCCCACTTCCAAAAAAGAACCTTTAGGAACAACCTTATTATTCAAGAATCATTTCGCGACATAATTCCCCGCTTTTCCGCTACGACGGATGTTTTTCCGTCGTGCGGAGAGTTTTTGTGGGGACGGACTCGACATATATTTTCTCAACCTCCGCAGCATTTCCGCAAAAAGGATAGCGAGAGAAAAAAACGAACAGCGTGTGTTTCTCTGTTGTAAAATGAATGAGAAGGAATGGGAATGCGAGACGTGCATTTTTATCACGACCCGCAGGAGGACGCATTTTTCTTTATTTAAAAAAATCGCATCTCTTTCGCACATATCAAAAGGTGGAATAATGATTTTTGTTTTCTCTGCACGCAGCGAGGACGGTTTTTTACTTATTTATTTTCGAGTCTTCTTCGTAAAGGATTTAAATAAAAAAGGGTCCGTTACATCTTTTTTTATAAGAGTTCAAATCCGCGTGGGTCGGCACCGCTTTGATAACGACGTATGTGTGATTCGCAAAAAGCCGGAGGAACGTAAGGGTAGATACGGTTCCAATGGCAGCCGTGATAGTCATTAGCGGACTCCCCTGGAATGCGACGGGAGGACGTGCCGACGCTTGCGCGCATCATCCCCCCCCCCTTCCTGCCATCTTCCCGTAGCTGTGCACTGCACGACTGGAGGTCACGTGACACCGTGCCTCACGTCCCGGCCATAAGTCATTCCTTACCTGAACGCGAAGCTTTCGCAATTCCCTTTCCCCTTTCTCCATGTGTCGAGGCCATGAAGATGCACCAAACAGATTATAGAAGGGAGGGGGAAGATATTTTTCGTCTTTTTTTCAAGCAACCTCCGCCGACCTAACGATCGGAGCTGAAATTTCAGTATCGCGCGCGTACGTATTTTTTGCCGATAAAAGGTATTTTACGTCGTTATTTTGCGTGCATCAGTTAGGAACTTATTTCCGAGCAGGGAAACGTTTTCGTTGTCCAAAAAAGATGCAGGATTGGGATTTTCGAGTCATTTGAAGGTAGACAATGTCCATATTTACTCTGAATAAGGCTGCATTAAATTTAAAAGGAAGTCAAGCGTAGCATATAACGTGCAATACACTAAATGTATATTAGAATAAAGTATATTTTTATCGGCCACTTTTTGGAAATCACATTTTATCGAGTTTCATATCATAAATGCGCATATATCTCTCTGACCGTTTGTGCAATCAAATGAATTAAATTGCAAGTAAACGGTACGCGAATGCTGAAATTTTCAGGGCATATGTGAACTATGATGCCAATTGTTACGTTGTAAAAAAGAGTTTTGGAGAAATCGGTGGGCGGTTGGGGATGCCTTATAAACATTCAAATTTCGATTCTTAGCCAATGTTTATAGATAGGTTAAAATTTTTACTCTTCGTGTGATTTTTAATGCCATCTATAATTTTGCAGACAATTTTTCCTAATCGAAATGCGTCAGAGGAGCCCTTTTTTTAGGGAAATCGGAGTGTCAGGTGTGCTCTTTATAATAATGTAACATGTTCATATCATAAGCCAATAGTAATTATACCTATTGGAAACCTAACATGTGTAAGTGTATGCATAGAAATTAATTTTTTGAATTAATTATCGAATAAATTACTTTATGTAATATAATTATATTACCAGCTTTATAAAAAATTTTAAGTTTACAAATCTAAATAAACCCCAATAAATAAAACGCGCTTTTTCAAATTGCGTCATAAAATGCAGCTCCCATTTTTATAATTCATATATTTGATGCGGTATTGTGTAGAAAAAATTACTTAGCACAATAAGATTCTCATCATAATAAGGAAATCTATTCTAAAAAGTGATTATCATGTTAGACAATTCTTTGATCATACAAATTATCAATGACATTCTAATGTTGTATTAAACTTAAATACGTTTAACATATAACTGACTATTAAAAGATATATTGTGAACACCTTCACTCCAAAAATGCCTACCAATAAACCACCTTATACATGAGAACAGTTAGTGTTTTTACAAGCAATGTTCAATATGTTCAATGCGGTGGGTATATACACTTCACAGAAGGGGAAAAATTAAATATGGTCATAAATTAAGACATCAATTTTTTAACATGGCGGGTTTGTTTTGCACGTCAACATGTCTCAATTTCACTGTAGCGACACGATGAGAGGACTACACTCATCCCTCCTACACGGTTTCACTTTACATGTTTCAGGTGCAGTGCGATTTAATTTTAGGGAAATACCTTGAATTGCACGGCAGTCAATTTCGCTTAAGTGAAGTTTGAAACGATCTCCGAGCGTTAAAAAGTATAAAATGTCTATGTTCGAATCAGAGAATATAAGAAAGGATAAAGGAATCAATGTTGAATACAATGTAATTGTACTATTGCGAGATTTTGCTCAAGACCGCGCTCAAATTTAAAATCACTTACATATTTCTATGGAGAAGCACCTCACTTTGCACGGTCAGTCCCAGAAACGCGAGTACCGTGCAGAGACAGTGATGGACGTATATTGAAAAAAAATTTTTACTAACAAATTTATTTATTTTAATCGAAATCTCAGTCAGATATGCTCTGAAATTAAGAAAGAGTTTCGAGCGGTGCAGTTAAAAAATTTCATGGCTACGCTATCTTTAAGAGCGCCAATATAAAATAGCTCGAGCAACAACAATTCCCGTGACGTTATCAGCTGGGAGTCAGCATTTCCAGGAAAAATGCTTAAAACGAATCGCGCAGTCGTTTTAAAACCCTGCCGCGTATAAAAATTCCGCTCCCATTTTGATGTCGATCAGATATCCATTAACTTCTAATTTTTCATTCGTTCATTCTTACAACCTTTTGGTATTTTTTTGGCTCATCCAACCCAAATATCTGTCTCTTCATATTTTCATTTTCCTTCTTATTCATCATCATCATAGGTAGTCTGTCCGTAGACAGGTCCGTGATTATTCATGGTTAAACCTGGTTCTCCATATACTCCTATTTTCCGCTGTCCTCTTCATATCTTGATAACTCTCTTTCCCTTTCAAATCGTCTATCAGCTGATACCTTTTCCTACCTCTTTCCCTTTTCCCATCTAGTTTTCCTTCTAACACATCTTTAATCATACTCTCTCTCCTCATGTAATGTCCAACCCAGTTAGCCTTCCTCTTTCTGATAGTCTGTATAATCATTCGCTTCTCTCCTATTCTTCGTAGCACTTCATCGTTTTTCATCCTATCTGTCCATTTTATCTTCAGCATTCTCCTCCAAGTCCACATTTCAAAGCTTTCCAAGTATTTGATGTCATTTTTCCTTAGCGTCCATGTTTCTGCCCCATACAATGCTATACTCCATACGTAGCATTTTATCAACTTCTTGCGGATATCTTCCCTTATATTCCCTGTAAGTAGTTGTTTCTTTCTCCTGAAAGCCGCTTTTGCTTTTCCTATTCTAGTTTTGATCTCATCCGTACATTTTGCCTCTCGTGTTATGATACTTCCAAGGTATTTATATTCTGAAACTTGTTCTAATGGCTTTCCCCCAATAGTTATGTTCAGATTCTCTTCTTTACCCGATATTCGAATGACCTTGGATTTTTCTGTATTTATTTCCATACCGTATTTTCTACCTGTTATCACTAGTCCATTTATCATTTTTTGTAGTTCCTCTTCCTTTCTTGCTAGAAGTACTTGATCATCTGCGTATTTCACTGTTCTTATAATCCTTCCTCCAATTTTGAAATCCCCTGTGCCTTCTAAAGCTTCTTGCATTAGACTTTCTCCATATATATTGAATAGGGTTGGCGATAGGCAGCAGCCTTGTCTTACTCCTCTACCGATATTTATTCCGCAGGCGTCCACATTCTCAAACCTAACCTTTACAACTTGATTCTCATATAGATTCCTAATCAATCTCCTGTCTTTCCAGTCTACACCTATATCCTTTAATATCTTCATCAACTTTACCCAATTTACTCTATCAAAGGCCTTCTGCCAGTCTACGAAACATGCGCAGATATCTTGACTGTATTCTATTGCCCTTTCTGATATGATTCTAACTACTCCTATAGCATCTCTAGTTCCTCGTCCTTTTCTGAAGCCGAATTGATCTTCCCCTATTATTTCTTCTGCCTTTTTCTCCAGCCTTTTATTAAGAATCCTCGTGATGATCTTCGATGTGTGTGACAGAAGGCTTATAGTTCTGTAATCTTTACACTGCATTGCCTTTGGCTTCTTCTTTAGAGGGATCATTGTTACTTTTAGGAAATCCTGAGGCCATTCTCCCGTGTCGTAAATCTTATTAATTAATTTCGTGATCGCTTTTAGTCCTTCTGATCCTATGACTTTAAGTATCTCAGCCGGTATTCCATCGCTGCCCGTGGCTTTCCCCTTCTTTAGTTCCACTATCGCCTTTTCTACTTCGCTCTCCATAATACTTGGTCCTAAGTTGTCTTCTTCAATGTTTTTCTCATTTTCCAGTTCTATTTTCCCCTCTCCTGCCTGTTTGCCGTATAATTCCTTAATGTATTCTTCCCATACCTGTGCTACATCCTTTGTTTCTGAGACTATCTTCCCATCCGTATTCATAATTCCTTTACCACAAATTCCATTAGACTTCTTATCTTCTAATTCCAGTGCCTTGGCGTACATCATATCGTACCGTCCTAACTTCTGCATTTGTTGTATTTCATCACATTTTCCTTTTATCCAATTTTCTCTAGCTTTATCTGTTACCCTTCTCAACTCATTGTTTATACGCCTATAGTTGGCTCTACCTTCTTCACTGTTAACGTTTTTCCATTTTCGTCTCTCATCCATTTTCTCCAGCATTTCCTTCGTGATCCATGGTTTTCTGATTTTCTTCTCTTGTTTTCCAATCTCTTTATCCAAGGTATCCTTGATACTGGTTTTAATTTCATCCCATTCTATATCAACGGTCTTCGGTTTGTTTTCCAACTTCCTTAGGTTATCTTCCAACTTCATGCTGACTACATCCTGCCTTTCTTTCAGTTTTTCTAGGTCCCAGGTCTGTCTTTCTCTTCTCGTTTTTCTTATTTGTTTGAGCTTTGTACTCACGTCAACTATTAGAAGGCTGTGATCTGAATCAATGTCCGCTCCTTGCAATGCCTTGGCATTCTTTATGCTGTTCCTGAATCTTTGTTTTACAAGGATGTAATCTATTTGGCATCTCATTCTATCTCATTCTATCCTTCTTATTATGCACCTAATATTCCTTTCCTCTTCCTAACTCTTTCCTAACATCCTTCCTTCTATCACTTCCTTCAACGGAACTTTTCCTCTCACAATCCGACCGATATATTTCTTCTGTCCTTCTCTTACTATACCGTTTAAGTTCCCAAACTTCCCCTTGCTGTGTTTCAAAACTAAATTTGTTTTCCTTTCAGTCCAACTGATTTTTTTCTCCATTCTACGCCACGACCGCATTTCAAACCCATCAAATCTATTAGAATCTCCTTTTTTTGCAGTCCAGAACTCTCGTTTCATAAAGTGAAAAAATGCTTTCGCGGACACATCGATCGAGCTTGGATGATGCGCACACGGACAAACCGGAAATATCATTCACATGGACGGAACTAAATGACACCGGTTGCCGTAGAAAAAAATGGATCCGAATACATCAATTTGCGTATCTCTCGCAAAGTCTGACGTCGTAATAGAGGCAATAAATCCGTTTTATCACCGGCTAATGCGATAAATAATTTCGCGCTAAAAATTTACGGTCCAGCTCTGACGTCACTTGTTGATGGGGCGAAACAGCGATCCAAGGATGGGGCATATTAAATAGGTAGAATAAGTATATAAATAGATATATATATATATATATATATATATATATATATAAATTACCTATCCCTCGGATATTTTATAAATGTTCTGGACTGGCTCCATAAATATAATTCCCGAAATTTCAAATTCTGCACACGTTGTGCACTACAAATATCTCAATTATTCCCGAGCGGCGTTTCGCTAACTCTCATTTGCAGTTCTACTGATATCATCGCATATTTTGTGGTCACCTCATATTCATAAAAAGTTGCTAGTAGCAAATAATATTTGAAAAAATATATCATTTCAACGGAAATCCCACGAATTAAATATAGATATATTTATCTTAGATTATTTTTTTCAATACCTATCACAACGCGTACTAATTAATTAATAGTACGACTATGGCTTAACACAGCGGGGCCCAAACTACGGCCCGCGGGCCAAATGCGGCCCGCGAAGGGTTTTTGTGAGGCCCGCGAAGCTAAGGCGAAAAATCAATTCGAAAAATTTTACACAGAAATTCATACATTTTTTGAAAACTTTCGTAATAAAACTTTAAATATTGAAATGTTTGCCACGAAAACCTTATTTATACTTGACTTTCACTCATATGGCTCCTCAGAATATATAGAAAATGTCCGATTTATACTCTAATCTGGCCCGCCGAAGAATTGGCAACTTCCAATGCGGCCCGCCTAGGGATTCGGAACCACTTATGTGGCCCGCCATTAGAAATGTTTGGGCACCGCTGGCTTAACATATGAATGAGATTAGAAAAATACTTTAATCTCTATAATCCGGACTGCTCGGGGGCGGAGGTCTTCGGGACTAGAATTTTCCGAACCGAGGGTGGTTACAATATAATGGCTCTATTGTTGCTCTAAAACTCGTAAGTCATAATATTATGCCTTTAACGCAAAAATATGAGTAGAAAGAACCTGGAAAGACAATATAAAAATAGATACATTTATGTACTAAGTTTATCATAAAAAGAGTTTGGTTTAACTTACCTAGATGGGAAATTTTGGTTTTACCGACGTTTTTAACATTTATAAAAATTCTTTCTTAATTTACAAGAACAGGAAAACTGAAACGTCATACATACAATATCGTCGTACCAGGAATAATTTTTCGTATTTTTCAAAATTCTGGTAGTAGACGAATTCAGAACTAGGATGTCTCCGGACTAAAGAATTCCGGGCTAGAAATAATGAACTGCATTTAATAAATTATAATAAATATAAAAACAAATTTTCCTCTTAGAACATGTTTTTAGAAGAGATCCGAGACAAAAGAATATTAACCAAGGGGTTCTCCATATAAAAAGTTTAGAAATTGCTACCTTTATCTAACTGCAACTTTTAAATTTTATATCGCACTATTTTTCGCTTAAAATAAACGCTCCTTAAAAATAATTGATAGTAGCTCAATAACTTTGGCCAAAACTAACAAAGGTGAAATACTCCTTGAGCCAAAACAACTAGAGGGCTACAAAACCCAATGCATTTCGCCCACAAGGTGGGCATCGTCAGGGGTAAAACCTGGTTTTACCCCTGACGATGCCCACCTTGTGGGCGAAATGCATTGGGTTTTGTAGCCCTCTAGTTGTTTTGGCTAAAGGAGTATTTCACCTTTGCTCCTTAAAAAATTGGCCATTTTCACTGCAAGGAAGCAACCACACGCATTGGTTGCTGAAACTTCTTCAATAAAATGTAACTTTTTCTTCTTAGATACACCAAAGCTACTATTCATTTATAATGAATTATACCGGTTTTCCTCTCTTTATGCGAGGGTTTTGTTCCAGGAAAATGACGCATAAAACGAATTCGCATAAACAGAATACATATTTACATGTAAAAGATAGGGAATGTCCCACAAGTAATCCTAATTCCACTCCAAGATGCTCTTCTTTCGCACAATAACAATTTCTTATGCACTAAATAGAAATTTTAAACAAAAAACACTAAATTATACTCGCCAACAGCGTTGTAACTAGTTATTTCTCCACCCGGGGCAAACTATGCGCCCCTTCCATAAAAAATTCTCTAATACCTATATGGAATTAGGGTGAACAAATAATTAATAAAAATAAACTACAACTGATATAACTTCTTACTATAAATGTACATAATTTAAATACATAATTATAAATATAATTGCATACATAATTACAAACGTACATAATTTGAATACAGAAAGTATAAATATTTTAATATTAAGAGTTATTCTGTGATTTTAATGCAGCAAACTGATCAATAGCATCATCGAAATTTATAGTTTCTGCGATGCGTAATGTCTGGAACAAGTATATTAGCGAAGTCTCCCCTGTTCTTGTGACATGCACAACTTGCCTTGAACAATTTTTGCGTCCCTTCTTCAGTTACGCCCGAAGTAGATGCCCCGCTTGCTCCGCCCTAGTTACGGCGCTGCTCGCCAATAAAAAGAAGCAGACGAGCTGTTGTGAGTAACATAATAGTGGAGCTTTAATGTGCTGGAGGGTGGTCTTGGCCCAACGCAAGTTCCGCGGGCAAAGAGACAGAACTTCTCAAGTGTGCTCAAACAGCATCGCACGAAATCTCTGTCGTCTCATCTCCACTCTACAATATCCACTCCACTCTCATCTCTTTTACTGTAGTACTAATACGCACAGCATTAGAGATAATGAGAGACTTAATGGTCGCCTTGTGGTATAGTGGAGAACTTTCGTTCATTCGTATTTTACTGGCCACGTAATCGCATAAGAACGAATCAAAGACCCATAAAAAGAAATTCCGGTACCAATCCAATAAGTTTGTTGCATAATGGAGAATTCGCATAAAGCGGAGCTGCAAAAAGAGAGGTAAATCTGTACAACTAATTAAAACGCGAGCTATATTCTCTCTATCTCGAATGCGGAACGTCTTTTTTGTTACGCAAACAAAGTCGAATAGACAGGGAGTGGTGACGAAAAAAAACAACCTAAAAAGGGTCAACGGACCAAAAACTAAAGAGAGAAAAACACGGCATTTTAAAACAAAGAAACAACAGAAAGCATTCTTGTTATTCTTGTACTGTTTACGAATAAACCCTCGTAAGACAGGCGGGCACCATTGGAGAAGGAGGATTACCTACTATCTTTTCGAGATGCTTGCTCAGCGTCTCGCTCACAATGTAGCTACGTCTCCCTCGTGAGATGATCTTTGAATCCGTTCCGTCTCCTTCTCTCCCTCCACCTTGCTCTGCCAACTACCCTCATTTTGAAGTTAAGATGGAGGAGATGACGGAGACAAAAGGGAAGGGGATGAAGAGAAAGTAGCATTATAAAAGAAAAAGGGAGAGGAAAAAGAGAGGTGAGAGTGAAATGGATGGAGAACGACTCCGGAGGTAGTGGGATGACAAAAGAGGAGCGTGGAGAGCTTGAAATAATAGAAAGAGACGAAGAGTGGAAGAGGGAGAGAGACGTGGAGTGAGGAAGGAAGGATCGATGGAAAGAAGGCCTTCTCGATAAAAGATGTAAGCGTGCTTACAGTAAATGGATTCTCGACATGGCGGGGGAAGGAGAAAAAAGAGAGAACAGGAAAACGGGGAGACAGAAGGATGAGAAAGGAGGATGGTGTAGTAAAAAAAGAAAGCATAAAAAATGTGGGAAAGATGAGAGATGTCAGAGGAAGGAAAAGATTTACGACTAGAGGAAAGATAAGAAGAGCTACGGTTGTCCTCATGAGGGAGCATAATGCGAGATGGTAACAAATACGTCTTTTTTTAGATTTTTACAATCGACATACGAGTGTTTGCTTTTGGTGATTGCATATAGGCATTTATATGTAATAATATGTAATTATTTATATGTAATATGTAATTTATATGTTTCGTAGACTGGCAGAAGGCCTTTGATAGAGTAAATTGGGTAAAGTTGATGAAGATATTAAAGGATATAGGTGTAGACTGGAAAGACAGGAGACTGATTAGGAATCTATATGAGAATCAAGTTGTAAAGGTCAGGTTTGAGAATGTGGACACCTGCGGAATAAATATCGGTAGAGGAGTAAGACAAGGCTGCTGCCTATCGCCAACCCTATTCAATATATATGGAGAAAGTCTAATGCAAGAAGCTTTAGAAGGCACAGGGGATTTCAAAATTGGAGGAAGGATTATAAGAACAGTAAAATACGCAGATGATCAAGTACTTCTAGCAAGAAAGGAAGAGGAGCTACAAAAAATGATAAATAGACTAGTGATAACAGGTAGAAAATACGGTATGGAAATAAATACAGAAAAATCCAAGGTCATTCGAATATCGGGTAAAGAAGAGAATCTGAACATAACTATTGGGGGAAAGCCATTAGAACAAGTTTCAGAATATAAATACATTGGAAGTATCATAACACGAGAGGCAAAATGTACGGATGAGATCAAAACTAGAATAGGAAAAGCAAAAGCGGCTTTCAGGAGAAAGAAACAACTACTTACAGGGAATATAAGGGAAGATATCCGCAAGAAGTTGATAAAATGCTACGTATGGAGTATAGCATTGTATGGGGCAGAAACATGGACGCTAAGGAAAAATGACATCAAATACTTGGAAAGCTTTGAAATGTGGACTTGGAGGAGAATGCTGAAGATAAAATGGACAGATAGGATGAAAAACGATGAAGTGCTACAAAGAATAGGAGAGAAGCGAATGATTATACAGACTATCAGAAAGAGGAAGGCTAACTGGGTTGGACATTACCTGAGGAGAGAGAGTATGATTAAAGACGTGTTAGAAGGAAAACTAGATGGGAAAAGGGAAAGAGGTAGGAAAAGGTTTCAGCTGATAGACGATTTGAAAGGGAAAGAGAGTTATCAAGATATAAAGAGGACAGCGGAAAATAGGAGTATATGGAGAACCAGGTTTAACCATGAATAATCACGGACCTGTCTACGGACAGACTACCTATGATGATGATGATGTAAACGAACACAGGCATGCGTGGAAATGACGCACGCATACATACTTTGAAAGACTTCCTTGTAAGATTCCTCTCTACAAAAGTTGTGTTCTCAAGTTTTGGGACTACTTGCTCATTCGTTATTTTTTCCCATTGTATCCTTCATTACAAAGACCAATTAAGAAATAACTTCCTTATTGACGTGAACATACTAAAGATGTCTTAACGCAGGGACGTTCGCGTATTGAAGTTTTAGGCTCGCTTTCACCGGCAGTATTTACCCTTCTTGAAAGGTGCCTGGACCAATCAATTAAGCCTCGCTGTAAGGCGATCATCAAACGCGTTGAGTTGTATTGAGGACAAGACCTCTTCAAGGTTTAATTTATAGGTTTCCTTTCAAGTTAAATCTGCGAGTGGGGAAATGTGACGGTATTTTTGATTGGTCAAGAGGCAAGAGCTGTATGTGAATGTTAAGAAGGCAAACGGTTCCCGAACGAGTTATAGATCTAACAATAAGCCACCTTAAGGCACCAGTTCCGGAATAAATTTATTAATTTTCCCTTAATATTGCCAGAGAAATGGAGGCAAAAGAAAAGGGATGTCACTGTTTACACCTTCCATCCCTCTAGCATCCTTTTTATTTATTTAAAAAAAGGTCTTATAGATTTGCGTATAACAGCAAAGTACGTTATTATGTAGGGAGAGAGAGTGGATAAATTTTCAGCAAATTGTCGGTTGATGGAGAAATGCCGTTAAACGCTTTAAGCGTCGCCAAATAAGATTGCCGTAAAAACGGGCGTAGCTCTCTTTAATGAGGCAGTAGAGGGTATGTACCTATAATGGCGCAATGCATTGTGGCATGGACAGCTCATTGAGGGGAAGGGCTGTACTTCGCCACGGTTTACCCGTGTTTGTGCTTGAGTTTAGAGATCTGGACGGCCATACCGTACGGAATCGATGCGATCGTAAAAATTGTTGTTGAATCCACGAAGGCTTGGGGTTTTAGGTGTTTGATGGGGTTATTTTAAGGGCAGTCACGCGCAGAGAGGGGTTGGAAGAGGGAGGAAAGGGTAGAAGATGTGGGAGGAGGTGCAGGAAAGCAATGTCTGAGAATGCCCAAGGGGATAGTAAGCGGTCCCCGGTGTTATATTTGGGGGCGCGGGATATAACTCGAGCCAATGGCCATCGCCTTGAGGCGAAAAACATCAACGGCTGAACCTATTAGATGCTCTATCTGAACAAGAATCTTTACACTACCCCTAGAGTGATGAGGTTAAAAAAAGGCGTCTCTTTTTCCTCCGATGTAAGCGAAACTGCGTTGAAGATTTTATTACAAAGATACCCAAGTGCACGGAAAATATGTAATTATTTATATATATATATACTCAAAATAATAATAGATAAGAGGACTGAAAAAGATAAAGAGAGAAAGATCGATATAGGTCTATATTTGGGAAAGGCTGAAACTGGACAATGTTTTCTACCATGAAATCCATATTAACTTTAACCGATTTACCGTGAAGTATACATGCTCATTAAAAGGGCACTTATAGTACGTTAGCCATTTCTGGGCAAGGAAAATTCCTCTATTCTTCGAGAAACAGTTCTTCGAAAAAGCAATTCTTCGAAAAGCAATTTTGCGAAAAAGTAAACCTCAAAGATTAAAACGTTTACAAACAATAATAAGCAATAGAGCTTATAAAATTGACATTTATTAAGTTTTGAGATTGTTCAAATATAATTTACGCCATATTGCCGGCAACACAACGTAAGCAACCACAAATATTAAAACTCTGTTCGAATGTGTTGGGATGGATCGGGTCTTGATGTTAGGGAATGTTTTTGAAGAATGGTTTTCGCAGGCTTTCCTCCACACCAGCAGTTTCACGAGTCATCATCATCGTCGTCTTTATTAGCTAACTTTCCGCTGACAAGTGCGTGATTGCCGTATGTTAAACGAAGTTCTCGTTCACCTGCTCTCTAAAATGTTTATTCCGGAGAGAATTATCGAGCTCAATTTATGCCTGACTTCAAAGTTATCAAACAAATGTTTCTCCGATAGCTGTAAAAAATGTTGGAAAAATAAAATACGATCGTTGGTTACAAAGCAACCGTTATCATTATAGTTCCATCGTAATAAATAAAACAACCAAAATCTCAACTACAGACATTTTGATTGATTTGCGTATGAATTTGCAGGAATTCTTTCATTTCTATATGTTACTGTCCACCTTTTATAAAGAAGTATTTGTTTAAATTTTAAACAGAAAATGTTTCCTTTACAACTGGAATTTGATTGAAAATTTATTCTTTTAACCCTCAGCAATTTGAAATTTTCTGATTGTAAGGGTAAAAACATAACGAAAAAGGTCGAGGCGAAGGTCGCGATCGCGCTGTGAAAACATACCGAGGTGGTCGCCGTTTACATCGCCGTCCAAGTTTTTAATCTGCACTCTTTTGCCCTCGTGCTCAGTTTATTTGAAATAAAGCTCCCGTTGTGTTATAAAAGTCTGCAAAGAAATCGTGAATGTTTATAATTGGTTAAAAATGTATAAAAGTAGCGATGAGAGTGATGATGAAATTTCAACAGCAGTGAGATGGAACATTGTGCACTAACTCAAATATAATTTATTTATAACTCTTGATGATGAGGCAAAGCGTCGAAATCTAGATCGAGTCCCTCTATTAAAGGTATTGTAGGAACTTACTAAGTTACTTTATTTCTGAATCTTTATAACTCATTGTGCCACGAAGACGGAAGATACTACATCTTGCTGCTGTCCGAAGACAGGTTTTAGCTGAATTGCTGCCTCCTCTCTTTCTCTCCCTAGAAGCCTCTATTATACCTCTATAGGTACTATATTCCTGCCTTATATTCTCTAATATTCCTATTCTTTTTCCCCCTCTTCCTCTTCTTCCGCTAATTCTGCCTTTTAAGATCGTCCTTTGTAAACACTGTCCTCTCAATATATGCCCTATCCAATTTGATTTTCTTTTCCTGATTGTTTACATTAGCGTCCTTTCTTCTCCCACCATTTCTAATACTTTTTCGTTTCTCTTCCTCTCTGTCCATTTCACTTTCATCATCCTCCTCCATACCCACATCTCAAAACTTTCTAAATATTTTTCTCCTTTTTCCTTACCGCCCACGTCTCCGCACCATAAAGAGCTATGCTCCATATGTAGAATTTCGCTAATATCTTCCTTGTATCTAAATTTATTTTCTTGCTTGTGAGAAGCTCCTTCTTCTCGTTAAATGCTGCTTTTGCCATTGCAATCCTACTTCTGATGTCCTGTGTACTACTTCCATCCTGCGTTAAAATACTGCCAAGATATTTGAAACGGCTTGTTCCAATTTTTGGCCATTTACCAATACATTTAATTCTTTATGTTCCTTCGTTTTTTCGGCATTGATCTTCAATCCATATTGTTTGACAACCTCCACTAGTCTGTCTGTTATCCTCTGATGTCCTTTCTCGTCTTCTGCTATTAATCCGTGATCATCTGCGTATTTAATGGTGGTAATACTTTCACCTCCTATCTTAAATCCTTTCTCTTCCATCAACGCTTCTTCTGTTATCGTTTCTGCATAAATGTTAAATATCGCTGGTGAAATAGAACATCCCTGCCTCACCCCCCTCCCTATTGAAGTACTTTCTGTTTCTTCTCCTTCAACCCTGACTCTAATCTTTTGATCAAAGTAAAGGTTTTTAAGCAGTCGAATCTATTCTATTCCAATCTATTCCTATTTCGTTTAAAATACCCAGCATTTTATCCCATTTCACTCGGTCAAAAGCTTTCTCCCAATCTACAAAACAAAAGTACAAATCCTTATTGACTTCTAGCGCTCTTTCTATCATCATCCTCATACATCCTATGGCATCTCTTGTTCCTCTTCTGAAACCAAACTGATTATCTTGCAGCTCTTTTTATATTTTACCTTCAATTATTTTTGTTATTATTTTGTTTAGAAATTTAGCTGTATGAGTAATTAAACTAATAGTTCCGTAATCCTTAAAACATTTTGCTTTGTTCTTTTTCTCCAGTGGTACCATAACAGCATCTACAAAATCTCCAGGCCATATGCCAGTATCACATACTTGGTTAAAGAATTTTGTAAGTTGCTTAACTGCTTTCGACGTCAAAACCTTAAGAACGTCCACTGGCATATCATCACTCCCAACAGCCTGCCTTCTTTTCATGTCATCAATTTCTCTTTTAACATCAGACTCGAGAATACTTGGTCTTAGCTGGTATTTTTCCACATCCTTTTTTTCATCTAATTCAATGTTTTCTGGCTTGCCTTCTTTGTCATACAGCACATCAATATATTCTTTCCAGACAATTTCTACATCTTCTGACTTCGAAACTATTTTACCACTTTTGTTCATGATTCTTTGCGTCCTATCTTTCTTGCTTTTTTCTTGAATAGTTCCCTTGCTTTGCTATACATGAGGTCTGTTCTACAAATTCTTTCACATTCGACAATCTCCTCGCATTTCTCATTTATCCACTGTTCTCTGGCTTTATCTGTTTCCCTTCTTAAAGCATTATTTAACTCCTTGTACTTTCTTTGGCCTTCTTCAGTGTTTATGTTCTTCCACTTTCTCCGCTCTTCCATTTTTTGCAGCATGGCTGCTGTGATCCAGGGTTTTTTGTTTCTTTCACCAGTTATCTTTCCTACCTTCTTTTCCATTACATCTTTAATGTTGCTATGGATGTATCTCCACTCCTCATCTACATTCTTCCTATTTTCTTCAGCTCTCTCCCCCAACCTTTCCTCCAGCTCATTCATGATAACCTCCTTGTTCTTAAAGAGTTCCTCTAAGTTCCATTTCTTGCTAACTTTTATGTTTCTCTTAACACTCTTAAGACTACATTGTGTATTTGCCACCAAAAGCTTATGGTCGGAAATGATATCTGCCCCTGGTAGTGTTTTCACATTTTTAATGCTATTTCTAAATCTTTTATTGGCTAATATGTAATCTATCTGGTATCGTCTCTGGTCTCCTGGGCTTCTCCAATTGTAAAGTCTCCGCTGGTGGTACTTAAACCATGCATTAGTTACAATCAACCTATTTCTATGTCAGAATTCTACAAGTTACTCCCCTCTTTCATTTCTCTTCCCAAGTCCATAATTTCCCACTATGTAATCTTCCTGTCACTCTCCGACTACACTGTTCCAGTCTCCCATTACTATGTTGGTGATCCTTTCTTTTCCCTCCTCCTCCAATATATCCGTAATTTGTTCATACATTTCATTTACTTCGTCAACACCAGCATTAGTTGTTGGCATATACATTTGAATTATAAGCATTTCCACTGACTCCATCTAAAGTTTTACTACTATTAATCTATCATTAACTGTCACTACATTGTTATACTTCACTAAGGCCAACTATACCTACATTATTCCTTCTCATTTCCCTTTTAAGTTCTTTAGTTTCCCCAATGAATTCATAGTCCTTACATCCAATGTGCCTTTTCTTAATTTCTCACTACTTGCTTTCTTCTTAATAATGTTACATTTCTTCTGTGCATCCCCTAGCATAGTCCCCACCCGGAGACCCGATTGGGGGACTATCTTACCTGCGGAATATTTTACTCCAGAGAGATCAATAAAGGTATTTGCAGATTTTCAGCCAATCATGGGAAATATAATGAGGTAGTTTCCCCTTGCTTTCCTCATCGCAGTTTCACAAGAGTGATTACCCATCTGTAGCTGTTCAGATCCATATGATCACCAACTACAGAGGTAATGTGCAAGCTGCTGCCCTTGTACAGGGGGATGTAAAACCACCAAATTGCTTCTTAGTATGACCTTAGACCTTTACGGCTTGGATGATCCTACCAGGAGAATTATCTCCCACCGGCATAGCTCTTTGGTTCATAAGAATACAAAAACCCTACCCCCTCTAGTAAGTATGTAGACCCAAGTTTGAGGAGAAATATCTCAAAAGTGTTTCAATGGATTTAGGCAAAAGACATATTAACGTGTATCATATTTAATTCCGCGTTGAATAAGGGTAGCTTTGTATTTTTTTTATTTTTGAAGGGGATGTTTTTGGGGTGAAAATGAATAAAGGCTCCCTTTTTAGAGCTCTGAGGCGGAACTCTTTAATAATTGCAAACAGGTGACTCCGATTGCAGTTAAAGTTTAATAGCGTATGAGTCGTAGTCTATAGTTATGTCTGCAAGATGTCAAATTTCTAGCTTTAATTGCTTAAAATTTGTTATCTAATTTATGAAACCGTGTTATCTCCGGGACTATAAGCGTGTGAGACATGAGTCAAACACTGTCGGTTTGGTCTTGGTCCCTGTATTACGAATCAATTAATTTCATAAGTCTAAATTAAATAAAAGGAATATTTATAGTGATTTTTATATTTGTTGAAAGCGAGCCAGGGAGAAAGGAGTGAGGCGTGTTTGGAGGGAGTCTCTCGGAGGTAGGTAGGAACGCGTAACATTGAACGGACCAATCAGATTGATGGAGGGGTGTAAGCGGCGGAGAAAGTCCCGATGTGTAACAAAAAAATTTGGTATCTTCTATATCGCGATGTAAACCTCTACCTTTGACACCAGCTTAATCGCTCTACTATGTGCACTCCAGCCAAATCCCATGTGTTTGATCCTATTTGGATAGAACGCAGTGTAAACCTCTACCTTTGCCTCCAGCTGAATCGCCCCACTATATGTACTCCAGACAAGCCCCGTGTGTTTGATCCTATTTGGATAGACCGCAATGTAACCCTCGACAATTGCCACCAGCTGAATCGCCCTATTATGTGCACTCCAGCCAAGCCCCTTGTTTGATCCCATTTGGATAGACCGCAATGTAAACCTTTTTACCTTTGCCACCAGCTGAAAGGCCCCACTCTGTGCACTCCAGCTAGGCCCCATGTGTTTGATCCCATTTGGATAGACCGCAATGCAAACCTAGACCGCGACGTCCACCTCGATATTCTCGCTGTTTTTACCCTGTCTTGTAAGGGAGCAAAATTTTAAAAATAATAATAAAAATCGTGTACTTCATCATAAGAGAAACATAATTTTTATGTAACTGCACATGACACAACAGTTTTTCCATTATTTCCGCTGAGTTTTATCAATATCTTCACCAAAATGAAATTGGCAAATTAAATCGAAATATGATGTGCCACGTTATATTAATCCGTTACCTGGTTACGGCTTCTACTTCACTACTTTACAATAACATCAAACTCAAAAAATAACAAAATGTAAACCTACGGCCTAAGTTAGGTCATTAAGCTCCTTATCCTCGTATTCACAATCTCAAGATAAAAGAGAACGCATCTTACACTCGCCTAACATTTTCTTTCTCCCAGGAATTTGTATATTATCCAGGAATTAACTATTGGATGCTTATCCGCTCCATTTTTTTACGTATACATGTCGCTAGCTTAACGTACAACCACATTTTTACAGATTACACGGCGCGCGCACACACACATATACAAACACAAAAGAAAGAAGGTAAATTAAGTGCCGTTGTGGCATGCAACGTGGACTCCAGGAAAGACGGACTCTAGAATACGCCTTACCTTGGCACCAAGAACTCTTCGAGTACATACATAGTGCCTGGCGGTAGGACGTACTCTAGAGTACTGAATTCCTAAACACAAGCCTAGGCATAGCGTACTCTAGGCAGGTGATATGGACTCTAGAGTACACAGTGCCTGAGACCCTTGATGGGCAAGATGTACTCTATATGTTCTGAACAATACAAAGTAAAAATTTGCTGCTAATAAGAAATCTTAACTTAACTCAGTCAATATTAGTACCAATTAACTAAAAGTTTGTGATGTTTGGTGGCTTTGTTGACTTATGGCTCAATTCTAATCAATGTAACAAACTCCTTCCGCCATAAAAAATTAACAATAATCCGGATGCATTTTACCCACTAAGTGGGCATCTTCAAGGGTACTTTTAACGACAGTGACTGGAAGTTATTGTTAATTTTTTATGACTGAAAGAGCTTGTTACATTAATTATAACTAACAGTTTTATAACAAATATGAATATGGAGCAAAAAGATGAAAATGAAGGGGTTTAGAGGGAGGGGAAGGGAAAGGGAAGTTAAGATATCATAAGGAAACACTGTCGACATTGGTATCAATCAACTAAGAATTTTATAATATTTACGAATATGTAGCAAAATGATGAAAATGAGGAGAGTTAGAAGGAAGGAGAGTGAAAGGGGAGGGTTAAGAAATCCTAAGAAATCACTGTCGAAACTGGTATCAAATTAGTAAGAATTGTAAATCAAATACGAATATAATGCAAAAATATAAAAATGAAGGAAGTTATAAGGAAAGGGAGAGAAAGGGGGGGGCTAAGAAATCCAAAGGAAACACTGTCGAAATTGGTATAAATCAACTAAGAATTTTATAAAAAATACGAATATGAAGCAAAATGATAAAAATGAAGAGTATGATGTAGATTAGAAATGTTTATAACTATGAAATTTTGTTTAACTATGTATCTGTACAACTAAAACAGTAATATCAATTTTGATATTCAAATTATGAATTTATTTAAGATGACAACCTAACAAATCATTAAGGAACGTATTTAAATTTTAAGGTTAAAATAATTAAATATAATTTGTAATAATAATTAATATAATTAAATTTGCTTCTTTATGTTGTAGTGTGTTATATCATGGTAACACGAGACATCATTCTGATCGTATATTTATAATCCTATGTGTTTTGTAACAAAATATCATTTTTCAGCAAACAGGATACTAAACCATCGTCGTGTGTTATTAGGTTTAAACAAATACTGTACGCGGGAGACGAGATTTCTCTACCTCTCGATTACCCTTCACCTTCACACTAATACCCTTAGGATTTCATTGATCCTGCGTTCTCTTTTCTTCCGTCTTCCATCCTTATTAAATTCCCTCCCATCTGATCTTGATGGTTTTCGCCTCTCACTTCCCTCTTTCATGAAACTGTCCTCTCAGTTTTGAATTAAATGACACTATATGTTAATATTATTATTTTATGTTATTTATTGATGTTATGAGGTTTTTTATATTTCAGTGTAAAATGCCATTTCAAAGCTGTATGTGAAATCATTTCTAAATAAATAAATCTTGAATTTCTCAGGCAATACCAATGTCGATAGTGTTTCCTTAGGATTTTTCTACCCACCCCTTTCCCTCCGCCTCCTTCTAAACCCCTTCATTTTCATATTTTTGCTCCATATTCGTATTTGATATAAAATTCTTAGTTGGTTGATACTAATTTCAACAGTGTTTCCTTAGGATTTCTTAACCCACCCTCCCCTCCTTATTTCCCCCCTTCGTTAAAATTCTTCACTCTGATTCGAAATATTCCCATGTTAATAAAATGGAAAACAAAAATAATTATTTATACCTTTCACCCTTGGACTAAAATTAAATGCTAAACCAAAGAACACGCTAGTCATCCAAGTGTACATGCCAACCGGCGTCCATGACGATGGGGAAGTGGAGAAAGTGTATGAGAGAATAAGTGCCATACTAGACCAGGAAAAAAAGGGATGCTGAAAAATAGTGATGGGAGACTGGAATGCGAGTGTTGGAGAGGGACGAGCCGATGAAGTTGTAGGGCAGTTCGGGCTGGGACAGAGAAACGAAAGGGGAGACAGGCTTGTCGAGCTCTGCAAGGAGAGGAACATGATAATAACAAACACCTGGTATAAGAATCATAAGAGAAAGCTATATACATGGAAATCGCCGGGTGACATGTACAGGAAACAGATAGACTATATATTGGTAGAAGGAAGGTATAGGAACGGTGTGAAAAGAGTGTGTGGGCTCCCAGGAGCAGACATAGCAAGCGACCACGTGCTGCTAATGGAGGAAATGAAGATCAAAATGAAAAGAGTTAGAAAAGCAAAGATGGCTAAGAAATGGGATATAGAGAAACTGAAAGAAAGGCAGAAAGAGGAAATCGGTTATAATATGGCAAACCAGATGAAGAGAGGAAAAACACAGAACAAAGGAGTAGAGGAAAAATG
Organism: Tanypteryx hageni; assembly: GCA_028673005.1. Lineage (NCBI taxonomy): Eukaryota > Metazoa > Arthropoda > Insecta > Odonata > Petaluridae > Tanypteryx > Tanypteryx hageni. The sequence goes on along the minus strand of CM054118.1, from coordinate 2,601,749 downwards.
GAAGAGAATCAAGAATGGAATAGTAAATGTGGCGGAAAGGAAAATAAGATACAGGAAAGGCAAGAGGGCTAAGAAACCCTGGGTAACAGGGGAAATGATTGCAACGATGGAGGAGAGAAGGAAATACAAGAATGTAAACATAGAGGAGGGGAGAAGGAACTACAGATGGTTGAACAATGAACTGAGGAAGGAGACGGAAAGGGCGAAGGAATAGTGGCTGGAGGAGGAGTGTAAGGAGATACAAGAGCTCGAGAAGAGGGGAAGGTGCGACCTAGCGTATCAGAAGGTCAGAAGTATTACTTGGGATGGACAGAGATCTATAGGAGGAGGCTCAAAAGAAATGGAGAGCAAGGATGGTAAGATACTGAAGGAGGAAAAGGAGGTGAAAGAATACATGGAGGAGTTGTATAAAGTGAAGCCGGCAGAGCTGGAAATTGAGGAAGAAGGGGAAGCGGATAGAGAGGAAATGGGGGAGGCAATACTGAGAGAGGAAGTAGTGGCAGCTATGAAGGAAATGAGTGAGAGAAAGGCGGCAGAAGTAGACGGGATACCTGTGGAACTGTTCAAGTGTCTGCAAGACGAAGGCATTGAAGAGGTGACCAACCTGTGCAATGCAATATCTGAGAGTGGGGAGTGGCCGGAGGAGTTCGTCAGAACGGAAATGGTACCACTACCTAAAAAGTAAGAGGCAAAGTAGTGCGGGGAGCATAGAACTATTAGTCTGATAGCTCATGCGGCCAAGATAATGTTGAGAGTGATGAATAGAAGGCTGAAGAGGGTAATGGAATAGAATGTAGCAGAAGAACAATTTGGATTTAGGAAAGAATGCGTACATGGGATACCATAGGGGTGTTAAGGACGATTGAAGAGAGGTATTTAGAACGGGACAAGGAAATCAGTCTGTGCTTTGTGGACTTGGGGAAGGCTTTCGACTGGGTGAGTTGGGAAAGGATGATGGAGATATTGAAGGAGAATAAAGTAGCTTGGAGAGACAGAAGGTTAATAGGGAATCTATACATGAGACAGGAGGCGGCCATGAGAATAGGGGAAAGCAGGACGGAGTGGTTCGAGATTGGGAGAGGAGTTAGACAGGGCTGCTGTTTGTCACCAACCCTTTTTTAACATCTATACTGAAGAAATGATAAAGGAGTGTTGGGAGACGAGCACAGGAGTAAGCGTTGGAGGAAGAATTACATCGTCAATTAGGTTTTCTGACGACATGATACCGTTTACTGAGAGGACGAAAGACTTGAGGGAGATGCTACAGAATCTGGTGAGCGTGGAGGACAGATATGGGTTGAGAATAAATGGAAATAAAACGAAAGGAATGAGAATAGGGGGCGAGGAAAGGATGGAAGTGCAGGTGAGGGGAGAGAGGATAGAGCAGGTGGAACAGTACAGGTATCTTGGTACGTTGTTGACAGAGGAATGGAAATGTGAGAAGGAAATTAAGATGATAATAGGTTTGGCAAAGGAAGCATTCAATAGAAAAATGAAGCTATTTGACAGCAAGATGGATTTGGTATTGAGGAAGAGAATGGTATAGTGTTATTTTTGGAGTGTGATGCTATATGGGTCGGAGATATGGACATTGAAGAAGAGAGACAGGGAGAGGGTGGAGGCATTTGAAATGTGGGTGTGGAGGAGGATGCTGAAGGTTAAATGGACTGACAGGATTACAAATGTGGAAGTGCTAAGAAGAGTAGAAGAGGAAAGGAGTTGTATGGACACGATAGTGACTAGGAAAAGAAATGGATAGGACATGTTTTGAGAAGAAAGGGATTACTGAAGGATGTTATCGAAGGAACGGTGGAGGGAAGAAAGAAAAGAGGAAGAAGAAGAATTAAAATGTTGGATATTCTAAGGGAGGGAGGATGGTATAAGGAGATGAAGAGAAGGACGCAGGATAGAAAAAGGTGGAGGAGGTGCACCTGAACCTGCAGATATTATTACCTTTCACACTTAATATTCCGGTTTGAAAAGTAGTGTATTCAGCTAGTTTAAGCAGCAGGATTGTTTATGGATATTTTTTAACGGTAGTTAGTCGCGAAGTATGACTTTATACGGAACAAACACACTCCTTAAAATATTTATGTATAGAGACACGTGAAAAATTGATTTAAAGCAATAGAGTGCACATTGCCTGGTAGAGTACGTCTTACCTAGCGTCATGTTTGGGAAAGGTGTACATCTACATCTACATGTTACCATGCAATTCACCTAATTGGTGGGTGGTAGGGGGTGCAATGCACCAAAACCTACCAAAAGATTGTATATCGCAGGTTGAAATTTTCTATTGTGATCTCGTATTGTCATCGGAAAGAACGAGCATAGATAACGCTCCATTCTACAATCGATCTCACGTATCTTATCGTCACGGCGTTTCTACCTATATACGTTGGTGCCTCAATTACTCCTACAAACTCGTCTTTTAGACATTCCAATCTATATTTCTCCAGAAGCTGCAACCTTGAGTTCAATCTACGATCCTACAGTGGTACCCAATTCAAATCCCTCAATAATGAAGTGGCACTTTCCTTAAGTTCGTACTTTTGTTTTACGAATCTTGCTGCTCTGCGCTACACTCTTTTTAATTGAATTATGTGTCCCTTCTCGTACGGATCCCATATGCATGCGGCGTATTCCACTTGTGGTCTAACCAGTGATAAATAACATGTTTCACGTACTTTTTCTCTAGTGTTCCGTAGTATTCTACCTATGAAAGACAGTTTCTTGTTGGCCGTGCCTATAACTGGACGAATGTGCATGCCCCACGAAAGATCTCGACAAATGGTTACTCCTAAATATTTTACATACTCGGCTGCTTGAATATTTTTCCCTTCTATTTTATACTCGAAACCTACTTCTATGTTCTTACTGTTCCAGAACGTAACTGCGGCACATTTAGTGTAATTAATTTCAATTTTCCATTCTTTGCACCACGTTTAAATGGCTCTTAAGTCTTCACGCAGTGACTGATGGTCCTCTAAGAGTCCACGTTGCCAACAGGCAATTTGGGCGCTAAAGTACAAGATGGCGGTAGAGTCCACCCTGACTCCTACCCCGGCTTTATCCTACCTTTAGAGATCAGCGTCAAAAGAGTCACACTGAATAACGTTCCTTCCAGAGGACAGAATTCTGACTTGCATGTCTTCCTTAGAACGCAGTGGGAGGGGTGCAAATGATCCCAACCCGGGCGCGCTACGTGAAAAGCCGACACTCTTATTCACTCACCCACCGCTTTTTCTCCATCCCAACATTTTAATATGCTTTAAAGGAATAAAGCCATGTCACTGCGAAATATCCAACGTTCTATACATTCTATACTTTAGGAAAGCTCCGTGACCAGGGGTGTGCTGGAGCCGGCTTGCACCGGCTCACGCGAGCCGGTTGTTAAATTTTCAAGAATTTTGCGAGCCGGTTGTTAAACACGGCAATGATTATAAACATAATGTATGAAAATATAGCATTAAAAAATAATATTAAAACAAAGGTATTAAAAAGTCAAAATTCATCACTCCCTAATTATTTTACTATAATTTACTATTATCAACCCAGATAGCACAAAAATTTTCGTATCCAGCGACAAGGATTGAAGATTTGGATACGAAGCATCCCATATTAAACGAGCGAGAGTGCGACCTTTGATGGAATCACATACGCAAGAAGAAATCGTTTTGTCGGCTCAATATTCTCTCCATATTTCAGGAAAACGAGAAGCTGCAGCATTGATGAAAGAAGACACTCAAACAACTCCTCGTCGAGCTATACAAGTTAAAAAAAGCTTATAAATCATCAACATTACTACCCACACTATACACCGGAGAAGAAGCGCTGGCGCTTCTTGTTGAGAACGACCTGACAAAGTCGCAGTACATTAACATTAGGAGAGGTGCAATTTCTTTACGTGTCTCATTATTAATTTTGTCTTTCTTCCCCCTTCCCAATACAAAGTAATGTTCTCCAGCTTTCAACGCACGAGTAAAAGTATTTCGGGACTTTGTTATCTTCTCACCTTCTAGGCTTACACATTGTAACCAACTCGAGATTTTCTGTCAAGAAACAGTGCAATTTGTCATACAATTACATCGGAGTTCATAGATAAAATGTTACATTAAACCAAATGTTCAGAAATGCGTACAAAATATTTTTTCCGACTACATTCGGCATTTCGCCCACAGAACGAACTGTTTTGAGGGGCATTTGAGCGATAAGATATGGTGACTGAGTAAATCAGTGTTTTTGTAAGTGTGGTTCCAGTAAGTTGCAATGCTTTTCTGGAAAAGTGTTGTCATGATATCTTGATTTCTTTATATAACGGAAGTTATGGGTGTAAGCTGAAAAATAAGGTAGGTGTTTTAGCTCAAAATATCCGTTATTTTTTAAATTATACAAAGAAATCATTAACAGAAGTTTTGACGTTAAAATATTGAACAATTATAAAAAATTTGCTTATTCGTTAGAAATTATTTGTTAAAATTAACATAATTAAAATTAGAAGTCGTGCTTTTAATTTGCAAAATCCTACTGTATTAATCTCATGAAAAAATTGAATATAGTCATAAATAATTTTTCAGATCCTGATCCCAAAAATGTCAAAACGACAGAGTAATCTATTAAGTTTTTTAAATGTGAAGACGGTGAAAACAGACACGGAATATAATGATAGTAACGAAAATCATCGTGCAGCGTCGAAGCCAACGGAACCAAATTTCGAACCAGTTGAACGAAAAACCATCATGTTCGTCAACGAAAGAAATAGATAATCTTGCCCTCCCGGATTGATGGAACGAAATACAAACAAGTGTGTTTCTAGAACAGTACAAATGGCTTCAAGTAAAGGTAAATTAGGATGTAAGAATTGTTCAACAGTTCAGCATTTAGGAGTGACAGCAGAAAAGCATGTCCATCTGTCGAAGGAATGGAGGGCATATTTAGTAACCCCAAATGGCAGTAATAAAAGTACATACTAGGCAAGCTTCTCTATGAAAAAAATTAGGGAACACGATGTTTCTAAAGCCCATATTAAAATTCAAGATTTGTTAAAAGAATCGGCTAATGACTCAATTTCTAATTTAGTACACAAACTAAATAATGAAAATATCGATGCCATCGTAAACATTTTCAATACTGTTTAGAGTTTGGTAACACGTAACAGGCCTTTATCCGATACTGAGGTGGCATTAGAATTATAAAACAAAAATGGCGTAGATATAGGCAATTGTTTGCATTCACGGTACATTGCAATAATAATAGCGGCACATATCGCAAGAGAAATTGAAATGAAGACATTTAAGAATATTATAAAAGAGAATTTCCATAATATGTATCATAATTGACGAAGCGTCTACAATTTAAAAAAAAACACTCGAGTGATTTATCTCCAGTGCGCAGTTCAATCCGCTTAATGTTATTTGCCGCTTTAAAAGACTTGGTGTCGACCACAGCAGTGTATTTTTAATACATTACTTTCTACTTTAAATGATTGTGGATTTAACAACTAATACTTGAAAGTTAATTTAATCGTAATTTGTTCTGATGGTGCTAATACAATGTTGGGAAGAAAGTCTGGATAGAAGATTTTCCTAAAATCGTTATTTGGCGCTGTTTAAATCATCGATTGCAATTATCGCTCGACCATTCAATATCCGAAATAAAACGAGTTAATCATTTAAAAATAATTTTAGATAGAATTTATAGTATTTTTTACCAATCTGATAAAAATCAAACAGCTAGAAACTGTAGCTAAAGAAGTTGAAATTGAGATTATTAAAATTGGTCGGGTACTGAGACCAAGATGGGCGGCATGTAGTTTACGAGCTGCTACTGCTGTATGGCGCGCATATCCTGCGTATATGCATATATATATATATATATATATATATATATATATATATATATATATACGAACGATAGACTGATGGCAATAAAGCTAAAAGCAGTCCCAGTGGACATGCTGATAATCCAGGTATATATGCCAACGTCAGCTCATGACGATGAAGAAATAGATGAGATCTATGAGCAAATTAATGAAATTTACGAAGAAGACGGAAGAGGAAAGGTAAACTGCATAATAATGGGAGATTGGAACAGCATAGTCGGAGAAGGACAGGAAGAAAATGTTGTCGGGCAATACGGACTTGGGAAGAGAAATCGAGGAGGGGAGAAACTCGTAGAATTCTGCATCAATAATGACCTTGTAGTGACTAATACATGGTTCAAAAACCATAAACGAAGGTTATACACATGGAAAAGCCCAGGAGATAGAATGAGATGCCAAATAGATTACATCCTTGTAAAACAAAGATTTAGGAACAGCATAAAGAACGCCAAGGCATTGCAAGGAGCAGACATTGATTCAGATCACAGCCTTCTAATACTTGACGTGAGTACAAAGCTCAAACAAATAAGAAAAACGAGAAGAGAAAGACAGACCTGGGACCTAGAAAAACTGAAAGAAAGGCAGGATGTAGTCAGCATGAAGTTGGAAGATAACCTAAGAAAGTTGGAAAACAAACCGAAGACCGTCGATATAGAATGGGATGAAATTAAAACCAGTATCAAGGATACCTTGGATAAAGAGATTGGAAAACAAGAGAAGAAAATCAGAAAACCAAGGATCACGAAGGAAATGCTGGAGAAAATGGATGAGAGACGAAAATGGAAAAACGTTAACAGTGAAGAAGGTAGAGCCAACTATAGGCGTATAAACAATGAGTTGAGAAGGGTAACAGATAAAGCTAGAGAAAATTGGCTAAAAGGAAAATGTGATGAAATAGAACAAATGGAGAAATTAGGACGGTACGATATGATGTACGCTAGGGCACTGGAATTAGAAGATAAGAAGTCTAATGGAATTTGTGGTAAAGGAATTATGAATACGGATGGGAAGATAGTCTCAGAAACAAAGGATGTAGCACAGGTATGGGAAGAATACATTAAGGAATTATACAGCAAACAGACAGGAGCGGCAAAAATAGAACTGGAAAATGAGGAAAACATTGAAGAAGATAACTTAGGACCAAGTATTATGGAGAGCGAAGTAGAAAAAGCGATAGTGGAACTTAAGAAGGGGAAAGCCACGGGCAGCGATGGAATACCGGCTGAGATACTTAAAGTCATAGGATCAGAAGGACTAAAAGCGATCACGAAATTAATTAATAAGATTTACGACACGGGAGAGTGGCCTCAGGATTTCCTAGAAGTAACAATGATCCCTCTAAAGAAGAAGCCAAAGGCAATGCAGTGTAAAGATTACAGAACGATAAGCCTTCTGTCACACACATTGAAGATCATCACGAGGATTCTTAATAAAAGGCTGGAGAAAAAGGCAGAAGAAATAATAGGGGAAGATCAATTCGGTTTCAGAAAAGGACGAGGAACTAGAGATGCTAAAGGAGTAGTTAGAATCATATCAGAAAGGGCAATAGAATACAGTCAAGATATCTGCGCATGTTTCGTAGACTGGCAGAAGGCCTTTGATAGAGTAAATTGGGTAAAGTTGATGAAGATATTAAAGGATATAGGTGTAGACTGGAAAGACAGGAGACTGATTAGGAATCTATATGAGAATCAAGTTGTAAAGGTCAGGTTTGAGAATGTGGACACCTGCGGAATAAATATCGGTAGAGGAGTAAGACAAGGATGCTGCCTATCGCCAACCCTATTCAATATATATGGAGAAAGTCTAATGCAAGAAGCTTTAGAAGGCACAGGGGATTTCAAAATTGGAGGAAGGATTATAAGAACAGTAAAATACGCAGATGATCAAGTACTTCTAGCAAGAAAGGAAGAGGAGCTACAAAAAATGATAAATAGACTAGTGATAACAGGTAGAAAATATGGTATGGAAATAAATACAGAAAAATCCAAGGTCATTCGAATATCGGGTAAAGATGAGAATCTGAACATAACTATTGGGGGAAAGCCATTAGAACAAGTTTCAGAATATAAATACCTTGGAAGTATCATAACACGAGAGGCAAAATGTACGGATGAGATCAAAACTAGAATAGGAAAAGCAAAAGCGGCTTTCAGGAGAAAGAAACAACTACTTACAGGGAATATAAGGGAAGATATCCGCAAGAAGTTGATAAAATGCTACATATGGAGTATAGCATTGTATGGGGCAGAAACATGGACACTAAGGAAAAATGACATCAAATACTTGGAAAGCTTTGAAATGTGGACTTGGAGGAGAATGCTGAAGATAAAATGGACAGATAGGATGAAAAACGATGAAGTGCTACGAAGAATAGGAGAGAAGCGAATGATTATACAGACTATCAGAAAGAGGAAGGCTAACTGGGTTGGACATTACCTGAGGAGAGAGAGTATGATTAAAGACGTGTTAGAAGGAAAACTAGATGGGAAAAGGGAAAGAGGTAGGAAAAGGTTTCAGCTGATAGACGATCTGAAAGGTAAAGAGAGTTATCAAGATATAAAGAGGACAGCGGAAAATAGGAGTATATGGAGAACCAGGTTTAACCATGAATAATCACGGACCTGTCTACGGACAGACTACCTATGATGATGATATATATATATATATATATATATATATATATATATATATATATATATATATATATATGCATTTTTCTCGTTTTCCTTCTTATTCTGGTCTGGCAAAGAGGTTAGCTAACATTAATCTCTTGCAAGACCTTGCTTTAATGATTGTGATTAGTGAAGAATTCTCATTACTTTCAACTGCACTGCAGTCAAGATCAACTAACATTCAGAAAGCGCAAAAATTAATGAAAGGCACCGTAAGAGCTTTGGAAAATTTAAAGGTCTGTACTGGAAAGCATGAATCTCAAGTTGAAGATTTAATGAAGTCAGATAAGTTTAAAGATATTCCATTTAATAAAAATAATAAATTCAATGCTCTTCCTAGGAATATGTTATTAGAAAATATAACTCAACATATGAATTTCCGTCTTTTATCAGACAGAAACAATGATGAAAGCATTTATAATTATTTAGATTTATTAGAACCATCTACTTGGCCTTATAAAGAACTAACTTCACCATGGTGAAAAAAATTGCATCATTTAAATGAAATTTTAAAATATGCAATTGATTTTAACGATTTTCGGGATTTTGTAGATAATAATCTAGAATCACGCAGTTTCAATTCCTGCAACCTTAAAAAAAGCTAAAAAGATAGTTAGCACTATTGCAATCAGTAGTGCTGAAGCTGAAAGATGCTCCAGTTTAATGAACATAATTTGTACTAGGGTGAGAAATAGTTTGACAGTAGATCACATATCGGAATTAATGACGATAAATTTATTGGGAAAAGAGTCAGTGGATTGGGATGGAACTCCATTTGTCAAATCATGGTTGAATCGCAACCATAGATTGGCTACAGATACAAGAGATTGGCAAAAATCAACGAAAGCATTCTGTGAGAATCAATTGCCTATATGGAATTTACAATAAAGAATATTGAATATTTTACCATTGTTTGAAAATTTTGTGCTCCACTTTGTTGTAAATCAGTACAATTTATAAAAACTTATGTACCTATATGCATTCATTGTTGTTAAAAATTTACCAGCACACCACTGGTTATACATTTATTAAATATACTATGCAACAATCATTAATGTTATCATGTTATCATGTTCTTTCAAAGGACAGATAATGCTAACTCAGGACCATCAGAAAAGTCAATTAGATAGCAGGTAGGATACATAACTGCCAGGGGCGGCGATGCGAGCGAGCCGGTTGTTAAGTATTTGGCAGCACACCGCTGTCCGTGACACACAGGACTTGGCTACTTCATCTCAAGTCAGGTAAGAAAATCCCTCGCACATCGCCCTCATTTTCAGAAAAATGAAACGAAACATTGCCATTCTCCCTTGCGGCGCATCCATTTAATCTCCGTCGGACCCATAGCGAGAGCACGACTCGCGCACGAATCTCGAAGATGCCTCTTCGAAAACTTGGAATAAACGCAGAACGTCAAAGCGTGCTCCTTTTTATAGCATCTTGTCTGAAAAAATAATAATAATAACAAACGTTCTAAAGAGATTCCGAAGAAAAACAAAACACGCAGGCATCGCAAAACTAGTTCACTTTTTTGCGACCTAAAATCTCGGTCGTGAAGGAGAAAACAACAACAAAACATTCGCGGACTTGTATTCATTTTTTTCTCCCCAAAGGAACATTTTTTTTTCAACGTTTGGTCCTTGGGGGAAGAGGACATTTTCATCACTTTGCCTTTCAATTTTTCCGCTTGCTTCTCCTTATTCCTGCGGCAAAAGAAAGTACGTGACAATCGATACACACACCGCTTTACCTCGAATGGGATATTCTCTAATTTCTTGGGGCATAAGGATACTGGTTGAGAGAGGTTTGGAGTGAGTATGTCAAAGAATAAAAAATAACCCTTTGGACAATTCTACGGCGGTGATCATCCTTATCCGTACGCTGGAGTTGAGCACGGTAGAGACGCGAGTGTGTTGCGGGAGGTTGTTTGCAATCGGGACGGGTGAAAGGGCGGTGGGAAAAAATAGACCCGTCAATATTTTCAATATGACCCGATGCATCGGGAAGGGTAAGGAGGAGGTGGAAGGGGGAGAGGGAGGTTTTCCATGCGTAACCCTGAGAATAAAAACGAAAAATATCTGAAAAGGCGCACTATGTACAGTGTATCTTGGCCAAGTAATATCGCAAGAGCGGTTACACCGGAAAGGATGGGGGGGGGTGAATAGAAAAGGGGAGGAGGAGATCCCCACCCTTCCTAAAACCCTCTTCTCGATTTTCTGATTTTCTTCGTGCCCCATGGGAACTCAGGCGTGCTTCCCCATGTCGTATTAAATAAAATAAAATGGGGAAAAAAGTCGACCGTTTAACTGGAGATGAAATGGTAATACTAAGGCATCAATCTCGTGCGTTTTATTTAACGTATTATGCGTCGCCGATTTCCGTTTCGCAATAGTTCTCGTTATATCAAGATTACTAAGACTGAAAGAACTTCCGACGAGGAGGAAAACGCCAAAATTTTACGCAATTCCATTACATAAAAAAATCAAAAAATACACATGAACATGTTTCGAATAGCAGAAAAACGTTTTTATCTACTCTCTGGCATTTCAAATATGTATAACTCATCCTGGAAGGTTTAAAATTACCGCTTCAAATGAAGATTTTTGACTTTTTATTGCTAGCGGAAAATATTTCGTTTCGATAATCCTATGGAACCCCTTTAACGGAGAAAAACCGGGCATAAAATCGGAAAACTAACAAAAACAAGATGTTAAAACTTAAATATGCATTTACGGTAGTATAATACAAACAGTGACCGCCTAAAAAATCAAATAATGACGCTTGACAGTGTTTATAAATTATCATACGACGTTTTCGTGGTTTACTGCACCCAACAAGAAGCGCAAGAGTTGCAAAATGTCACTCTAAATCAATCGCCACAGATACAACCAAGGTTTATGAAGACTGCAACACACGAGACGTTGCAGAAAGTGCATAATTTAACTGAAAAAACAGTTCTAAAATAACAATTTATAAAAAGATAGCTTCGCCGTGGAGACCTGTGTGTTCTGTCTTCATTCAACTCAAAAAAAGCTTACTGTAAACCACGAGACGAGATTATTTGCTGGTCCCCTTGGTTTCTATGGCTATGGAACTAGCAGAGTACCGGTATCCTTCGCCTCGAGTGATTCCATGGAGAGAATCAAAGAGACCTTACCAGCTTGTTTGATACCGTGGAGGGAACGGCTTGCGCACGTGGAGACCACGGCAGCTATAAAACTTCTCACTCCGAGAGACATCGGAGAGAAGAGACAAGCAGGCCAGCTAACATTTAAGAGAGGCGTGGATAAGACTTCAGCACTATCTTGATCAAATTATTGATCAGTAAAAATACAATATTTAATAGCACGATTTGTTCAGTTATTACCGTTGGAAATCGACTAGATCGATGAATTACGATGCGCCGACGCGGATATTTTCTATCGTGCCACTAAAAGATTAAACAAGATGATCCAAACGGAACTCATGATGCCTACAATTTCCACATAATTATTTATTTAATACTTATATTGGCTTTAATAGCTTTAAAATCACTGCGGATGAGTTGCTCTCTGTGTTAAAAAATTTCATAATTCAGCATTATAAAATATTGCAAATACATTCGAACGAAATACTAAATTGATCACGCGTATCTGTGCGTCAAAAATGTATGTATTTACTAGGCTACACCGAATCCGAGGCCAACAATAGTCGTTGCAATGGCAATACTCGGGTAATGAGTGATAAAAACAGCAAAACTCCAGGATTTACTCAAAATTCGAAAACACACGATAGATAAGCAAAATTCTACGATAAAAATTAGAATATCGATTCCTTTCCTCAGAGAATCGTAGAAATCCCGCTCCGATATTACAATTCTAAATTTTTAAATGCGAGAGAAAATTATCTGCACGATGAATTTCAGATTTTTCGTGTAAATCAAATGGGAAGTGAAGTCGAACCCGGGACCTTCAACCATCGCAACAAAAACTATCCTAGGGAGCTCGGCCCCAGTAGCAATAGATTTCCGCCAACTGTATGAAAATCGGTCTATTGGTTCAGAAGTTAATAAGGGGAACAGACAGACAGACGGACAGGCAGACAGACACAACGAAGAAACTATGAACCGATTTCCATTCTGGAAAGTAGGCTAAAAATTAGAAATTCGACAATCTGAAAAGTGCTCGAGAATTCGGCTGGATTTGGAAGTTCGGCGGCTCTTTCATTCTAGGTAATGCCTAAAAACAAGCATAATTGCGCTATTCATTATTTCAATTAGAGTTTGAATGTTACTCATGTATTCACAATGCATTTATTCTCGTATTTTTACTTGTAACCCAATATCAACATCATTAAGTTTTTATTCATGCATTTGAACATTGGTGTTTATTTTCCTGTTTTATATTACATTTTATTACCTTTTTATAATTTCCACATTAGTTTATCTTTATATTTATTACACAAAAATACTATTAAAAAGCAATTTTTTGTATTAAACGATCTGAAATTCTCCTAAATCCGTGCATTGCTTGGTCCCGAGGCTTTCAAGTTATTCAGCTTTGACTGTAACTGGTTTTATAGTTATATCGAAGTAACATGATTCCATACTCGTGGGGACGGGATATATCTCACTTGTACATACTTCCACGGTTTTATGAGTGGTATTGCTTTTTTAGGCTTTCCCTACGATAGCTACATTGACACTTTTGCCTCTACTAACTTGCCCTGAGAAACTTGAGATATTTTCAGGTGAATCGAGCAAATAACACTCGTTTTCAAAACGAGCTCTATAGAAATAAATCTTGTAGGGCAAATTTAACGAGGTTTTTCACATCTCGCTCGGTACTTCCACTGGAGATATTCACAAGCACACTTAATTGTCTCAATCGGAAAGAGCAATAAGTTAACTGAACTTGATGAAATCCATCCGCTGTAATTTTCTTTCGCCTAATGCTTAAACGTATTATTCCCAACATTTCATATAATTGCTTTCAATGCCGGTATGTAACTATAGGACATTTTGATTCTGATAAATTATAAAATTTTACTCAGAGATGCGACAATTTTACAGGGAATCCCAAAATATGTACATCCAGAATTTTATTTTAAATTACATAAAGATTTTTATCTCAGATAATTTATACATATGGGCCCTTTAAAAACTACTTTAAATTGCGCCAAAAGAATCAATTAATAGATTGAGAGATATATTTAGAAAATAAAGGTTGGTTCCAACCGTAAGGGGGAAAACCAAACCCTCACTTGCAGAGAGACGGAGGGGGGAGGGAGAGAGAGAGCTATCCTCTTTACCTCCTACACGCCCTTAAAATTTCTCAGATCTAAAACCCTTCAATCAAGCGAACAAAAGCCTTCTCCACCAACGAGTTAAAACCTTCCCACAGAAATCATTCATCCCAGCTAAAAGGCGGAAGTCCTTCCAGCAAACACACACACAGTACGCAAAAAAACGCCTCTTGCGGAAGCCATCAGGCATTTTCACAGTTCCGACCGTAAAATAAAAATGACGGCGAAAAAAAAACAGCGTCAAACACCTGCGTCAGTCGATGTGACTGAAAAGCTCAGAGAGAGAGAGAGAGGTAAACGATAGAGAGGAAAGGGAGTTCTATCTCCCTCTTTCTATCTACCTCTCTCTTTCTCTCTCTCTCACTCAGTAGGCCTCAAAGACTGCAGCGCCAAGCGCCCGACTGAGCAAGCTCGGAGTCTGCACGCAAGCCCACGCCGGCGACGAGGAAAAAAGTGCTGTCGTGAAAAGAATCCTTTGATTGCAATTGAAACGCCGACTCGAGAGTCGTGTTCCTTTGTTCTTTGCGTCGAGAGAAAGAGAGAGAGAGGAGAGAAAAAAAGAAACTACCGAGATTTTTCTTTTTCATTCGGTCGCGATAAAAAATCAACTAAAAGTGAGAACGAGAAAAAGAGAGAGCCGAAATAAAAAAATACCTCTCCAAATCCCTCTTGTGGAAAGGCGTCCAATTAAAGCTTCAGCTTCATTAGTTTGTATTACTGTCTTTTGTCCAGACATAAAGAGGTGAAGAAAAGGTTATTCTGCCCCATGTCATTTTCTCTCTCTCTCTCTCTCTCTTCCTACGGTGGAGAGAAGGACAATGATTAGCCCGAGTAAAAACTACCGATTGAAGATTTTTTTAAGTTTTGTTTCTCTCCCGTATGTTGTTCATGTGGACGTTAAAAAAGGTTATTTTAGATGATTTTTCCTCCGAGGTAGTACGCCATGTCATTTTTATGCTTGAGGAGATATAAATAGGGAAAGAGAGAGAGAGAGAGCGATCTGGTGATTACGAAAATAAAAATTCCGGTTTATTTTCCGTGATCAAAAGGGACGATTAGGTTGATGAAGGGAGGTAAATCAGCGAGAAATCCGAAGTGATTCCGCACAGACTCTAAACGTTTACCCGAGCAATTTACGGCCGCAAAGTTCCTATCCTACCATAATATTTTTGTACTTAATACTTGTCGAGGATTTCTTCAACCGTTTAATTTAATTAATTTTTTCGTAGTTCATCAGGCGTAAATTCGTCCGCATACTAAATAAATCATTAATTATTATGAATTATTATAACGAAGAAAGCAGCGCGCTTTATGTCAAATTGATCTAAAATTGGTATTTTATTATATCTTAACTGACTTATTGGTGATATATTATAATAAAATAAGGTTATCTAAACATAAATGTCATTTGAGATCATACAATAGGCTATTTTTAAATTATTTAAAAAATATACATTAAACACTTCATCCAATTTCATAAACCAACTTGTTCTTACTATAAAGAAAGGATTCTTAAAGCACGGGTTCGCTACAACGTGTTTTTGTTTGTAATTCCAGAAATTCATACAACCCGGATTATGATTCACATCAATGCGGGTTGGCTAAACTTGAGATGTGAGACTTCAGATTGAACATCTAGGAAGAGACGTGCCGGAGAACCTGGGCGCTTTGTTTCTATGCTTAGGTAATTGGCAACAACACTATTTGTAGCTATAAAAGAGAGGTTTGTCAATTTTGGAACCATAGAAGGGGGCCTGAAGAGGTATAAACGTCATTTTTTGGAACGCATCCCCCGTGCTACAGGAGCGCACAAACATTCAACTTTACTAATTGGTAACTGTGTTACTGTATCTTCCAAAGACGAAAGCAGTTAACTTTTAAACGGGGAAGCTTAATTTGTACCGTAACCGGGCAAGTGGGGTAAGATTTGACCACATATATTTAAATAATTAGCAACTTTACTAAAGTAGTATGGATTATTTTTTAACATTTATTAATAATGAAATGGTTAAGAAACATTATCGTTGCATAAAATTTTAAACACTATACTTGTTTATTGTTCATTTTGATAGTTCATTTATTTCCTTACAATGAGGCAAATTTGAATATAATGGTATGAAAATAACTACAAAATACAATTACAATTTTTATGTAACATTTTTTTGCACTTTCAATAGTATATATATATATATATATATATATATATATACATATATATATATAGTGTCCAAAGTGTGTCAGTACATTGCACGTACCTCCTAGTTAGTAGGACACGGGCAACGGAATGTTGGCTCACAAGGTAGTCTCTAGAGTAGAGATCCTAGCTTGTGTAGAATAGCGTAAGCATACCTGGGGTAATACTGGGTGTTGGTTTCGCTTGTGGAATGACGGCCAAATTGTGCATAACTGACCAGTATTGTGCCCTTACCGTTAGTAGGGAATGCTGCATGTGGCACGGGTACAGTATAGGCTGGTAGCCTTGCTTACCCTATTTTTAACGTTACTACAATGTGTTATAAGAATGCCTCGGACGACCGAAACCATGATGGGCGGCGTAGATCGAAGCAGGTTGGCCCATCTGATGATGACCCGGTATGGAAGATTGCAACATGGAATGTAAGAGGCGTGTATGGGAAAGAGAGTGAATTGGTGAATAAAATGGATACAAAGAGGATAGATGCTTTGTGTGTGAGTGAAACTAAGCGTAAAGGGAGGGATGTGATAGAAATGAATAACGGTAGTTTGGCCTTTTGGTCTGGAGTAGATGAATGCGTGCACGGTAGTCAAGGTGTGGGATTGATACTGAATGAAAGGGCTAAGAGAAAGAAAGAGAAATCATGAATTAGTGTCACCAAGGTTGTTGTGGGTGCGGATGAAAGTGGGTGTGCGCAGGATTATGCTTGTTGCATGTTATGCTCCGGTTGACGGTGAGAATGAATATGATAAGAATAAATTTTGGAAAGAATTGAGATACATTTTGAGTGAGTGTGAACCAGGAGAGAGTAGTTAGGTCCGGAGATATGAATGGATGGGTGGGAGTAAAACGAGAAGGCACGGAAAGGGTTCTCGGACCATTTGGTGACCCAAGAGTGAATGATAATGGTGAAAGCTTGGTAAATGTATGTATGGAAATGGGTTTGTTTGTCTCGAACACATGGTTCAAGCACAAGTCAATCCACTTGTATATATGGACAAGAGGGGAAGCGAAGAGTGTGATAGATTTTGTTGTGTATGATGAACGGTTGAGGGAGCTTGTGAATGATACGAGAGTTGTGAGAGGTGCGGAATGTGGATCAGACCACTATTTAGTGGTCTCTAGAGTAGATCTTGGGAGAAAATGGATTGTGAGGAAGAAAGGGGAGAAGGTAACTTGAGTAAAAGTGGAAAGACTGCAAGAGCAAATGAATAGGTGGGAATATGAAAGTGCGCTAAAAGAAAAGCTAATGGCCGAAGAGAGTGAATGGAGGGAGGAAATGAGAGAAGAGAATGTGGAGAAGGCTTGGAATAGATTGAAAGGCATCATCTTGCAGTGTGCTGCTAAGGTGTGCGGAACTGCAGTTTTTGGAAGAATGAGAAGTGATGCATGGTGGAATGAGAGAGTTAAAGTGGCTGTGAATGAAAAAAGGAGGCATATGTGAGAATGATTGCTGCTAAGAATGAAAATGAGCGAAAGGAACGGTATGAAATGTATAAAGAGAAAAGGAGAGCTGCAAAAGATATTGTGAAAGAGAGTAAAGAACAATTGCGGATGAATGAAGCTGAGAAAATGCAGAATGATTTTGAGGGGAATAAGAAGTTGTTCTGGAAACGGGTGAAGAGAGCAAGGCAAGGAGTGAGTAAGGGTGTGAGCGGAATTCAAGGAAAGAATGGTGATATGGTGTGGAATGAGAGTGATGTAAGGGAGTGTTGGAAAAAGTATTTTGAAGAGTTGTATGGAAATGTTGTGAATGGGTCTAAAAATCCGAGTGAATCTGTTGGAGAGAATATTAATGAATATGAAGGGATTAGTAAGAACTAGGTAGTCAAAGCAGTGAATATGTTGAAAAATGGAAAAGCTGCAGGTGTGGATGGCATAACGGGAGAGATGTTGGAGTATGTAGGTGATTTGCTTATGTGTTGGATGTGTGATCTGTGCAATCTGTGTGCAAGGAGTTCGAGAGTGCCTGCTGAATGGAAGGATGGTGTAATTGTACCGTTCTACAAGGGTAAGGGAGATAGGACTGAATGTAAAAATTATAGAGCGATTAGTTTGCTGAATATACCTGGAAAGGTGTATGGGAAAGTTTTGATTGAAACAGTACAAAAGGTAACTAAGGATAAAATGTGGGGAGTGCAATGTGGCTTCATGCCTGGAAGGGGTTGCACCGACCAAATATTTGCCATACAGCAAGTGGTTGAGAAGTGCATGGATGTAAGAAAGAAAGTGTACTGTGCATTTTTTGATCTAGAGAAAGCATATGACAGAGTGAATCGTAATGAATTGTGAAATGCTCTGAGCGAGTATGGAGTGAATGGTTGGTTGCTGAATGCTATAAAGATAGTGTATACTGGAAGTAGGGCATGTGTAAGGGTGAAAGGCATGATGAGTGATTGGTTTAGAGTTGAGCAAGGTGTACGACAAGGATGTGTCATGTCCCCTTGGTTATTAAATGTGTTCATGGATAAATGTGTGAGACAAGCATCTATGGATATGGTGGGTGTTAAGGTTGGTGGAGAGAATGTTCGTGTACTTTTGTATGCTGATGGTGCTGTGTTAATGGCTGAGAACCCAGGAGAATTGCAGAGAATGTTAGATAGCCTGCATGATACGACAGGGAGAATGGACTTAAAGATAAATGTGGCCAAAACCAAGGCAGTTGTGTTCGATCGGGAGAATGAAGTGAACGACTGTCAATTTAGCATAAATGGTGGAACGATTGAGGTAGTGGATGAATTTGTATACCTTGGTAGAATTTTCAGTAAAAATGGTAGAGTAGATGTGGAAATCAAAAGGAGAGTGAATGCTGGTAGAAAGGTGGCAGGGAGTGTGTGGTCGATTAAAAAGAATGAATGGTTGTCAAAAGAAGCGAAAATGTCTATATATAAGAGTGTTTTAATGCCTACCTTACTGTATGGCAGTGAAACATGGGTGTGTCAGGAGAAGCATAAAAGTAGTTTGAATGCGGTTGGGATGGGATACATGAGAAGAGTTTGTGGAAAATCTAGGAGGGACAAAGTAAGGAATAATTGGGTGATGAACGAATGTGGTATGAAAGCTAATGTTACAGATCTGTATAAGAGAGGTCTGCTGAGGTGGCTCGGACATGTAGAAAGAATGGAGGAGAGTAGAATCACCAAACGAATATATGAAGGAAGAGTGAATGGCGAGAGAGGGAGAGGCAGACCGCGCAAGACTTGGTTGGATGTATTTGGTGAGACTCTGAGAAAAAGGGACGTGAAAAGTATGAGTAATAAAAGGAAATGTGTGATTCAGTGTATGAGTGTAAGTGAAGCAAAAGAAGTGTGCAAGGATAGGAGTGTGTGGAGGTTGGTAATTGGCAGACATATGGCATAGCTTACCCCGCAAGGGAAAGCGTCAAGGTGTGTTGTTGTTGTTATATCATCATCATCATAGGTAGTCTGTCCGTAGACAGGTCCGTGATTATTCTTGGTTAAACCTGGTTCTCCATATACTCCTATTTTCCGCTGTCCTCTTTATATCTTGATAACTCTCTTTCCCTTTCAAATCGTCTATCAGCTGAAACCTTTTCCTACCTCTTTCCCTTTTCCCATCTAGTTTTCCTTCTAACACGTCTTTAATCATACTCTCTCTCCTCAGGTAATGTCCAACCCAGTTAGTCTTCCTCTTTCTGATAGTCTGTATAATCATTCGCTTCTCTCCTATTCTTCGTAGCACTTCATCGTTTTTCATCCTATCTGTCCATTTTATCTTCAGCATTCTCCTCCAAGTCCACATTTCAAAGCTTTCCAAGTATTTGATGTCATTTTTCCTTAGCGTCCATGTTTCTGCCCCATACAATGCTATACTCCATACGTAGCATTTTATCAACTTCTTGCGGATATCTTCCCTTACATTCCCTGTAAGTAGTTGTTTCTTTCTCCTGAAAGCCGCTTTTGCTTTTCCTATTCTAGTTTTCATCTCATCCGTACATTTTGCCTATCGTGTTATGATACTTCCAAGGTATTTATATCCTGAAACTTGTTCTAATGGCTTTCCCCCAATCGTTATGTTCAGATTCTCTTCTTTATCCGATATTCGAATGACCTTGGATTTTTCTGTATTTATTTCCGTACCGTATTTTCTACCTGTTATCACTAGTCCATTTATCATTTTTTGTAGCTCCTCTTCCTTTCTTGCTAGAAGTACTTGATCATCTGCGTATTTCACTGTTCTTATAATCCTTCCTCCAATTTTGAAATCCCCTGTGCCTTCTAAAGCTTCTTGCATTAGACTTTCTCCATATATATTGAATAGGGTTGGCGATAGGCAGCATTCTTGTCTTACTCCTTTACCGATATTTATTCCGCAGGTGTCCACATTCTCAAACCTGACCTTTACAACTTGATTCTCATATAGATTCCTAATCAGTCTCCTGTCTTTCCAGTCTACACCTATATCCTTTAATATCTTCATCAACTTTACCCAATTTACTCTATCAAAGGCCTTCTGCCAGTCTACGAAACATGCGCAGATATCTTGACTGTATTCTATTGCCCTTTCTGATATGATTCTAACTACTCCTTTAGCATCTCTAGTTCCTCGTCCTTTTCTGAAACCGAATTGATCTTCCCCTATTATTTCTTCTGCCTTTTTCTCCAGCCTTTTATTAAGAATCCTCGTGATGATCTTCAATGTGTGTGACAGAAGGCTTATCGTTCTGTAATCTTTACACTGCATTGCCTTTGGCTTCTTCTTTAGAGGGATCATTGTTACTTCTAGGAAATCCTGAGGCCACTCTCCCGTGTCGTAAATCTTATTAATTAATTTCGTGATCGCTTTTAGTCCTTCTGATCCTATGACTTTAAGTATCTCAGCCGGTATTCCATCGCTGCCCGCGGCTTTCCCCTTCTTTAGTTCCACTATCGCCTTTTCTACTTCGCTCTCCATAATACTTGGAATACTTGTTATATATATATATAATCTCCACAATTATACATGTATACTGTAATTATTTAAAATTCTTACACTCATTACATGTAGTTAATTATTAGTGGGGTCAATGATGACCCCAATCCTACATTTATTATTCTTGTTATATGAAACAAATTATAATAATTTTCATTAGCATAGAAGGAATTTAGTAGTAAATAAACACAAAAATCGAGAAGTTGCATAAAGTAAAACTTTTCACAATAATTGTAAAAACAACTGAGTGGGGTCAAATATGACTTCGATTGCCCGTTTAAAGTTTAATAAAAGCCGTAATTGAGCATTTACGTTTTTGTTAATCAATTAATATACCAATTACTAAATATGAATCCGATTTAGCATAAAATTATCAATACATTCTTCCATTTTATTCAGGTGAAATTCATATATCTCTTGGTTATGAAATATATTACGTTAAATAACGTCAAATAACTCCAATGGATGACATCCCTGCAACTGAAATATGCGGCCTACTTCCTCGCATATATTTTATTAAAATAATCTATATGAAGTTATATGTAATTCAAAATATGTCTTTTGTGAGAGCCTAAATTTCAATACACGGTTACCAATTACCAATACGAGTTTCATATGCAGTTGTAGAACCTTTTACTACAGGATTAAATATATTCCATGATTTTCAGCCATGACACGGTTTCCTAATGATTAATTTGGAGCATTTCAATTATCTAAAGCTTCGATTACCGTTCCCTCCTCCCTTGTGTATGTTTGGTGCGGAAGGAGTAATGGCTATAATAATCCAAGAGGTTGATTAGCCAGAAATTCCATACAAACAAACATTCCCTGAATAACACCCAAAACCAGGATATGTGCGAAAACGCTTTTAAATACAAGCAAAGAAGCTTTGACTCGTGAAAGAAATTATACCGCGTTTACTAACGCTTACGAAGCACTACATGGGTTACAAGGTATATATGCCGAGGAGATGACGCATCCATAACATCGGAAATTATTTTTTCGGGTACATTCCAATTGACTCAAATCGTAGAGAAGCCTAAAATATTTCCAACTAGTCATTTTGGAGTGGTCTCCGAGGACATCTCTAGTCGCAGAATTTGAGGGGGAAAAGGCACGAAATTGAAACTCACCTCCGTTGGAGAGAGCCGTTGAATCTTCGGGAGATTCTCCTCCGCCTTCTTCCAGCTTTAGCCCGCATCTCCCGATGAAGAGGAGAGAGAGGACGGACGCGGAGCAGGCGAGGAGTAGGAGGCGAGTGAGGAGGCGGGGACCTCCACGGATCCCCCCTGCGCCGCCCCCAGCAACTCCCCTCACCACGGCAGCCGCTACGCCTCCTGACCGCCTCAATAACATGTTTCCGGTGATTCGCAAGCCTCACCGCCGGCAAGGTACCTAGAAGAAATAGACCGTTGTTGTTATGGCAATGCGCTGTTCGCTCCTGCAAACATCGATGGGCGATTTCGAAAACCAAAATATATTCAGTTAACTGGGTGCCTGAAAACTGGTCTTTATTGAAAGCTAAATATAATGAGGTACACACCATTGCTCCATACACGGTTTTTCCCAAAGAAGTTAAAATCATTTTTAATGGGATATGTAAACAGCTGTTGGAATGCTTCTCTTTACCTCAATTAGAAGAAAAACAAGATTTTAAAAATTAAAATACAGTGTTTTTATTTTTTAAGACTAGAGATTGCTCCCAATGCTTGAGTGTTTGGACCCTGTCTAGAGCATGGTTGTATGTGATACCCTTTGTTACACTAATTTTAAAAGACCATCAAAAGCTGTTTATGAGCTAATTAGTTAAGTAAAAATATCAAATGGTTCAATTCCATATTCTGTTTGCAAAAAATCACTCCTACAAATTAAAACTATTTCGTCGAATATAAGTTTTTATATACATCATTTTTAACGTTTAATTCCTAATGGTGAAATTTATAGAAATCTTATCCCATATTACTTTCTTATGCTCATTTATAACTACTTGCGCAAATTGAGCTTTCAATAAATAACTTTCTTTCATTCTACCAGTATAATATGTATAAGATATATGGCGATCATTTAAGCACTAAGGCCAAAGATTTTATTTATGCATAAACCGAAAATGAGAACCCATTAATAATTACTAAAATAGTACACTTACGTTTTATCAGTTTTCCAATCTTTTCAACAATTATTTCTACGTACGCGATGCACTCTAAGGAATAAACTTGGGGTTCTTATTAAACTTGCCAGTGGGAAACTTTCACCGACCTTTGGTAAATAAATAAAATTCAGTTTAACATTTTCAGAGTATGGACGCATACAAATTAAACAAGAAACTAACTTTATCTTAATTTCCCCAGAGAGCCTGAGCTCATCCTTATGGGTACTAAAAAACATCAACTCATCTAGTCTTGATAGTCTTAGGAGTCAGATGCGTCAAAATGATTTCCCGACTCCCACGATATACCTGGCAAACTAGTAATCGGATTCTTATTTTCAAACCAATTATCTGCTCTAAAGACTTCTTTCATAGATAATCCATAAACGCTGATAGGTGGCTGGATAATTTGATTTCCATTAGTAGGGAATACGAAAGACTAGTACGTCTGTCTCGCAATATAAAGCACACGGATTCGAATCCTGTATTTCTAATTGCTGAAATATTTATATATATATATATACTGTCGTAAGTGTAATTATGTGTTGGCTACCGATGGTTTTGCGCTCAGTACAGAATTTATTTGAAGGATAAAAGCAGTTTCCTAGATATCACCCGCTCTGCTATCTTTAATCTCAACATTTTTTTCTCTCGCTCACATTTCAGCGGAAAAAGACCGTTGAAGAATTTAGTACCTAAAGAAAATATCTTCGAGTTTTATGCAAAGATATAAAAAGTTTAAATCGTCATCAGAATCTCCCCAATTACTTAATACACTCGCATAAAAACCGAGTTATGAGATCACATCCTTCGAACGATTCCGGGAGATTATAACGAATCCTCCCGCAAGGAGTTAGCTTGCTGTAAGCAAGGAAGCTTATTTGAGAAGTTTATGTTACGCCTTGGAAAATACCGTGCAGTTTGGCTACCCACTCTTTCTCCTGAGAAAACAATTCCTCTGCTTTACTATGAGTCTCCTCTCACTCTCCCACCATTCCCTACCTCTCACCACTCCCTACCACTCAACCTCCCTCCCTCTCACCCTCCCTCCCTTCCCTACCCTTCACCCTCCCACTTTATCTCCATACTTTCCGTCCTCTTCCACGCCACGCCTCCCCCTCCCCCTCACCCCCCTCTCCCTCTCTCTCTCTCTGTCTACACGACTGGATCGGAAGCGCCGTTCTGAGCTGTATCCGGCACACCCATCGATCGGTCCTAGAACGCTTCTCCCCCCAGAGGTACCTTCCCTTCTCACGGTTACCATGGAGAAGGGGGAAGGAAGAGAGACGAATGGATATGGAAAGAGAGAGAGGATG
The DNA here is from genome assembly GCA_028673005.1 of Tanypteryx hageni. Lineage (NCBI taxonomy): Eukaryota > Metazoa > Arthropoda > Insecta > Odonata > Petaluridae > Tanypteryx > Tanypteryx hageni. The sequence continues at coordinate 2,577,322 of CM054118.1, read as the reverse complement.
GATGAGAGGGATAAGACTTTAATCCTCGGCGCATTCTAAAAGAGCGGCTTCCCTGCCTGTCAGTATGCAACGGATCTTCGGCCGAAGACAATCTCGAAAAAGGTAGCCTACAGCAAGCGCTCATAATCCTCGAAAAACACGTCCAAATCTTGGAGCGACTCTGAGGAAGACATTTTTTCGATAAATAATTACAGATTCAGATTTAATTTATTTTTTGAGATGGGAGATGTTGAGTAAGTCGATCGATGGCTGCTCCAAGAACACATAAGGGCGTAGAGTTACGAAAAAAACGTTTTCAAAACTAATATGTTCCCTACGGCAGTGTTCTGAGACCTGTTCGGTTTTATGTTCGAAAGGTTTTTTAATAGAGGTTCGCCTCCAATCCTTCTTTTCCTTATAGGTACGTTCGGAGCAATAACACGCGTTCCAAGGCTTTTTCTTCTATCTTTCACTACGTATTTATTGGGAGCATATCAGACGAACGAGTCCACATGGATATTATAGAAGCTCTGCTACCGCCTTCTGTTTAAAACATTACTGAATTTCGTACACTATATGATGTTTTTCTCCCGCAATCTTACTTCGAGCACCAATACGTAATATGATATATACAAGTTGAAATAATAACTTTACTTATATAAGTCATCACTAGTTAGTTTTAAGTTTCAATGGTGGTAAAATTGTTTCTTGTAGTCCTCTTGGGTTAATATAGCACGGAAGTAAATTATGAAAGGTTGGAGTAACAAACGTTAATGTATCTAATGATGTTATTTATTCAGAAATTAAATATTTTGTTTTAGAGAACCAAGAAAAATATCCCAATAAACCTAAGGAGGGCCGCCCTGGACCCCAACAATTTAAGGGCCAAAAAAATTGTAAATGATAAAGGAATAAATTACCAGTTCCAATAAAAAAACCTGACTAGAGCCAAATTTTGGAGCACCATTATCGTTTCCTCCGAGGAATATAGCCAGTATTGAATGGATCATCTAGTAACTACGACGCAAGCGCAAATAAGAGAACGTCCTAGCTCCCCAAAACTTCAAAATGCGCTACTATATTACAAATCACGATCATAATGCCAAACAAGACTCACTTTATCATAATGACGAACTGAAAGCGAACTTAAAATAATATTCAAAACCATGTTCTCGTTAACCTAATATATATGTACCTCATCATCTGAGTCCAGCCGATTCACCTCTGTCCTACGCACAATGGGTGTCTTAATGGTAGTGCAATGAATAGCCAGGAAGGGAGGAGAGAGACCCGGTGTCGGCATTTGCCTGCTCTTACGAAGAACACCAGGGGGGCCAACTGATTAACGTCCCTTCCGAAGGACGGTATGTACCTCACTAAAAAACAATGTTTCCGAAGTATATCTTCTGCAATTCGCGTAAGAGGACAAGTTGCGAGAGAACTTCTCTTACGTAACGCTTATATTTGTTTCCGCCTATGCAAAACATGAACAGCTACACCACTGCGGCAACGAGAGATACTATCTCCCGCTCACATAATTGATGTTTTTGAACGCTTACTAGCAAAATGTGCGTAAAGCTGGGAGAGGATGTGAACTAAGATCCTTCTAGCATTTATTTTCAATTTTAAGTGAGAGTGATTTACGGGCTTTAATGCGAGTTCAGCGCAAAGGCAGTATACGGCGCCACGTGTGACAAACGGTATCTCTGCGGCTGAGAAAACCTCTTTGAGCATGCAAACGACGCCATATTACTCTAATGCGCGTAAAGATTGACGAGGTTATTTACTTTTTCCCATGGCATTAAAGCAGCGCCAAAGGAACATCGCTTACGAATTTATTAAAGAGAGGATATTTCAGCTCTCTCCTCGAGTCCACGTATGGAAAATATTGCACACGACCCTCGAATTGCGCGGTTTTGCTTTACAGCTTTTTGATTTAGTGCGGTTTTCTTTTTAGGGAACCACCTCGATTTGCACGAGCATCAATTTCACCTAATCATGGTTTTGGAGCGGTCAACAATAGTTTTAAAAAATCATTAAAGGTTTCACTCCGATGCTGAGGTTATAAGAAAGGATAAACAAAGCTATTATGAACAACGCGTAACTAAATATTTGCATGCTGAACTCAGGGTGGGCTCAAATGAAATCTCATGTATTCCGAGGGAGAAACACCACCCACTTTCAGCGATTTCGTACTACACGGACTTTTCCAAGTACGCATGTACAGTGCAAGTCAAGGACTACTTAAATATAGGAATCCTTAGTTAGTAAATTCTTAACTGAAAACCGCGACGAAAAACGAAACGACGATCAACGAATCCGTTTATCTTGTAGGCGTAATGCTATACATCGGCGATGAAAGTGCAAGTATTTAGGTTTTTATAACAGTAAAGAACAGAGGTGGCCAAACATACTTACCCTTGGAGCAGCAAACAATAATCTTCAGAAGGTTGAGAGCCGCATAGCACATTCTCTGCTCATAAATTTCCGAACAGTAAAAAATTAACTTTTATCTGAAGCAATTTAGAGATAATGCATGTCCAGTTGGCATCCCCAACAGGTCTCAAGGTACACTACGTCATTGTATTCTATTGTGGAAATTTACTAAGATAAAAGAGCCGCATACGGCTCGCGAGCCGCGGTTTGGCCACCCATGCTAAAGAACGATAGTGCGAAACGACGATGAGCATAGGCAGCGATCTGCGAGAGACGCCTGTACATAAAGCATCTTTAGAAAATAAGATCCAATCTCAGCAGCTTTCTTACCGGCCTAAACTCTATAATCGCTTTCAATTTTTCCTCCAGAGAAGTTACATTTATAGACCTCTTTGCTTGTACTTGAACTAACTGTGGTAGTCGTGGGAATTCTATTTTTGTCCAAAATATAGCTTATATCGTAAAAAAAATAATCAGCACACAGATTGGGTAGTCAAAATGACCCAACTGATATTAACGCCAAGAACAAATGTGACCGTCTAGTCCACGATAATACATAGAAAAACAGGTCTGGACACAGAGTCAGAAATCTCGTCGCAGTGAATGGAACAGCCCTTGGGCATTAATATCAGTGAAGTTAAAACGTACAGATATTATTGCGATCGGCGTGACATAACTGACAGTTGATCGAAGAACAACGATACTCGAATAACAGGTATAATTAATATGTGATGAACGATTGAATTGTATAGTAAACTCTACAAAAGTTTTAATGAACCACATCTAAAGACTAAGACCTTAATTTGAAAGCATTTTGTGTTCCATGAACATTTTTGATAATTATTAACTTTGCAAATTAGTACTGAGATAAGCAAAAATAACAAGAAAAATGGTACAACAGGATGTGAATATAAAGGAGCAATTCTTTAAAATATCTAACGAATATTGTACAAATATATATATACGGTAAAAACGGTAAATACTAAATAAATACTAAATCTATGCAAAAAATGCATTAATATGTTAAACACTGATATCCACCCGTCATATACCTCTCTCCTCTCTCTCTCCCTCTCCTCCTCCCTCCCTCCCCCTCCCTCTCTCTCTCTCTCTTTCTCTCTCTCTCTCTCGGAATCAAAAAAACAGGCAACGTGAGCATCCCTAATGGGAAAACAGACAAAACGCAGGACGAATGTAAGCAGAAGTTTCAGTGTACCCTGGTATCGAGAGGCTTTAAGTTGACTATTTTTACCCACTTCCGTTATCCCGGCATAAAGAGAAGAGGGTACACTTTTTCAAAGGCAAATATCTCTCTCTGTCTCACTGTACTTCACTCTTGTACCATGAGAAGACAAATAAAACCAATTAAAAATACCAAATAAATAAAGAGGATCGCTATAGTCATAAAACCAGGCATTGCACTTTTTTGCAAAGTATTACTTCTATCGCGAGAGTAGAAAATAAACTACTGACCGAGAAAAAATGAAAGAAATACAGACAAGAGGGTTTTTCACCTGCAATAAATCGGAAAAATTAAATAAAAAAAGAAAAACGCGAGAAACACTCCAATCACCGCGAGCCCCTCTCATCAATCACATCCGTCCAATTAACGAAATGGAAATACTTTTGTTTGATTCTCTTTGGAAATAGAAATGGGGGAAGAGAGGGATTCATTATGAAAAAATACCCCAACTGAACTATTCAAATTGTCGGTTGAAACCTAGAGGTAATCATTTATTTGACCTGTTCCCACGTTTCCCCAAACCCCCCAAGCAATGCAATGGTACTCCTAAGCTACTGCCCCTTCAAAAATTGCTCTCTGGCTTCGGATAAACCCCTTTCGCTATTCGCGGGTAGATGGGTGGCCGTAAACAAGGACTCTACCCGATCGCGCTGCCATAGCCACCGACCGAGATTCACCCCTCTCCCATTCCCCCTCCCCCCACTTTTATTCCCATCACCTACCCCTTCGACGACTGGAGCAATCTCAGCGTTCCTGCCGTAACTCTCGATTCCCACCCTCCCCATTCCACTTATTAATTGCCTAGCATTCCCGAAAGGGTTGTCCAGCGGAAGTAAATGGGAGTAGAAGTGGTCTGAGGGATGGAATAGAAGGTTAAAAGGGTAAGAGGAAGATGGGGGGATGAACGAGGAAGGAGAGAAAATGGAAAGCGGGGAACGGGAGCTAGAGAGAGGGTCGCAAAAGGTTGCGGATACTTCGGTTACCTGAATGAGGTCTGGGATTTGAGTACGTGTGCTTATGGGACGGGGATGAAACAGATTCGGCCATTTGTAGAGCGAGAGAGAGAGAGAGAGAGAGAAGGACGTAATGTACATAGAGAGGAATTGAATGAGAAGAGGAGATGGTAATGGAGGTGGGAGAGAGAGAGAGGGAGAAAGAGAGAGGGAGAGAGGGGGGGAGAAAGATAGGGAGAGAGGTTGGGAAGGAGATGAGATACTAAAAGCGAGGTTTGAGAAATCTAGGAGAGAGTGCGAACGGTAGGGATGGGCGTAGTTGGAAAAAGGATATACAAGGTAATACAAAGGGTTAGAGAGAGTAAGACGGAAGAAAAAGACGGAAGGGAAAGAGGAATCGAAGAAGAAGATCGGGGCGAGAGTGAGGGGTTCGCAATGAGAGGGAGAGGGAGAAACAGACGGCCAACTTCTTCCAGCTACATAAGGGTAAGCGCGGAGATGCTCCTGTGAATGGTTATCTCTGACGTCCGGATTTCACTTAAGTACAAAATCAATGGTCGCTTCTTAAAGGGTTCTTCACTACAAGAACTTTGCAAAAGGTTTCAACTCGATGACGCAAAGAAAAATAGATAGGCACTAGTAGCGTAATTGCCCGTCAAATATGACGGGATTATGATAAAAGTATTCCAAATATATTTGATTTTGATATGAAAAATCAGTAAGATATGCTAAGTGCCAAAAAAGACGTAATATTAATAAATAAATAGTAATATTACCGTCCTCCCACTCACCGTCCCTCTCTACCTCCCTTCATCTCTCTTTCCCTCCCTCTCTCCCTTCTTCTCTCTTTCCTTCCTCTCCCTGCTTCTCTTTTCTCCCACCTCCCCCCTCTCTCATTTCCTCCTGTCCCAATCTATAGCTCCCCCTCTTTTTCTCCGTCTCCCTCTTTATCTCTTACCTCCCGTCCTTTTCTAATTCTATACCTCCCTTACTCTCTATGTACAATCCATTCTATATCCCTTCCTTCCTATCTCCCTCCCCACATCCCCCTCTCTCTTACTCAACATCTATATAGTCGTTTAGATGAGCAAAAGAATCCAAACTAAATCCCAGTTCCATTAATATTACGTAATTTCGCGAAAAATCCTACAATAATTTAAAGCAACTAGAGAGCCTGTGGCGCTTCGCTGTCACATTAAGTTGATTTTGATTTTAAAAAATAATTAATTTCATCAGACAAATTTGACAATAAATGTAAACTTCTTTCTTCGTAAATAGAACAGAAGATTTTGTTTATTATCATCCTCAATTAGGATGAAGGATAAGTATAATTTAATTTTTATTTTAATTTATTTTTTAAATTTCCCAAGTTATGTGATAAATAAAAATAACTGACCTTGATAAGTTCTTTTAAAATTCTTTCTTCGTAAATATTACAGAATAAACTGGCTCAACCAGGCTCAACAAGACATAAATCAACATAAATGTAAACAAACAGAATGACGTAATATCTTCAGGGGGTCTATTTTAATCTTATACTGTTTAAAATGTTTTTAGCTAGGCTTAAAGAAATTAATTTAATTAATATTTTAAACGATGCCACAATAACGAATAAAATGGTTCTTTAATTCAAAGGGGAAAGGTTCACTTATTCTTCAAAAATGTTAGAAATCCATGTAAACAAACAAAAAGACGTAATATCGTCAAGGGGCTCGAGAGTATACGCTCAATATTACCACTCGTCCAAATGAGGTGGCCATGGAAAGTGAAAATTCTTATTATATAAAAGTAGCGTTCTTTCGTAGTTAAAACGGATTTTCCGGAAAATTCGGAACGTAATTGAACTTTCACGGTAACCAAAATGTACTTCTTTCTTTATGCAACACAACCGCTTAGGCTTCGACTTTATATCTTGATCATAACTAATTTTAAAATGCGATTTTATAATGCCCGAAAATGATTCCAATGCTTTTCTAATGGAGTGCAGGGGTGACGGAAATCTCCCCTTAAAAAGGAAATTATTCAACGTTTCCGGTTAAGTATAATACCATTAATAGAAAAGAGATTTCCGCAACTTTATTAATTATAGATGACGAAAATAGCCTAAACAGTGGCGGAGATACAAGTATCCCAATAGGCAATAACCAACCTACAAAAAGTTCGCCTATGACTACGACGATTACGGTAATAATTATATATAGACGTTCCTGACAGAGCAAGATATAACATATATATCACATCATTATATGTAGACGTTCCTAACAGAGGAGGAAGATATAACATACTAGTAGTTGGTGCTTGCAATCTGCAAGCATATCATCTCACCTTGAAAAAGCATTCATTTCTCAGACAGATGTTTCATCATTACAAATAATTTTTTAATTTTAAAGATTTCACCTCCGCAGCGATATTCGTTTTTCCCTTATGTAAAAATAATAGATTAAAAATCCCCAAACTTAGCAATTTTAAGAATTTTATACTTTCTCCATTATGAGGTACTAATGCTACACATTTATACCAAATTTTAAAGTTGTAGCACTTCTAGAAGTGAAAAAGATTTTTCTAATTGTTTAAATTTTAATCATTTTTTACCGCCGCCGCAACTTATTTATGGGGAGATTAAAATGTTTACTTGTGCACATGTACTACTATGTAAATAACTAAAAAATTCAGCTTTCTAACTCATCCCGTAGTACCCAAACCGTTATTTGTTTAAACTTTAAGAATTTTTAACATCAAAACAAATCCAAATATCAAAATTTGTATAATCCCTATTTCGTTTTTTTTTCAAATACTACCCCAAAAAAATTTCAGCTCCGTAGCACATTCGGTTCGGTTTTGCACTTAATCCTACCTAAGAAAAAAGTTTCGAATCGAGGAGGATAATGTTTAGGCACTTCCAGATGAGCTGTAGATTCGAAATTTTTTATTTATATAGGATTATGTGCAAAACTGACAGAAAAAAAAAAACAAAAATCTTGAAAAAGTGCTACAATCCGGCCACTAAAAATTCGCAATTGTTTAAACATTTTGTTGAGGTTTATGTTTTACCAAATATGCTACGGAGCTGAAAATTGTTTTAGAGGTAGGATTTTTAAAAAAACGAAACAGGGATTATAGAAATTTAGATATTTTAATTTGTGTTCCCGTTAAAAATTCTTAAAATTTAAAGAAATAGATACCAGTTTAGGTACTAAAAGATGAGCAAGGACGCTGAAATTTTCAAGTTATTTACAAAGTGGTACATTTTAACAAATAAACATTTCAGTATACCCATAAATATATTGCGGCGGCCGTAATTATTGTTTAAATTTTAAACAATTAGAAAAATATTATTTCACTTCTAGAAGTGCTACAACTATAAAATTTCTGCAGAAATGTGTAGTATTGGTACCCCATAATGGAGAAAGTGTCAAATTCTTAAAATTGCAAAGTTTACAGATTTTTTAATCTATTATTTTTATATAAGAGGAAAACGAAAATCGCTACGGATGTGAAATCTTTAGAATTAAAAAATATTTGTAATGATGAAATATCTGTCTGAAAAATGAAAGTTTTTTCAAGGTGAGATGATATGCTTGCAGAATCTTTTACTAGTATGCTATATATATGTTAATGCCTCCTCTGTAATGAACGTCTATATATAATGATAAGATCTATGCACTAGTATATATTCACGTATGCGGGTTGAGACAACAACTGATTTTCGAAGCTGAACAATGACGTGGTCGGCAAGGCAACATCTCGTTTAAAAGCCGATATTTTCCCAATATATGTGATTTAAATGTTTGATATGAGAGATTTCGAACGGTAGACGAAAATTAATGAATAGAATAAGAAACTTCATTAATTTTCCTAAAACATAGTTTAAGTTCGAAGATTGTACCTAAATTCTTTCTAATTTTAATTTACCAAAGAATAAAAGCCTGCGTTTTAAAAAGTCGACTTTTACGTGTTATTTTACGGAAAATAGAAATCGCCCCCCCTGGAGTCGAACCCAGGTCTTTTTTCGTATTTTTTCGTCATTCAATTTTTATATCTGAAACATTCCTGCGAAATTTCGACCTTCTTTCTAATCAGAAAGTTTGTTAAAACGCGTTAATACTGCCATTGATGAGGTTGCAACGTAACGCACAGAGAGAGATTAAGCTTTTTATACAGGGGCGATATAAGCTCAATCCTTCTCAGATATTTTCTAATGGTTGTACTCTTAATGTATGAGAAATTTTTAATGAGGGGGAAAAATTCTGTCGTGACGGTGAATCGAATCCAGGACGGATGTTTTGCCCTTAAACTATAGTGGCTAACTAATTCTCACGTTTCAGTTTGTGGATATTTTCTTGTCTAGCTTATGCCGTTCGCATTGGGATCTACGATCCATTTCTTCCATGAAATGCTTAATCCGTTTAGTTGTCTGTTTATTTAATAAGCAATGATGGGATTTTTGAATAAGTTATCATGAAAAAAATTAAATTTTATCACCAGTGATTTAAAACTCATTAAAATAAGTTCATTCTCGGACTGGTTATGATTTATAGGGAAAGGTTTATTGCAAAACATTTTACGCAACATGCGTACAAGGTGCTTTCAAGAATCAAAAGGTACATCGAAAGATTGACAATGATTAACTATAAAATTTTTATAAGAGTGGATATTCAATTTTCTTACCGACAAATTCGAAAAACAGCAGTTACTTTTTGCTGCTAATTTGAATTAAAATGTGTGTGAATGAATGTATGATTCCAACAATTTTTTTCTCGAGTCGTGGCGTTAAACTTTAATCATGCGCGTCATACAAACAGAACTATAATGAAAATTAACACAAATAGTAAAAATATATAAAGACGAGTTTTGAAATAATCGGTCTAGTATTAATAGTAACTATTCACATTAGGAGGGTGAATAAAGTTGCCTGGTTGACGTCATCAAGGCATTTGAACCCTACTACCGGTGGTACGGTCTTCTTTTTCCAATAAGCGTTATGAGCTGATAATTCACTTAATATCCACAATATCCTTCTCCCAAAGATACGTTATAGGCAGGTAATTGAGGAGAAAGTTCAATCAACATTTGGTCAACATAATAACCTTTCCAAATCCATAATGTTTTGCAAAGAATTTACATGTTATTTTGAAATATCTGTTGGCAATTCAGATTAATTATGTTTAGAGTTAAAATCCAGGTTTATGAATGAATCAGATAATACCTCTCTGACATGAATTGTCTGTTTTAGGCATACTATATCGCGTTTTAACATTTAACAGAATTTTCATTTTTTAATTAAACTTTCTTTATAAATTTTAGAATCGTACCTTTGATCTTAACCAATTTCAGAAAATCAATGTGCAGGTAATAGGAACTGACTGTCAAATAGCAGGGAGAAATTTTTATATAGAGATATCTCAACAATGCAATGATTTTCCCGGCTTAAAATTTGATCGGAATCTATCAATTATTTTTGAAATATATAAAAAGCCCATTTTGAAATAAAAAAGAAATCCCAACATATTGTTATTACTATTTCAAATCAAACGTATTTCATTCTATTATAAATGTGCATTTCGTGCTTTACATGTAGGATGTCGACTATAGTACAGCAATTGTATTTTTGAAGTAACCCTGGATCACATTCTCCAGGCGACGTCAGAATGTCACTGAAACGTGAAATGCATTACACAGAAATGACATTTGCGATGGAATCGGGGCAATTACCAGAAGCGCTCAAAAGAATCAAATAATAAATAGAGATACTACATCCATTCAAATAACGTGTACTCACAAAACAATAGTACATATGATCGTGTAGGCTCGCATCTTAATCAAAGTGCATGTTTCTGAAAAGAAATGAATCAAGTTCCGTGCCTTAATTACATCTCCGTTGTGACATAAAAGTCTCGGACTGTCAAATTAGGGAGGAAAATTGAGAAGCAAAAATGAAATTCTGGTTGGGATAAGTATACGACCACGCAAAACAGACGCAATAATGTGACGACTCCGCCAACAAACTAACGGCACGCCATTTCTTTTTTCTCTCGCCCTCTTTCCATTTCTTCCTCACAACCACTTCCATCCGCCCAAGGTCTCGAGATCCACCTGAGTAAAAAATTAAAAACAACAAAAATCTCTCGGATAATGAGGGAAGGACGGGCATGACTTACATCTAGGGACTTTTTGCCTGCCATAAAAGAATGGTTCGTCTCGCAATCAGTTGCTCATCTCTCAGCCCGACTGCAATGAAAATTCTCTGAGAAGGTGTAGAACAATGCAAAGTGGACGAGAAGGCGAAATTAAAAATAAAGAATCGCGTAGATGGCGTGAGAGGTTAAACCCGCGAAAAGATAGTACTATCTGTATTTGCCGGATTATAGGACGGCCTCGAATAAATAGCCACCCCCTATTTGAGAGCCCACGCGAAGGCAAAAGATTTGTATTGACTCTAATATTAACTATCATTCTTTTAAGTTTTAAATCATTCCTACAGTTGTTTTGTTTTGAGATGATAACGCTGCGAACAACTCACGAAAATGCTATGCTTAATTTTTATCTAATACAATTAAGGAATTTACAAATAATTACGATAAAACGTACATTCATCGGCTTCCAGTGATTTATGTTATTAGTTTTATTTCATAAAACGCTTAATACGTCACAAAGACGTAAGCGCTGGCTCTAATGCAGCAGAAATTTGGCAGCTGCGTGCGCCACAAGGAAAATACTGTATTAGACAATAAAACAGGGGTCGGCACGCGAAGCAATTTCACATTGTTTGACCTTTTAAAGAAGAATTGCAAAAATATGTAATTAAAAGAATTTTACTTTGACTTTACTTGGATTTCGCCTTGTAATGACGCCGCATTATGTTATTAAAATATAAGAATCACCTTTTCGTAAGCGTTATCGACAAAACTATATGAAGGTTAGCACGCGAGTAGGGCCACAGATGATGATGATATTAGTAAAGAGTGGCACTAAACGGAAAAACGTTGCCGACCATAGAAAACAGCGAATTGGATTCCATTGAAGATTTCTGCTCTTTTAGATTGTCCTAAAAGTGTTCAGTGTTCAGTACTTTTATGAACTCTTAAAATAAACAAGTTTTTGATTTTTGTTAATTTTCTGGAGAGAATTTAGTGTTCCATGTTTAGTGTTTATCTATGTTAACTCTTGAAATAATCCTCCCCCTCTACACTTGCTTTGATTTAAAAAGGTTTTGGAAAAATGTAAAAAATTTGAACTGATACTCAAATATTTTTGTCAAATTATGTTGAGAAAATGAACCTCAAGATTCAAGAGTTTTAATTATATACTTCATTAACAAAATTTCATTTGTATCTTCTTATTAAATATAGGTGTATTTTAAAAAACTGTATTCTTGAATTTATTTTTCATTAAACGCAGATTTCAAATTTTGCTTTAATTGAAAACTGTTGATTTTAAGTAAAAGTTTTTTCTTTTTTCTTCTTATTATTATTCTTATATGAAGGATTCGAGAGATTCGTGATATTCGAGGGATTCGAGAACCTTTTAGGATTCGGATGCGAGAAAATTTTGGATTCATCCCACCTCTAGTTTTAACCATTTTCTCGATGATGTCTGTGTGTGTGCGTGTGCGCGTGTGCGTGTGTGCGTGTGCGCGCGTGTGTGTGTGTGTGTGTGTGTGAATGCGTGTATGTGACAGTTGTAATGTGGGTGCTCTAACTCAAAATCTATTAATCAGATCAACGCGAAATTTTATATTTTACAGTTTAATGACAGTCACAAGAACTGATTAGTTTATGGTAAAGATCGATAAATCGAAAGTGGGAGTCTACTCTTGTCATTTATAGGTTTTTTAATATTTTCTTTAATATTTGATTAATTTAAAAAATATCGAAACAAATATTGTAGGAAATGTAATTTAATACAACCTTTTTTGAAACATTTTCCCATATAATGCATTCTTTAATAGATACTTTAAAAAATAATTTTTAGCGACTATTGTTAACAATTGCCGCTTAGTAATGTCTTAGTAACGCTCCTTTTTATTTTATTAATTATTGGAAATTCGTAGCTATATCTAATATCAGAAGGCTACGGTATGAGTCTATTTCTGATCTTTGTAAAGTCTAAATTTTTCTCGCTGTTCTTTAAAATATTCATTATCATTTAACCTGTTTGGAATTTTTAGATATATTACAGGTATGAAGAAAGTCATCTGATGAGCAATCAGATTTTTAAGTTCCGCATTTAAAAAAAAGACAGTAAAAAGTAGGTAACGGTAGCTATTAAGGAGAATAAATTTTAACAGAAAAAGTGCGAAAAGGATATAATAAAGATACGGAATCAATGTAGAAGGATTTGGACGCAGAGAGGACGAAAGCGAGCAATGACAGGTCCGGGAAGAGAGACTGAAAGAGAAAGGAGCGGGATTTACGTTGAAAAAGAAAGAAAGCGCGAGTGAAAGTGTATCTGAGCAGATGCGGGTTATTTCCCTGAGGGCAATCATACATGGTCAGAGAGTGGAAAAGGTGAGTTGCCGGGGAAGTGACGGAAGGGATTACGGGAAGGAGATCGGACTGAAGAAAACCAAGAGCAGATTGAACAAATGAAGGCAAAAAGTGGGCAGAGAAACAATGCACGTTCGTATGTAATAATTTGTTTATGATCATGATAAGAATACCATCAGCACTCTGGGCTTTAGTTTTGATTCTGCGTATTACTGAAAGTACGTTAAGTTGTGAAACAGCTTTAAAGTGGAATTGTGGAGAACTGGAAGACTCGTTAGATTTTACCGTAAGACTACTAATGACTTTGCGTTTTCGTTCGGTGTCGGTTGTTGTTGGGTTAGTCGAGAGTCTCTTATTAAGGAAATCTATTGATATGTTTGGTGTTAAGGAAAAATCCTTGTTTAACAATACGGAGGTTTCGCAGGTTGCTCCATAGGGCGAATGTTGTTACATTGGAGCCTGATATAGAATAAGCAAATTTTATCTTGGCATTTATGCTGCTTGGTTTTGTTTCTAATAATGAGCTAGGTGCATTGGATGATTCAGGTAAAGAAGTGGTTGAGAAAGGCTACGATAAGGTGATTAATGCAAACAGAAGACTAATGACTTAGTAGCAATAATAGAAATACTAATTAATTATTAAGAATTAATAAATGGGACACTACACTAAAGCGGCGCAGGTAGAACGAAATAGAGGCAGAAATGAAATGAAGCAATTGAGGGGAGCAATTGGTAGGAATTAAACGCGAAGAAACTAATCGGATAAAGAGCACTGCACTGGAAATGGAGGCTACAATTGAGTAAGGGGAATGCGAGGGGATTAGAATTTAAACTAGATTTGCGGGAATGAAGAAGCGCTGAAAGTGGAACTAAATCACGGATTTAATGAGAAAAGCACAGAACCGCGAAACACTGAATACCACTAAATAGGGTTTGCACCAACACTGAGGGCTACTTCTACACACAGAAAAAGGAGCACTAAGACAGTGAGAAACGCTAAAATAAACGCAGCACAAAATACTACGAGAGAGACCGGAAAAGGAGAAATTTTATGCACCTGAGCCAATTGGAAATAAGAATTAGGGAGAGGGACTACACTGAAAACTTGCGACGTGGAGGACACTATGGGGAGGGGATGGCAGGCGGCACGAGAACGGGGACGGCAGACGTCACGGGCACAGGAAAGGCAGGAAGAAGGGGAACGGGGATGGCAGGCCGAGGTCGATTTAAGGAGTAGGCACCGGCAGGATATCTCTTTAACGAAGGACTTGAAGCAAAAGTAGCGGGAACGCTGAAATTCACGCTAATCACAGAAAGCCATCCTCCTACATAATTGAGGGATTCCCTGGTGTGGTTGATGGAAGTTGGAGTGCATGCAGCTCTCTCAGGTGAGATATAAATGCACGGACGCCATTTTGCCGCAGTATGACTACTTTTCCATCTTGTATCTACACATTACCGAAGCCATCTAGTTTTTTTGCTTCGATGAGGGGCTTGAGTTTGGTGGTGGTGAGAGACTCGGTGATGGTGAAACTGGAGCTTTTTAGCGATTTTTTATTTCGCCATACGTTGTCCCTATCTTGATAACTGATGAACCTCACAATAATGACTCGAGGCCTGAAAAAGTTCTTCTTCCCGATACGGTGGGCACGGGACATCATAAACGGACTGACACTTACTTTTAAGGTGGACTGTAGAAAATCACCAACGACTGCCAGTCCGTTTTCTCCATCCTTTTCGGGGATCCCATACATGAGGAGACAGTTTCGGTGGCTGTATTGCTCCAGGTCGTCGAGCCTCTCGTCAACGTTTATAATGCGATCCTCTATCAGGCTGACTATAGATTTTACGGACGAAATCTCCTTCATAAACTGTTCGCGAAAACTTTTTAATTCCGTTTCCAGCTTAGGGAGACTCTCAGTACACTGGGGACCGGATAATGTTTAGCTTCAGCTAATTTGTCTGAAATGGACTTATTCTTAGCAATAAGTAAGGTGTTTTGTTCAAGAAAGGCTGCTTTGGTGGCCGTGACGGGCGAAGGATGGTAGTTACTGCGTGAGGGTAGGAGAAGGGAGGAAGCGCTTAGCTAATGAGGTCCGTCTCCTAGGAGGCATAATGACTTACTGGGAGAAGGATAGATAGATAGATATACGTCTTTATTAGGGCGAGATTGAGACTAAACAGTCTCGTCTTCCATCTAACCCATTGTCAGTTACATACAATTAGATAGGAACAAGTAATAAAATTAAACTAAAAGGTTACATAAAATGAAGAGCAGCATAAAATACAATGAAATGCATAGGACAGTATAGGATTTAAAAACAGACGGGTAATTGTTGTTGTTGTGGGGAAAAACTAGGGAAGATAATGTACTATTCCCTAGGAAAAAACCCCACTACAGGAAAACCCCCACACAAGAAGGGGAGTGTGAAAAGCCTGCGAAACCTACTTATAGCAATATCTAAAGATTTAGAGGGTCTTGAAAGGTAAATACGTATAGTAAAATACCTGAAAGTGATGTACACATAAACAGAGTTATACATAAAGCATAAAAAATATATATAAAAGAATAAAATAAGGTAAGTCATATGAATACACACTAAAACGTACATACAAATAATATACATACACAATCATTATATATCGACGACTCTTACAGAGGAGGATATAACATACAAGTACTTGGTGCTTGCATACTGCAAGCATTTCATCTCACTTTGAAAAAACATTAATTTTTAGACAGACATTTCATCATTACAAATAGTCTTTTAATTCTAAAGGTTTCACCTGCGCAGTGACTTTAGTTTTTTCCAGATGTAAAAATAATAGTTTAAAACAATCTCCAAATGTTGCAATTTTAAAAATTTCACACTGTCTTCATTATAAAGTACTAATGTTACACATTTTAGCAAAATTTTAAAGTTGTAGCACTTCTAGAAGTAAAATAATATTTTTCTAATTTTTTAAATTTAAATAATTTTTAACGGCCGCCGAAATTCATACATGGTAAAATTGAAATGTTTATTTGTGCAAATTTACTACTCAGTAAATAATTTGAAAATTTCAGCTTCCTAGCTATTTGTTTAAACTTGAAGAATTTTTAACTGCCAAAAAAATTAAAATATCAAAATTTGTATAATCCTTATTTCGTTTTTTTAAGAATTCTACTTACAAAAAAAATTTCAACTCCGTAGCACATGCGGAAATACATAAACCATGAAAATTTGTTTAAACAATTGCGAATTTTTATCGGCCGCATTGTTGCACTTTTTCAAGATTTTCGTTTTTTCTCAGTCGGTTTTGCACAAAATCCTACCTAAGAAAAAAATATCGAACCACCAGCTCATCTGGAAGTGCCTAAACATTAGTATCCTCCTATATCCTCCTCCTCCTCTGTAAGAGTCGTCGATATATAATGATATATAACATATATCCAGATAAGCTGGAGATTCGAATTTTTTTTCTTAGATAGGATTTTGTGCAAAACCAACTAGAAAAGACGAAAATCTTGAAAAAGTGCAACAATGCGGCCGATAAATATTCGCAATTGTTTAAACAATTCATGGTTTATGTATTTCCGCATGTGCTACGGAGTTGAAATTTTTCTTGTAAGTAGAATTCTTAAAAAAACGAAATAGGGATTATACAAATTTTGATATTTTAATTCGTTTGGCAGTTAAAAATTCTTAAAGTTTAAACAATTGGATAACTGTTTAGGTACTACGGGATGAGCTAGGAAGCTGAAATTTTCAAATTATTTACAGAGTAGTAAATTTGCATAAATAAACATTTCAATTTTACCACATACGGTATGCAGCGGCCGTTAAAAATTATTTAAATTTAAAAAATTACAAAAATATTATTTTACTTCTAGGAGTGCTACAACTTTAAAATTTGGCTAAAATGTGTAGCATCAGTACCCCATAATGAAGAATGTGTAAAAATTTTTAAATTGCAACATTTGGGGATTGTTTAAACTATTATTTTTACATGTGGGAAAAACAAGAATCGCTGCGGAGGTGAAATATTTAGAATTAAAAATATATGTGTAATGATGAAATAAGAATAATGAATGTTTTTTTATGTTGAGATGAAATGCTTGCAGTATGCAAGCACCAACTACTAGTATAATATACATCATCATCATCATCATGCTTCTGTCCGAAGACAGGTTTTAACTGAATCGCTGCCTCCATTTCTCTCTCTCCCTAGAAGCCTCTTTTATACCTCTATAAGTATTATATCCCTGCTTTATATTATCTAATATTCCTATTATTTTTCTCCCTCTTCCTCTTCTTCCACTAATTTTTCCTTCTAAGATCGTCCTTTGTAAACACTATCTTCTCAATATGTGCCCTATCCAATTTGCTTTTCTTTTCCTGATTGTTTTTATTAGCATCCTTTCTTCTCCCACCATTTCTAATACTTCTTCATTTCTCTTCCTCTCTGTCCATTTCACTTTCATCATTCTTCTCCATACCCACATCTCAAAACTTTCTAAATATTTCGTTTTTTCTGCATTGATCTTCATTCCATATTGTTTGCCAACCTTCACTAGTCTGTCTGTCATCCTCTGAAGCTCTTTCTCGCCTTCTGCTATTAAGCCCTGATCATCTGCGTATTTAATGGTGGAAATACTTTCACCTCCTATCTCAAATCCTTTCTCTTCCATCAACGCTTCTTCTGTTATTGTTTCTGCATAAATATTAAATATCGCTGGTGAAATAGGACAACCCTGCCTCACTCCCCTCCCTATTGAAGTACTTTCTGTTTCTTCTCCTTCAACCCTGACTCTAATCTTTTGATCAAAGTAAAGGTTTTTAAGCAGTCGAATCTATTCTATTCCAATCTATTCCTATTTCGTTTAAAATACCCAGCATTTTATCCCATTTCACTCGGTCAAAAGCTTTCTCCCAATCTACAAAACAAAAATACATACTTTTATTGACTTCTAGCGCTCTTTATATCATCATCCTCATACATCCTATAGCATCTCTAGTCCCCTTTCCTCTTCTAAAACCAAACTGATTATCTTGCAGCTCCTTTTCTATTTTACATTCAATTCTTTTTGTTATTATTCTGGTTAGAACTTTAGCTGTATGAGAAATTAAACTAATAGTTCTGTAATCCTTACAACATTTTGCATTGTTCTTTTTCTCCTGTGGTACCATCACAACATCTAAAAAATCTTCAGGCCATATGCCAGTATCATATACTTGGTTAAAAAATTTTGTGAGTTGCTTAACTGCTTTAGATCCCAAAACCTTAAGAACGTCCACGACTATATCATCACTCCAAACTGCCTTCCTTCTTTTCATGTCATCAATTGCTTTTTTAACTTCAGACTCGAGAATACTTGGTCCTAGCTGATCTTTTTCTACATCCTCTTTTTCATTTAATTCAATATTTATTGGCTTTCCTACTTTGTCATACAGAACCTCAATGTATTCTTTCCAGGCATTATTTACATTGTCTGGCTCCGATACTATTTTACCACTTTTGTTCATGATTCCTTTACGTCCTATCTTTCTTGCTTTTTTCTTGAATAGTTCCCTTGCTTTGCTATACATGAGGTCTGTTCTACAAATTCTTTCACATTCGACAATCTCCTCGCATTTCTCATTTATCCACTGTTCTCTGGCTTTATCTGTTTCCCTTCTTAAAGCATTATTTAACTCCTTGTACTTTCTTTGGCCTTCTTCAGTGTTTATGTTCTTCCACTTTCTCCGCTCTTCCATTTTTTGCAGCATGGCTGCTGTGATCCAGGGTTTTTTGTTTCTTTCACCAGTTATCTTTCCTACCTTCTTTTCCATTACATCTTTAATGTTGCTATGGATGTATCTCCACTCCTCATCTACATTCTTCCTATTTTCTTCAGCTCTCTCCCCCAACCTTTCCTCCAGCTCAGTCATGATAGCCTCCTTGTTTTTAAGGAGTTCCTCTAAGTTCCATTTCTTGTTAACTCTTATGTTTCTCTTAACGCTCTCCAGTCTACATAGTATATTTTCTACCAAAAGGTTGTGGTCAGAATCGATATCTGCCCCTGGTAGTGCTTTCACATTTTTAATGCTATTTCTAAATCTTTCATTGATTAGTATGTAATCTATCTGGTATCGTCTCTGGTCTCCTGGGCTTCTCCATGTGTAAAGTCTCCGCTGGTGATGCTTAAACCATGTATTAGTTACAATCAATCTATTTCTATGGCAGAATTCCACAAGTTTATCCCCTCTTTCATTTCTCTTCCCTAGTCCATATTTTCCCACTATGTTATCTTCCTGTCCCTCTCCGACTACACTGTTCCAATCTCCCATTACTATGGTGGTGATCCTTCCTTTTCCCTCCTCCTCCAATATCTCCATAATCTGTTCATACATTTCATCTACTTCGTCGTCGCCAGCATTAGTTGTTGGCATATACACTTGAATTATAAGCATTTCCACTGGCTCCATCTGAAGTTTTACGGCTATTAATCTATCATTAACTGTCACTACCTTGCTAATTCTTTCAGCTATCTCTTTTCTCATCATAATCCCCACTCCCCTTTCCGTTTTCTCTCCCTCCCGAGTAAATAATCTTAAATTCGTCTGAATTTATCTCGCCTTCTCCTTCCCACCAAACTTCACTAAGACCTACTATACCTACATTATTCCTTCTCATTTCCCTTTTTAAGTTCTCTAGTTTACCCCCTGAATTCATAGTCCTAACATTCCATGTGCCTATTTTTAATTTCTCACTACTTGCTTTCTTATTAATCTTACATTTCCTCTGTGCATCCCCTAGGGTAGTCCCCACCCGGAGATCCTATTGGGGGACTATTTTACCTCAGGAATATTTTACCCCAGAAAGATCCATAGAGGTATTTTCAGCTTTTCAGCCTATCATGGGAAATATAATGTGTTAGTTTCTCCTTGCTTTCCTCATCGCAGTTTCACAGAGTGATTACCCATCTGTAGCTGTTCAGATCCACATGATCACCACCTACAGAGGTACTGTGCAAGCTGCTGACCTTGCACAGGGGGATGTAAAACCCCCAAGACTGCTTCTTAGTCTGACCCTTCCCCTCAGACCTTTTCGGCTTGGATGGTCCTACCAGGAGAATTATCTCCCGCCGGCATAGCTCTTTGGTTCGTAAGAGTACACAAACCCTCACACCTCTGTAAGGTTATGCATACATACATAATACAATATCGATACATGTAAATATAACGAAAAAATTATACCTTTTTTGGACGACCTGTAGAAAAATAAAATTGCTTGTCATTTTAAGTTAATGAAAGAGAATGGGGTAGGAGATGTTTGTGGTACAAGTGCTTGAAGGTACATAGGGATGTAGAGTGCTTTATTTCTGCTGAAAGGCTATTCCATAATCTACATGCTGTGACAGTGAAGGATCTGTTGAAGATATCTGTTCTGTGGTGCGGAGTCAGAAGTTTATGGCATCCTCTAGTGTTATCATTATGAATTGTGTTAATGGCGATGAACTATGTTGATAGATACTGTGGGTGTTAGTTTTAAAAATTTGATACAATAAAGAGAGGAGATGCAAATTTCTACGTGATTCGAGATTTAGCCAAGAAAGTTTGAGAAAATATTCCGATATATGATCTGACTTCTTAAGATCAAATATGAATCGTAGGCAGGAATTGAGGGCTCGCTGCAGCTTTAGGGCAAGCTCTTTGGATAGGTCTTGATATACAACGTCACAGTAGTCGAGGTGTGGAACGATTAAAGAAGTAACCAGCTTTATTTTTAGAGAAGAGGGGAGAATTTTATTTAGGCGCCTAAGTGAGAGAAGGGAAGAGTTTACCGTCTTGCACACTTTTATAAAATGGTTATTCCAGGAGAGTATTTCATATATTGGGGTACCGTGATTTTTTACAGTTTAAAAAAAGGGATAATTGTGCCATTCATAGTCAGAGGAGTAACTTCAAAAAAATTTATTGACGGAAGTAGTTTTTACTATCCGATAATAATTGCTTGTGATTTATTGGGTTGATGCTGAGAAAGTTATCGTCACTCCAATTTTTAAGCTGAATCAGATCTCGATTAATATTATCTAAGGCTAGGGATAAATTATTAGGTTTGGAGTTTAAGTAAATTTGGAGATCATCTGCTTATAAGTGCTTATTACAGTGTGTAAGTATTTGAGAGCAGTCATTAATATACAGAGAGAATATAAGAGGGCCTAAGATTGATCCCTGCGGGACACCCCGGGTTATACTTAACCAAGAGGAGGAGGAATCGTCCGAGATGACTTTCTGATAACGATCACTAAGGTATGATGAGAACCACTTAATTGAAGGGGTAGAGAATCTCATACTGCGGAGTTTTGCCAGAAGGATGTCTTTGTCTAGCGAGTTCAAGGCTTTACTGAAGTCTAACAGTAATAATGCTGTCAATTTCCTGTCATCCATTGATCGTCGTATATCATCCGTGATTTTTATCAAAGCAGAAGTCGTGCTATGTGACTTTCGAAAGCCTGATTGGAAGGAGTCTAGTAAGCGATTTGAGTTAAGGAAATCTGTAACTTGTTCGTGCACAAGTCTCTCTAATTCTTTAGAAAGAGTGGGAAGAAAACTTATCAGACGATAGTCTTCGCTGTCAGATGATATTGTGTATTAGCATATTCTCGTTACATTTGTAAGGTTGTTTTATTTTTACGCTCCATAGTATTTATATTTTTCGATGTTGTGTACTATCATCTCCTGTGCGTGATCTAACCTTGTTTGTGTTGTTTACGCCTTCCATTTTATACCTGCGTTTGACCCTTTCTCGCACGCTACATGAAGAGCGTCCCCGCTTTAAAACTGACCAAATTCTTTAGCCTTATCCCATTTCAGCTTTTGTTTTTATATTGTAACTCTTTTGTGTTAGTATATAAATTAGGTAAGTTTAGGATGGCTTCACCGAGGACTCCCGTTTCCTCCTCCTTGTGCGCCGCTGGTTGCGAGGCCATGAGGGCTTGAATCAGGGAGCTAGAGAGAGTGGTTGCGGACCTCCTTCAGAGGGTGGAGAGGTCCGAGGCAGCCTTGGTTCGTGTTATGGGGTGCGGGGTCTTTCCTGAAAGCTCACCGCGCCAAATTGGCGGCCCGGGTTTGCCTGGGTGCGGTAGCCGGTAGAGCGATCGGGGTTGACTCTGACTCCTCACCGCGGGCTGAGGGTCCTCGGGCTGGGAAATCCGATGATTGGAGAGTGGTGTCCACTTGGGGAGATCGTGGGGTGGTGCTGCGGAGGCAGGGAGTTGGGAATGCTTCGGCGGACCCTCTTCCTGTCAGTAATAGGTTCGAGTTGTTGTCGGAGGACGACTCCACGGTCATTGCGCCCGTACGCACTCCCGTCTCTTCGATGGAGGCCGGACCCAAGGGGAGTCGGGTTGGGAAGGGGGGGTTGTTAGTTTTAGGTAGCTCTAACGTTCGGCGTGTAATGGCACCCCTGTTATCCAGTGCCCTCCGGGAGGGAGTTGAAGAGCGGGTCTTCTCCAGATGTATATCAGGAGGCACGGTGCCGCAAGTGACCAACACGGTGAGAGAAGTGGTAGTGGCGACAGGTTGCTCTCGGCTGCGGGTAGTGGCCCATGTTGGGACTAACGACGCCTTGAAGCGCGGGTCCGAGGAGATTTTATGTTCTTTTAAGGACTTGGCCTCTGAGGTTGCTCGTGTCCGAGAGGAGTCGGGTTCCGATGTGCGGCTTACTGTCTGCAGTATAGTCCCTAGGATTTACAGCGGTTCTGAGGTTTGGAGTAGAGTCGAAGGTCTGAACCAAAGGCTGTGGAATTTCTGTCGGGACTTGGGAGGGGACTTCGTCGACCTACGACCGAATATTGAATCGTGCAGGGCACCACTGGATCACTCTGGTGTTCACTACACGCCCGAATCGGCTCAGAGAGTAGCGAGCAAAATTCTCGAGCACAGTAGGGATTTTTTAGGTCAGTTTTTATTCAGGAGATAATCGATGCATTTGTAGAAAATAAGAATCCCGAAAGATTATCTAATGATAGAATATACTCCGAGCGTAACATGCAGCACCAATTTCGCGATAGGTCATTGATAGAATGCTCCGTACAGGGCGCGACGGGTCGTAATTCCAATTTTGATGCGACGCCATACAGTCGTGGGAGTGATTGTGATGGGAGCGCATGTAGTTTTAGAGTGGAAGAGAAAGTCAAGGGTGAGATTAGTATGCAAAGTGATAGTAAGAAATTAAACGTCGTCATATTGAACTGTCGCAGCATCCGTAGGAAAATTGCCGAGTTCGAGCATATTATTCGAAGTCTGCACGCCGACGTCGTGATAGGCACTGAAAGTTGGTTAACGGATGAGATTCAGAGTCGGGAGATATTTCCTAGAGACTATCGTGTCTATAGAAAAGATCGCGCTAATAGATCGGGCGGGGGAGTTTTCATAGCGGTTAGCGATAAGTACGATAGCAGTGAGATTCCGATAAGTGACGAGGATATCGAGAGTGTTTGGTGCCGCATAGGTAAATATGGCTCCAAAAAGGTGTTCATATGCTCGTTTTACAGGCCACCTAACGCTGGTGTAGATTGTATTTTAAGTCTCGAGAAACAGCTATCAAAGCTTAGACTGATAAATCAAGATGGAATCGTTATAGTCGGTGGTCACTTTAACTTACACTCAATTGATTGGGAAAACCTATGTTTTGAATCTAGAGAGAATGAACGCGAATCCTGTGAGGCATTAATCGAAACATTCTGCGAGCACTCTCTCCTTCAATTAGTATGAAAGCCAACGTGATCGGGAAACATATTAGATTTATTAGCAACTAACGTCTCAGAATGAATAACCAAAGTCACCATTAAAGACGGGATAAGTGATCATCGGGCCGTATATGCAGAGTGTAAGTTGAAAATCGATAGGCCCCCTAAGCCTCAAAAAAAATTTTATATATTTTCTAAGGCAAACTTTTCAAGCTTCAGGTCGCGCCTACGAGAAATACTACCTGGCTTCCGTGATATGACCGAACGATCAGGTGCTGAGTCGTCATGGACATTATTCAAGGATATAATGCTAGAGGGTATCGAAAAGTACATTACAATTTAATTGAAGGTGGAGATTAAAGAGCCACGTTGGTACAATAAGCAAGTTATGAGTGCGCTTAGGCGTCAGAGAATAAGCCACGCGAAAATAAAAAATATGCCGTCTACATAATCCGATGAATATAGAGCAACTAAAGTTAAGACGCATCAGGAATCCCGCGCAAAAGCGAGAAATACTATGCGCGACGCTTGTACTAACTTCCGGAATAAGGTATTAAATAATTATTTGAAGGAGGACACTAAAGCGTTTTGGTCCTATGTGAGAGAGGTCCAAGGTAGAGGCCATACCATACCTTCCTTACGTAATGACTCGGGTGCCGTTATTCATGATTGCGTAGAGAAAGCCAACCTGTTAAACGGTCATTTTGTAAAAGCATTGACAACCGTCAGCGACCATTGCGTACATTATGCACCCGCATGAAAGAGGGACCTTATGGACGATATTGTATTTTCTGAGGTGGGAATAGCAAAGCAATAAAGTTCCCTCAGACATAACAAAGCCTCTGGCCCCGAAGAAATTACTGCTCGCGTTTTAAAAGAATTAGCTGAAGAAATAGCACCTTATCTTCAGATAATCATCGAGAAATCCATTTCTCGCGTAGAGGTCCCTAGCGACTGGAGGTCAGCGCACGTTTCCACTATTCATAAGGGCGGCGACCAGGAGAACCCAGAAAATTACAGGCCGATTTCTTTAACTTCGATATCGTGTTCGATTCACGAGCATATACTCGTTAGCAACATAATGCAATTTCTTGATAGTAATTCATTGTTAGATGAGTGTCAACACGGCTTCAGGAAAGGTAGGTCATGCGATACACAGCTCGGTCATTTTGTTAATTGTATACTAGGAAGCGGAGAAAAGAATACGCAGGTCGATGCCATCTTCTTAGATTTTAGGAAAGCCTTTGATAAGGTACCTCACAGGAAGTTAATAACGAAATTAGAAACCTTATGCGTTAATTTTAAAATAGTTAGTTGTATCCGTGAATTTTTAATAAATCAAAGGAAGCAAATGGTTGTTATAGATGGGAAATCTTCGAACTTAGTGGAGGTTGTCTCGGGCGTTCCGCAGGGTAGTGTAATTGGTCCGTTATTATCTCCAATTTATATAAGCGATATCAGCTCAGTAGTGAAAAGTAAAATTAGGCTTTTCGCGGACGACACTCTTATCTATAGAGAAATAAGCAATCCGGAAGACCACCAGTATCTCAAAAATGACCTAGAAGCTATTTCTGCATGGTGTAAGGAATGGCAGTTAGAGATCAACCAAAAGAAAACCTGCGTCATCTACTTCTGGAGAACCAAGAGTATCTCGTTGGATAATAATTATTCGTTGGACGGAGTAGAGGTTCTAGTTTCCGACTAGATTAAATATTTCGGAGTCACGATCCATCGTGATCTCTAGTGGGATACCCACATTCGCCCATTGATAGGTGCCGCTTACAAAAAGCTTGCCTTATTAGTAAGAATAATTCGGAATAGCTCCGAAAATGTGAAAGAATTATGTTATTTATCCTTGGTTCGACCGCAGGTCGAATATGCTTCAGCTGTGTGGGATCCCTACGAAAAGGGACTCACTAACGAGATAGAAAAAGTTCAGCGCAGGGCAGCTAGATTTGTAAAGAGAAATTACGATAGTAAACAAAGCGTAACATCATTAATAGAAAATCTGAAATTGACCTTAGTTATCCTATGCGGGATGTTAGAAGCAAGCAAGTCGAGAACATTGCCCGAACGCTTTTCGTACCATCTGGATTAAGGAATATTCATGAAACGTGTCAATTAAGGCTTCACACGATTTGCGTTCTTTTCCTCTCGTAACGAAACATAGGTTTTCCCAATCGATTGACGGTAAGTTAAAATCGCCTCCAATTATCACATAACCGTCGTTCATAATAGATCTAAGCTCGGCTAATTGCTTCTCTAAACTTAAAATTTAATCAACTTTGGCATTAGGTGGTCTGTAAAATGAGCATAAATGTATCTTTTTCGAATTATCCTTACCTAGGCGGCACCACACGCTCTCGGTCGTTTCATCGATAATAGGGATCTGACAATTATCGTACTTTTCACTTATTGGCAAAAATACTCCGCTACGTATTCTATTAGTACGGTGTTTTCTGTACACTCTACAGCTTTTCGGACGATAAGAGACCATAAAAGGAAAACATAACGTAGGAAAACTATGGACCCTTGGTGCACTGCACCCCCTGCCATCCACCAAAAAGGTGACTTTCAGGGTATAATGTAGATGTAGATGATAGTGATTTCTTTGGGATAGGACGGATCAAAGCGCGTTTCCACTGCAATGGGAAGTTTCTCAGTAGTAAGGAATGATTAAATATATTAGTAATTACTGGTAGAATAAGGTGAATTAATTTGTTGATGTTTAAGACTGGAATGCCGTCTGCGCCCTGAGCTTTCGATTTAATTCTGCGTATGGCGTTAAGTACGTCAGTTTGCGAGAGCATCTTGAAATGGAAAGATTGAGAGCAGGTAGGCCCATTCGCTTTTAGGTCAAGGCTTCGAATAACGTTGCGTTTACATTCAGAGTCAATAACTGTGGGGAGAGTCGAGAAATTAATATTAAGAGAATCTAGTGATATATTTTGAGGCAAGAAAGAATCTTTAGGCTTACCAATCCCGAGATGGCGCAGATTATTCCATAGTAGAGACAGTGTTTCTTTTGGACCAGATATTGAGTATGCAAATTTTATTTTAGCGTTCCTAATATGCTGCTTAGTTTTATTTCAAAAGCTTTTGTAGGCATTAAAAGTACTTGAGCTTTTGTTTTATCTGAAAAGGCGGAAAATGGAGTCGCGCCGTGCCATCATTAATTTTACATCGGCCGTTAGTCATTGCGCGCGAGATTTGGAAACACGAATAGTTTTGACGGGTGCATATACGTCTAACTAGGATAATAGCAGAGTATAAAGTGTTTCAACTGTTTTGTCTAAGTCGTCAGTATGTTATATTATGAACCAGGGAAGAAGGATAGCATCAGCGAGTAGATTATCATAATCAACGTTCTTAACGATAATTTTCATTCGTCTCCTCCAATCGTTTTAACTTCGACTTTCCAAAGACGATGGATCGTAAGGATAGGCTCTAAGAGTTATCTGACTTAGAAATCCATGCGAAATTGGTTCAATTCAGAAACAAATACATTAAATGTTTATTTTAATATTAGGATTCTTTGTCGCCAGAAGCAGGGTTTATACCAGAAGTTTATATAAAGGAATTTATTTCGAGGCAGGGGCCTGCCAGGCTGAAACGTATTCAATATAGGATTAAAGGAATCGAAAAATTCTGAACCCAAAACTTCTTCGCTTCACATAAAGGCGCAAGAGAAAGGTGGGATTTCCTCACCACCCTCGATTTTCAAATTCTCATGCATCCCTTGCACTTGTCTCGTGTTGTGTCTCCGCGGGTCCCAAGGATCCAGAACAAGAAAAAAGGCATGCTATCCTGACCAGGTCCGATTTTCTTTGGAGGCCTCAGGTCGCTCACTCCGTTTCGGAAGAATTTATATTTATATTGGACGGTTTGTGTTTCGTGAAAAACGGAGAATAATCAGAAATTAATACAATTCTTTTTTAATTTAGCCGGTTGGAGTGGATAATAGTGCCCTTTAAAATGGAAGTGCAAATTTTAAGCAAAAGAGGAAATGAAGTTTTATCATAACGGATTTATTTATAATTTTGACAAGTGTAGTAGGAATGACAATACTGTGAAATTTTGGAGGTGTGAACAAATGGGACGTTGTAATGGAAGGATTCACACGAAAGCTGGAGAAGTCATCAAGGAAGTTACCGGTCATTCTCACGTGTCTTCTGCAGTGAACGTTGAAGTAGCAAAAGTGGTGACAAAAATAAAACGCCGTGCGGAAGAAACTGTAGAAGGTACAGTAACAGTTATTAATAGTTGTTTGACAAATGTGTCGCAAGCTGCCCAAGCTTCAATTCCAAATAATGCAGCCATGAGGAAAATCGTTAGACGAAAACGCAAGCAAGTAAATGCGGCACCTGCAGATCCCATAAGTCTAAATCAATTGGTATTGCCTGATACATATACGACATATATGCCTCAACCAGGGATAGAAGAAATTTTTTTATTAGGCGATAGTGGAGAAGGACAAGACAGAATTTTAATTTTTGGTAGAGAAAGCTGCCTCCAAGATTTATCCACTTCTAATACGTGGTACGCGGATGGAACGTTCATAATAGCTCCAAGACTATTCTCACAAATTTATATTGTGATGGTAGAGAAGCATGTAGGGGTACATCTCATATTTTATGCTCTTTTACCAAACAAACAGCGTGCAACGTATACACGTATGTTTGAAATGGTAAAAGAACAGCAACCGAATGTAAATCCACGGTCTATCCACTGCGATTTTGAACTGGCTGCCATTAGTGCCATGAAAGATTGCTTTCCGGAGGTTTGCGTCAAAGGGTGTTTGTTTCTTCCATTTAGCACAGAATATGCGGAAGCCCTTATCTCAAATGGGAGTCATCCATTTCTATAACAATGATGCAGATTTTGCATTAAAAGCAAAAATGGTTATCGCTTTAGCATTTGTACCGGTTGCTGACTTGGATGGCTATGTTGATGTGCTGACCAATGAATTACCGGTAGAACTGTATCAATTATTAAATTGGTTTGAGGACAATTATATTGGTCGTCTGAATAGACGTGAAAACGACAGACGCCCACCTCTGTTTCCTTCCGAAATCTGGAATGTATACAATAGAACATTAGCTGCTGAGGATCGCACCAACAACCATGCTGAAGCAGCCCATCGTCGATTACAATCAGAATTAGAAATGCATCATCCATCTATATGGAAATTAATAGATGGATTACGTAAGGTACAGAAAGGTCGCGATACATATTATGAACAATTAATTGCTGGACACCGTCCACCAACTAAGCTTAAAAAATATCGTGATGCTGATGAACATATTTTAAGAATTGTATTGGACTATAGAAATAGAGACCCTATCGAGTATTTACGTGGTCTATCACATAATTACCAAATGACACTAATTTCTTTACTTTTTAATTTTGATACTATTTTTTCATTAATTTTATAATGTAATTTTTTTCAAATGTTCTGTTATATTCTTCTTTCGAAATATAATTGTAATTTTAATATTTATTATGAATTTTCATGAGTATATTAATAAAGCTATTAATTAAATAAACCTCTGTTGTGTATTGTTATTTTCATTTGATGACGCCAAACATTAATTCAACATATATTATATGATAACAACGCATGTAAAATAATATGTAAATATAAGCAAAAATTTAAAGTGTAAAAACAATTTTAATTTAAAAATGAGAAAATATCTATTAATACATTATTCAAATAATTTCATCTAAAGCAATAAAAGTATTTATTTCTAATAGCACGCATAAATGTAACTGCACGTATAAATTTAACTGTACCTATAAATAAATAGAATAATAATTTATCTACTTATGATGAAACGGCCTGCGCTGAACCGTCCCTGCGATGAAACGGCGGCGCTGAAACGTACCAGACCCGAATGAGGTAGTAGGGCTTATCAGATGCCCGACGTATCTCGGAAGGTAGGACAGTGAGGTTAAGATTCGCGAGATCTACTGTAGAACGGAGCGATATAGAGGATCGTTTTCCCCTAGGACGATAAGAGAACATAATAGGAAAAGATAACATAGGAAAACTATGGACCCTAACTCCACTTCATAGAACAGAAATTTACAACAAATCCTTTACCGTCACTGATTGCAAACTCTGGAATGGCCTTCCAACATTAATAAAAAACTCTCTATCTGTAGGCACTTTTAAACGCTTGTATCACAAGTATCTCCTCTCACTCTCCATGCATTGCACCACTCCCTATCTTCTCTTTCAGGTTGTCACAAGGCTGCGCTTATTAGGTATAAATTCATAATTTTCTTTTCCTGTATCACAATTACGATGTAATCTCCCAGGCATACCTTACCCTACAATCCCTATTTCTCTCTCACCCCCTCCCTTATATAGATATTAATGTATGTATTTGTATATGATTTTTTCTCTCTTTCTCAAATTATTGTTGTTTTTTTCCTCTTTCTCTGAACTATTTTGGAATTTTCGCGGTTTTTTACACCTCTCTTCTCTTCGTAGGTGTTTTCCGCAGTGGAAAATTTTTCTGTTTTAAAATTTGTCGGTCCAATAAACTAACAATATTCTTTGGTAATACTCTGTGATCTATTAACCAATATATAATTAACTTGTAATTTGTATATATTTTACTGTCATATTTATGTAACTTAATTTCTTTTAATATGTAAATATTGTAATTACTTATATGATGAAAGGGTTCAATGTAAGAAGGGACTATAGTCTTAATTTCGCCCTAAATAAATTCGTTTGTCTGTCTGTGTCTCTTTCTTGCTCCCTCTCTTTCTCTCTCCATCCCTCTCTTTCTCCCTCCCTCTCTACCTCCCATTCTTTTTTATCCCACCCTATCTATCTCCCTCATCTTTCTCACTCCCTCTCTTCCTTCCTCTCTCGTCTTCTCTCCCTCTCTTCCTCCCTCCCTTCCTCCCTCCCTCTCTTTCTCCCTCCCTCTCTTTATCCCTTTCTCTCTTTCTCCCTTTCTCTCTTTCTCCCTTTCTCTCTTTCTCCTTCTTTCTCACTCCCTCTCTTTCTCCTTCCTTCTCCTCCCTCTCTCTCTTTCTTGCTCCCTCTCTTTCTCTCTCCATCCCTCTCTTTCTCCCTCCCTCTCTACCTCCCATTTTTATCCCACCCTATCTATCTCCCTCCTCATTCTCACTCCTCTTTCTCCCTCTCTCGTCTTCTCTCCCTCCCTTTCTTTCTCCCTCGCTCTCTTTCTCCCTCTCTCTCTTTCTTATTCCCTCTCTTTCTCCCTCTCTCTCTTTCTTATTCCCTCTCTTTCTCTCTCCATGTCTTTCTCCCTCTCTCTCTTTATCCCTCCCTCCCTCCCTTTCTTTCTCCCTCGCTCTCTTTCTCCCTCCCTTTCTTTCTCACTCCCTCTCTTTCTCTCCCTCTCTTCCTCCTACCATCTATTTCTCACTCCCGCTATATCTACTTCCCTCTCTTTCTCCCTCTCTCTCATTTCCCCTCTTTTTCCCTCTCTCTTCCTACCGTCCGATCTCAAAAATGCATCGTGATTCCACATCTTTAAACTTAAATATTTTTTTCACTGCTCACTGCTCAAAATTCATTTCATCTCTAACATACCCTCAATAACTGCTGCCATTATGAATCTTATTAGATTCTTCATAGGATATTGGCTATCTCCCTATGTATCTTATTTTGTACTTGTCATTTTTCATTGATTTAATTGTATGTATAAGTTGATTTTTGCATATGTACTGATGTTCACTATTTCACCCTCGACTGTATATAATATCGCTGTACCTAGTTTTTTCATTCTGAATTCTGATTATTATTTCTTGTAAACTTTTTAGATTTACATTGTCATATACATATACTATCTAGGGTTTCCTCATGTTTTCACAAACCCCGTCTCTTTGGGTGTTTATCTTCGTCTGTTTTATTAGGGAGATCTAGCATATTTTTACCTAGGTTTTTTCCCACGTATTAAAATCTTTTTTATGAATTCTTTCATTTAGTTTATTATTTACATTGTTTTATATAGATATTTTTAAAATTTCTATTGTTTATATCATTCATGAAGGTTTAAATGTAAGAGTGGACATATTGGTCTAAATTTTACCCGAATTAAGGCCATTATCTATCTATTTATCCCTTCCTTTCATTCTCATATCATCTTTCTCATTCCCTCTGTTTCTCACTTTTTCTGCCTCTCTCTAGAAGAGTCTGTCTAGCCTCAATCTCGTCCAAATAAGAACATATTTCCATTTAGATCTTTCTCTCCACCTCTACTTCCCTCCTTTGCCTTTTCTCTCCCTTTATCACCGTTTATCTCCCTCTTATCCTCTGTACCCATAATTTAGCACTAAGCACTCCACTAAGACTTTCTCGGCTCATGGGACGAGCTACAGTAGAGCTTTACATTGGGACAAAGATGTTTCTCAGAAAAGGTGAATTTCAGAGAGAATGGGAAATAACTTCCACGAAATGAAGAGAGGAGAAATTAAACTATACGAGTTTTACCGTTTTAGTGGTTGCGTGTGTGTATATATAACGCAGCCCTCCTATGGAGCCTACACGATGAAGATGAATAAGGTAGTTGTGTTTGACTTATCTCAATCAAATAGTATGCAAAACATGTGACGAGAGCAAGCTAATCATGGAAACGATAGTCACGACATCAAACACAGCACAATTAATGGCCATATATGTCCACCTCGAACAAAAGCATTGCACCCAAATCCATAAATATTGTAATCTGTAACTTCTAAGTTTTACATGCTTATCTCAATTTCAAAGAAATCAAATAAAATTAATTATTTTAGTGAAAATAATCTACAGTTTTATCGGAACGAACGATAATTTACACTTTAATTCAACTTTTCAAGCAACACTTAATAGGCCGTTATAATAACATAAAAAGACTGATTTTGAGTAAAACAGAAAAACGAATATTACCACAGAGAATAACTTTTCAAGTTTTACAAGCATTTCTGACCTTAATAAAAATAAAACAAGGGCACGCGAGTCGAGTTCACTTAAAATGATAAAATTTAATTTCGAGCAAACAATTCCAAGTACTACGGTTGCATTTTCCTTTCTTCAATTTCCTCGGAGTTCCACGTTTCACCAAAGCATTTGAAGTCGAAGGAAAGGAGCCGCGATATTTTTACCGGCAAACATCTTTCGCTTCGAAGGATCGTAAAATGCAGAAAAAGGTCTCTCTCTCTCTCCCTCTCCTTCTCCCTCTCTCCCTTTCCCTCACTCCCTCTCCTCCTCTCCCTCTCTCTGTCTCCCTCTCTTCCTCTCTCTCTCTCCCTCTCTCTCCCACTCTCTCTCCCTCTCCTCATCTCCCCCTCCCTCTCTCCCCCCTCCCTCTCTCTCCCCCCCTCCCTCTCTCCCTCTCACTCCCTCTCGTTCTCCCTCCCTTCCCCCTCCCTCTCTCCCTCAACTTCTTGGAGAAAAAGAAAAACAAGAAAAATCACTTGCGATTTATTGGACGGGAAAGCTCTGTAGCTGAAGAGATAAAAAGAGTTTTGAAAACGGAGGGGGGAAAAGAAAACGAGTCGGAAGCACCGTCTTAAGAAGGAATCATCTGTTACCCATTTCAGGGAGAAAAAATAGATCACTGGAACAACGTCCACTTCAGCGTTTCCTTCGACGAGAGATTTTTATACGGTCTGAGGAACAACCGTTCTTCCGAACCCGAGAAAGAATAGGAGAAAGAGTGCGAGAACGCATTGCAGCATCGATAGGCCGTCCCAATCTCGTAAAAAACCGACGCAACCAATTCCTGCATTCGATGCTGTTTTTTTAAAACTTTTCTATGATAAATCGCATAAATACGAAAAAGTATAAACGGTCATATAAAGTGATTCTGCAAGGATGCTAAGTAAACCAGATTGAAATGAAAAATCTTTGAGATTTCACAATGTTCTCAATATTTTTCTCGCAGATGAGAATTTAACGAGAAGCAAGCGAGGTACATTGTGAATTACATGTAGGTCTTCATGTAAAGTAGTCGTAATTATTGTCCGATTTTAACCAAAATTGGAATCGGTCAATTAATTTAAACAAAACTACCCAATACCAAATTCCAACACAATGTGTCAAGCGGTTCCCAAGTTGAAACAAAGGAAGGTTGTAAACTACATGTAAGTCTTCATGTAAAGTGGTCATCATTGCTGTCCGATTTTAACCAAAATTGGAATCGGCGACCAATTTTAGCAAACCTCCCCAATACCAAATTTCACCTAAATACATCAAGTGGTTCCCGAGTTGAAACAAAGGAACTTTGTCAACTATTTGTAGGTCATATAAAGTGGTCGTAATTATCCTATTTTAACCAAAATGGAAATCGGTCGATAAATTTAAACAAAACTCCCCAATTCCAAATTTCATCATAATACGTCCAGCGGTTTCCGAGTTTTGACATGCGGACGGACGAACGGAAACGACCTCATCTATATGCGTTCACTTCCTGCACTTCGTGCAAAGAACGCATAAAACCCTGCAATAATGGAAATTCGAATTTGCCCGGTTTCATCGAGCTTAACGCATAGTGACCAAAATATGCCAGCAAACATTTCCCACCATTATCAAATATAATTGTGTCGTCGTTGGCTTCTTTGTTTTATTATTATCAAATCCTCACTTTGTTTTATTGCTTACGTCAAGTGATAGTGCTGTGAATTATTTCGATACCGTTTGATATTCCGATCTAAGATACCGGGCAATTCATTCAATTTCCAGTAAAACCAGGAAATATGACTCGATTTACCTAAGAAAAGACGTTTTAATATTGAGTGTAAGTATATATATGATTAATGAAACTGAACTCCTTATAGGAATTTTAAAAATTCATCTTTGGATTCATAGCGTGCAAAATTTTCTTCTATAACTTATTTTTTACCGTAGTTTCCAAATATTATTTAAAAACCTTTTATCGGCCAATATCAACAATACATAATAGCTACGTCAGTAATACGTACAAAACAATTTTTTTTAAATTCAGATGAAAAGAATCAAATTATTTGCATTATACTAGCTTTCATTTCTGCATTTTTTGAGTATTGCCACCATTCGCAAAAACGAAGAAAATCGGCCAGTCAACATTTAGTATTCAATGCATTAGAAGACGGCAGAGAAGTGTTTGTCATGACAAAAGCAGGCTTGACATAGGGAGTTGGGAGTTTGGGGCGGTTCGAGACGGAACATCCCCGGCTACCGAAAAGGGCATGAGGCCAAGCGAGTCCTCACCGCACGCGACATTTCCAAGCGATATCCTGCATCCTAAATAATTATCTCCCATGCGGATGATTTTAACCTCGACGAAAATTAATATGGCATACAAATATAACCAGCAAAAAACTGATATTTCTAGTGCTTAACGGTCTAAAAGGTAATAATTAGCGAACTGCACTGAGAGATTTTAATCTGTAATTGAGTACACAAAGAAGCAGAATAATCACGGAGAGAAGGACATGGAGTACACCTGTTCTCCAACAGCCTACAGCGGATGGAAAGGAAAGGAAGAAACAAACTCGGATTACGGCTTTCTGCCTGTATAATTCATATAAGCATAATAAGGCCAATTAGGTAAGCAGAGTGAATGACAGGAGAGGATAATGAAAAGAGAGAAGAGGCGGAGAGAATAAGAGTGGCGTGGGTAGCTAGAGGGAAAAAAGAGGGGGGAGATATGATTGGAAGTTTCCGCCTGTGAAACGGCGATTATTTTAAAGTAGTCTTACGAAGGGGGAAGAGGCGAAGGTGAGAGAGACAAGGGAGACGGCGACGTGATTGGCGGAGCTGAAGCGGGAGAAATGAAGATATTGACGTAAGGTAAAGGATGCTCATTAAGATGCGCGTCAAACCAACCGATTAAGAATTAGATTGGACCCAATAGGGGGAAAAAGACCAAATTAAGATTATTATCTTCGAAGCTAGTCGGAGGAAGTTTTATCATCAAGATTATCATTTTAAAGATGGTTGTATGCATTATAATTAGCATTCTTACGTTATGGTTCGAATCTTTTATTATTAATGATTTCAAAAAGCTACCACACTCGTTCTTGTTTACAAAACTTTGAACGCCCCTAGCGGACAAACGAGGCATTTCCGGACCCATGTTTATATGGAATTTTTTTTCTTATTTTGGGCCGTAGAAAACTCTTCTACCGTATTGCAGATTCCTCCTGAAACACCCTGTATATAAATATAATTATACATATATCTGACAGAACGATCAAAAATATATTTATATTGGGAAACAAATCAAAAAAACGCTGTAAAATTAGATCTTCTGCTTCAAGGTTTGGAATTAAAAAGCACGAACAGTGGCAAAAAATGAACTGCCAAAATGCTGCTATATGTGTCTCGTTAAAACCCCACCGGTGTTCTTTGGAATTAAATACAGTCACAACAATCTTATTCGCATCTTTTGGATATCTAACGAACCTTATAATAGCGGATAACGACCAATCATTCATGCTATTTGTAAAAAATGTTTAAAAAACTCAACAAGATATAACATGTTTTTTAAAAAATCTATGCAAATAAATAGCTGTGTTTGTAATTCCGTATGCTGAGAGAGATAGCTACATATTTAGGACAGAGGGAGAGGGTAAAAGAGGACAGGAGGGAAGAAAAGTGGTAGAGAGGGAGAATGGGAAGGTGTTTAACTTTAATTTAATACTTTAGTCACGCATACTCGTCACTTTTGACGGGCATTTAGGCTAGCCTTTGAACAAATGGCTTCCACGGCAAAACTTAAAACGAGTTATCGTCCCACGAAATCCTTCCCGAAAACTAACCGGGGTGGAACTTTTGCAAGCGCTTCAAAACTGCAACAGCGAAAATTAAATAAAAAGCAAAAGAAAAAAAGAATTTCTCGGCGCGTTTCTCAGCCATTGTTTCACCCGACGGAGGAAACGCGAGAAGCGACTTATAAATAAAAGAATTTGCCCGTTTTTCCTCTCTCTTCTCGCCTGATAAATTCTTCCGTCCTAGTCCCAAAAAAATATGATCCCCCAAGACGTGATACCGGAGAAACATCTCTTTCTATTTTCGCGGAAGCCTTTCCTCTCGTACGAGTTGAATCCTTGAAACGCCTCAATCATATTATCCGGCAGAGAGAGATAGATAAGGGTCCGCGCGCTCACAAAAACCGACGCCTTCGCCACGGCTCTCCAGCTTTTTCACTACCTTGATTGAAACCTGTTAAATGCGTCGACAGCGAACGAACAGGCACGAAAGAGATGGAAGTACACACTCGTTCTTTTTTCCCTAACTCGGCTTCCCCGAACAGCAAGGAGCTTTTTCTGTGTGTGCGAGCTGGATTACGATTCCCTTCCCACATCCTTACCCCCTCTCCCATTTCTCTCGCGAATTCCTCACCTCTCCAAATCACTCTTTCAAACGTCTCCACCCCTTCTTTTTTCCTCCCGGCATTTTCGTTGAAAAAACATACACGCTATAAAATGAAAAATAAAATAAAGACGAGAGAGACAGATAGATATATGCTGCTGCTTGGAAGAGGCCAATCTCGCAGACGTACGCCGTGCCATCTGGCGGCCACGCTGCGAAGCGGATTCTCACTTGCGCCGAAGGAAGGGAAAAGGAAATGCGAAATACGCGAGGAATAGGGAGAAAGGAAAGAAAATCAGGCATTCTGGATGTAGAGCGTGAATCTTCACTCCTTTTTGGCACCTGAGACACTTCAAAAAAAAAACCTCCCACCATTCCGCATTTCCTCCCCCTCGTCACTGAATACACCCTCACCGTGTCCTTCCACGGTCCCTTACAAAAAAGAAAAAGAAAAATCCCCATTCGGTCTACTTAAAGTGGTTATCCGCTCTCGAGTGGTCACCCACGGGATACGTAGCGCCCCTGTGCGAATGGCGGGCGGATGTCGAATTATCTCCTTAAGTAACTTTAAGAGAAGACAGGAACAGGAGCGAGAGAGAATAAAAATCGTGATTTAAAAGGCAATGCAAGGAACGAAAGGAGTTTGAAATTGGAAGTGCAAATTTAAGAGGTGGAAAGGCGACTTAACGGGAAGAAGAAATGGAGGAGAAAAAAAAATACTTCTTTCCAAACCTCATTTTTATTATTCTTTGCCTAGAGCACGAGTTGGATTGGTAGAGCACGTTTCGAGCGAAGAATCTTAATTCGGATGGACTCATCGCTCTCTTTCTTTCTTTCTCTCGTTCTCCACTCCTCCTAGAGCCGCGGTGTACCGAAAATGCTGAATTGCCTCGCCTGCATGATTATTCGAACCGTCTGGCGATAGCGAAAAAATAAAAGGCCACCGTGAGAAGGTCGAGAGAGAAAATCCCCAACCACGTTAAAAAGCACGCATATGTGGGCCAGTTTCTCCGTATTATTTTAAAGCTCCTTTTTTCTCTCCATCTCTCGAGGGCGGCGGTTTTTTTATCGCAGGTGGGAGGGCACCGTGAAACCATATGCGCAGAAGAGGAAACTCTTGCATTGCCTTCCTTCGCTTCGTAGACATATTTTATCGTATAGCAAAGTAGTTAGTCGTATTAAAAATATGTAGAATAGTTTTGTATCGAACTGCTAGTAAATATGCCTTTCATAGCATCCCAAGGCTGAATACTAGACCAAATTGTGACTATGCCAACATCGATTATAAATTTAAAACGGAACAATATGTCCAAACCAGGACTAATGCAGACTGGATTCCTAAAGTTGACCCCCAAATTGATTACTTCATTAACACGAAATGTTTCAGTGTGTGCTAGTGATTCCAAGAAATTTTCATACCATAAATACCATTTGTAATTCATAGTTTATCAATGATATAGAAAAATTGGAAAACAAACTAATAGAGCATTAACAGGTTTAAAATATTAAAAGCAATGTCAAAATTTCTTTCTGAAATTTTATTTTGTATGTATTTTTTAAATAAACAAACTTAATAAATGTTACTGTTTATACGCTAATAGGATCAACTGTCCATTTCTGAAGGGTAGTCGAGTGGAAATGAATTATAACCAGTGCTGTAGTTGCAAAAAAGCAGAGGGTATACCGCATACGTAGGCTATGGATTATTCGGGTTTTACCCGATTTTTATCGGATTTTTACCCTCCGATTGCCTTTTTTAAAGTTCGGGTAAAACCCGAAAAATACACGAAATTATTACGCTATTTTTATTTGGTCGCAGAATTTCTATTCTGGCGCTTGTAGGCACCTCGGCACATGAGTGCCGTCCGAGATGTTTGATCAGCCTGTTTATTCTCTTTGTAAACATTTATTCGTAAAATTACTTTGTAACACAATCTTAATCTGCTTGGTTTGCTCGCGCAACTAATAGTCAAGGACATCGCCTTAGCTAGTCGCTGCTAGATCTTCGATGGGATAAGGGAAAAAGAGCCAAAGTGTCTATTAGTTGAAAACACTACGAAAGAAAAATCATTTCGCTAATATCTGGTGTGTTTTCAAAATTCGTTGAACGGGAAGCGAGATATTTGTGCAGCCTGCGAGGTGTTCCTCTCCAACTGGAGGCGTTTAACACGAGAGATCACACTCTCAAACTTACTTAAGATATAGTAAAAAGTTTTGATTGTTGATCAAACATTTAAATATTTAAACCAGATTTTTATTTTAAAATAATTTGATCCGAATTACAAAATAATAAAATCAAAAAATTATCCGAGTTTGAACTTTTTATAGGCGATTTATAACCCAAATTAGAAGGAAAATAATAAAACCCGATATTTACCCTCCGAATGAAATTTTTTAACCCGAAAAATCAATACTCTACGTAAACGGAAATAAGACTGAAGGAGGGTCTTACCCAGTTTTTTTAAAAGGATATACCCTAATCATTCGAAAAAACAGAGGATATACGGCGTATACCACAGCCCTGATTATAACCCATTTGTTCACTCGTCTATGCTCAAGCCGAGTTCGGTAATAATCGTCTCCATGGCAATAATCCGATAAAATGCAATTTAAAACGAAAAATCGCTGTTTTAGTAGAAATTCAAGAAAATATGATCAATTATCAAACTTCTGCGATAAGACTTTGAATTATTATTCCTTACCTCTTAGAACAGTACAAACGATATCACAATTTTAAGATATTTTATTGTATTAAAGAAAACATCTCTCAACGACGGATTTGAGATTTCCTGTGTAAAAAAAGTTAGGGAATAAACGTTCCTGGAATCGAACTCGGGACTTCAATCTTCGCCAAATCAAATATAGTCCGCAGGTGGGCTCTGGCAGCACGAGCATCACACCAAGTTTCATGAGAATCGGTCCATTGATGCAAAAGTTGCTTGTGGAGGATACACAATTATACATATACACAGGACCATTTCATATGGCTATATTTCCTTTGGAAAGCAGCCTAAAAATAGAAACAAGCTATCAGCAGACGTCGTATCCTCTAAATTTGAGATTTTTCATTATTTTAACGTGAATAACTTGAAATCAGTAGGAAAATTCGGCAGATAGCAGATTAATTCTCCCGTTTTAGAGAGCGGATTCTTTCATATTAATGCGTAGAATGTTGTTTATACCCACTAGATAGCTGCTCCTATAGCTCACTATGCATGTCTCTGCATGACGTATATCACGTACTGCTGCATGATTCCTCTTAAACTTGTTGGAACGTAGTGGCACTTATAGCTGTAATTTCGAGTCTCGTTGCACTACAAATGTCATATACGCCCTCTGACGTTTTTGAAAAAAATACGCGAAGAATAACTTCGTGATATTAAAAAATAAATCTTGACAGTATATGATTATCGGCAACATATCTCGTATATTTTTGTTTGAATAACGTCACAATTCAAATGGCGTAATTCACGTTCATCCGAGTAAGGTTTACCTCAGCAGCATTAATCTGACCTGTGAACGACGTTCCTTGAAAGCTTTATCACTTAGCACATAAGTAAGGACTCGTAATTCCCACTATAGCATTAAAATTACGTTTAATCAGATTCGTACACCATGGATAGTACGATAAAGCATAATAAAAGCAAAATTTCTCATTCCGTCATTTCATTTAAATTCTAAAGAAATAATGAGATTTTTTGCTAATTTGAAAAGTTACGAACCTCAAAATTTTGAAAATATTTTATCCCCACAGCCACTGATTATTTTTCATAGTTCATTAAAATTCTGCTAAAAATTCGTTAAAACAATTCTGCTTAGATTAATATAATTTTAAAACGCGGGGAAAATAGATGTTCTGGAAATTAATGACATCGGTTAATAATACATGACGCCTTAAAATTTCTTTCAACTATAAATATCAAACTTTTCTTGAAACTCGATAAAAAGAGACTTACTTGGCGCTAACTTAATAAAGTCTAAAATATTCTAGATGAGATAACCAAATTACTATATAATTAGCAATTTATAAATAATTAAAAGCAAAAACAATGAAAGCCCTCATAGAATTTCTCAAGCAAATGGAAGACATTTTTGGAACAAGAAGCTAGAGCTGAGAGAAAAGAAAATAAATGAAGAGAAAATGGCGATTCCCAAAGTAAGTATAAAAACAAAGCAGCGGGAAGATAAAACATTTTTCCCTTCGGTAAAATAAGTCTATCCAAGTTTTCTTCCTTAAAGTCTCATATATCAATTCAATTGTTTCATTTCATTCCATCGAGAGTGAAATTAATTAAGCCGAAAAATTATAATAAAAAACTTCCAAAGTTTTGAGTCGCAACTAATTGTCTTTTCTTCCTCGTTTTTTACCAGCAGCCGAGCGTTTTTTTTTTTCCGCCCAACAACAAAGCGAAACAAAAAAACATCTCAGTCCTTACAACATCCTCTGCAGCCTCTTCATTACAATTCCAGAGGGCGCGCAATAATTGAAAGAGATAAAATGCTTCGGTATAAACGGAATAAATAGCCGTCGCCTCATCCTACCCATAATCCGAAAGACCCCGCGGGCGATTATATAACAGCGCGGACTGAGAAGAGGAGAGTGAGGGAGAGAGAAAGGAAGGGGAGTGGCTGATCCAGAATTCTGCGGCTGAAACTTTTAACCCTCGCGAAAAAGACGACGGTTGGCTCCAGACTGCAATTTCATTCAAGCCACGATCCACGCAAAACCGCAGTCTCTCTCTCTCTCTCTCTCTCTCTCTCTCTCTCTCTCTCTCTCTCTCTCACTTCGCCCTTTTGCGTTTTCCGCACAAATTCCCTCTCAGCATATTTTGCGCGCGTAAAAGGCGACATCTCTGGGGTGGCGGGCGTGACTAACGCTCCCCCGCCCATTTTTTCCCTTAATTCCTCCCCCTCTCTACCCTCCCCAAACATCATGGAGAAGGACAGAAATAAATGGCTCGGCCAAAATCTTGCAATTTAAACGACGTGTGTTGAAATTCAAAGACGGAAATGGCGTATAAGAGGGGGAGAGGGAGGTAGTTCACAATAATTTTCGCGGTCAGAGACCCTTCTCCACCCGAATCGTGCCGTAACTTAAGTAAAACGAGTAAATTCGTTTTTTTTCCTCAGAACAAAGGGATAAAAAAGGGAAAAGTTGTCAAGGTGGGAGCAATTTTTTTCTCCTTCGTTCATTTTGAGCGCAAGTTTTTTTTGCGCGCGGATAACAGGCATCAACTTTATATCTTCATGAGCCGAGTGTACTCAGAGTTATGTTTGCAGAACAGTTATTTCCCTACTTGCTTATCCGCTAAA
Source organism: Tanypteryx hageni (assembly GCA_028673005.1). Classification (NCBI taxonomy): domain Eukaryota; kingdom Metazoa; phylum Arthropoda; class Insecta; order Odonata; family Petaluridae; genus Tanypteryx; species Tanypteryx hageni. The sequence continues at coordinate 2,534,877 of CM054118.1, read as the reverse complement.
ATGGTGATTTCGAGCGATTTTATGATCAGCTTACTCTCGAAAATTCCATGTTTATCCTTAGGTAGACTACCGTTCAAACGGCAATGAATATTTCATTTAATAGAGATTGGCCGATGATTCTTCTTAAAAATTCACTTATGCTTGTTGCAATGTTATTTTACTTATAATAAGTACACGAAGGATTTTATGAAAGCGCATCGTCATGTATGACGCATAAATCAAACTCTTCGCATTATGAATATTTGCAACCCCCGCATACTTAATATAAAACTCTTAAAAATTAACGAATGGCTATCATTTAATTGTACGTGCAACAATGCTTTAAATGACATAGATAACATATTAATGAATACATTGGAAATAGGACAATTTAAAAGTGGCAAATAAATTTACTGAATGATATCTTTAATGCTGATTAAAAAAAAACAAAATTTTGCACGTAATTTTTTATGGTTTTACAACATGTTTTGGTTTATTGAGTTTTTCCTTGTTTATGCAACATTCAAATTATTATCTTCCCTATATTTGATAATTTCCCGTATTATAAGGAAATTTATCGTCTCTCTATAAAATATGGGTATGAAAGCTTTTTTATTAACGCCCACACGTCCTGTAAATTATCTTTCCTTCAACCAGAAAATTTTCACACTATATGTTTATAATTATATTACTTTGTATTTATAGACATTTCCGTAGATAAAACTATCCAAAATCTAAAATGAACTTAGTATAATACCTAAGTTTTACGAAACCGAATTTTCTTTTTAAGTATCTAATAATTTGCGATTTGTATAACCTCATGCGAAATGCAGCATACACAAAATGTCCACCCTAGTGGAATATTCTTTCAGCATGTTTCACTAGCTTTATCATTAATATCGATTAGCACTTATATTGAAAACTATTTTTATATCTGAATTCCTATTTAAAACATTTTTTGAGTATTCCGTTTTCCTATCCGTTTTCGGATGTCAAATTAAAAACGATTAATCTTACTTGATATTTTTTAAAAAGACCAAAAGGAAAATCTCCAAATTAAAGTTTGCGTGAGCAATAGCCAAAGCAACTGCTGGCATCCGAAAAAGAAACTTTTGAAGCCGTAGTATTTAAGATAAATTTTTCTCGATAAAAATTTGTGTTTAAATTATTAATTCGCCCGCGATTTAGAATGTTTCTCTGGATCGCGATAGGATCGCAAATGCCTGCCGACAAGAGTTGATCTCTGAGAGCGTTCTCGTAAATTAATTCGTCGACCAACCGCACTGATCAACTACCGGATTGCCGCACTTACGATTCACGTAACATGGGCGTTAATGGACCTCAACACCCAGCAAATCCGTCAACGAGAGGACTCGAACCCGGATATGAAGCGTGGAAAACGAGATACCATAACCCCTCCTCCATTTCCTCTACTATAAATATTTTAAAGAATTTGTTTGTTTCTTTGTGCATTTATAACGCAGCAACTAAAGAACGTAGAAACAAGATAAAGGTGTCATTTTAACCGCAATAAAAAGGTAAGCAAAATAGATGGGTTAAACCGATTTGAATTACCTTTTTCATTAAAAAATGTTTTCCTCTTTTAATTTCCCCATTTAAATAACATGGGAATGAACGTATTGTTGGATTAACAATCTACTTGACAAAAATTATGAACAATACCTAATATTAACTAAAAGAAATAATATATACCAAATATAAACTAAAGTAAGGAAGAAAGAAACACTAAGGTTATTCAAAGAAGGGAAATCACCAAAACTATAAATCTGGCTAATTGTTTCGAAAGGTAGGTGGAAGACAGTTTTAATGTGAAATTTTAAGTGCTTTCGTTCTCTAAAAACCTTTATGTATTCTGCATATTCTCTAAACTTTATTGACAACGAAACATGTTTTTCACTAATATTAAAATTAATAAGGTGCAAGATATCTCAGAAGTTACAATAAGAAAACTTTTAAAACAGTTCTTGAATTTCAACCAAAATTTATAATCGTTAACTCTTCCTCACTTGAAAATCTATATGCACATTTTGCTTTGCTTTCAACTGAACATTTGTATGCATCAATTAAGCTAGTTGAACTAATTACATTAAAACAACACTTTCAATTTCGTATTAACATACTTTTTATCGCCTAAATGGATTTCAAAATCCGAGAACCCATTTTGTTTCGTAGTTTCGACTTTAAAATATTTACGTGAAAAATCAGACCCACAAAATCAGCCTTTGCACAGGATAACGTATGAATAAGCTAAATTTAAATATATCTTCAAATGTGTTTTTACCGATTGCATCCCTAGAGCTTGCAATTCCTGCCCAAGTTTTCAATTTTTTTGAGATTCATTACCACATATCATCATGCAGTTTCTTCCAATGGAGCTTAATTTGAGTGAAATAACTATATTGTAAAAGTGTTTCCATCGTTTGTATATTATGATTATTTGATAAAAAATAATCGCCAAATATATCGATAAAGGATGCAGGAAAAATTTATTTATTTGGGAAAAAGATGGGAAAACAAGAAATATTGCATACTATTAAGCACTAAAATAAAAATTATCCTGGTTTCATAACTTGGTTTTATTCTCAAATCCTCCTCAATATTTTTTGTTTTGAGTTAAAAACCATAGCAACGCCGGGTAATTTCGGCTAGTCTTACATAGGTCCCCCTCCCCCTCTCCCTCCCCCTCTCCCCCCCCCTCTCCCCCCCTCTCCCCCCCCTCCCCCCCTCTCTCTCTCCCCCCCCTCCCCCCCTCTCTCTCTCCCTCTCCCCCCCCCCTCTCCCTCTCCCCCCCCTCTACCCCCCTCCCCCCTCTCCCCCTCCCCCTCGCTTTTGTCATTCTTTCGTAGCATGACTGGAAATTGTATCTCCCTTCCAATACCTTCTCACCGATATAAATGTTTTCTTTATCACGAACTGCTAAACAAGAGAATCACGGACGGCCTTATCGCTGCAATTGACTGTCTACTCCAATTTCTTTTTTCCTCTCCGGTGGTTACTCACGCACGCAGTACACTTTGATGTAGTAGGCTACGACCTTGGAAACTCGTTTGAGCATACCAATCCCCTTCTCTCGTACCTTCTCACCCTACCCATAAACCTCCTTCCTCCCTATCTCCTCTTCCTCCTTTCTCCTCCTCTTCTTCCTCTCATTTCCCACACAAGCGATCAGAACTTGGCCGTAACTCTTGTTCCGTCACACTGCAACACCTTCCACTTTACCTCCTCCCCAACCCAACCCCCTTTACGATCGTTCCGCCCCCATTCCTTAGGAATTTCTCCTCCTCTTCTCTCCTACCACTCCCCCCCCCCCTCCACTCCTCCCAAACTCCACAGTGATCATCTCTCGACGTGTTCTTGGCCGAGAGCCAACCATGCTGAATTGAACTTCCCTCAAGAGAGCGGCGGAGTCATCTTTTGGGAGGTTCGCGTCTCCCTTCCTTTATATTCCTTATCACTCATCTCCAGGGACAGAGATCCCGGGAATTCCAGATGCGGAAATTTTTAATGAGCGACGAGATATGACAGTGGTATAATTTAGATGAAGTAGTATACATGGTTCCGGGCCTTTTTTTCTAGACTGGATGTTTTTCATTTTAATGCATCATATAGCGCAAATATATCCGTTAATTCTTTGCTCAAACTTGCCAATGAAATTATCACTCAATGTTTCTACATTAATAGCTGTCTAGATAACCCTTTCAACTATTATGAATAAACTACAAAAAGGAGTTATTATTTTAAACAAATCAAATCATACAAAAACATCAATTAAATTTTGACCTATATTAGATGTGTTCCTGAGATATAATCAAAGTCAATAATTTCTTTAGATATCAAATCGAATCAATTTTCGTATAATTAATGAAAACAGTGATTAATCACTGAAATTATGAGCTTATCATTAATATCTTATTCTTTCAAAATTCTTTTTCATATGCTAATTATGTACAACGATTGAAGTGCTACACTGAGATGTTTGTAATAACACCAGCTGAAACGCGGGAAAGCTCGGGAAAGAGTTTCCTTCTAAGTTGCAAACGATTTTCATTATTCATTAATTGTGGTAGCTCTGCTCTTAAGCTCCTCTTTAAAAATCTTGATTTCATTATGGTATTTTGTAAAAACCATATGTATAAAATTTAGTTGACATCCGTTGAGCCAATTTCTTCCAAGTCCATAGTTACTGAAAGAGTTTAATTTGTAATTGTGGCACCCCTGTTTCGTTTATCCGGTCTAAATATGCAATTATGGCTTTATATATATATATATATATATATATATATATATATATATATATATATATATATATATATATATATATATAAATATATATATATATATAAATTTTAAACATATAATAATAATATTATATATATATATATATATAATGATATTATTATATGTTTAAAATCGATGCGGACAGTTCAACACAAACACTTATAAAAGGAAATTTTTATTACTTTTATTTTGGCAGCCCTTCTTTGTATATCTATCCTACAAATCTTATTTTGTTTTTTTATCTTACACAACTCCTTCATAATAATTTCGTTGAAATTGGTTAGGCCAATTCCTTCCAAATTCATTAATCCGAAAAGTTTAACTTTGCAATTGTGGCACCCCCTACTTAATTAATAGGATCAAAGTATAGCATTTTGGTCATTAATTTATGTGAGAATTATATATACCAAATTTGTTTGAATTCGGGTAAACCAATTCCTTCCAAAAGAATAATTACCGAAAAGTTTAACTTTGCCATTGTGGCATCTCTACTTAGTTAATCGGGTCTAAGTATGGCATTTTGGCTTTAAATTTTTGTGAAAATTCTATTTACCAAATTTGTTTGAATTCGATTCGGCCATTTCCTTCCAAAAGCATAACTACAGAAAATTTTATTTTGCAATTTTGGCACCCCTGCTTGGTCTATCCGGTCCAAATATATCATTTTGGTCATGTATTTATGTGAAGATTATATGTACCTATCTAATTTGGTTGGAATCGGTTCAGCCAGATCTTCCCTGATATACAGGCAGACGGACATTGCCGAAATTTGGACCGACCGTTCCATGGGGACTTCTCGAAATCGTGAAATTTGGATCAACACTACATTACGACCTTTGGCCCCGTTGAGCGATTTTATTCATTTTAGGCTCGAAAATTTATCTTATCAAAACACTGATATTATTGGAGAATTCACCAAAGTCGGTCAATTGGTTGCTGAGTAATCTTCAAAAAAACCGGCATTTGGACCAACAATGGGGACCTTCGGCCCCTATTGGTCGATATGAAATATTTTTGGCACTTCAACTTTCAGGATCAACCCAAAGCTTTATTTTCTGAAGAGTTATGGCTGCCACAGACAGACAGACAAACATTCTCTTTTATTTATAGGATTATAAGCTTATGATTCACTTTATACTATTTTGATGCATTTTTTTCGCTAAGATAGTTGAATTCAGTTGATTAAAAGCATTTAAAATAATAACGTTGCATGCAATCGAAGATAGTAACTTGAACTGATTTTTCAAGATAAGGAACGTTTGAGCTCCTATTTAAAATTTGATGAACAAAGGAACATATTTCTAATCATTGGAGTAATAATTATTATAAAGAGCCATTCTGACAAAAAAACTTCACCATCTTTAGTAAAAATCAAGCTAAACGAACTAATGCCTCTAAAAAATATTATTCTTCTCATTCCGAGACCAAGAATTTATTATGTAGATACCACATATCGATTCAAGCTTTAGAAAATATGAGAACCGCTGTAAGATAGCAAAAGGTAATGAACTAAGAAAATTGATCGATTAAAAATGAATGGAATCTAAGATACATATATTTATAAAAATTACGTGATAGAGCTAACGATAAAAATTTGAATTTTTTCCCAGTTTTTCCCGATTGACATCAGACTTGAAATCCGAACACGACACACGGAGCTCACCCTACATAGGCACAAACCTGATCTCAAGTATATCATGACGTCCAGAAAAAATTACGATTATAAAGCATATATATTTTCTTTCGTGGCGACAGTTTAACTTACTTATCGCGCAGAAAATAAAAAAAGATCGGAAAGGTATGAAAAAAGTAACCCCAAACGCGAACAAAAACCGCCTTTACACGTCTCCATTTCTTTATCGCTCTCCTTTTGAATTTCTTATCAGTCCTGGAGGGAAACATTTCTCATCCTTTCCTTGCGATAATTCCTTCCCTTAAAAATAAAAAAGGAACCAACGAGCTTTGGTAAACCATAGGGAGAGGGAGGCTGGAATGCGAGGGGAATGGATGGATAACATTTTTTTCCAAAAAATTTGATATTCAAAACCGCCGCTACGCTCTTTTTCTTTTATTATTCCCGCGCGCATCAATTATCCCTTATCCACCTCACAGTTCGCGTACCTAAAATGATGAGAAGTAAAAAAAAACGACAGGTTGAACTCCGAAGCAGAGGAAGAATACGCACATTTTGAATGAGAACGAGAAAAATAAGGAAAAATTGAGAGAGAGAGAGAGAAATAGGGGTCCAATTCTGGTACCGTGAGGTACTCACAAACGAATCGAGTCTCGAGCGCTTGCCGCTATAAGGGAAACCCCCTCGTCTCTGTCTTCCCGAGCTTTATCTCGCCCCATTCCCTTAAATTCTCCTCCCTTACATTCCCTCTCACTCACTCTCCTCACTCTCTATCTCACTTCTTCCCTCATTTCCCCTTCGTACTATCTGCCACCGAGCCCTGTCCGCTCCACTCTACCCTTAAACCTCCGCCAATTTATCACGTGAGGGGATGAGGAAGGGTTCTCCCTCTCTCTCTCTCTCTCTCTCCTAGTGGAGAATTGGGTAAGGAGAGGGTGGGAAAATGGAGGGATGGAGTGGAATGGTGAAAGTGAGTGCGGGAGAGCGCGGTAGATTCTAGGGGTTGAGGGAGACGGGACGGGAGGACTGAGCGGGTCGCCCCGTTTTTTCCATCGTCTGGCGTCATTTCACTTGCAAATACCTTAGACAAAACCTTCTCGGCCAACAGATCCTTCCTCTCTCTCCCTCTTACCGTGACAAAAAACCCCAGCCTACATGGCCGTCCCCTCCCCTCCCGCCCTCCCATCCCCCTTACCATACCTACAACCATCCAGCGGCAGCTGCCCCTTTCTCCCCCTCCTTTCTCTCTTCTCTTCCCCGAAAGAAAACTGGCGGGCATATACTCAGCCCTCGACGTTCCCTGCGACCGTGAGGTTTCCATCTCTTCCCCTCCATCGGCCCCTCCATCGGCCCCTCAATAGGTCCACCCGCAGATAATGCTGTTCAAAAATCAAGCTACACAGTTTCTCACTTTGCCTAGTTCCGATCTCAATTTTCCGCTGCCGTTTTCCGCACCGTTTTCCATAAAGCGTTTCGCGCTCACCGCCATGTACCGTCTTTTGAAGGAAAATTTCAACGCCGAATCGTGGGAAATTGATTCGGCCACCAAGTTAATGCATGGGATCCTTTGCAAAGTTTGTTATTTGGGTGATATAATGTGCTAGATACTGTTACAAATTTTCGATCTGGCCTATTCATTTCTTATGAAAAGGAATTTGTGCGAAGATTTTAAACTGAATATGCCACGACATCCCATTTCATCAAAGAAACCGTACATTATAGCTTATATCGCCTCCCCTCCATTTTATATACCGCAACTTTGATTACATCTTATTTTCCAGTGTATAACTTATTCCGCTCAAAATTCCATGGCATATTCTTTTTCTTCTCCTCAAATCCTCCTGGACATGAGATACTCCGCGCCAGATACTTTGATCTTATCCCGTTAAAGCAGGGTTGCACAACGTTTTAGATCGCAAGCCACATTTGAAGGTTTTTACTTAGCCGAGGGTCGCACAATAATATTGGCCGAACAATTTAAAATTAACAAACTTTGGAATGTAAAGATTCACTTAACTAGTCGCCAAACTTATTTGTAGTTAAATAATTTTCACTAGAACCTTTTTCAGCTAAAGAGACGGACCTGCACCTGCGTGTGATATCAAAGCAGTTTCGAAAGAAACGAAAGAATTGAAGCGCTAAACTCGCGCACTCGAGAAAAGAAATAAAGAGAGGTATTAAAACATGACTTTAATACACTGTCAGTCAACGACTGCTTTGCACGGGACAAGGGTGTGAATAGGGTATACCCGTAAAAGTGTGCCGCTTTTCATGATATCCTCATAACAATCACATCAACTTCCCTGTCGTTACGTTTATAAGAAGTAACTAATTACATCATTTTTGTTTATTTGATTTCCATATTAATTTAATTTTTTTCTCTTCTATAGTAGTCACATTATGGATTATCAAACTAAATTTATTAAAATATTGTTAAATATTAAACTGTTTTAAAATCCTCTTCGAGCATCAACAGCGGGCCGCACTTTGTGCATCTCCGCATTTAAAAGAGCAGAGAGATTAGAAAAATGCGGAGGTTTCCGTCCGCAGTATTATACGCTATCCACACGGCAGTTGCTATACACATTGCGGGTTTTGACGATCATATTATACATTTTTTTTATGTTTACGAATGCAAACAAATGAGTTTCAGGATAAACTACAGCTACATGCAACATTAACAAGTACATTGACTCGATAGCAAGTTACTAAATTTATATTGTCGAATCCCATATACATGCGTTCCTCTAAAAACTACCGCTTTCAAAAAAACCGTGAAAGTGAGTTATTTTTTCTCATAGGAATATATTACTATTATACGATGAGGGATGCTTTTTACGCCCATAATTATCTTAATTCATATACAAGCATTAAAAAAGTTCATTGGATACGCAAACATTAAAGGAAGATGGATAATAACAAATACTTAATGAAATATATAGTAACTTTTTAAATAACGTGTTGGTAAGAAACATTCTTACGACGTCTTTCTCCAACTGTTAAGGGTTAAAATGAACCTTTCAAGTTACATTTTGACTTTTGCATTAAGCTCGACGTACAAACTTTAATTTACGCTGCATTTAGAATTACTTAATTTATCTATTATTATAACCTTTGAGCCAAATTAAACATTTTATATATTTGAATGCTAAGATATATCACATCCGCGTTAAAGCAAAATTAATGGCAGTGCACTTCGAGGTATTTCTCTAAAAGAAAGTTCTGCTATACCGGTAATGTGTTAAGCAAACCGTACAATTAGAGGGATGATCGAAATAGTAGTCTAAAATAAAACTCGAGCAAACTCTCGCCTATAACCAGCCCATTTAATTAATTTGTGTTAAAAATGTTATTAAAAAGAACTTCTTATACATTTTAGTGAGAAACCATCCATTTCCATCTCCGATCCCTTGTCGATTCAACGATTATTGCATAATTCTACAACAAAGGAAGATGAAAAACATTTTCTCCCTCTAATAACTTAAAACAAGCAAAAACTCGACCCACCCACAGAAATCATTCGTTCTGCCACAAAAATGCACGAAGCTCTCTGCGCCCCGCGACACTCCCCGAACGCGATAAAACAGTGTCCAATCAAAAGAATTGTGAGAGAGGATTCGGTGACGAATAAAGTCAAAAACAAGCTTCTTCATAAATATGAAAAGGTTCAGTAAATAGGAGCGGAGGATGGAAGAAGAAAGGAGCCCTCTACATATCCCTCTCGATTCTCTTCCCATCCCTAAACATCAACGAGATCTCCTTCAACACGTACATTGCGTTATGTGCTGCTCTCTTGCGTTCATGTTTCAATATATTCCTCCCCACGAGGTACAGAAGACTAATACGGCTTTGCATCCTCGCTTTCTGGTCAACGTATTCTCTTACTCCCTCCCTCCCTATCTCTCTCTCTCTCTTTCACCCTCCTTCTCTCTCTCCCTCTCTCTTGCATGAAAGGGCTCTCACGAACAATCGAGTCGTAGTCATGGAAACTTTTTAATATGGTCAAAACACTTTTATTTTAAACGAGAAGTTTTGCAAGCGATCTCCGCCGGGAAGACTAGTTTTGTTTTGAGAGACCGTATGATAAAGGCATTTGAAACAAAACAATGTGGTTTGAAATATAAAGTGTGAGTCTAGGTTTTTAAAATGGATAATCCTCTCCTAAGATTTGAGAAAACATTTTTTAATTTGATGGATTTTCAATAATGTATTGAAATTTAAGTTTTCCATTGTCAAATGCTGATACGGATTTAAAGCCTTCTTTCACTGCATTATTGAAAGCTTATCCTCTACGTCATCTTCAACAGTATTGTTAGGCAAACTGCCATTGCTGCGTGAAAGACAGCAGCTATTCAAAGTATTGGTATTGTATAATTATCACGAAATAGTTGCTTTATCATATAATTGAAACACATAGTTGCATGTACTCTAAGGGGGGGGGCAAACTACGGCCCGCGGGCTACATTTGGCCCGCGAGGGCATTTTATGTAGCCCGCTATGGCATTATGAAAGCGAACCGTAGTATAAAATACATATAATATCATAGCTGCAGCTTAAAATTATGGCCGGAAAATCTTTTCCAGTGATGTCATGGGGATAACATATTATTTATTATGGATTTTCATTAACAGGATCCCTCGCACTATCTCAAAGAACATCCAATGTGAACCCTAACTTGGCCCGCCGAAGCTTCTTCATCTGTTAATGAGGCCCACGTAAGAAGCTGCAACTGTTAATGCGGTCCGCCACGTAAAATGTTTTCCCACCCTTGATATTTTCACTATTTAATAGTGAACGCGTCCAAGAACATCTTTCTAGCAAATATCCTGGAGTGCTGATGTAAAATCTTGTATTAGAAAGGCAAAAGAATTGATTTATAACTCGGGTCTTGTAGATTAGTGTTAGGAGAAATCCAACTGTGTAGATGTGTAAATATTTCCGCATGATCTTCAATTTAAGCAACCAAAAGTCCACATAACCTTGCAAAATCCCATTAACTAGCATGATGCATGTCCGGTTTATAACTAATTTACAATTTTGCACATATTATCGGCGTCATTTTATCCTCAGTAGTCTATGGCCAAAGAACAATATACGTCACATTGTTATTAATAATACATAGGATTTATGCATAGATTTAAAGTTTTGTCAGTTACTGAAACTGTTTCCTATTAGATTTTAGATTTTTAATAGTTCAAATGAAAGTTATAATGCATGTGTTGAACAACGCGGGTGCTTAGGCGGGGAAAATAAACATAATGTTATTTCAATTTTAATTTTATTGAATGCAATCAGGAATTTGGAAGGATTGATTATGTTTACATTAGTGATGAAAGAACCGCAATAGTTAATTTCTAATAATTTTATATATATGTATTATATATATATATTTATATAACAACATTTACCGGTATTTTAGAGAAAACAATACACACTACACCTTCAGATACTGAAAATGTTGAACAATGATGAATGATGATAATAAGCAAACCCCACAAGACAGAACAAACTAAAAACAATTTAATCGAATCATTGTTTAAAATATTTATCCTCATAATCTTCTTTGCTTAAACCGATTGAAAATGTGTTTTTAAGTAAAATAATACGCAAAATCAGAAACAGTCAACTCTCAAGGGAAACGGAATATGTTGTAAATTATTTGCAGTATCTTAAAAAGATAGTTGTAGATTTCATATAAAAATTATGAGAATACTAGATGAGCACAATAAAGATATGACTTTAGAATTATAAGTATTTATTTATATTACTTTTGAAGAACCACATAAAAAAGTGACTATAATGAAAAATAGCTCAATAAATAGCTTAATTAATACATTTTTATAATTCTCCTAAATTAAGTTTCAATTTAAAAAATATGAGTTTTATGATGAATTAAAATGCAAATTTTCATATTTAATAAAATATGTTTTTATATCAAAGACGTTATATATTAAAATGTTCAAAAACGAGCAAACTTGAGACTTAGAGGTTACTGTTTTTTTTAGATTTTTCTGTTTCTGGGCTAATAATTAAATTACACACACAAACACACAGGAGGGGTGATTGGAAATAAACAGGACTTTTTAACTCCAGAATTAGGCCAAATAGTGGTTTACTACGAGTAGTAATATGTCTCAGGCATTATCAGTTCAATAGGTCTTTGACTTACACCTGTCTATTTTATACGATGCTAATAATGTGCTGTTTAAAATCCCATCATGGATCTATGAATAGAATATGATATGTAATAATATTTTATGTGCGTTTGGCAACAAAAGTACAGAAACTTTTGAAATGACCAAAAGTGCATTAAATGGGAATTGTTTGTCTTGAGATAGAGTAAGTGGCATAAATGATTTTCTGAGAGATGTAAATGAATTTATCTTGAACCCGGACGTGGTCTAGCGTCCACATCACGATCTAAATCAAAAGACAATCAAATCGATGAATTGACAAAAAGTAACCATCCTATTAGCATGAGAAAAATATTAGCTACTGTAGAAAATAGTTATAGAGCGGTTGGATAATATAAGCCACAAGAAGCAGACAGTCAAGTGGACACCGAAAATTATAAACGATGAGCAAAAAGCACAATTAGGGGCATTTTGCATTAACTCAAAGCTGAGGCCTTTAACTAATTTGATTTCATGCCACCCAACTTGCAAACAGGTTACCCTGAAACTTGTATTTCATAATTTACACTGTTTCTTGAATTCATGCCACCCGCATTGCACTACTTTTCCCCTAAAATGTTTACCACCAAGTCTACTCCGGATGCCTCCTGTTTTATGCAACCCAACTTACACTAAGCAGCCCTTACAACGTATACTAACAAACATACACTAAATGCCCCTGATTACACATCATCCAACTTACACTTCACATGTCCCTATAATTTATACCACCAAACTCTCACCAAATGCCCCTGACCGTGTGCCACCCGACTTACACTAGACTTCCCCTACAGCAGTGGTTCCCAAACTTTTTCGAGCCACTACCCCTTTGGTTCCATAAATGCATCCCCAACGCCCCACAATCCTAACCTAAAAAAAAATTTTCAGAGTGGCCGACTGCGCTACCCAATGAGGAAGATAATAAAAAATATAATTCAAAACAGTAAAGGTTAATTGCACATTTATTTCAAATCCAATAAAAATTTATTTTATTTAATTCAACATATTGAAATTGCTGGACTAGTGATTCTAGCTTTTCAAAATCTGACAGTCATTTAACAAAAGTCTTAGAACTACATTTAGTAACAAGTTTATTTTTCTGTAAATTTTTAATGCGAGGGATGGGCTTGATGACATGATGCCAGTTTCCCAATGTCCGGTTTAAAGTCACTTAGAAGGAGTCTTAAATCACCACGTTCAGTAATCTGGAGTCGATTTCTTTGCTTGGAGATGATTTGGATGACCACACTAAAACCACGTTCCACTAAATATGAAGTTGGGAATGCAATAAGTAGCTTCTAAACCAATGTCCATATGGCAGGATAGTGATCAGAAATATTCTTCTGTAACCAAAACTCTTGATAAGATTTCTTAAACTTCGGTTTCAGCTCAATATCATTTTGTAACTCAATTAGTTCTTCCTCTAATACCCCAACTTCCATATATCTGAAAATGGATTCATCACCCAATCTGAAATTTCCATCAAAAGAATATCCTTAAATCGTTCAGACATCTTTATGCAGCGTGTCCAAATGGTCACAAAAGACTCGCAGATCATCATCCTGTATTCCACCCTTTTCTTCTAGCTCAGACAGAGAGGAAAATTGATATAGCTCGCGATGGACTATATTGCGCTTGAATAGAGTTAACTTTGAAATAAAAGTAGATACTACAGATTTGGCCTTAATAAGGTTGATATCATTTAAATTCGTTTAATTTAACTTTGCAAATAGTTCGGACAAATATGCAATGTCATACCTGATATCTTTAAGTTTATCACTGAGAAAAGCATCTTTCCCTTCAAAAACTCCACAACAGAGTCAAAAAGGTTATAAAAGCGCCTTACGCAGTTGTCTTTTGATAGCCAACGAACTTCAGTATGAAGCAACAAACGTTGAAAATCTCATCAATCTCAACACACAGCTCCCGGAATAGTCTATCGTTGATTTTATTAACACCAGTAATGACAGTGTGTAGTGGCTTGTGAAGGCGATCACTGAGGTTTTTTACAACCAGATGTTAGCGATAAATGACACAGTGACATTTGGTACAACTTTCTTCAAGTACGCAACACACCCATGGTAGCGACCAGTCATTGATGGAGCTCCATCTTTCGCAAAAGCAAGTATGTTAGCAAGCGGAATTTTCTTGTCTTTGAAGAACTTCTCAACAACACGAAATATTGACTCCCTTTTCGTATCTGTTTCTAACTGCCTTGCAAACAACAACTCTTGAGCTAAACTTTCATCATTTATAAAGTGCACATAAGCTAGAAGCAAAAATTCATTGCCTGGCAAAGTTGACATCCAGCTGTAATGCAAATTCTGTAGTCCTTAGTAAGCTACACAACATATCTTTCTCATTCTCAGCCATTTCATCTATGCGTCTTTGAACTGAATTGTTGCTTAGAGAAATACTCTTAATTACTTCATGTGGTGACTTATGTAAAACAGTACTCAGAACCTCACTTACTGCCGGTAAGATGAGTTCTTCACCAATTGTATGTGGCTTTCAGACTTGGCAATCAACAAAAAAATATTGTATGATGCACGCAAACCATCAGTATTTTGTTGTGAGGCATTACAAAACATACTTGACAGTGTTAGCCGCTTTTGGAATTTGTCACGAAGTGATTGAAAAATGTCAAATTCTTGTCTGCCATGTCAGGATGTGCCCTCCTCAAATGTTCAATAAGTCTGGAAGGTTTCATTGCCTCATTAGAAAATACCTTTTCGCACATTGGCAGGTGGTTGTTTGTGGTTGCTGGTATAAATCCATACTTCAGATATTCCACACTATATTGTCTACATTACCTCTTTGATTTTTCTGCTTCTGCCATTCTTTTTCTTGAACAATTACTTAATGATTAAATTTTAATAAAATAAAATCTATCCATATTAATAAAAGTAATGTGTGTAGTAAATGAAGAGACACGGGTTCGAATCTTAAGCAGGTAAATTTATTAAAGAAAATTAAAAATAGTAAAATTAAAAAATGACAAATATTAAAACAGAATAAGTTTATATGTTTCGGCCATAAAATAGGGGATTATGGCAGCTAGCCATTTCTCATTCTCGTAATCAAAGTATACAAATTATTTATCAATTGCAGCAGTACTGATTATTATTATTAAGATAAGGACAAATAGTATTATCTATTACGCATGATCCTAACTTTCCAAACCCAGCTTCTGTTAATGATGTCAGTCTCCTGATTTAGTTTATCTTTAATAACGAAAATTAAAAGAACTTCCGCTCTGTAAAATCAGTATTTACTTACCAATCACGACCGATATGGTACTTATTTCTTAAACGTAGCCGAGGAAAAAATCGGTCACCGTTCTCTTCGTCTTTAGAAAACACTTGTGTTAAACTTCAAATTTCAATATCAAACAAAGGACATTAATATGTAGTAATGAACTTAAAGTCAACCTTTACGTATTTTCACTCGAATAATTTAGTATTCAGTTCACAAAACATACAAACACCATCAGACAGATTTACGATTTGGTCACCAGCAAAATCCAAAATGGAACCAATCCTTCGAGAGAGATTCTTTCTACCGTGATTGTAATACATCTAACTAAATACATAATTTTTATTAAGCTGCCACAATTAAGTATATCAAATGAAAACTATTAAGTCAATTAGTCAAGCAATAATTGATTACGCGACAATTGCTCCGATGACAATTGCTTCTCCAACAATTTAATTAGGTAATTATTGTAGTGGAAAGTGTGGTGTAGTGTTTCTTTGGTAGAAAGAAGTTGCTTTGATTGGTTTCATAAGAAGCGTGTGTGAGTTTGTGCGTTCTATTTACTTATGTACAAAACGAAAATATTCATTTCATTTTCTAAGATGAAAATACATTTACGGTTTGCATAATTCTTTATTTATATAATTGCCACGGTAGAATATTTCTGTCTATTTCAGGTTATTTAATCGAAATTGTTTTTCATTAAATATGCTGAATCGTGGCGTACAAATGAAAGTGAAAGAATCTTTTACGCTTGAAATAAAAAATGCCGCGGAGACCATTGTTCCTAAGGACGATAGTTCCTGAAACCGCTGTACTCAGACGAGGGTGTGTGATTTTCAGTTATAATTTGAGAACGGAATCTTGTCAGTTCTGTACAACATTCGTGGGACACCCTGCGTAATTACTTAAACATGCACAAATTTTCGTGCTATGCGCTAACCTGAACAGTAGTAAACAAGCGATCAACACACTTAAACGCCCCCCTGCCGCCTCCTTGCTTCTTTGCGCCCCCTATGTAAACCCACCGCCCCCTAGAGGGCGGTACCACCCACTTTGGGAACCACTGCCCTACAGCGTATACCTAATTTCACGCCACGCAACTTACACTTTGATGAAACTTATACCACCAAAGTTACATTTAATCCATTGATTTTATGCCACCCAGCCTGCCGGTTTTCTCCTGCCCCGTATTCATTCCAAGTAACACTTGTAGATAAAACTCCCACAAGATGCTTTTTGGAAAAGGTTGTAATATGGGACGAGTCGTGGTTTCACCACTATAATCCTAAGCTGAAGTCACAAATTCCAATTTGGAACGCCCAGAGCGACCCAGGCCTCCGAAAGCGAAGGTATGACAAAGTGCCGGAAAATATGCATTTTGTCATACAGTAAAACCTCGATTATCCGACCCTCGATTACCGGACTTTGGGTTTAACCGACCATAAAATAGCGATAGTCGGTAAGCATGTAAGAGTTGCATCCAGTGTAAAACGGTTCAGACGGGAAATCCTCGAGAGTCGGTTCACGCGATAAATCGCCTGACAGATATTCACGCGGAAGATCATAAGCGCTAATTGAAATAAAATTATGATTGGATATTTATTAAATGCCTTCTAATGTATAAAACAACAAGTTTCATAGTTCACGTAAGGATTTCTAGAAGAAAATCTCCCGAAATTTGCTTCTTATGAGGTGGCAATCCCTCTGACAGTTATTCAGTCGGGAGTCCACTGCTAATTTAATTGTAATATTTTCGTTAATAATATTTTACTATACTATATTATATTTTAATTTTCACTTTAAAATGTCCTGAGCTGTACGTGAAATACTTAAATAAATACATAATGTTCCTAAATGAGCAATTTTTCCATTATCTACGAATTATCCGACAATTCGGTTTATCCGACGGCCATTTCTTTCCATATAGGTCGCATAATCGAGGTTTTGATGTATTTGAAAAAATTTGAGTAAACGGCAATCCAGGAGTAAACGAGATGAACTATTCCAATGCGCTGAGAGGCCCGCTATCAATATAACTCATGAAAAGACCTCCATCCCGTTGAGCGTATTTGGATCTTGCGTCACGATAACGCGCCTGCGCATTGTTCTCAGGTTTTCCAACGAACGATCAAAGAGTTTGGGTTGGAGATCAAAGCTCATTCGCCATATTAACCAGAATTAATACCGGGCAATTTTTTATCTTACAGGAAGTTAAAAATAATTGAGAGTTCACTGTTTTCAGTGCAATAATGAGCAAAACAGTGCTGTTACGCCGGGTGACGAGGCTTTTGGGCGAACCCAAGAGCGTTGCGCTCCAGCCCGATGATGAGGATTTAGCGCGACTTTAAGAGCAGAGCACAACAAAGTGGGTGAATATGGCGTCCTTTATTTGATCCTAGCCGGACTACTTTTCGGTTTGAGCAACTCATACTCAATTGCAATCCGCACGATCTGTTACAATCGATGCTATTAATCTGCAAAAAAATCTCCCTTCCAAGCCATTCCTCGTTCAAATTTTGACCCACGTTTATAACCTGGGGGGGTGAAAACGATTTTTTCGAGTTTCTCTCTAAATATCGAGGAGACTATCATATTTTATATGAACAGATGCAAAACCACATAAAAATGTTATCTCGACATACCACCGCGGTAGTATTACCGTTTTTTATTGCAAGTCGTAGTAATAACCTTTGCTTGAATTTGTCTGATTGCATTTCGATTGTAAAAAATGCTCCAAATAATTTTTATTTATTACCAGAGGATCTGTCCAAGATCTTATTTTAACGGAGGCTACAAGCATATTTTGTTGCAAATATCATATAAACTTGGGAATTGTTTCATATTTATATTACATTGAAACGATTTCGAGTCGACTGAAGTATATGACATCAAAACAGAACACTTAGAATAATTGTTACTCTTGCCATTATTCCATATGGGCACTTGAACGGCGGCTAATTAATTTCCTGAATACAGCTCTGGTCATTGGTTGAAAACTTCAGAATATTAAACGCCTCTCTAAAAAGAAATAAAAATTTTGTAATTTCGAAGACTAAACAAGGATAAAAATATATGCTGAACAGTGTACAAAGTTATTTCTTGTTTTTTTCCTTTATTTTAACATTCTGAAATTAATTGTTTTTTTGGAAAACTTGGCAATTTTGACAACTTAAATCAGGCATCATGAATATTTTTGTAAGTGGTGCCAAAGAGAGACCGCATTTATATACAATCGATAACAATTACCTTCCTCTGAATTATCGAACATTGTGCGCTAAAGGATTATTTAAGATTCCTAAATTCATTAAAGATTTAGCTCGTCTTATGCCTGACAAAAATGTATAAATAAGTGCTTCTGTAACATTAAATTTAAAAATGAAATACTTATCTCAGGTATGAAGTTTTTCTTAAGCTTGTTGCAACTATTAGAGATACCTGATATAAGTAACTCATTTTTCAACTTTTAAATACGTGAGTGCTTACTCTTGAAAAGCAGTTATTAATTTAAAACTAATTCAAATGCAACAGAACTTAAAATATGTGGCAAATCAAAGCAAGAGTCAGATATTTCTACTCTGTTACAAATGACTTTAAATGGTACTAAGTTTTGCGAAATTCTTTTTCCGATGAGAATTATTCGATTTAAATATGACAGAAAACCACCTCAACGGACTGAATTACAAACAAAAGTAGAATAAAGAAAACCAGCGCCGACCTTACGCATACCAAATTTTGATTCTTCCCAAGCACTTTGAATCAGGAATTCCATTTAAAAGGCCTTGAATTAAAGGACTACTAAGTTGGAAGACATGGTCGTCTTTCTCTAAAATGGCGTAATGCATCCGATGTGACTTCCCCACGTCAGCATGGAGAGAGGAAAATAAATAAGGAATTAAGTAGGATAGGGATAGGAAAGAAGTTGAAAAGACTAAGAGAAAGGAGAATAGGGCAAGATAGAGGAAAGACAGAAATAAAACAAATTTATTTGGACGAAATTGAGACTGTAGAATTCCTTTTTACATTTAATCTTTAAAAAACAGAAGAATATTAGAGAGAGAGAAATACAGAGCGATAGATGAGAGGGTAAATGAGATGGAGAGGACCAAAAAGAGACGGAGAAGGGAAAAGAGAGAAGAAAGGCGGAGAGAGAGGGAAAGTGGCAGAGAGAGGGAGAGGGGCGCAGAGAGAGGGCAGAGGAGAAAGCGAAACAGGAGCTGAGAGAGAAATATAGGCAGAGAGAGGGGGAAAGAAGGGAAAGAGAAAATGGAAGAAAAGGTGAAGAGAAAGAATAGAGAAAAATCGGGACAGTGTGTGGGAGATAAGGATAGATAGGAAGACAGGGATATAAAAGGAGAGAAACAGGAAAAGAGATTGGAGGAGGCAAGAAAATGGGAGAGAGAGATGAGAGAGAAAGGGGCAGAGAGAGGAGAGAAAAGAGGCAGAGAGAGGGAAGAAAAAAGGCAGAGAGAGGAGAGAAAAGAGGCAGAGAGAGGGAGGAAAGAGACAGAAAGAAAGGGGAAAAGAGGCAGAGATAGGGAGGAAAAGAGGCAAAGAGAGGGAGGAAAAGAGGTCAAGAGAGGGGGGAAAGAGACAGGAAGAGGGGTAAAAGAGAGAGAGGGAGAAAATGAGGCAGAGAGAGGGAGGAAAGTCAGAGAGAGGGGAAAAAGAGGAAGAGAGGGGGGGAGGAAGAGGCAGAGATAGGGAGGAAAAGAGGCAAAGAGAGGGAGGAAAAGAGGACAAGAGAGGGGGGAAAGAGACAGGAAGAGGGGTAAAAGAGAGAGAGAGGGAGAAAATGAGGCAGAGAGAGGGAGGAAAGTCAGAGAGAGGGGGAAAAGAGGCAGAGAGAGAGGAGAAAAGAGGCAGAGGGAGGGAGGAAAGTCAGAGAGAGGGGGAAAAGAGGCAGAGAGGGGGGGAGGAAGAGGCAGAGAGAGGGGGGAAAGAGGCAGAGAGAGGAGAAAAGAGGCAGAGGGAGGGGGGAAAGAGGCAGAGAGAGTGGGGAAAGAGGTAGAGAAGGGGACAATGAGGCAGAGAGGGGGGAAAAGGGCAGAGAAAGGGAGAGAAATAAAGGGGAGAGAGAGAATGAAGGAATAGAGAAAAAGAAGTGAAGTGAAGATAAGGATATAGAGAAATGGGACTGAGAGGCCGAGAAGGGCAGATGGAGAGCGGAAGTAAAAGAGAGAAGTAGTTGAAGAGACTGAAGGGGGCAAGGAAAAGAGAGAGAGAGAAAGATGAGAGGGAAGAAGGGAAAATTGAGATCGACAAAAAAGAGGGATACAGAAGAAAGAAGAAAATGACAATAAAAAGAAAAAGGAAGAAAGAGAGACATCAGCCGCGGTGAACATAACGTAATTAACCGAAGAATCCAATCGCCATTCTTTACTCGATTAGCTCTCCACGTCGTGACGTCGAGAAACAACACACACTCTTTTGAAAGATATTCCTCTCGTGTTATTTTCTACAAAGCGACGGTGTTGTGTGGTGCTCAAACCGGCGACACTATTTAGGGAATCCCAACAAGAGATAGAGAGAGGATGGGGAATAAAGTGAGGGGAGGGGAAGAGGGGTGAGAGAGAGAATGGTTCTTCAGATACTGAGGAGCAAAGAGGCGGTGGCGTTATTTTTACCCTCCCGCCGTCGTGTTAAATCTCTCTCTCTCTCCCACCCTCTCTCCTTCCCTCCCTCCCTCTCTCCCTCCCTCCCTCTCTCTCTCTCACCCACTCCCTCCTTCCCTATATCTCCCCCCTCCCTCCTACTCCGCCACCGCTGACTAGCATCCACTTAACCTCATTTTCTCCGAAGTCAACTCTGACAGAGGAATAAAGAGGGGACCCTTATAAAACTTCATTCACTTCCTTTCAAACTACATCCTCCTTCCATAGACACATCCCTGCTGCGAGTGCGTATTTTTTTGTCAATTACCCTCGTATACGAATAGTCTCCTTTCCATTAGTTTCAGATGTGTGATATTTTTATAAGCGAAAATTTCTGATTTTTTTGCCAAGAATTTTTTTCATTTTGCAATGGCAATCGATATATAAAGTTCGATAGTATACGTCAATCGATGTATATGGCTCCATGCGATACGGAGTCATTCGATAGCTTTGGCGTGATTCAATTCGAAGCTAATTGAAATCGATGGTAAAGAAGCGATATGATATAAATCGATGTTGATCATTCGATACGGTTTGCTTCAATCGATATCCATGATCCAATGTGATACCATCTCAACCGATATTGATGATTGATTATGATACAAAGTCAATTACTTATATAGCTAAGATGAGAGGAAATGCCGGCTTGAAAAGTTACTATTGGAAAACAATGGTTGCGTCGCGATTTAAGATATAAACAAAATCAGGTGTCTCGGGCTCCAAACTTTATGACGTTTGTATTAACTGAGCATCCAAGAAATTATTATCGAAGGTGGGAAATATTTTTCATTCATAATATAAACTTATTTCTCTTGGATGACACGGTTTATCGATGTTCATAATCTGTAACCCTCCGGGTGTGCAACCTTTAAATTTATTTTGTTCATAAAACTTAAAGAAAAGTGATTCTTACCTTATAAGACTCCCTGAATATAATTTGATATAATTACAGTACAAAATATAATTGACATAAAAGCAAGGTTCTTTTAAAAATACATATTTTTTGTAATTCTTCTCTATTGAATAGTGCAATCTTTCCTTGCACCTTTTGGGACGCGTGGCATAGATTTCGAAACCTAATATCAACCCTAGCCGTTTACTGCTCAATATGTTTTTCACCTACAATAGATTCCGCCGCAATTCCGCCTTCGATTCGGACTAAATGGAATCAATCACAATTAACGGCTTTGCAGAGATCTTTTCTGCATTTATATCGACCCTTTTTAATAATTCAAAATATCGTTCATTAGCTGAAACTAGAATCCGATCATGAACAATATTTTTCATTTTTTAACTTGTGGATCGAGTGACTCATAATCTATACTTGATAACCAATTTTTGTTGAAGTTGTGCAAATATATGCATCGTACGTGATCTCAAATATATTTTAGTCGCTTAATTTACACAAATTCCATTTGATTGGATCCTTATGAAAAATATTCCTTTTTTAATTCCCAAAATGGATTTCTGTTGAGTCCAAAACAAATGAAATGCCGTTTTAAAATGATAAAATCGATACCAATTAGGAATCGCAAACGATAATCAAAAGTTAATTTAAACAAGCAATCAAGAACAATCGACTCTTATCTAGGGTGACCATACGTCCCGGTTTAGCCGGGACAGTCCCGGATTTTAGATGTTGTCCCGGCTTCCCGTCCGGTTTAGTATTTGTCCCGGTTAAAAATTCTTCTTATTTTTTATTTCATAAATATGGAATAAATCACCTTCCACCAGTTTTAGCTTATTGCACTAGCAATCCATTTATTAGGAATTAAAATCTCATCTTCAATTAAGATTAAATGAGTGCGATCTGTAAGGGGTGACTATAGATGCGGTGTGCAGCGCACTCCGATAGCCGAGTGCACGCAGAGCACATTTAGCTATACGACTTTCGAAGCAATTATTTATGTTTTAGATCATCGCTATTTACTTTAACGAACTAATTTTGTCTAAAACGTTATATATAACGGTTATCACGCCATAATAGTTTCTTAAATGTTGCCAGATACGGTTTTAACCACGGCTAGAAATGATACGCGACGTGGCCTTTCCTAAATGCTTTCGTGGCGATGGGGGTACTCTCTGGAACAAGAGAATAAGCAGGCTGTCAGGTGGCGGGATGGTTTCTTCAGTAGGCTTAGGTTATTGAATAGATTCTTCTTCGAAATTTCCCCTGCTTCTTGTCTTTATGTCGCTGCCGACGTATTGTCCTAGCAAAAAGGGTCTGTTGGAGATATTGTCACCCTGGGTGGTGCTGGAAGTTGCTAATTGGAGTGGTGGGGAGGAGAATGGGATTCCCAGGATTTTCAACGAATGGCGAGTGAAGGGGAAGGAGCCTACCCACGTGGGACATTGCCTTCGAATGCGCTCAATGTGCACACTCCGGTCGCCTAGCCTTTTTGAGAACCCTCGCACCGGGTGCAGTAAAGATAGTATAATATGAATCCTCTCTCTTTCGAACCGCAAGTAGGGGCGATGGCCATGTCAACGACCTACGCTATCGGCAAGGTGCCGGTAAAAGGATGAAACAAAGTCATCGGTTTATACCTTGGTTCTCCTTCCACCCTCATTCACTGGTGTCGGTTCGTTTTGTTCTTACGAATGGCTATAATTTGAGAAGCTTTTTAGATGTCTCTTCTCGAGTTTACCCAAAAGGACTACAATGATATTTCTAAATACACATTTTGGAATTTACCTCCCCCCCCCGTTTGCTTAGAGTACTTCCCCACTTCTGAGCTCTTCCATCTCCCAAAATCCTATACAAGGGACCTTTCTCTATCTTGGGTTTTCCCGTCATTGTTTTCAAGAGCTTACGAGCGTTTTAAGATCATTCATTCATTGATTCGCTAGCGCGTGTGTGATAGTTTGCTGGAGAAGTGCTATAAGTTGCAAGTAACGCAGAAGTATATAGTCGGTACAGACAATCAGGTTTTGCGTTTTATCGTGTCCCACAATTTAGCATTACAGCAGCAGTTCTACAAGTATTCGAAATACCATCACTTCAAGAGTGATTATTACTGCTTTGGAGATAGTCGACGAACATGCAGCGGAAGAATTCTACAATTATCTGTAAGTGATTTCTTACGAAGTTTTTATTGTTTATTTTCTCTATATTCGAATTCAAAGCACTAAAAATGCAACAATCAATGTCTGATAAAAGTATTATTATTTTTAAAATTATTCCGTGGAATTTATCTTTAAAAGGGAATTTATATATTTAGTCATAGTATTATACTTTATTCAGCATTGAAGATGTATAGTTAAATTTTGTATATTATTAACGTGAATCATTATTTGAACATTTTCAGATAAACCTTGATTAAAATGAAATCAAACAAACAAAAGTGCCAGAAAACGTTGCATTTTTATATCAATTCTTCAGAAAAAGAATCAATAATAAATTCGAGCAATCAAGAAGTGGAAGTTGCAGTGTCTACACTACTACCTGTCGACTCCTTGAAGAGAGATGTATACGCTTATGAAGATAACAGTTATTTCATCGGTTCATTCGGTAGATATCGAACATTATATTAGTGATAGTAGTGCAACGGTGAAGAATGATATCGGTATTTACCTTGGAGGAAAATTAAATAATTTAACAAAGAAAGAACTTTTAGAAAATCCATTTTGTCCACCTAAAAAGTATGTCTTTCCTTTTTCTGAGCATCAAAAGAAGAAATCTTATAGCGCAAATGCCACATACATTTAAAAAACGACTCAAAACTCAATTATTGATTGTAGCGGCGATGGTGTCTAAATTAAGCACTGTTATTAGGTATGTTTATAAAAATAAAATTAGGGAAGATTTCATTGGTTTTGTGGATTTGCACGATGAAAATTTCACATCAGGAATTATACAAGACCTAGAACCTAAATTAGGGGGGGATGTGCTAGGAAAATCAGTTGTTCAGTTATTAGTAAAAAATAATCTTGGAATGAAAAACTGTGTTGGTATTTGCACCGATAACTGCCGTGCCATGGCTTTTGAGCAGCGTGGTGCTGCTTCAGAAATCCGTAAGGTTTCTCCCCATGCGGTTAGAGTTCCTTGCCAAAGCCATTCATTGAACTTGACTTTGTCGAAATCGCCTGAAATTAGGTCAATTAGAAAATGTTTTGAATCAATGGGCGAGGTTATTAATTTTTATCATTTGTCTGCTAAGAGAAGTTTTCTTTTAAAGAGAGAAATGGGTGGGGGATTAAGTAGCTTGTGCGATACACGCTGGGTAGAAAGGCATAATGCTTGTTTAATGTTTGAGAAAAAATTTTCCATAATTACCAAGATATTGAACGTTATCAGTAATTGGGATGATAGGACATCTTCAACAAAGGCAAATTTACTCCTCAATAATCTCATGACAAGCGAATTCATTGTTTCGATGAAATGCATTACTTTTATTTTTTCCTTAACACTTCCGGTTAGTAAGTCATTACAAAAAGAATCCCTATATCTGTATTCAGCTATAAAATGCATTGAGGACATCATTTGCTTATTAGATTGTGAAAGGAAAAGGGTTGACGAAGTATTTAATAGAATTTGGAAAAGCGCTAATGAATTTTCGGATATTTTGGAATTAATGCTCATTAAGCCCTGGTATGCATCAAGACGAATTAACTGTTCGGAAACCGCTGAGGAATACTATCGACGTAGTGTATTTATCCCAATGATTGATACTCTCCTAGTTGATTTTTGAAGCTGTTTTTGTGATGATACACTGAAGGCATTTAATTTGGAAAATATATTACCGAAACAACTATTGTGTTTGGATCAAGTTGAGTTAGATAATACTGCAACGTCATTATGGAAAAAGTATTCTAACTTTTTGAATGTTTCCATTATTTCAAATTCTTTTACTATTTTTCTAAGCGAATTAATAATGTGGAAAATCAAATGGGAACGTGAATATAAGTGTAATAACATTAAAATTGGCATGAGTGCCTGTGAAGTTTTCAGTATGTGCGACGAGAAAATTTATCCAAATTGCAAAATTTTATTAAAAATTTTACTCACTCTTCCGATAAGTGTTGCTAGCTCTGAACGCAGCTTTTCGGCTTTGCGACGATTAAAAACTTGGTTGCGGAACAGAATGAGTGAAGAAAGACTTTTGGGTTTGGCGTTACTCCATATACATCAAGATATTCATCTTGGCCCGGAAGAGATTTTAGATTGTTTTGCTAATTCTGGCAATCGACGACTTGATTTTTAAAATAAAATGTTAAGAAGTGCTATACAAAGTTAATAAAATGTCACAGATACCAGATTATTTTTTTTCTTTTTTACATTATGCGAAACATAAGCATTATACATCATTTTCGCAAAATATGTATTATTATAAGGGAGGTCAATGTATGCGTGGTTTTCAAAATATATTTCACCTAAAATAGGGTTTATGATAGAAAATATACTATACTATTATTTGTTGTGATAATCTCTTTAAAAAGTCCTGGATATAATTTTGACGAATATAGGGAGTAGTATTTGAAAATTGTCCTATTTACGAGGAAAATAGTACTTAATCGCCCCCCCCCCCCCCTTGGGAGGTTTCTAGATCCGCCCTTTATTTGTTCCCATCAATTTTCTGACCAGTTCTGTAATAATTTTGTGCAAATAATGCTAGAACTTGAAAAAATTATGGGCTACTTTTGTAAAGAAAATTATGGCCAAGCTACGCAGAATTTATCTATTTGGCATGTAAGCAACAAAAAACAAAAGATCTTATATTGTCCCAGTTGTGTCTCGGGTTCTCTTCCCCAGGACATGTTGTGTCCCGGTTTTACGTTCTCAGAATCTGGTCACCCTACTCTTATCTCACTGTTGAATCATCGAGTTTGAATTTAATAGTATCCAATATAGTGGCGAACAATTTAACGGTGTGGTGGAATTTATACAGAACTTTATATCAATTACCTCTCCCAGCGCAGGTCTAAAAAACTATATTTAAAATGTTAAAAGCTTCTTATTGTCTTCCAATGTGAGGTATTTGGCTTGACTAAAATGTCTTCGTGTCATTCAGAACCGTGTTTTTAATCTCCAAGAAAAAATGGTTTGAATAAAGGTTTGAAATAAATATTTTATACTTTTCAAAATTATGGAATCACTTTAAAAACATAAATAACTGTATCAGCGAGATGACCTGGAACTTGAATATTTTTCATTAACTTACCTTTCTAATCTCTTACTCAAATTAAAAACTGGCCAATCGTATTTACTGCGAACATAATATTAACCTTCCCAACTTAACCAAACACGGGAAATTTTACATTTCTTTCGCCAAAAGATTTTAAGCTAGTTAACTTTTTATTTTTTATTTTGGAAAAAAGTTTTTTGATTAAATTTACGCCACGATTGATTAAAACGATCCTATTTATGATCGTTGGGATCCTTTTGTTTTTAAATACGATTCGTTTCATCAAGAAATCTGACTCTCGTACCCAGCCATAACGAAATTATACATCCACATTATCACGAACCAAAAAAAACTCCGACCATTTTCATCTCAGCGCAGACGCAACTCCATCACCGAATCCACTCCTCCCTTCGCCGTCGCATGTCTGATCCATAACACTGCGGAACGATAATAAAACACACTGCCACGGTCCCACGAGAAACTATTCTAATTTAAAAAATAAAATACAAAATGAAAAATAAACCCTGAACGACTTTCAGAGAAAGGACGCGGTCGTCTCCAATCTACTCTTTGTGTAATTAACCGAGATATGATAAAAAACCAACAACGGGCAAAAATCCTTTCCTTTGTCCTTTCTATTACTCTCTCTCAGCCGGCATTTTCCATGGATTTTGCACGGCAATCCCTCAACTCGGCGGCGGATAGATTTTAAAAAATAAAGAGAAAAAAAGAGAGCGAGAGAAAGAACATCCAACCGAAACCATTAACCTCCATTTCCTCTTGTTCGAGAGCTGGTCAGCCGGCTACATGTAAGAGGAGGGAGAGTGGAGAGAGAGAGGGGGACAAGTTGGGAGAAGTCTGTTTGGAAGGACGGCATAACGGGGTTAGAGAGAGATGGGGGAACTGCGAGAGGGGGAAATACCTCGTGCACAGCGCTTCTGATGAACTGCCAAAAACCATGGAACAGAAGAGATAGAGATAGAGACGGATAGAGAGGGTTTAGAGAGATGGAAATGCGATTATATAAATTTGTGTATATATGAATACACACACATATGTGTGTATTTATATTTATATATATATATATATATATATATATATATATATAGGCACATATGTGCATACATACATGCCGAGAGTGGAAGAGAGTGAGGATAAGCGAACTAACGCTCCATCCACCGATGTTCCCAACAAGATAAATGTCTATGGCCGGCCCAGAGTCACCATGGAGAGGTCAATAAAGGTCTCCTGCGCTTCTATCCGTCCAATCCAACCCCCCCTCCTCCCCCCTCAACTCCAACTACATATCCCCTGTTCGCCATTCAGTCTCCATCCCCACCCATTTCCAAAAATCTCCACACCTTCACCGGAAATTCCTCTCTCAGTCTCTCGACCGCCGCCAAAATACACTTCCGTTCCTCTCTGGGACCACCGAAAAGGCAAGCAGAGGAGAGGGTCTAAAATAGTGTAGAAATGTTGCCTGGCACCCCCCTCCAACCACCCCGCCGTTTTCACTCCTCCCATCGGCCTCGGTAGACGGGTGGCTTAGAGTGCTTGACGTTGGATGACTTAGGTTCGAATCCCGCAGAGGGCATGGATGTTTGTATTATTAATTCCGGTTTAGATGTAGGAATAGGCTCGATAGCCTAAATGAGGAGCTCTCAGGCTATTCTCCACGGGCCTTACCTCAACAACTTCTGTAAGGCAGGAATATTTATATATTTGACAGCGGTCGGTTTTATTTGATATCAATTATGAAATCAAAAGGATATTGTTCGAGTACGTGGATACAATTAAGTTTTAATATTTTCGTATAACACATTACAAAATCAAAAGGCTTCTCCTTGCAGTTTATGCATGACCGGATAAGTAATTTTTAAGGTTTATATGGCACGAGCAGTGGTGCAAAGAGCCTCATGTGGCTCTTTTAGTAAAAACATTTAGTGACCCCTGGTCTAAATCATAATGTGTCATTCTGGGTTGGATGTTAGAGTAGATTCGATAGTATAAATCTCTCCTCTAAATAGAGAGGAATTTATTATTGTTATTATTACCTAGCCTGACTACGGAATTACATGCTAGGCAAGGATCCAGCTCCACCCTTCCACACACGGTATGCTATTACAGAAGCGAAATGTCACGTGGAAATCTATGCGGATGACAGTGCATTGAGAAAGCGAAGACAAAAACGGAACCTAACTACGTTAATACGTAATCGTGTGTGTGTTTGTGCGTGTTTGTGCGTGTTTGTGCGTGTGTGTTTGTTTGTGCGTGTGTGTTTGTGTGCGTGCGTGCGTGTGTGTGTATATCATTATATATAGACGTTTCTTACAGAGGAGAATATAACATTTAACATATTACATATAGGAGGATACTAATGTCCAGCCCAAACTACAAGAGCTAGAGAGCTGGAAGTTTCTTTTGTAGATATGATGGAGAAACCTACAGATAAAATGAGACAACTCACCTAAGTGACATGAGTTCGACTCCAGAAAATCCGAAATTTGCGTTTTATCCCAAAAGAAAAGCATTGCGGCATTTTTGAAAATTAATTTTGGGCACTTGCCTGTAAGCTAGAAAAATGAAATTT
The DNA here is from genome assembly GCA_028673005.1 of Tanypteryx hageni. Classification (NCBI taxonomy): domain Eukaryota; kingdom Metazoa; phylum Arthropoda; class Insecta; order Odonata; family Petaluridae; genus Tanypteryx; species Tanypteryx hageni. Next base: position 2,505,169 of record CM054118.1, on the reverse strand, counting down.
TCAGTGTTGCTAGATGGCCGCAATATCTATTAGGAACTATTGTTACTTTTGCTTACAGTGTCCTGGGTTCGATACCAGATACCCCGAAATATCTCCCATAAGTTAGCATGGGAAAAAGTTATCCCAGTGTGTAGACCAAACTATAAAGTTTAGGAAGCTTTCTAATTATTAAAAAAATTTCAACTCCGTAGCACATGCGAAATTTCATAAACTTTGAAAATTTGTTTGAACAATTGCAAATTTTTAGCGTCCGCATTGTTGCACTTTTTCATGAATTTCGTTTTTTCTAGACGGTTTTGCACATAATCCACCTATGAAAAAAATTTCGAATTTCCAGCACATCTGAAAGTGCCTAAACATTAGTATCCTCCTATATGTTATCATTATATATCGACGATTCTTACAGAGGAGGATACTAATATTTAGAGGCTTCCAGATGAGCTGTAGATTCGAAATTCTTTTCTTAGATAAGATTTTGTGCAAAACCTACTAGAAAAAACGAAAATCTTGAAAAAGTGCAAAAATGCGGCCGCTAAAAATTCGCAATTGCTTAAACAAATTTTCAAGGTTTATGTATTTCCAAATGTGATACGGGGCTGAAATTTTTTTAGAGGTAGGAAATGTAAAAAAACGAAATAGGTAAATGTTTAGATATTACGGGGCAAATCAGAGAGCTGAAATTTTCAAGGTATTTAGAGATTAGCCTATACAAACGAATAAACATTTCACAGTATCCATGAAATTCTTTTTTCGGCCGTTAAAAATTATTTAAATTTAAACAATTAGATAAATGCTATTTCACTTCGAAATGTGCTACAAATTTAAAATTTGGCATAAATGTGTGGCATTATTAACCCAATGTGGAAAACGTATAATATTCATAAAATTGCAAAAGTTAGCAATTGTTTTACTCCATTATTGTTCCATAAGGACAAAAAGAAATTTGGTACCTAGGAGAAATCATTTGAATTAAAGAAATATTTCCCATGATGAAATATATCTCTGAAAAATTAATGTTTTTTCAAGGTGAGATTAAATGCTTGCAGTATGCAAGCACCATCTACTAGTATGTTTTATCCTCCTACACTGTAAGAAACGTCTATATTAAATGATAGTAGAAGGGCAAGCAATTGAGTACCTAAACATTTATCTATTTGTTTAAATTTTAAGAATTTTAACACTCAAACAAATTAAAATATCAAAATTCCTATAATCCCTATTTCGTTTTTTTACAAATTCTGCATTAAAAAATTTAAGCTTCATAGCACATTCGGAAATACATAAACTTTAAAAATTTAATTCAACATTTGCGAAATTGTAGCGGCCGGATTATTGAGCTTTTTCAAGATTTTCATCTTTTCTATATAGGATTTGCTACAAAATATTTGTATAATTTTGAATCTACGACTTATAGTTTCCGAGATATATATTATTAAACTTAACTGTACAAATGTGGTAAAAACAACTCCTAAAATGCAACAATTTTGAAATTTTCGATATTTCTGGTTGGTTGAGAGAAAAATCCTATAGTCCTACAAAATTTCAGCTCCCTATGCATCTTAGATTGGTCTATACACTGGAATATCCTTTCCCCAAGCTAACTTATGGGAGGTTTCCGGAAAATCTTGGGTCAAACCCAGAACTCTTTTTAAAATATTTGTTTTTCTATATAGAATTTGCTACAAAATGTTTGCAAAATCTTATATCTACGACTTACAGTTTCTGAGAAAAAATTATTCAAAATTTTATTTACAAATGGGGTTAAAACAACCCCTAAAAATTAACAATTTTTAAATTTTCAATTTTATGGACAAAATTCTATAGTCGTGCAAAATGTCAGCTATAATTGTCATAATATATAGACGTTACTTACAGAGGAGGAGGATATAACATATGTATAACATATAGGAAGATTCTATTCTTTAGGCACTTCCAGATGAGCTGGAGATTCAAAATTTTTTTCTTAGGTAGGATTTTGTGCAAAACCAACTAAAAAAACGAAAATCTTGAAAAAGTTTAACAATGCGGCCGCTAAAAATTCGCAATTGTTTGAACAAATTTTCAAGGTTTATGTATTTTCGAATGTGCTACGGAGCTGAAATTTTTTTAGAGGTAGGGATTAAAAAAAACGAAATAGGGATTATAGAAATTTTGATATTTTAATTTGAGTTTCCGTTAAAAATTCATAAAGTTTAAACAAATAGATAACTGTTTACGTACTACGGGATGAGCTAGTAAACTGAAAACTTCAAGTTATTCACAGAGTAGTTCATTTGCACAAATAAACATTTGAATCTCTATATAAATATAGTGCGGCGGCCATAAAAAATGTTCAAAATTTAAACAATTAGAAAAATATTACTTCACTTCTAGAAGTGCTACAGCTTTAAAATTTGGCAGAAATGTGTAGAATTAGTACCCCATAATGGAGAAAGAATAAAAATTTTAAAATTGCAAATTTGGGGATTGTTTTAATTTTTTAATTTTTACATAAGGGAAAAACGAAAATCGCGGCGAATGTTAAATCTAGCTTATCTAAAAAGGAAGATAATATTTAAATAATTTTTAATATTTAAAAATTTATAACGGCCGCAATAACAATTTCACGGAAATACTCAAATGTTTTATTGTGAATATGCACTAAGCTCTAAATAACTTTAAAATTTCAGCTACATAGCTCTCCCAATATCTAAACTCGTAAATAAACCAACACTATCTCCAGGTCAACAGCACTTCAGCCACGTGGAGCCTGTATGTATTAGATAATTAATTCCACGAATTCTAGCAGAATATTTATGATTTCCCGCTTAATTGAGACAACTATCCGTAATTTCCAAATTCTCTGGCAATCGGCTCTTGCCCAAGTTTTCGTATTTCAAGTTTCGTGTCACAGATTGCTCTGCATGAGCAATAAGAATAATCATCATTAAGACATTAAAATTATAAAAAGAATAGGATATTTTATGTTAAGATTTCATTTTCATCCATGCCTCAAGCACGTATTTTGACAAAAAATCACGAAATTGGTATGACGCCATAATATTTGACCACTGAAAAGAGTAAAAATTTCTCGAAAATCTACGAAACACAACATTAAAATACTTTTTACGTTTTTCTAAATTTCTTATGTTAGTATAATGACATCATCCTATGTTTACGTCGTATTTTAAAAACAATGGCATAATTATGTATAAGTGAGATAATAATTTTCATTTTCTGCAAAATTAAGTCATATATCCGAAATTCTTAAATTCTCTGGCAATCGGCTCCCGTCCAAGTTTTCAGGTTTCGAGTCTTAGATCGCCCTGTTTCAGCAATAACTATAATCATCATAAAGACAATAGCTTATATGTTACACTAAAATTTATGTAAAAATTAGGATATTTTTTCTGTTCGGATTATGGCATCATAATCCGTGCATTTTAATACGTCTCCGTATAAAAAAATAACAACAACAACACACCTTGACGCTTTCCCTTGCGATTAAAAATTTTCACTTAATCATGCATACGATGTTGGCTGAAATCAAATAATGCAATCTAAAACTTAAATCCATGCTCTTGAAATATGGAAAATAATTTCCCATTGAAAGGCATTGGAATCGTTGCTATGACAGTTAATATTTTTCATTGTTGAAAACCGAAAAACTTTTTGTAATTATCAACTTTTATATTAACTACACTGTGTGTGCGCGTGTGCGCGTGTGCGCGTGTGTGCGTGTGTGTGCGCGCGTGCGTGCGTGTTTTTCGGACCCCGTCTAATCTGAAAAAATCCAAAGCTGCATCCGGGGTTCAAACGGCCTCACCATCGCGTGATACGAATGATTTAATCAACTCGGACACCAGATCCTCCGTTGACTCTACGATAAATGTGCATTTAAATTCTCGTGGGATGGTAGACAAGCGTCAATCATAGCAACGAGATTAAACAAACTATCGTCATTGTTGTTGGTGTAAGAGAAGTCTCTTTATTTTAATATGAACTTGTATTGAAACGAGTACTCCTACGTTTTTGAAGGGTTATTTCTGCTAATAATAGTTTTTATTTATCGTAATTATCATTGATAGTAAGTTTTTATTTATCTTCAGAACTTTTCATCTTTATTCATTTAAGATTATTCTGCAAATTATTTTTCCTATGAAAAGACCCTTTAAAACCTCGGTGAATTGTGATTGTTGCGATTACTGACAAGGAGAGGACATGGTAGTGTAGTGGATTTTTATGAAACTTGGTAGGTGTATAGCTCTGGATTCCGGGATCATTTTGGGCGCATGCGTCGCATAGTTTTTCCAAAAATCGCGTTTAAATATTGAAATTTCACGTCCACTGCTATAAATATATTACTTCACGCCTAATTGATCAAGTAATTGTTGGCGGTGAGCGTATAGTGAGTGCGTCCGAAAAGTGATGGCGCGAGTTCGCCTCCCTCTTGGGTAGCTTCTTCTTTCTTTCATTCCTCCTCCTTTTAGAAATCCTTTTTCGTATTTCGCATTAAAATTTAACTGGGCAGTCACAATATTTTTATTTTTTTCTATGTTGTTATGTGTAGATCAGGATTTTTTTATCAAGTCATTCAACTCACCAAAATGAACTGCTGAAAATTCCGTTAAAAGTGCAATAATATCTTTCACCAGTTCATTTTCCTTTATACTTTCAACATTCCTTTGCCTGATATACCTCCACTTAATGGACTTAAATTAAGTATTCCGAGGAAGTATTCGCAAAAATAATTTCAAATATCCTTTCCATGTCATAAGCATCAATATAGGATGTAGCGTGTGCCGAGATCAATGAAGAATATGCGATATAATAATTTCAACTTTATTGAAACAATCGTGCGTTGAAATGACTAGAGCTAGAAAACTTGAAAGAAGAAATAGAGTTGAGATGATGGGAAGGAGAAAGACTATGTAATAACTATGAGAAAGGCAAGAAAACTAGAGAACTTGAAAGAAGAAATGAAAAAATGGAGTTGAAATAATAATACTGAGCGAAACTAGATGGGAAGGAGAAGAATAGTTCAACTCGGAAGAGTTCACGGTAGTTCACTCTGGAGGAAATAGTGGGGAAAGGAGAGTCGCACTGGTAAATATGATGAAAACCGTGACAAAGATAATAGCAACGAACGAAAGCCTGATGGCAATAAAGCTGAAAGCAGTCCCAGTGAACATCCTGATAAACGAGGTATGTATACCAACGTCAGCACATGAAGATGAAGAAATCGAGGAGATTTACGAGCAAATTGACGACATTTACGAATAAGACGGAAGAGGAAAGGTTAACTGCATAACAATAGGAGATTGGAACAGCATCTTCGGAAAAAGACAGGAAGAAAATGTTGTCGGGCAATACGGACTTTGGAAGAGAAACACAGAAGAGGGAAAATAGGTAGAATTCTGCATCAATAATGACCTTGGAGTGACTAATACATGGTTCAAAAGCCATAAACGAAGGTTGTACACATGGAAAAGCCCAGAAGATAGCATGAGATACCAAAGAGATTACATCCAAGTAAAACGAAGATTCAGGAACAGTATAAAGACCAGGAAGGCATTACCAGGAGCAGACTTTGATTCAGATCACAGCCTTCTAATAGTTGACGTAAGTACAAAACGGAAACAAATAAGAAAAATGGGAAGAGGAAGACAGACATGGAACCTAGAAAACTGAAAGAAAGTCAGGATGTAGTCAGCCTGAAGTTGGAAAATCTCCTAAGAAATTTGGAAAACAAACCAAAGACCGTGGATTATAGAATAGGAAGAAATTAAAACCACTCTCAAGGATACCTTGGATAAAGAGATGGGAAAACAAGAGAAGAAAATCAGAAAACCATGGATCACTAAGGAAACGCTGGAGAAAATGGATGACAAACGAAAATGGAAAAACGTCAACAGTGACCAACGTAGTGCTAAATATAGACGTATAAATAATTAGTTGAGAAGGGTAATAGATAAAACTAGAGAAAATTGGATAAAAGAAGAATGTGATGAAATACAACAAATGGAGAAGGTATGATGGTACGATATGATGTACAGTAGGGCACTGGAATTAGAAGGTAAGAAGTCTAATGGAATTCGTGGTAAAGGAATTATTAATAGGGATGGGAAGATCTATTTTTAGCGGCAGAAGGGGATCATTGAGGAACTCCCGAAAATTATAAATATTGCAGTAATAACAGGTAGAAAATACGGCATGGAAATAAATACAGAAAAATCAAAGGTCATTCGAATATCAGGCAAATAAGAGAATCTGAACGTAACTATTGAAGAAAAGCCCTTCAAACAACTTTTAGATTATAAATATATTGGAAGCGTCATAAAAAGAGATGCAAAATGTACGGATGAGATCAGGACTAGAATAGGAAAAGCAAAAGCGGCTTTCAGAAGAAAGAAACACCTACTTACGGGGAATATAAGGTAATATATCCGCAAGAAGTTCATAAAATGCTATGTATATATATAATATAGTATAGTACGCGGCAGAAACATGGACGCTAAGGAAAAATGACAACAAATACTTAGAAAACTTTAAAATGTGGGCTTGGAGGAGAATACTAAAGATAAAAAGACAGAAAGGATGAAAAACGATGAAGTGTTACGAAGAGCAGCAAATGATTATACACACTATCAGAAAGAGGAAGGCTAACTGGGTTGGACATTACCTGAGGAGAGAGAGTGATTAAAGTGTTATAAGGAAAACTAAATGGAGAAAGGTAAAGAGGTAGGAAAAGGTATCAGATGATACAAGATTTGAAAGGGAAAGCAAATTATCAAGATATGAAAAGGGCAGCGGAAAATAGGAGTATATGCAGAACCAGATTTAACCATGAACAATCACGGACCTGTCTACGGCAGACTACCTATGATGATTATATATATATATATATATATATATATATATATATATATATATATATAGATGTCAACAAGGTGTTGGGATGAGGAAACCCAGTGAGCACTCACCAATCAGACGACTTCAGGTTGGCGAAGCCCCGGGGATGTCGAAGCGACACACGTAAAATAACACAAAAACACAGAAACATTACAAACGTAAAGCTTTCGGAACTACTCCTTCTTCAGCTACAGAGAGAGAACTGATGGCGGTGACACTGGGTGGAGGCATGGGGGTGGAAGGGCAGTGCGGAAAGGTCGAGGATTGGAGGAAACGGAGGGGGTTGGGGATGGGTAGGGTGTTGGGAGAAGACAGAAAGGGTGTGAAAAGCTATCGAAGGTTGAGGCCTGGGGGAGTGAAGGAGTTTAGGAGATGGATATGCGAAAGCTCCCACTGACGGAGTTGGGGAGCCGAAGCATTGTCGGGGAGAGCGCGAATGACTCTCACTGTGAAGCAGTTGTTGAACTTTAAATTATGTTTGTTCGCATGAACGGTCACCGGCAGCGGTCGTTTGAGAATGACGCTGTTGCGGTGGCCATTCATGCGGATGTTGAGGGGATTGCTGGTGAGGCCAACATAAAAGGCGGGACATTGGGTGCATCTCAGGAGGTAAATGATATTGCGGGTGGTGCAGTTGGTGGTGGAAGTTATGGGGTAGGTGATGTTGGTTGTGGGACTGGAGAAGGAGTTGCAGGGGGGGTTTATTGGGCATGTTAGACATCGGGGTCTACCGCAGGGGTAAGATCCGGCAGGGTGTAAAGGCGTGGGTGCTGGGGGTTCTTTCTTCCATAGAATATTTGCCAGATTAGGGGGACGGCGGAAGGAGAGCATCGGTGGTCTGGGAAATGGGATCTGGTGAGGGGAGGATGAGAGGATAAGGTGGGCGGCTTTCAGGATGTTTTTCAGAATGTCGTGGATGCCGGGGAAATATATATATATATATATATATATATATATATATATATATATATATATATATATATATATATGAGTAAAGAAGTAAATGTGGAGACTACGGCGAAATTGATGTTAAATAGTAATTAACTCCTTAACCGTAAAATTCAAAATTTTTATTAGTGCTTGTTCGATTGAGTGAGTGAATGTGTGAGTGACATCAGGTCCCTGGCGTAGAGTAACAACCCCTAATTTTTATTGTCTTTTGCCTTTTCCTTCCTTTCCTCCCCCTTGTTCATTTTGTGTCTCTAATTTTGAATTTTACGGTTAAGGACTTAATTTCTATTTAACATATATAGATGGCGAATCAAAAAGTTCCCGTAAGATGTCAGTAGCACCGTTCCTGAGTTACAAACAATAACAAACCATTGTTGTCTGAAATTATCATGGCCTTAGCCATAAGAATACAATATTTGGTAACAATTCATTCATTTGTTATAATGTACAGGCTGTTTTTCTAACCCAGAAATTCATGAGGATGGTTAATTTAAAAATTGAGATCCGAGCGTACGTTAATTTTTTCACAAAACTTGGTTGGGAACCGAATTCTATCATTTGCTAAAAGTTTATGGGGATCATGCTCCGAAGAAAACAAGAGATTATGAATGGGTTTAATGGTTTAAGCTTGGACGAGGGGACATTTAAGTTGACCATCGAAGTGGGAGACCATCGAAGAAGTAGTGGCCGCCGTCCAATCGATTGTGGAAAAAGTTCGACAAGTGTCAGTGAAAATGATATCCGCACGTTTGGACATCTCATTTGGCACAGTTCAATCAATCCTAACAGACCGTTTAGGACTGAGCAAGTTTTCTGCTCCATGGGTACCGAAAACGTTGCGCGCTGAACACAAGACTCAGAGAGCTGATCATGCAGTTGAGTTCCTCAACCGATTTGAAGCAGATCCTGAAGATTTCTTCTCACGACTAGTGACTGGATTCATCAGTACGATCCGGAAAGCAAGATTTTGTCCAAACAATGGTTATCGAGGGGGTCGAGTGGACCAATCAAGTTCAAGGCTGAACGATCAGTCAAGAAGGTTATGGCTATTGTTTTTGGGATAGTGAAGGCGTGATCTTCGTCGGTTTTCTCGAAGGACAACGGACATTAACAGGAAGTTATTAGGAATAGGTTTTGTGGAAATTAAACCCTGCTCTTGTGAAAAAAGTCCTGGAAAACTGAATCGGCGAATTTTGTTTCACCACGACATTGTGCCAGCACATTCATTCAAGGTATCAAGAGCTGCGCTTCGAGAATTGCGTTGGAATCTGCTCCATCATCCACTCTACAGTCCCGACTTGGCCCCTTCGGACTTTTTTCTGTTCTCAAAATTAAAAGACCGCATCAAGAGAGTTCGCTGGGAATCGCCATCTGAGGCCAAACTGGTTTCAATCAAACGATCCCACTTTCTACAAAATGGGTTAGAAAGATGGCAACACCATGTGGATAAGTGTTTAGAGTTAGATTGCGGATATGTTGGTAAATGAATAAAAAAGTAAATGTTTTTTTATAGTTTGTTATGTTTTTATTTGATAATTCCGGAAACTTTTTGATTCACGTCTTGTATATATATATATCAATCAAATCAAATCAAATAAAAAACGAACTAAACATATTTTGAATAAAAATAGCAATTCCAATGTGATGAACAATTTAGTATTTACAACAGTGTTGAACACATTAAAATAGAAACAAGTAGGGATTCCCGTGGTACACATTAATAGGAAGATGAAGCATGCATATAGTGCGAATTCTTAAGAATAAATTTTCCAAAAAATCCACCTTAATTTTCTGCGAAAGTTGAATTTTATTATTTTCCGTTCGACAAAACAAACTGCGGTCAGTTTTTCAAAGATTGAAGACAACGCTGTTACAAGACGAAGTGCACTCAATGAAGTTTAATTGGTATCAGGAATTCTATAAACTTTCTGGTTGACCTTGACACACTTAGTAGTCAAATACACAAAAGTGTCGTTGAAAATCATTTAAAAATTTTTTTCCAAAACTATAGCGCAAACGATCTCGGAAAATAAAAGTAACAAAAAATTTATTGAAGTCGCTTACACATGCTTAATACATAAACCTGAGATTTTTAGGATAAAAAGCTAATAAGACTTCTAAATTTCAGTAATAAAGTTACACCAAAATGCCGTACTTTATTTGTTTGGAAGTTCATATTTGTACGTTTCCCTAGTAAACTTACTCACTTCTTTTGTGCAATGATATCAAATAACAGAATTCCACATAAAATTTATTTAGATACGAGTTTTTTCTCATTGCAGACCAATTAATAGGCAAAAAAAATTGCGAAAACTTCCCATCGCCATCGCATAAGATTGTTTCGTGTTTTCTCTCCATGAAAACTACTTCTATGAAAATAGAAGAGTATTTTTTCGGTACTTCTAAAGAGGCTGACTAATTTCTGGCAAAATAAATTATAGAATATCAGAACAATGAGCAAGACAAGCTAGGGACACACGGACTGGAAGAAATAAATTGCGAGTCTCGCGCAGCCTAAGCAGGTGAAAAATCCTTGCTGAAAAAACGCTCCCAGGAAATCCGGATGGGAACATAAGAATGTTTGCATCCATCATAGACGCAGTCTCCCCTTTTTTATTACACGTCCCCAGGCCTCGCTAAAACGTAAATTATTCATACTTCATGCCAGAGAACAAAAAACTGCGTTAGCACACAGCACCGTCCTACGTGAACCCTTTCGTGAAAGGACGATCTCAACCTCGTGCATCTCTGCCGCGATGCATATAGTACATAGAGAGCATCTAGGAGACTTGCGCGCGGAAAATATTATCCGAATCCGCATAAAATAATCTAGAAATAACGTAAATTTTTAAAAATAAATAAGCGACCATTCATCCGCATATTCGGAACCGTTCGTTTCGAGGCCAAGTTTCCGTTTAAAACGAATTTTTCCGGAATCGTGGAATTTTAATTGCTCGTGGAACATTCTGTGCATCGTCGCAGTGAAGTTAATTCTCTCTTAAACCTCTGGGGTAGCCAGTTAATCATGGCGATGGAGTTCACGCTCACCGTGGCAACACTTAAAACGTCGCATGGTTGGTTCTCCTTTAAGAACGAAATGTGAGATACGCGTGGCGAGAAAATATTCGTAATTAATACTATGTGCTCAATTCAAATGCTTTAAATAGGAAAATTTTATATTTAAAATGGCCACGTACAATTCAAGAATCCAGCAAATGAGCATATATAGTTCGATATCCTAAATCTTATTCAGCTCAGACAGCATTGTCATCGGTTATATGGGCAAAGAAATATCAAATTACAAAAATCTTTTTTTTAAATAAGTGTTTAAAACTAAGCACTTACTCAAGTACCTCCAATGGGCATAAATAGGTTACAAAAAACCACATGTGTTTTACGGCTACCAAGCAGCCATCATCAGTGGCATCAACCGATAGCTGATTTTAAAACATCAATCGAGGAATAAGCACGGATGACGGCCGCCTTGTAGCCGAAGCGCACATAAATTTTTTCATAGCTTTTTAAAAGAGTTTTTTAGACGATCAAGTATCACTTCGATTTGATTTTTATTGGATTTTTAACCATAGGATAATATCGATAATTCTCCATAAAAAATTACATAAAATATATCATTGAACACACACACACACAGGGTACAAGAACTCCTGCACACAAAAGTATATTGGATCATGTTAGATGTATTTTTTCCCGACGAATAGTACTTATCAGACGATAATTTCATTCGTATACACTCAATCGGACTGAAAATGGATTCGTTTTGATTAATCGCCCGTAACGACATCCGATGCTAGCGTTATTCTAAGGAACTATAGAAATGAATTTCCTCGTGCCTTTCATTTTATATATTTTTATTTCGACAAGGGATGAAATAAAATGCGCGTCCCCTTTTCTGCTACTCGGCGGTAATTGAGTTTTTTTGCAAGCTGCCATAAATATTTATGGCTCGTTTCCCATGTAGATGCAACACTTGGGGAATCAGGAAATCCAATAAATGGAGGCCACCCTTGTTATTTTCATTTCTATGACACGAGCTCAATATTGAGACAAGTCTCAGGCGTCGACTGCGCGTGATTAAAAAACAGGAGACGGTAGTTAATGATGTATGTACGTGGGTTCGAATTCCTTATGACGCTCTCCATTTTCCATTTCCATTTTTGTGTTACTGAAAAGAAACCAGGGAAATTAGCTCGCGATACCCGAATAACCGCGAACAAATTATTGGGGCTTTATTTCTTGTGCTTTTTGAATCATATCCTATAAATCAGAGAAAGAAATACTTAAATAACTATATCCGATGAATGTTTTCTGTATATAGTAAACTCCGGTTCTTCCGGATTTCGAATAGCCGCAATTTGTAATGACTGGGATTTTTTAAGCTTATATAATGTGAATTTTTTATCCTGCATCGCGTGCGTACATATTCTTCGTATTCGTTTTCCTATACATAATATAGTTGTTAACAAGTAATACAGAACCACTTGTGTTACTTAACTTAGATTTTACTTTACTATTTTCTAATTTGTGTATATTATGTTGTGCGTAAATAGGCCTATCAATCAACCGAAACATCCAATTTACCGAAATACGATCGGTTCCGGTAAATCGGGTGTTTAATATATCATCGTCAGTTCTTTTTCCATCCTCGACGAAAGCTTTTAACTGGTTCTTTAAGTGACCAGCGAATTAAACATTTTTTTTTCACACCTATGTTTCTGCCTTTTCATTTTTATATTTATTTAATTGTATTGATTTATGATACTTATTTACTTTTACTATTTCTTACACAGCACTTTTTAGACTTTTCCAAAGAACTTTTAAAGACTAACAATGACAAACTCAGATGTCTATGATCTCACCAGGGTTTGAACCGGTACTATGAATCAGACCCTCCACCCACCCCCGTGTGCCTGCGTGCGTGCCTGTGTATTTTGGGCTAATCAACCTCATGTTATAGCCACAACTCCTTCCACACCAAACACATTCACAAGGAAGAAGGGAAACCCGGTGCCGGCATTAACCTACACCAAGGGGGCCAACGGCTTAACGTCCCTTCCGAAGGACAGAACGCTGAATTTGCGCGGTCTCCACAAACCAACGAACAGGGGGCCGGGCGACCTTGGAAAAAAATCCTACTTGCACAGGATTCGTGCCCGCTGCCTTTTCAAGCAGAAGGCGAGTAACAGCCAGCGTCCTAACCACTACATCACCTCACCCACCTCTCTCCCAAATTTACATGGAACCAATATGTGAACATTAGACGTCCAATTGACAGTGGGACCAAATTCGAAAAAGCTGGCCAAAAATAATTTTTTCATACTCCAAAATCTCTGTAAAATGCTTTGTACAATGAATAAAAAATTATCAAACTATCATTTAAAACATCTGTCGTCAAAATTGTTGACATAGTTCTTCCTTTATAAGCACGCAAACTTTGAATGTGATCTCTCTGGTTTATTGCAAATAAACATTGTTAGGTGTGCAAATTTCATAGCTCAAATATTTTACGAGAAAAGGATGGCAGCTCTTCGGCGCAATTTATTAGGCACTTTGATGTATCTAGTACACGATGTGCCAAATATTTTTCTTTTATAATCATGAAAATGTGAAAATTTTCCGATGATATATTTAATGCGAAATGTAGAAAAAAACTTACGCATCAATCACATCTATGGACATATAAAAAGTTCCCGCCGAGTCCCGGCTGATTTTTTTGGATCATTTATTTCCTAAATTCATGCAAATGAAGGGGGAGAAAAATTTAGCTGCACATATTTGCCCCAATTGTTTTTAAACTCCATGATGCACTAACAGTACACCGAGATTATCCGAAACTGAACGTGTTTTCGCTGCTTTGCGAGTGACACTTCCATCAGAGCCTCCATTACCAAGTGTTTACAAAAATTGTTTACATTGTTGAAGATGACAGCTGCTAAACTGAACTGACGAACGTAAGGGATACGGGTAAAGTCACCGCGGAATAATGACGTCACCCATATCACGTACGGGCATAGACTCGAATGTGGAAAATCAGTTCACCTCGACACACAAGCCTTTAAAAAGAAGAAAAGTGCCTTGGCGATACTCAAGATTTGAGAGAATTTCCTTTCAGGCCGTCACCCACGATCGACTCACAGTCTTGAATCCAAGAGGTAAGTTCGCGTTTTCCCTTATTCCTTCAGTTGAATTAATACAAGAAAGAAAATCCAAACACTAGTATATGTTATGCGCTTGCATTCAGCAAAAGTTCAACCTAATTTGAAGATATGTAACATTATTTTCCTATTTTGCAAAGTATGGTTCTCGAGATGGAAAAAGCAATAATAGGTTTATTTTTCATTTTACTCTGTCTGGGCGTATACTTCTCCGGAGACTACATTGTTGCCGCAATCGCATCATATTAATCGTCATCGGATTTTGCTGTTAATGGTTGTTAAATATGTCGTACATTAATTTCATAACCTACTAGTTGTTTCAAATCGTGCTATGTTAATATGCTCTGAAATCAAATCAAGATTACTCCAAAAAAATATTTTTCGTTTTACAGTGTTTTCTATACGATGGCGTTCAAGCCAACTAGGAGAGAACATTTTAATGCTCTAAAAGAGAAATAGGGTAAAGTGCAGAGTGAAGAAATTGAAAGTGTACGTAATGTACTGAAAATTGGTGATGAGGAGAGGGAATATATAAAGCGATTTACTAAGCTGTATAGCATTATTACAGTGAAGCGTTTCGTAGATGGAAAGCCAGTCATAGATTAAAAGATCGATTCCAGAAGGGCAACTTAAACTGGCAAAACCTGGAAATTGCTATGCTCAAACATGATCAACAACCATGCATTCGTACAAGGCGTCCTAGCAAAACATTTGTTGAGAGCGGTTCCTGAGCAAAAAGGAGGAAACTCGAGACACTACGGCAGTCCATGACAGCTCCAGAGTTGTCCAAGGCTGCTCAAATGAATCTTTGAGAAACAGAAAATGAAGTAGCAGACAAACTTGTCCAAGAAATAGTGGACACAACTCCAACAAGAGCAAAAAAAATAAATTCAACTTGAAATCTGCAAAGACTGCTAAAGCCCTGAAGACGAGGCTCTGTCTTTGCTACTTGAAGCAAAGCTGTCAAGAGATTAGTATTAGATGATTAGATCTCAAGCCAAAGAGAGGAATGCAGACCTTTATCCCTCTTACAAAAGTGTAAGGAAAGCTAAAAAAAAGTGCTACCCTCAAAAAGAATCTAACGTGGTAACGGAAACCTGTGCCGAAATAAAGCTTCAAGCTTCACTAAATCACACTGCTGAATGTCTTGTTACGTTACAAGATCCAGTAATTACTGCGTTGCCAGTTACTGAACTAAATGAACCAATTAATCTGATGCTGATAAGTAAGTGGGGGTTTGATGGAAGCAGTGGGCAATCTACATACAAACAAAAGTTTTCTAAGGACCGTTATAGATAGTGATCTATTTGTGACTTCGGTTGTCCCATTGCAGATGTCCTTTGAGCACCAAAGTTCTGGTAATAATATTGTACTTTGAAAAAACGCCAGACCTTCCTCTCCTAGATTTTGCTGTCCCATTCGCCTTCAGCTCAAAAAAGAGTCAGCTATTGTAACTTTAGAAGAAAAGAACTACACTGAGTGTCAATCAGATGCTTAGTACCCACTGTCGCCAAAACTAGTGCTGGAAAAAGAATCCATGTTAGCCATAAGTTAGTTTATACTATGGTTGATGAAAAAGTCTGCATTGCACTTACAGGAAAATCTTCAGAAACTTGCTACCTATGCGGTGCACTTCCAAAGCAAATGAACGATATTCAGGAGGTCACTAAACGGGAATTAGATATTGAAACCTTTAATTTTGGACTATCCCCACTTCATGCCTGTATAAGGTTTTTCGAATGCCTGTTCCACGTGGCCTACCGCCTAGGAATCAAAAAGTGGCAGGTTCGAGTTGAAGCAGATAAAACGAAAGTTCTCGCCAAGAGGAATCTCATTCAGGAGAAGTTCAAAAATAAAATGGGCTTGTTAGTGGATCTCCCAAAACCAGGAGGGAGTGGGATGACAAACGACGGAAATACAACTCATCGTTTCTTTCATAATCCAACAACGACCTCATTAATTACCGAGATTGATGAGGCACTCATTGTTTGCTTTGGAGTCATTCTGCGAACACTTTCTAGTCCGTGTAAAATAATCACGGAGACTTTTGGCAAGTACGCCCATGAAACTGCACATATTTTTGTTTCTCTCTACCCCTGGTACTACATGCCAGATTCAGTTCAAAGAATACTAGTCCATGGCTCAGAAATAATATCTTCTGCAATACTTCCTATTGGACAATTGTCTGAGGAGTTACAGGAAGCTCGCCACAAGGACTTAAAAAATACAGAGAACACTACACAAGAAAGTATATCTGTAATTTCAAAATAACTTTTCCGCCAGATGGATATAATGATAATTACGATAAATTTTCAGTTAAACTTTCTTATACGCAACTTTCCTTCAACATCATCATTTTCCATAAAATATTTTCCTTTATTTATTTCTACACGTTTTAGATCAACCACTAATCAAGATGTTCTACAAAGGTCGCTGGTATCGTTCGATCCAATTATTCCATTCATGAGACGTGAGCCATTTAAAACCAAGGGGGCATTCTCCTCTGACCTTTTGCGCTTTCTACTTTCTCCCGAAAGCTGATATGAGCAGCAGTGATAACAGCGATTAAGAAAAAAGCCAGTTTTTTTACTTAAAATTAAATATTGATAAAATATGACCATTTCTTATTGTTGTTATAATGATTATGTCTTCTCATCGTAAATAGGTACATCTTCCCATTGCAAAAGATTGTTTTCTTTACATCTTTCAGTTTTGGCAACCTTTTTCGGAATTGGTCCCACTGTGCACATTGTGATAAATACTCATTAGCACAATAAAAGATTTTTTGGTGGCGACACATGCGCTGCCTTTCAATATACCCGCACCTATTAGAAAACTTGGCTGCAACACTATTACTTCGAATGATAATTAGCAGAAGCCACAGATATTCCGGATAAATCAGCTTCAGTATTTTGTGATGCGATGGTGAGAAAAAAAAAAGAAAACCGCTAAACAGCTTTTCCGTTACAAATTAAGTCCACTAAATGAATGTGCATTCAACACTCAGAAATAAGTTGACATCGATTTTCTACCCAGTATTAATTTAGTTATTAATGCAAGAGAAAGAGAATAAAAATTCTTCTTTTTCAAGCTTTTACATTTTAAATAATTTACTACTGTAGTTATATTTTAATTTAGTATCCCGGCAAAATTACTCACTTCAAATAGTACAAAAAGGCTTAGGGTATCTTTTCCTATTGCTGTTGATAAAAAAATGAGATACAATGGAATACTACATTAATTTAGCGATATATGGCCTTCCTTTGAACAAACGAGAAATCGAATATTTTCTGATCCATAAATTTGCTAATGATGATGCATGACATTTATAAAATTCCGACCACAAGAGACAAATAGCGTAGACTAATTTTGCACATCATATCGAACAATGCAATCCGCTTTATTGCTGCATTGCCGAATAATTTCCCACACAATATAAGCCATTATATGGTGAAAATGCACGGTTTAAATACGATTAATAGGTGTATATTCCGTAAACGGTCTTAGTATCGCATTTAACAAGTCGAAATCTCGTTAAATCTTTATATGTGACCAACCTCCATTAACTGGCGAATGAAGATTAATGACACCGCCGACGGATAACACCTCAACACCAAAATGGATGCAAATAATACTCCTTGGGCATTTGAAATTTTGTCTCGGTTTATCTAGAACTTAGGTTTCCACTTTGTCGCTGTTAGCTAAAATTAACCATGAAACTGTGATATATTGACTCAAATAGCGCTTTAAAAAACTTCACAGAGGAGTAGTCATTTTCTATAGGTATTCCTCCTCGTTGATGGCAAAATACCTTCTTTATAACTACCTAGAAATAAAAAAATAATACTAAGTATTTGTTGACTATATTTATAGAGTATAGAGCATTATAAACCTGCATTAAAATTCAATGAAATCTAGGGTAAACATTTGAACAGCATTTATCAAATTCGAAGAAGTACAAGAAGCTTGCCCTAAATACGTTCTGTATCCAGCAACTGCCTGATATAATTTACCCGGTAAAATCACTTCAAGAAGTATGTAGAATATTTTTGCGGCAGGTAGTATATTTTTATTAACACATTCTTATAATAAATATAAATCGTATAAATCTAAATTCTAACATGATTAAAAAGAAACCTTTCTTACTAACGAATCACCTTAGCTAGTAGTTATTTATGTGACCACCATTCCTATAAAAATTAGTCATACAAAATTTTAATGACACATTATAAAATGTAAATTCACTCTAATACCTTCTTTAAGACCATCAATTCTTAAAATGGTCCCGCATCAAAAATCTCATACAGTAAACCCTTATCTAACACGTATTTCCCCAAACGATGATTTGATTGTACGCGGATGATTAAATGCGACGCTCATTCAGCCAACACATGTAAAATATAATCCTGCGCGGATCTCAATCTGGAACGCGCCTTATTTCATGAGCGTATGTTTCTTGGGATCACTCATTGGCTGCAAAAACACGTGACTTTTTCCGCGAGGCATTACATTTACGAAATGCGGTTTTGCACAACTCAGCCTATTCCAAAGATTAACCACGACGTAACGTAGGGAGGACTGTAAACATAAGGTGACATTTTTTAAAAATCGGTTCTTATGTGAGCTGTTATCTGAAATAAATGAAATTCTAAGATCTTTAAAAAATAACCACTTCTCCATGCTCCCATTATTTAACGGGATCACTCGCCGGCATTGTCAGGAAACGAAATCCTAAACCCGAGCCATTTCATTTTTTTAAAGCTCCCCCTATTTTAAGGGCTTCCCGAAACAACTAAATTCACTAAATTATCCCGTGACAAAAACCCGAGAAGCGCCCTCATCCTTCCGCTCTTCCCGTATCCCCGTAAAAGAGGACACACCCCTAAAACTGTTTTCCCAGCAGTTTCAACCAGCGAGCGGCACTCCATCCCCTTCTACTGCCTTCACCATCCCTCCCCCCCCTCCCTCGAGGCTACTCCCCGTAGAGTAAATTCATCCTTTTCTCGAGAAAAGAGACGAAGGAGAGTGCGAAAGAGTGAATGGAGAGAAGATGGGAGAGAGATAAGAGAAAGAGAGAGGGTGGGATATGCAGAGCAAGAGAGAGATAGAGGGTAGCAAAGAGGAAGAGAAAGAGGGAGGAGAGAAAATTTGCGAAGAGGGAGAGAAATAAATAAGGGAGAGAAATAGAGGGAGAGAGAAAAATAGAGTAGGGAGAGAGATAGAGGAAGAGGAGAGAGTTGGGGGAGAGGAAGAGAGAAATAGGCGGAGAGGGAGAGAGGGAAGGAGAGAGTAAATAGAGGGAGGGGGAGAGAAATAGAGTGAGAAAGAGGGAGAAATGGAGGGAGAGAAAGTAGTGTGAGAAAGTGTAATAAAGGGAAAGAGTAATAAATGGAGACACAGAATAATAAAGGAGGAGAGATAGAGAAATAGATGAAGAGAGAGGGAAAGATAAATTGATAGAGATGGAAAGAGACGGTAAGAGATGGAGAGGTAGGAGAGAGGAAGTGAGAAAAAGAGGGGAAAAGGAAGAAAGGGAGTGGGAGAGAGGGGAAGAAAGATGGAGAGAGAGAGAGAATCAAGAGTGGAAGAGCGATGAAGAGAGAGAGGTGGAAATGGAGGCATGGAGAGAAGAGTGAGAGATAAAAAAGTAACAGGAGAGAGGGAGGTACAAACAAGAGGATGAGGAGAAAGCGAGGTAGATAGAGTGGGGGAGAGGGCGAAAGGAGAGGAAGAAAGGAAGCTCGAGGAAGAGTTGCATTTTTTCCGCAATAGAGACAGAATGAAAGAAAAGGCAACGAGGTGAGTTGATGGTTACTGGGCATGGCGGAAGGAGAGGTCTAAGTGAGAAGGGGGAGAGGGAACGAGAACCGTTAGACGGCGACATCAGAACGGAAGCTGCACCCATGAGGAAATCACTCCCTAGGGAGAGAAGCGGCGGGAGGGAGGAGGGGAGGAAGAGAATGAGGACTTGAAAGAGGGAAGGAGAGAGAGAGAGAAAGCGTAGGTATATGGAGAAAATGGAGGAAAGAGAGAAAGCGGATGGCGAGATAGCAGATGGAGAGAGAGAGAGAGAAAGCAGGGATAGGAAGAAAGCGTAGGGTTGGATAAAGTGGAATGTTTTTGAGAAACCAGAGCCGTGCATGTTGAAAACTTGGACCAAGGAAAGGTGAAACGTGCTAAAGTTTACGCCTCTGCTCGCCGCACGAAAACCCCTCCCCCATTCCATCCTCGCCATTCTTATCTCGTAGAAAAGACGACTGGTTCAAGAGGTCGGAGGAAAGGAGGGATAGTGGAGTGTAAGCCGAGACAAGGAGGCTGGAAACCACTCAGCGGGGATGAGCAGGGTTCCAATCCGGTTTCGGCAGCCAGGCGCTCACGGCTCCTTTTTCCTACAAGTCGGCGTTCCCCACTCCACCGCACCTCTCTCTCTCTCTCCATCTCTCTCCTTCGCTCTCTCTCTCTCTCTCCTTTCCCTCTTAACCCTTAAGACAATTGTCTGGCTGTGCATCTTCTCCCATTTCCTACACACGACCCTCTAGAGAAAAGGTCGACCACTTCCTTAATGAGATCATCTCGAAAATTTCATTCCCAGATAAATTGTTTTGAGGTTTGAAAATTAGAGGCGAGACTCTAGTCAGTTCGTAGTTAAATTGCCTTTCAAGGTGTGAGATGTGTTAATCATGATTATATGTTAATATTTGTGGTCTAGGTAACTGTACTGACAATTAGTAATGACTTTCCTATTTGTTTACCTGTGTACTTCTGTACCCAATGCAACACGTATCTATTGCAAAGTTAGAATTTGGAGGAAAAGGCTTAACTAATATTACTACATATACTTGAGAAATGGAGTATTGAGAAGTTTAAAAGGAAGATTTTTTTAAACGTGGATGGAAATATTAAGGAAGATTATATTTAAAGGGTTTGGAGAGAAGTTTGTAATATAGATAATGAAAATCAGCCTTCTTAGAAGAGTGGTTAATGCAACATCCTGCTATAGCAAGGGCTACAGGTTCGAATCCCGTCGTAGAAATAGTTGTGTAAAGTACTCATCATATTCTATTATTAAGGAAATTCTTCTCTAATCCGGAATTCTGTGGTCCGGAAACATCCCTGGATCGGGAATGGTTCCGGAATTTCGACTAATGCGAAAAAATTATCCTTGGCCCTGAATAATGGCGTGGATAGCGTATCAATCTCTTCGCTCTCTGTGTTTTCACAGCTAAATAAAAGCTTTTGAAATTTTAATAACGCCCGTTAAACGCAAAAACTGTCTGTTTCATCTACGATCCCACTCGGATCGGGTTAAGTAACTGGTTGTATGAGTAACATCATACTTAGACAAGTATTTTTTTAGAATTTTTCATGATGTATTAACTCAGATCTTAATGTAAAAGGCATAAAATTATGGCGTAGTGTGTACAATTACAGTACTATTCTTATATACTAAACGCAGGTGGGTCGGAAAATTCTATAGATTTTATGATCGATCTTATACTTTCTGGATTAGAAGGGTATACTTTTTATAACTAAATAAAGTAAAATATTTTTCTGCTAGTGAAAAAATAAATAGTTCTGAGAAGAAAAAGGTTCAAGGAATTAACCGGTCAACTATTACAAGATTGGAAAATGAGACACCATTTCAATTAAAGCACTTTCAAATTTCACGTTCTAAATCTATCCAAAAACATTAATGGACTAGACCAGGCACTTTTCACGTTAACTGTTAAATATTGGTGGAAAACATCTTCAATCAGCATCAAAAATGCTTTAAAAAACATGTTAAACGACTCCAACAAATAAATCTTCATAAAAATATTACGTATTTAATCAAATAAAATTGAACCAAGGGAGAAGAACCTCGCCATCTCTATTTGCCACTTTAAAAATAAAAGAACGCAAAAGTTTTCAGGAAGATATTCCCTCAACTCGCAATCTGAATAAATTTCCGAAACGCCTGCGAAATTCTATCCTTTACGGGCGACTCTTTTTATATATTTTTTCAGGTTGGTACTTCGTTCCCCGACTCAAGCTAGAAATAAAAATCTTTTATAATTGGCCCTTGTGTTCGAGCGGGAAGTTACCTTGCCGATACCTCTCTAACCGAGGAGAGAAGAAGATTTTGGGACGAGAGAAAAAGTGAAAGTGGTCGTGAGGGAGCTTTTGAGGAATGGCGTAGAGAGGAATGAAAAAACGAGGATAGATACATACATACATACATACACATAATTGTCTTTATTCAGGCGAAATTTAGAGAGAGGGATATCGAGAAAAGAGTGAAAAAGAAAAAGAAGAGTAGAGGAAAGAAGATGAGTTGACCTCCGGTGGAATGAAGAATTTCAATCCGCCCCCAAAAAAACTCCTTACCGAAGTTCACCGGAGTGTGCGAATCTAATAAGGCTCGTGTGTGAGGTCGGCAAAGAGTTTTCACTGTCCTATTAAGCCCCGCGAAGTGGATCCGCGTAATTCAATTGTTTCCAATGAAGGAGAGAGAGAGAGGGAGGGAAGGAAGAGAACGGGGAAGCATGGTAAGGAGGAAGAGTTTCTCGCGCGAACGTGTGCGTGCGTGCGTTCCTCTGTGTGTTTGTGTGCGCGTGCGCGCACGCTCGGCTAAGGAGGGAGATTGATGCGATGAATTCCAATTCTGAGGAGCAATTCATTCTGCAAAGTCAGATACTAATATCCACCGCGGATATCCCCTAAGGCGGTTGCTATAGGGGAGAGAGAGAGAGAGAGTGGGTGTAAGGGATACAAATTTATTGCGATAATTCAAGAACCTTCACGTATTCAAGATTCGAGGCTCACGTACCGCTCTAAGTCAAATTTTCAAATCCCACCCTCTTGGAAGATGTGGGGGAAGTAAAGGAAATGAGATAGAGAGGGAGAATTTCGGTTTTCTAATTGAAATTTAACGTGCTATCCGTTTCAGGAGAGGAAGGAGGAGGGGAGCAGGATCACAAACTTTTGGGAATGTCACGTTCGAATCGACCTGCGAACAACTCTCGGTAATTACCCGAGGAGGAAATTAAAATTCGGGATTACGTGTGTGCGACTTTCTATTTTATTGCTGTTCTTCCTTTGGATCCGCAGCTTTAATTGAATGTATACATTTAATCGCATTACCCAGAAATTTTGCAATGATTAAAACAAGCTTTATTATATATTTTCCATTGTATTTATATTGAAAATTGGAGATAAAATATTACGGGCCTCAGTCGAAATTTGCGCTGTAAATATATCTATTATTATGGTAAACAAGGCGTCATATTTACCCTGACCGATAATTCTTCCTTTCTCTAATCATATTCCATACCAAATCGACTATTTTGATATTTATTTACATGTATTCGAAGAAAAAACGAAGCTAAGCGACGCGTAAAGAACGAGTCAACAATGATCGCGCGTTGTGACAGTTGTTTAATATGAAATATCAACGTACAAACAAGCACAAAGCACCATGTTGTGAATAATGTTGCTTAAGTGATCTATAATCTCCCCGCTATTCAATTCAGACAAATATGCATTTCGGTGGCTCGGTTTTCATAAATATTAAAAATTCATCTTGTCCGACGATATAAGCCAACCGAGTCATCTGGTATTAAACAAATCATTATTCTCAAATTAATGCAAAATCTCTGAACAATAATTTTTAAAAGATTTTGAAGCTATCCGCATTATTATAACTTTTGTCACAGGAGTATGCAGACTTTTAATAAATAACGTAATAATTATATTTTAAAAGTTTTCCTATTGCAATGTTTTCCTATTGGAACACACAGGCCACCGTATTATGTCAATGCGGCGCATTAACATCGCGATAGATCCTAGATATTTCAAAAACGTCGGAAAGAAAAAAAGTAGTTTCTTTCGAAATGATCGACTCACGAAGTTCCCACGCATCCTAGACACTCCCTTTGGAGTGACTATCCCATTTCACTGCTAACACAATTTTGAATGCTGTGGTCGTAATATCTCGACAGCGAGAAATCTCTTTTGACTTCCGAAATCTAAAAGTAAACAGCTTTCCTTTTTCATCCGGTTCAAAAAGAAAGCTCCCCGGGCAGGACCAAAACCTGAGACAAATGGCGGCGTAAAAGCATTTGCCTTCGAAAAAACCGGCAGCGTTAGATTTAATATGGCGCATCAGCAGGGAGATTACAAATTTTTTGCTCCATCTCTCCATATTAATTCCACTCAATTTTTCTGAAGAAATAGTGAAAAGTAAATTATCATAATTAAACTAATAATTGGTTTAAATTTTACATTTAGTAAAAAATGTATTCGACAAATACTTTCTCCTTTTATTACATGAGAACTGATACAATATTCGCTAACAATGTTATTTAACATGCTTTGATTCGAATTTGCTTGAAGCTAATAAGATCCATTCCATTAACGCCGATACAACGTAAACTTCTTTATTTATGGATGAATTAAAATAACACTCGAGACTTTTAATGATACTTCGACTTATTCCACCAGACGCTATAGTATAGCTAGGACCGGTGCCGATGAATAATCTCCATCATCACCTGATTGGCATCAGTGTGTTATTTTTATGCGTCCATATTATGGAATTCCACGTAGTCTTGGCCTCATCTATTAATCCAATTCTTTTTATTTTTAGAACACATCGTGAATTTCTTAAATATAAGAAAATAAATTTCAGAAGTGCTTCTCCGCTAGAAATGGAAAATATTTTCGTTTTACCGATCGACGGATTTTAATTGAATTAAGTAGGAGTGATCCTTATTGAAAATTATAGCCCAATTGTGATTTTGAACTGCATCAGTCAATTAGAATTTCCACTTTACATAATTACTTTAATCAAATTATACTCGATCTCGTTACATGACATCTGTCAAGCAACAATTAAATTAAATTAAATTCACGAAAATTCCGAGCAAAACAGCATATTTTTTTTACATCGGTCAATACGAAAATTCTATCGGCAAACAACAATTAAATACCATATATTTCTCCCCCTGGCTCTTATATGATCAGTGAGGTATAAAATAAAATTTTATTTGAATAGAGTACATCATTTACCACACAAAAGTCCGCGGGAGCACATAATTACGAGTTATGGTTTCGCAGATAAAATTCGAAAATATCCCGAGCAAACCATCGTATATTTTGTTTACATAGATGATGATGGTTGTACCAGCAAACAACTAAAAATCCATACAATTCTCTCACATGCTTTTATATGATTTTTAAGGTATAGATTATAAAATGTATTTGGATATAGAACAGCATTTACTACAAGACAGTCTGCGAGATCATTAATTAAAAGTTATAGATTCGGAGATAAAAATTTGAAAATCGCCCAATCTTTCGATACCGTTTCATACGTATTCTCTTATATAAAAACCAAGTGTCTGTTTGATTGACCATTTCAACGCTCGACTTTAGCGCCTCTCTTAAAGAGCGGGAGAATCTAGAACTATTTATGTGATATTAGAGTAAATATGGTGTAGAGTATTATTTTATTGCATTTTTAAATTACTTAGAATTGCGACATGAATACGGGACTTGAAGAAAGAAAGGAGAAAGATGAAGGGAGATATATCCGTCACTTTTGACGAGCACTTATACTATATAAGTAAATATATTTCTTCCCGTCATATTGACGGGCTTCTATGCTAGTTTCTTACAAAGAACGCCTTTGAAATCTCCGTGTATTCCATTTATGGAGTATACTTTTCCATCTTGTTGAAAATATGTAAGCTCTCCAATGCGTTAGGTTTTCGGTTACCGAGTGTTATTTATGAAGATTGGTGGCTTTGTTGACTTATGACTCAATGTAAATCGATGTAACGAACTCCTTTAGTCATAAAACTGTTTACACGAACCCACACAACTTAAAAAATTTATTAGGAAGTACGAAAGACAAGACAGAAGAGTTAAACAAACCTGGGATCCACAAAATACAATGTTCACATTGTGACAAACAACATATAGGCCAAACAAAAAGGAAAATAATTACACGGTTTAATGAGCATCTAGCACATTACAAATATAATCGTTTTGAAAAAATCGAGCGTAGCCAAACACATAGTCGAGACAGGACACGGTATAAACTCGAATGACATTTAATTAATTATTTCGTCAAAAAACTCACTTAATGCTTTGCAAAATTTACATATTTACAAAAACCGTCAAACAATTATAAATAAAGACACTGACTTCAACAAAACCTTATATAAACTAACAGATAAATATACCATAGACGCTTAAAATTTTTTCGTAAGTCATTTGCTTTTTCGTTCCCCTCAACACCCGAATCCTTATTGTTCTGACAGTTGAGGGGTAGTAGTAGAGTTGATTTTATAAGGTGTGTCGACAGCAAGGTCATTTCACACCTGACAGTTGACTTCCAGTCACTGTCGTGGTAAGGTTCCCCTGAAGATGCTCACTTACAATTAGTGGGTGAAATGCAATTGGACTAGTGTTAATTTTTATGACTGAAGGAGCTCGTTACATCGATTTGAGCGTTATTTATGTCAAATCGTTAATATATATCTAGTGTTCCGTTTCTTGAATGTGTTTCGCAACACTTGATTATTCAAAGTGCTTGAAGCGTGCTAGGTGATCTTTAAAATATGTTTGGAGCTGTCGTTTTGTTTTGTTTTTAATCCTATTGCTGCTAGTTTAAACGATAGAATAGTTTGTGTTCTGAAATATTTTGTTCAGCCCTTTATTGAGTGGAGGAAACTACCTAATTTTGAGTTTGGGAATTTAAAAAATATTGCGTCGAAATATGCTAAATAAAAGCGAAAATTCTTCCTAAAACCCCGAAAACAACTTACGGATAATTCTATAATTTTTGACAAAATCCAAAAACGTAAGGAAATTTCAAGAGAACCTTTTGCTGGATAAATTATACGAAAGAAGAACGAAAATTCAAATCCGAACAGGACGTATCATTCGTTTCGTTCCCTAAACCCAAATGTCAAATGCCACCAGAAACGAGAAAATGTTTAAGAGAACACTTTTTGATTTAGCAAGGTTATCTTCCTTGTTGGCATGCGTGAGCAGTGCGGTTGCATTTGTTCCCCTCTCCCCTACTTCACAGACAGAGCCCCGCGTCGCGCTCTTGCCGTAATGCGAATTTTGCTATCCGCGAGCGTTTCTGCAATCTATCCCTCACGGATAAAGAGGGGTGACGACTGTACTTGGTGCGAACGAATATTTATTTACCGGTATGCAAAAAGAGCGCGTCGCGCTGAATGCCGCCGCATTGCTCGCACAAGCCGTAAACTCCATCTATTATTAAAGAAAC
This sequence comes from Tanypteryx hageni, assembly GCA_028673005.1. Taxonomy (NCBI): domain Eukaryota; kingdom Metazoa; phylum Arthropoda; class Insecta; order Odonata; family Petaluridae; genus Tanypteryx; species Tanypteryx hageni. The sequence continues at coordinate 2,477,869 of CM054118.1, read as the reverse complement.
GTCATATGATTGTTTATTGGTCCCACCCCTCCCCTCTCTTATGCAGTGTGAATTAAGCAAACAACGATAAAGCATGTCAAGAGAGAGAGCTGTGGGAAGCTTAGCTTCCAAATTGAAAACTGCAATTAAAACTTTAGAGAGAAAAGTTCGAAAACATTAATTGGGAAGAATATTTTAACGAGCTGGTTACAGTATTCTCTTGAATTAGGAAGAATAATAAAATGTTTTTTTGGGCAGTGGCGTAGCAAACATTTTGATGAACGGTGTGCGAAATCCTTTTCGGAGCATCTTATAATTATTTTTTATTAAAATTAACAACCACTCTACAATGAGAAACCAAATTTTTATACATCGATAACAGCAAGACTATGCAGCTTGGAATATGATAAGGTGGTAGCCAATAAGTGTCAACTGTTTTTATGATTATCCCCATAAATATTACGAGAATTGAAAACAATCACATTTTGAGATCTCCCAACAGATAAATAATTACGATGTAGGGAATATCCCCCGACCTAAAAGTCAGAAAATGGCGGGTTTTAAAAGTTAATTTGACAAAATACAAATACTTTTTACTGAAATGCTTCATTGCGGCAGGAATCACATTGACTAGAGGATCCGTTTTAATACACCGATTTGCTATTACTTAGCTACGCAACTGGTTTCGGTATTGAAACGCCAATATGATGTTTGTTATGATTTCTTACGGTATCAGGTTCATTATCAATATGGGAGATCTTATAAATATTCGTTCCATGTGCATTTCAAAGTACTTCGCAACGCAAAGAATACATTACCCAAAAGAATATATGAGATATATAAATAGACAATTTTTTCAACGACTTCACTTTAAGAAAATCGAGGCAGTATATTGCGAAATGCCGGTTGATATGTGAAAGTGTGGTTGAAACTTGAAGGAAGAATAGCAGAAATTTGTACAAAGTGAAAATAAATATTTTTGCACGAAACTATCCGCCAAAATGATATGGAACAGAAAAATAAGAATCGAATATATACAATAGTCGTCAAACTAGTTTGAGAAGTGACTTAAACTTTCTTTCAGTGAGGAAACCACGCCTATAAGATTGTATGCTATCAAAAACTGAAACGGCTAGTTAAAAAAAATGGAAAACGAGGATTCATATCTAAGCCGTAAATAGCATAACTATAGGAAATACGATTAAACTTGAAAGAATAATATATCCTACATATATATTATGATGTAAACTAAATGAAAAATTAAAGTTTCCGGGTGAGTTTTAACACAAAGCTATATTAGTGAAAGTGGATAGTACCTTAATCACACTCACAACTTCAGTAAAATTATTTAAAACTATAGGCTTTATTTTGCTCTCGAGTCTCTTGAGGTACAGTAAAAGTTTTCCACCTATTATGGAGAACTCGAGTAAACTTGTCGTTCACACGCTTATCGCTTATCCCAAAGTCTTATGTATAACTAATCATGCGGTAATTAATACGGAAATTGGCACTACTTGAAAAAATTGGACCCATACAACGGTGTAGTTATTTCGAGCAATGCGAGAATATAAATGGCCAATGAGTTTCATGGTCTATTGAATGAAAGTCTCATCTATTTTACAAACAAACCTTTACGCTCTCTGTAATCTTCTTCATCATGTTTTGTTCATAGAGTGTAAAAAAAATCTCTGGAAGAAAGTCTGAATTAGAGATAGAATCACTACACACGTTATGAGAAACATTGTCTCTACTTTTCAATTTAGATTAAATTATGATGTATTAATTTTTATAAATATTTAATGATTAAAGCAGATTCGATCAATGAACATTTGATATTTACTTTAATTGGAACTCAAATCATATTCTAAATAAGGAGACCAGAAATCGAGGTATCAAGTTGCCAGGAAGTTAAATATTCTGGGCACATTAATACTCGATTCAACTGGATGCCTTTGGTGGCGATCATCTATACCAAGGATGGGCAACCTTTTGTATTTGGCGAGCCGCATTGGCGGTTGCGAATCCTTCGGAGGGCCGCATGAAAACTTGCCAATGCTTCGGTGGGTCGGATTAGAATTTGAATCTGAAGTTACCTTGAGATTCTGAGGCATCATAAGCATAAGCTACTAAGCATATACTCGTTCGCAACATAATGCGATTTCTTGATAGTAATTCATTGTTAGATGATTGTTAACACGGCTTCAGGAAAGGTAGGTCTTATAATACGCAGCTCGGTCTTTTTGTGAATTGTATACTGAGAAGCGGAGAAAATAATACGCAGGTCGATGCCATCTTCTTAGATTTTAGAAAATCCTTTGATAAGGTATCTCACAGGAAGTTAATAACGAAATTAGAAACCTTAGGCGTTAATTCCAAAATTGTTATTTGGATCCGTGAATTTTTATTGTTATAGATGGGAAATTCTCGAACCTAGTGTAGGCTGTCTCTGGCGTTCCGCAGGGAAGTGCAACTTGTCCGTTATTATTTCTAATTTATATAAACGATATCAACTCAGTAGTCAGAAGTAAAATTAGCCTTTTCGCGGACTATACCGTCATCTATAGAGAAATTAGCAATCCGGAAGACCACCAGTATCTCCAAAATGACCTAGAAGCTTTTTCTGCATGGTGTAAGGAATGGCAGTTAGAGATCAACCAAAAGAAAAGCTGCGTCATCAATTTCTGGAGAATCAAGAATATCTCTTTGGATGTTAATTATTCGTTGGACGTAGTAGAGATTCTAGTTTCAGACTCGATTACATATCTTGGAGTCAAGACCCATTGTGATCTCTCGTGAGACACCCACATTCGCCGATTGATAGGTGCCGCTAACAAAAAGCTGGCCTTTATAGAGAGAATAATTCAAAATAGCTCCGAAAAAGTGAAAGAATGATGTTATTTATCATTGGTTCGACCGCAAGTCGAATATGGGTCAGCTGTGTGGGATCCCTAAGAAAAGGGACTCACTAACGAAATAGAAAGGTTCAGTGCAGGGAAGCTAGATTCGTAAAGTGAAATTACGATAGTAAACAAAGCGTAACATCATTAATAGAAAATCTGAAATGGACATCGTCAGAGGAACCTAGGCTGCAGGATAGATTTTAACTACTGGAAAAATTTCTGTCGGAGGGACTAACAAATGAGGTAGTAGGATTTATCAGAAGCCCAACGTATCTCGGAAGGCAGGATAGGGAGAATAAGATTCGCGAGATCGATTGTAGAACGGAGCGATATAGAGGATCGTTTTTCCCTAGGACAATAAGAGAACATAATAGAAAAAGATTACGTAGAAAACTAGGGAACTTTGGTGCACTGCACCCCCTGCTATCCACCAAAAAGGTGACTATCATGTAGATGTAGATAAGAGTGAAAATCGAGTCCAAATAAGGATTTTAGGTTTAAATGTCAAAATTAAAGGTTTTATTATCGTAACTTTACCAAAAAATATGAATTTACGTGTTAAATTTTACAAATAGATTTTTTATCATAGCTTCGCGAGTCGCATAGTGGTAGTAATTGATTTTTTAAGTGCGTCGACCGCTATGAGCATTTTTGACTGTCATCAACTGGACAAACAGGAGGGAGGAGAGAAACCCGGTTCCAGCACTTGCCTACTATTTAAAAAAGGTGCAAGCCGCGTAAAATGCCTTTTGAGACCGAATACGGCACGCGAACCGAATGTTGCCCACCGCTGACATAAATGCTATTCATCCGACCAAAAAATAAAAGAAAACGAAAGACTTCCGACATTGTATACGTACCTTAGGTGCAATGTAAATTTTCCAGCGGTGAAAGAAGGCATCCTCACCCACCATCGTTTAGTGCAATTCCTCTTGAACCTCTCAAACACACAGCACTTAATCACAGAATGACCAGATCACTTCACTGGGGAGTGCGAGATTAATCACGGAAAGGGGAAGAAACAAAAAACTCTTCGGGGCTCAATAATAAAATGAAGGGACTCACAGAGACACCTGGAATGAAACAAGAAACGGAACTCACCGGTTGTGCTTTAACGAGTTAAAGAAGATTTAGCAAAATGAGCGATTTTTTAAATGTACCGCGATTCCTATTCATTCTTCAAAGGACCAGTTTTTATTCTCATGATAATTTTCAAGTAAAAAGTCTATAATGACAATAAGACTGATTCTAACTCTAAAAATGCTATCGAAAAATAAACAAAAATCACATTTATTTGGGTCCAACTTCTAATTCGGCGAATATATTTCATAATTAATTTAATACTGGTGCAGGTAATACTCACTATCTTGAGGAACTGTATCGCCTTCTCTTCGAAGCGAAGGTCCCTTGTCGGCAACTTCCATCTGCACTTCCAAACCACGTCTCAAATTAAACTGAGCCCAGCGAACCTAAATTTCCCCGCAAAAAAAACGCCAAATTACATGAAGATACGCATTATTTCCTCGTCAGTTGGGAGGTAAAATAGTCGATAACAAAGTCAGGGAAGGGGAAGAAATGTTCGTCAATCGGTCATTATAATTTAAAAATCGTCAAATGCGGAGCAATATATGGACGAACATTTCTCTCCCGTGACTTTGTTGTCGATTATTTGACCTCCCAAATGGCAAGAAAAGAATACATGACGTCATAAAATTTGGTGGGAAAATTTAGGCTTTCTTGGCGCAGTTTTATTTGAGACGTGATGGTGTTTGGAAATGCCGATGGAAGTTGCCGATAAACGATCTCCGCTTCGAAGAGAAGGCAATGCAGTCCATAAAGATAGTGAGTAATACCTGCTGAATTAGAAATAGAACCGAAAATAATAAGATTTTTCTTTGTTTTTCGATAACATTTTGAAGGAGAAATAATTGATCCTATTGTGAATACAGACTTTTTACTTTGAAACCCTCATAAGAGTCAACTTGTCCTTTGGAAAATGAAGAGGAATTGCGGTATATACTTTCTTAAAATCACTCTTAGCGTTAAATATTCTTAGGATGACATTTAACTCGTTAAAGCACTACCGGTGAGTTCCGTTTCTTGTTTCATTCCAGGTGTCACTGCGAGTCCCTTCGTTTTATTACTGAGCCCCGAAGAGTTTTTCGATTCTTCCCCTTTCCGTGATTAATCTCGCCCGCCCCAGTGAAGTGATCTGGTCATTCTGTGATTAAGTGCAGTGTGTGTGTTTGAGAGGTTCAATAGGAATTGCACTAAACGATGGTGAGTGAGGATGCCTTTTTCCACTGCTCGAAAATGTACAACGCAGCTAAGGTGGGAAGACGTCAGTACCCTTTCTTTTCACCATTTTAGGTCAGTTTAATAGTGCTTAGGTGGTTGCCGCCAATGGAGTGCGATTGAATTGAATATTAGTTTGCCCAGAATATGTTATTTGGATAGACCTAAACTGTACTGATTTTAACTATGTTGTATTGATTGAGCTTCTTTACTGAGTTTCATAATGATTTTGGTGTATTATAATTTGTTATTTCACAATTTGCTTTAATTATATCCATTTAACTTCTCGGAATTTTGATATGTCGATTTCTAGCATCCATATTTCGAACATGATTTTGGCTACGTTTAAAGTAATTTAAAATGTTCATCGATTGAATGAATGAATGAATCTTGAAATAATCGTGAATGCTAATACATACCATTCGTAAAGTTGATACTACAACATTTTGCATGATAAGTGTGTATTGTATTTTTTCTTTCATTCATAATCTGTTCCTGATTTTTTTTGTATTTTGTGAGGAAAAAGATACCGCTTGTACAAATTAGGATGGATAAAGATTTGTCATTCTAAATATGCCAAACGCGTTGAAGAAGATTACTGAGAATCAAAGGGTTTACTAAATAAATATATGATATATGAAAGAGTTTTAATAACTATGCTTAGAAAATGATTTTCCATATATATCCTCGCATTGCCCGAAATATATCAAGACTTCTATGGGTCCAATTATCTAAAGCGGTGCTTATTTTTGTATTTATTACCGTATGAATAGTTATACATACGTCTCTGGAATAAGGTGTACGCAAAGCGTTCGCTGGAGTTTTTCAAAATCGGTGTAAAACTTTTACTGTATCTCTTTCAGCGGACAAGGGATTCGAGAGCAAAATAATGCCTATGGTTTCTGAAAATTGCATTGAAATGGCGAGTTGGTAGAGTTATTATCCATTTCAGTTATTATTTCTATAATGAAACGCTTTGTTGAAGCTTATTCAGCAACTATAATATTGCATCCAGTCTGCACATAATCAAGTAAAGAGATATTCAACCCACAAGTTTTATTATACAGTCAAACTCGTTTATAACGAGCACGGTTGTAACGAGTTCACGGCTATAGTGAGCAAATGCTACCTCCAAGATAAGTTTACGAGCATTTACATACAAATATTTCACGTATATAACGAGCACGCTTCACGTATATATCGAGCAAACTTTGACCACTTCTCACTGTCTCAAACGCGGTGGCGGTCAGCCCCTGAAATCCTCATAGTGACTCAAAATATGTAACCTTGTGTTCTTGAGTCCAGCCTCTACACTCTATCCATCGGGGAGGTTAAAGACCGCGGCGTTGTTGTTAAAAAATAATCCCTTCGTCCAAACCAAGAATTCCCAGCTTGCAGTTACAGTGGCACTCGCGGAGGTCCTTTGTCCTCTCCTCCCAACCCCCAGCTCTTTTACAGCCAGGAGGTTGTGTTTGGAAGGGGGTAAGGGGCTGAGGGCATGTACAATGGCACCCACCCCCGTCGCTCAGCCGAATGCACCCAACACCCTTTCCTACGTAAAGATGGGAAATCCCACGTTTAATCCGTCTCCTCATTAACTCTTCCTGGAATTGGTATGCTCACAGTTTGCAAAGAAAGTTCGTAGCGTTGATCACAAAAATCAGTTGAGATTTTGCCCTTGAACGAGTAACATGTCCGTACATAAAAGGAAGTGTTTGTCTATTCGCGAAAAGGTTGATATTATTCGAGAGTTAGAACGTGGTAAAAAAATGTTGAAGTGTGTAAAAAATTTAATTTATCATCGTCTACGGTTTCAACCTTATGGAAAAACAAAGAAGCGATTTTATATGCACTAGAGAACAACCTAACAACGAACAAGAAAATGAGGAAGTGCGACTTGGGTAGTGATTAAGGACGCATCTATGAGTAAATTTTATATGTACGTATGTTTACTTTAAATTTTCTAGTTTATTCTCATTTTTAGGTTTTTTCATAAATTTACTAAATAACCTTTCTGTTTATATATTCACTTTTACTTCTTATGTCTTATTTCACCATACGCATGCATGCTTTTGCCTTCACGGATATTAAGTTTAACGGCTATAACGAGCAAAACTAAACGGTCCCGTGGCGCTCGTTATAGCCGAGTTTGACTGTATTTCCTTTATTGATGCATTTTACAGCACAGATATCAATTCTCTTTTGCCATTTGATTTTAACTAGCCTTTGCTAGCTAATAGTTTGCGTGATTACTCTGCGGAAGCTGAATTCATTTCTCAGACTTATTGGACGACGATCGTTGATACTTGGCCTTTCTCCATGCCGTTTCTAAGAATAGTTTCACATAAATATACTTTGGAAAACCATTCTCAGCTTGTTAAAATTTCTTGCGTTCGTCCTTTACGTCTCGACCACTCTTGAGTGTATCGGCTGGTTTTCTTTTCATTACACTGCTTTGTTTTTCAAAAGTGGTGGTATAAAAAATTCTATTCATCCCCACCAACCATATTTTATTTCGGAATTGTATTCTTTGAATTTGAGTTGGAATCCTCATCGATGAAATTTGCACGCTTTAAACATCTTAAGATCTCGTGGGTCCTAGGCAATATGCAATTACATGACGTTTCCTGAATATCAGAACTGGCACTTGACCGCGCGCGACGTAATTTTTTTAAATTTCTGGTAAATAATTGCTCGTTCATACGAGACATACTTTCCATCTTTACGAAAGCAGATGTTTTTCAACTGGCTATTTAGATAGTTCCAATAGCCACCAAAAGAAAAAATCATTTTTTATTTACGCAAAAATGTTTGCACGAAAATAAATATCCCGAGCAGCCTGTGGACCCATAAAGCATTTTATGCTCCCCAAGAATCAATGATGAACACTAGATGTAGAACTGAAAACAAATCCATGCCCTATGACTTCTAATAATTACAATAAAATATTTAATGTCTTTAATGTCAACACTGATAACTTAATTTACACTTGGTTTTTCACTTACATGATACCTCCTAAATTCCTAAGTTACTAACGCTATCAACTCTAATTGGGACCGTCGAAGCATTGGTAACCAGAAATTTGGTCCGTCATTTGAATGGTTTACACACCCAAATCCTAAAGCAAATAGTGATGTAGTTTGGATAAATAAGTAAAGATGAAGACTACGGCGAAACTGATATTAAATGGAAATTAACTCCTTAACCGTAAAATTCAAAATTATAGACACAATGAAAAAGAGGGAGGAGAGGAAGGAAAAGGCAAAATACAGTAAAAATTATAAACTTACAAGTTTAGGGTTTGATATTCCACGCCAGGAACCTGATGTCACTCACACATTCACTCACTCAATCGCACAAGCACTAATCCTAAAGGTGGAAAGGAAATGGGACCGGGTTTGCGAGAAATTACTCTGCGCCAGGGACCAAAACAATCACACCGTTGCTAGAAGGTTTGTGAGTCAGTACGACCGCGACAGGGACCTACTAAGCAACCACAGACACACGTACACGCCAAGATAAAAAATAAAGGGGAAAGGAAAGGGGAAATAATAGTAGGCTACGGGAGATTAAACAACGCCAGGGACCTAGTATCGCACACAGCGGCCTGTAGGTTTATGTGCCTTCCGGCAACGACAGGGACCTAACAAGCGAAACAATCACGCACGCAAGCACTCGAATACACGCACACAAGACCTCTATAGATGAGGTAAACGTACTAAATACGAATTTCGAGAGCAATGCTCTCATCATCAGTAGCTGATATGTAATGAGGGGTGGGAGTGTTGTAGGCAGTATTTATATGTTTATGTGCTGAAGTGAAAGGGAGGGAAAAAGGTTTAGCCGTTACAACGTACAGAGGTGAAAGGGGGATCGGGCCGCAGTCGTTATTCATAACGGAATTTTTGTTTCTGTTAATGAGTATGTTTGAGTATGCGTCTAGATTGTTTTGGTTGGTTACAGATTATTTCAGACAAATACAGAAATTGTCGGACTTGGACTAAAAAGATTATGCGCAAGGCATTAATGAACTTTAAGAAAAAGATTCTCTGTGAACATCTAAACGAAAATCCCAAAATCTTTTGGTCTTATGTTAGAGAAGTTCAAGATCGACGCCCAACCGTAGCACCATTAAGAAACGACAAAGGAGAGGTAGTTTACGATAGCATTGATAAAGGAAACTTGTTAAACTCATTTTTTCGAAGCGTATTTACGACCGAAGTGGAGAAAAGGAAGGTCGATCCACCCGAACCAAACGAAGAGATGATGAACGATATAGTTATATCAGCGAAAGGTATAGCAGAATAGCTCAAAATCATCAATGCAAATAAATCCCCGGGACCGGAAGAGATACCAGCTAGAGTATTAAAGGAATTAGCGTTAGAATTAACACCTTATCTCGAAACAGTTTTCAGGAAGTCACTTAGTCATGGCGTTATACCTAAGGAATGGAAATTAGCGTTTATAACTCCGCTACATAAAGGCGGGAAAAAATACGACTGAGAAAACTACAGGCCGATTTCGCTAACCCCAATATCTTGCAAGATTCTAGAGCACATCATCCTTAGTTCTGTGATGGACTTCTTAGATAGCCAGGACTTGTTCAGAAAATATCAGCACGGTTTTAGGAAGGCAAGATCTTGTGAAACTCAGCTCGCTCTGTTTAAACATGGTATACTACGATCCGGTGATCGAAAGACCCTGCTAGACGCGGTTTTTCTTGACTTCAAGAAGGCATTCGATAAAGTCCCTCATATTAAGTTATTGAAAACATTACAAGCCTGTGGAATAAATCGAAAGATAATCGAGTGGATCAGGGACTTTCTAAATGATCGGAAACAAATAGTAATTTAAATCAGATTCGGTCAGCGTGGCCTCCGGCGTTCCACAGGGAAGTGTCATCGGTCCCCTATTATTCCTTATATACATAAATGACTTAGATAATGTTATTACAAGTAAAATCAAGTTATTCGCGGATGATACGGTAGTTTACAGAGAGATTAACAGTCCTGCTGATCAAGCATTACTTTCTAACGACCTACACGCAATTCTCGAGTGGTGTAAAGAGTGGCAATTAAAGCTGAACTTAGGTAAGTGTTCCGTCATGAGATTCTGGAGAAACAAAGAAATTGAGGCGATGAATTACAGTATAGAAGGCGTACATCTAAAATTATCCGAATCCGTCAAATACTTAGGTGTCATTTAAACAAGTAACCTCTCGTGGGACACACACCTACGAAATATATCCGGGAAAGCTAAGCAGAAACTAGGATTCATCAAACGGATAGTAGGTAAAAGCGAAGAAAAAGTCAAAGAGACATGTTACTTTTCTTTAGTTAGACCGCTGCTATAGTATGGGTCGAGCATATGGGATCCGTACGAGAAAGGATTAATCGCCGAGTTAGAGAAAGTGCAGCGAAAAGCTGCTAGATTCGTCAAAATTGTCATGATAGAAATAAAAGCGTTACAGGCTTGATACAGGACTTGGATGGGAATCACTAGCTGAGCGCCGATCACGTGCTAGGTTAAAACTTCTTGAAAGATTTAGAACGAGTACTTTCTCCAGCGACGTCAAAGAAATAATAAGAACTCCAACCTATATCGGTAGAATGGACCATCCTCGTAAAATAAGAGAGAGATAGCCTGTAGGACAGAGAGATACAAAGGCTCATTTTTCCCTAGAACGATAGCTGAACAGAATAAAACTTTCGATCAAAAGTAACCTCGCGTAGGGGCGTAAACCAAGGCCTAATTTTGGAGTTTTCCCCTTGGTGTTAATACACCCCCTGCCACACACCCTTTCGGTGGCTTGCAGGGTAAACTGTAGATATAGATTTTACAAGAGTTAGGTTTTCGATCGTGATTTGATGGTGGTGTTCTTGTATATGTTTTGCTATACTAGAGTTGTTAATTCTCTTGTGTTTAAAATGAGCTATGTGTTCTTTGAAGCGTGTTTCTCTCTTACGTTTTGTTTGTCCAATATATATTTTGTCGCATCCTCCACAAGATATTTTGTATATGCCGCATTTGTGTAAAGAAGGAATTGTGTCTTTTGGGTTGTGTAGTAAATTGGAGAGTTTATTGTCGTTAACAAATATTGTCTTATAATTGAATTTTGAGAAGATATTGTTTAGTTTGTCGGTGAGCCAGGAGCGAAGGGGGTTTTAATGTATTTTGTGTCTGTGGGGGAAGTGTCAGTTAGTGTTGTGTGCGTTTTAACATGGAGCCTATGTTTATGTTTACGTAGGATGTTTTCGATCATTTCGGTGTCGTATCCGCTGCCTTTTGCACAGTTCTTAATATGTGTGAGTTCTTTACGGTAATAAGATGGGAAGAGAGGCACGCGAAGAAGTCTATTGGTCATGGAATGAAAAGAGCCCAATTTATGTGAGATGTGATGATTGGAATTAGATGGGATATATCTAACAGTGTGTGTTGGTTTTCGGTAAATATTGAATTTTAACTTGCTGTTGTGTCTTGTTAATAATAAGTTTCCTTTCCTTTCCACCTTTTGGATTAGTGCTTGTGCGATTGAGTAAGTGAATGTGTGAGTAACAACCCCTAAACCTGTAAGTTTATAATTTTTATTGTCTTTTGCCTTTTCCTTCCTTTCCTCCCCCTTTTTCATTGTGTATCTCTAATTTTGAATTTTACGGTTAAACAGTTAATTTCCATTTAACGTAGTTTGGATATTTTATTTATATTTTGGTTTATATAGCCAAACTCATTTAATAACTATGACAATTTCAATTCCACGAAATTTGCTTTCAAGTGGTTATACTGTAGTAGTATGTAACATTTATTTCGTCCAAATAAATAAAACAACATTACTGTTTTGCTAACATGATATTTCTACCCGTGTATCCTAGACCGTGACCATAAGTTTGTGGTGCGAAGGGCCTTTCCGAATGTTTTATCTCGAGCACGCAATAGTTTCCTGCTTATTTACTCTTTTGCCAGCCAGTTTTCACAAAATTGTTTGCCTTAATGACAGCTGAAGTCTAAAAAAATATAACGGTATTGTTAAGAGACGGATTTCTTTTATTTCGAGGCAAAATTCAATTTGATGTTAACTTTAAATAAAACGAGACAAAATGCGCAAATTGGTAGGGTTCACTAACGAACAAAAGTGACACCATGACTGTTTCAGCCTCATCGGATTTCGAGAGTAGGATTTCATCGCGAGTAAACAGATATCGCCATTATTGTTTACCGCATTCATTGCCATTGTCCGAAATCCCAATTTTTGGCACTGTAATGCGTAAACAAATCGTTCCAAATTCACCCTATTCCGAAATGACAGCGAGTAACATGGCGAGGGATAAAAATAACGGACAGATATCCTTTCCCAGTAGCCATTCTCTCTTTTTCCAAACAGTGACGTAAAAGCCGACACAGAGAGGTAAAGAAAACAGCAATATCGTTTCGAAATAACTTTTTTACTAAAATAAAATCACGATACGTAATTTATTGGCACGTACTGCGTTCAGTTGAATCACGTATCCGATTCTTTCCGAGCATAGAAACTGCGAATCCTCAAACTTATGCAGTCAGTAAATCACGTATTTCATTTATAATTGCATGTGATTGGTCAGACCTGTTTGTTTGCACAAAACGCTCGATTGTCGGACCATACCTATAAAGCGGTCTAAAAACGAACTAAAGCACACTCAGACCTATAAAAACGATTTAAAATAGCTTTTTAAAGGCAATTTCGCATAAAATATTACTAGTGAAAAATCTAAAAATAAATCAAATGGAAACCCACATACCGATTGGAATATTATATTCATCCTTCGCACGAAACACAAAGCTACAAAAATGCATATTAATACTTTTAACGGTTCATTTAAATATGCCCATGAATATTTACTATCGTTTGTTAACTTTCAAATAGCCTCTGGATTCGAACTTTGGGTACGGGAAAAATAACGAAAATAGTTTTTGTACTCAACAAGTTATAATCCTTTCCGAATAAAACTACGTTATTGTCGCTAATTATATAATAATAAAAAAGAATAAAGACGTTCGTCTACCTAAATCGAGGCAAAAAAGCGACGGAACATTCCAATCCAACCTTGTCCAAAGTAAGAAAAAGACGCGAATGGAATGGACAAGAGGAGCTCTTTGATGACGAAGGCAAAAGAGAATCCAAGCGAGGAACTGCACTGCGCCGATTCTTAAGTCTCACCTTTCAGCGGTCCGAAATCGACCCCAACCCACCTTTAAAGAAAACTCCTAATCTATCACGGGACGCAAAAAAACGCCCTCTTGCCCACGCATCACGTGGAACGCACCCAAGCACTAAACACACAAAACTTCACGGCAATGATAGATTAGGAGAAAAACGTCGCTTAGAGACACCTAGGTAATTAATAAGGGGGGAAGGACGTGGAGAAGGAAAAACATTTTTTAAATCCAATTCTGAAAAGCTTCCACACAAATACGTACGGATCAACGCGAGAGTCCATCTCTTGGTCGGTAAAAAAACGAGACAGAGGAGGAAAAGGATAAGCAGAGAGAGAAGGGAAAACATCCGAGATGAAAAAAAAACTAAATTGAGAGAGTCAGGATGGCGAGGAGGATAGAAGGGAAGGATAACAGAGGACCGGTAAGGGAAGAGACAGAGCGGTGGAAAATAGAGAGAAAGTTATGAAAGGAAATTGTGGAGACATAGAGAGGAAGAGCATGAAAAAAGAGACTAGAAAATGACAAGCAGGGAAAAGCTAGGGGGAAAGAGGCAACAAAATAGAAGCTTATTTTGCTGACGCAATATGTAAAAGCGCGTTTTATTTATTAAGGTATATTTTGAATTAATACAGAAAATTCTTCATAAACTTAGTAATATTAGTATATAGCATTAAGTAAGGTATTAAAATTAATTTAAAAAGTGTATACATACCCTTACACGTGTTAAGTTTCTAATCTAATGACGCTTATGATATGAACAAACTAATTACTAAAAAATCTGATGTGGCCATCACATGACTTTCTCCATATCTGTAATATTTCTAAAAATTCCAAATAGGTTACGTAATAATAAATATTTTAAGAAACTGTGAGAAAATTTTAGACTTTACAAAGAACAGAAAAAAACTCAAACTATAGCCTTCTGATATTGCATAAAGCCACAAAAGAAAAGGAGCGTTACTAAGACGTAACTAAGCGTCAATTGTTAACAATAGTCGTCGGTAGGTGCGCGTGTGCCTTTCTTTTTTCTATAGGCTAGTTTTCGACAACAGGTCCCTGTAGGCAATTATCCTGCAAACTTGTAAGTATAATTTTAATATTTTTCTATTTTCTCTTATTGACGTGTGAGTGCTCATCTGGATTATTTTGCCGCAATAAATGGCATTTTAGAATACATACACACTGAATATTTCAGTAGTACATCGCTTACCATTATATACTATTTTAATTTACTGTGTTTACTCGTGTGCCGCGCGCCCTCGTGTACCACGTGCACCCCAATTTTTGGACCAGTTCAGAGGGAAAAAAATACATTCATGCCGGAATAATTTGATATCTGGAATTTCATAAAAAAGTCACCGATTTCCCCCTTCTCCCCTGAAACAAGCCCAGGTTAAGCATCTCCTCTATCCTACCTGCGTGACGAAATTTATTGGGTGATCTCTTCATGCCGACGCTAGCAGAAATCTCCTCCTCGGTAGTCGCCTCTCTTATGTCAAAGGAGCATCAAGGACTCACGATGAATTCGACGATCTCAGATACCATTTGCCAACTTATTCCGGCATAAGTATAGGTATAAATTGATAGCAAACTTTTAAGGACATCACTACTTATTTTGAGTAACAATTATAAACTTAAAACTCATTTAAAACGTACAGCTTTAATATTATAAAAATATAACGTCATCACAATCGCCAAAATACGTCATAAAATACTTCGTCTTCTGAGAGTATAAACGTGGACGCAAGCGTGTTGCAGTGAATTAACTATCGACACTCGCAATTTATACAACCTGTTCAGAAATCCTCATGTAAGACGCGCAGTCCTTTTTTCATACCGACATTTAGCGGAAAAGATGCGCACGGTATACGAGTGAATACGGTAATTGATTGCACAGCCTAACAGACAGAGAGCAAAAACGGAGCACGTTTATACAATTAAACGTGACTAAAAATCAAGGGAAAAAGGTCGCGTTACACGGGAATGAGAAAAGGGAGATGGAATGATGTGCTGAGAAATAGAACACCTTAAACATCAACATTCAAATTTAATATGTTTCTTTTGTATGACTCAACTGGAGATACCCTGTATAAAAACGAGATTTCATCAGTTTTCAAGGCGCGCACGGACGACAGACTGCAGACGGAACTCCAAAACTTTGGGTGAAAATTTGACCCGTAAAATTCAACAAACAAATTTATCTTTTATTAGTAAAATTATCCTAATTAAACCGTTAGTTTTGAAATCTTAACCATAAAATCCCTATTAAACTTGATTATCACTAATATGATACCTCAGAATCTCTATTTTTCCGATTTAAAACTCTAAACCGGCCCGCCGATGCATTGGCAACTTTCAGCGCGGCCCGCCGAAGTGTTCATAACCACTGATATGACCTGCCGTGTAGAGAACTAGGGGCACATAAAAGTTTGCATATTCATAAAATGTTCCAAATTCGATTTCTTTTTCGCGACCATAATACTTTTCTCTACCGCTCCTTACATAAGATAGTAGAGAAAAGAGCCAAGCCAAGGAATTGAGAGACGGGAAAACCAAGACGAAGACTAGGATGATGGAGGAAAAGGGGGAAGTGATACGGAGGAGAATGAGAGGAAAGGAGAGATACAAGTTAAAACAGAAGAGCGGAGATGATGATGATGATGACGTCGGCCGGTAGCGAAAGGACGTGAAAGACAAAAGGCAAAAGGGTCAGGAATGGAAAGAGAGAGAGGGCGAAAGGTTGAGGGGTGAGAAGGACGGTGGGTTAGCGAAGTGTAACTCAGAGTTGGTTAGGAATGATGGATGAGACCACGTTGAAAGAGAAGGATAAAAACATCCTCCAGGGAGCAGGACAGAGAGCGAGAGGTAAAGAGAGACAGACAGACAGAAAGGTTAAGAGAGGAAAAGATATGTTAAGACAAAAAACAGGAGAAAGGTGAACAGAGAGGAAAAGAGATCATTTGAGAAGCGCAGAGCCCACACGTGACGAACACGGAATGCAGAAAGAAATATGCGGAAGCAGAGACAAAAATGGAGACAGAGAGGATAGAAGATCGGTCGAAAGAGCAAGAAGGTGGCGAAAAACAATCGAAACTCTATATTGAAAAAGAAGAACTGGGAAGAAGGGATTCAAAATATTTTAAGGAGGAAAAAAGAGGAAATTTTCATCAGATTAAGACGCATTACAGGAAAACGGGACGGGAATAATTCGCTAAAAAAAGGAAAGGCGAGAATCGGATAGAGAAAAATGTAGAGAAAAGGGAAACTGGAAAAAGGGGTCTGGGATAATGCGAAAGAAGAGGATAGGCCGAGAAAGGATAGGGAGAGAAACAGGATAAAAACGTAGGATCCGAACATGGCAGTAGGAGTGGAAGGGATTGAATCAAAAGAAGAACAAAATAGAGAGTAAAAGAGGTAGAGAAAGAGAGAGAAAGGGATATGGGTTCGTGGTAATATGTGGGAAAAAGAAAGAGTGAGTGAAGAAGAGAATATGAAAAACTCAGCGGTGAGGGATTATAAACATGAGATTCGGTGATATTATATATATATATATATATATATATATATATATATATATATATAATATTATATATATAGTGGTACTCCTCTGAGAAAAAGAGACAGAAACTGAAAAATAGTGAGAGGTTGAGAGGATGTGGCGTGAAAAAATGTAAAGAGATAGAAAGAGAAAATAGGAGAAAATCTTCAAGAAAAGTGGGAACCCATGACCACATCGGCGTCAAAGAAATAGAAGGACATGGTTTCGTTTCCTGGTCACGCCAGGTCTTGTTTTATAGCGCTCGTGTATTTTTACTGTTGCTTACGGAGCTGGCTCGTGAGGGAAGAAAGAGGCCCAAGTATCAGAATAGACGATTATCGCTTCTAACAGAGGACAAGAATACTCGTACATATGTAGAAAACTATAAAATAGTAAATGCTCACAGAGATGTTAAATAAATATCTGAGGAAGAGATTCAGTTTTAAAAATCTGATTGGCCACCGCATGACTTTCTCCATACCTGTTAATACAGTAATACCCCGCTATACGTCGGAGATGCGTTCCTGAAAACTGCGACATATGACGAAACAACGTATGCCTAAACATATTTTCCCGTAAGAACAATGAGAAATGCAGGGGTTACGTTCCAGGCGGATATTTCGTAGTTATGAAATTATAGTATTAATATTTTTATAAAAAACGCTGGAAAGGTGCATTTGCTGAAAATGAAGATAAATAATAATGAGGAAATTTCTGTAGCTAATATTAGTTAGTAAAATTGAAACTACTGCTAACATTGCACACATATATTTGGTCATTTGATAGGGAAAGGGCCCAAAAGGTCGCAAAATGAAATTAAAAACGTAATTAAATCAATTCATATAAATAATAATTAACATGAAATTAAAAGATGAATAGAGGAGTTTTATTGTTATAGTTATAACTTATGTACCGAAATTGTAATTTCTGAAATTTTGCTTTTAGCACTTTACAAACGACGTATCGTATATGCGAAACGACCCAACTTATAACGAAACATGCACCTAAATTGACTTACGACGCATATGCAAAACAACGTATAGCGAGGCGAAGTAGAGCGGGGTATTACTGTATTTCCAAAAATCCAAATAGGTTAACTGATAATAAATATTTTAAGGAACTGCGAGAAAAATTCTAAGGCTTAACAAAGAACTGAAATATACTCTTACCGTAGCCTTCTGACATTGGATATAACCCCGAAGCTTCAACAATTAAGAAAATAAAAAGGGGCGTTATAAAGACGTTTATAACAGTCGCCGGCAGGTGGCGCGGTGGTAGCAGCTAAAAAATATAATTTTAAAAGTATTTCTTAAACAATACATTATATGGGGAAATATTTCAAACAAAGGTTGTAGAAAATTAATTTTCCTATAACATATATTCCGAATCTTTTTTAAATTAATCAAGTATTAAAGCATATATTTCAAAAAACGGATAGTTGATAAGGGTAAACACCCACTTACGCTTGTCCGATTTTTACTAAAAGCCAACCAACTCTTTTTATTTTAAGAAAAATGTAAAATATAAAATTTTGCGTTGATCTGATTAATAGTTTTTGAGTTAGAGCACTCACAAAATTTCTATACACAGATATCATCGATAAAAATGTTAAAACGTGTTCAGGGGTCTCAAAACGTGCATTTCCGCTTAAATCTCGAAATCAGTTTTTTTCGTGAAAAAAATACTTTCCCCTATAGTACGTAGGCAGAAAGTAAAAATTGTCACAACAAACTCCGCAAACAACTTCCTCATATGTTTATACAGTTCTAATCAAAACATTAATATAATTAACTGGTTCCGATACCGGTTGCCACGGCACACTGGGATGCCTCCTTTTATATTTAGGGGTTCAGCGAAAAACTTTGTTAAGTAAACAAATCGACGATTAGGAAATATTAGTTGACCATTGGGGCAATAAATATTGACCTAATACATTTATTATGGTGTATTACAGGCATACCTTGCTTTGAGCGACCCCGTCTTAAGCGGATTCGTTTTAGCGCGAGGCAGGCCCGCGCCTACCAGGTTTTCAAAAAAACAAGGATTGTCGATTATTGAGACAGCTGAACCATATTATATGAATGAGAAATTCCATTCTTACAGACATGTGGATGTTAGTTATTATATCGTCCATGGATTGTCATTTAGGGCGGGGATGTGAAATACTATAAAAGAAACCCCGAAACACCGTTTTATCCCTCGATCGACGGTTATTTTGGCGTTATTATTTTTTAAGAAAGGTGACTTTACGAATAAAACCTCCTCGTTCGCCTATTTAGGATTTCATTCATACAGGAAATAATTACAATTATGCCTGATTATAAAAATGTTCTTAGTTTTATATAGAATTTGAAAATTACCGATGAAAATACGTTATTAAAAAAATGTAAAGATTTGCATCTGGCGTGGATGAATGGATGGAAAAGAAGCTGTTTTTTCAGTTTAACGACGTATTTTTATTGATATCACGTTTAAGTTTTCACTTCCATGGAACGTGTCCTCAATGACGTAATGACGCCGTTTTGCACGAATTTAGCTTAGCGCGAAATTTTCAGGAACCCATCTGTCGCGTAAAGCGAGGTACTGCTGTACCAACAAATGGATGCGTTCACAGGTTTTAATATCCGTATGTAAAAGTATTAATTCTTGGTGCAAGGCTAGGGTGCTTACCTTTGAATGGGTACCACGTGTACAAAAAGTTTGGGAACCACTTATGTAATTGGTTACACATAAAACCCCCAACAATCGCGGTTTCCATTGTGCGCGAGGGTTTCCTCTGTTAACCATTTGCGACATAAAAACTTAGCTACTGGCGGATTTTAACATTGCGCGTCAGTTGTTGCTTTCGAAACCTAAACCCTCGAGTTATTTTAATTTGTCATGATTCACATTCAGGTACATGTGCGTGAACTTACCGACTCTTCGTATTATGAAGAATTTTGCATTCAAAAGGAGAGGGAGAAAGAGAATGATAAGTAATGAAACTTCCAAATAAAAATTATTTCTAAGGATATCGAACGCTAGCACAAATACTCCGACGTTTCACTCCTAAATATAAGCTGAAGAACGTCGAAACGAATCTGTGCCTGACTACTGTAAAGTATCAGAGGACGAATAAATACAGCATTCAGTACAATTGTTGCATCTTTAGAACAACGTAATTCTTATTCTAATAATAATAAACTACGAAAAATTCAAAATAAAATATGCACTTTTATATGTAACTGAGAAGCGAAAATACGTAAGCGATAGAAAAACCCATGACATGACGTAATTTAAGTCCGACAAGAGGCAAATTTTTTTCCCAAATGCGGTAGAAAAAATTGACCTCTGTCTTATCGGTCGCAGATGATCTAGTCATTAAGTCCAAAAATTGATCACTTTAGATATTATACAAAGAAAGACGCGTTGAAAGATATTAGAAAGATCGAAAGCTTTCATTCACTATCTGTTTGAACCGAGTGGATTTTGATATCCCCGCATTACTCGAAATAACTCAACCCTTCTATCGGTCCAATTTTCTCAAACGGTGCCTATTTTTGTATTGATTGTCGCATGAATAGTTATACGCACATATGCCATTGTTGAGCACTAAGTTTCCTCGAATTCTCTATCTTATAAATATTTTACAGTGTATGTGTGTACGTTCTTTATACGTTTTTACAGCGTTGAAGCTATCGAAGTCAAAAGTTTCATGGGCCCCTATGGAACAAAGGAAGAACTTGGTCTAGGTTTGAAGACCGTGGGGTCTCTTATACCCCAGGCGATCAACAAAATACTATTTCCATAAGAATGCATGGGAAATGGTGTGGAGAAGCTCCAAAATGCCACGCAGCCCTTCACGCGAATTTATGATGAATATCTTCATATCTTATTATTTCTAATCGTGACAATAAAACATTCAATGTTATTAATACCAACTTTAATAACCTAATTTACACTTGGTTTTCACATACATGATTCCCTCATAATCTCTACATAACTTCCAATTTAAACTCCTGCATTGCCTACTAGCCCAACTCTGGTCATTAAGTTCACTAGACTGCAGAGGAAGAAAAAGGTCTGAGGGAACGTAAAAAATCCTCTCCTCCCCAAACCATCTCATTCCAAATCCCAGAGTCCATTACAGGTGGACAAGGGGGAATTTTTTATGTTCTCTCTCTCTTACCTCCTTACCTTCCCCCGGATTTTTCCCCAAACTATCCGCTACAGAGCACACACACGCACGTTACAAAAACTACCATCCCTCTTAACTCCCTCACTCTCTATCTCTCAGTCTCTTTTTACACCAAATGGTTCTTTATCTCCCTCCTGCACCTTTCACCCACTCATTTTCTTTCCCATGTGAGACGAAACTGTCTCATTTTACATTAATCTCTCATAATTCTTAAAGTACTTGAAAATAGTTAAACGATACGATACCCCTTTGGTGACACTGCTGCTGCCACAGAAAATCAAATAAAATACACTGGCAAAATGACAAGAAATATACTAACATTTATATTGCAGTGACATAATACAAAGCAGAAATATAGTACAATACTTAATAGAAATGTCCACTTGAGGAATCACAAATGATACGGAAAGAATTCGACTCGCTGGGTAATCTTCCGCAAGTGGCGCAGGTCAGGTGTCTTCTCAGTCCTTTCTCGTTCTCCTCTCTCACTCAATCTCTCCTCTCTGCTCGCTCCTCGTGGCGAGGTTGTCGGATCGGGAATCACCTTTAGTTCGCAGTGAAGTTCGAGTAGAGGGCACTGCACTCGCGAACGGTAATTGGTTCTAGGCTCTTTCTAGTGGTGTCCTCTTCCGGGATAATGTCTGTTGCTATAAAAGAAGGAACTCTGTACGTACGCGCAAAGCCGGAGTACTCGAGTTTGCCGGAGTACGAGCGTATGCCGGGGTGCGTGCATATGCTGTGGTGCGTGTGTACGCAGGGGGTTCGTGCGTTTGCTGTAGTTCGTCGTTTGATCGAGTTCGAACACAAAAACTTCTGGCAAACACGAAAAACTGATGGAAAACTCGATAAATTGTCAAAACTGGAAAAAATGCTGCACATGCCAACTGGATTTTTCTCTTTACTATTTCCCTTTATCCAATTCCTCTTTCTCTCTCTCCCTCTCTTCTCTCTCGCTCTCCCTTTTTATTATTTCCTTCCACTCTACCTCCCTCCATCTCTTCCTCCCTTCCTCTCTTCCTCCCTCCCTCTCATCCCCCCCTTTCTCAATACATTTTATCTGAACAGTTTAAGCCCTTTCCACGCTCTCTTCAGATCATATACTTAAATGCTCAAAGCTTAACAGCACACATTGAAGAACTTCGTTCCATCCAAACTCACAATAATGCACACATTATTGTTATTGGTGAGACCTGGAAAAAAAACTTTATGTCATCTTCTACTGTAGACATTGATGAATATAAATTGTATCGTAACGATGGCGTTGGCAAAGATGACGGCGGTGTCAAATTCTATGTAAGAAATGATACCTCATCTAAAATGGTTGAAAGCAGCAAATCTAATTATAGCAGAAGACCCAAATCTCTCTTCCTTGAGTTGAAAATCAATTCCTTGAAAATACTTATAGGCACCGTACTACAAATAGGCCACCTATCTGATATTGATGAGGTGATCACTGATAACATAAACGAATACAACCATAATAATTACTGGTGACTTTAATGCCAGCATACACACAACAAATCCCAATTCAACATATTTTTAAAACTCCTTCAACTCCCTTGGCTTTAGTATTCTTCCGTTAAATGCAACTCACCATACTCCAACATCTTCTACCCTAATTGATTTAGCCATTACCGCCAACCCTGACAAGGTTCTCGCACACGGTCAACTCTCTGCTATTGGAATCCCCGCACATGATATAATATACATTGCCTATTCAATAAGGTGTCCTATTTACAAGCAGAAATATATCACCTATAGGGACTACAAAAACATCAATAACGAAAAGTTACTTGCTGACACGTCTGCCATACCTTGGCAAACCATTGAATATTTTGACGACATTAATGACAAGGTCGAGACTTTCAACAACTTTATACAATCTCTAATCAACACTCACGCTCCACTAAAGACTAAAAGAGTCTCTAAATCCCACGCACCATGACTATCAACTGATATCAAACAGATAATGAAGAGACGTGACTATGCGCATTTTCAAAAATAGGAAAACACAGCTTTCATGCTTCCATTTTTAAAAATTGATAAATAACACTTAACAGCTCATCAGAAACTCTAAAACCATATAATTCAATCAATAACTTGTCTTAATTCATCACAATCTGGGCTATGTAGCAACTTAAAATTATTTGTCATTGGAAAATCTAAGGATACATAATTGCCTCCTCATATTTGCCTTGATGCACTTAACACTTTATTCACCATTCCCCGAACCCCTGATGACAACGAATTGAAACAGAAACAAATAGATTACCTCCTACACCAACACTCATCTCCAACCTCAGCTCCATCACCAATCAAATTTCCCTCTGCAACACAGCTCGAAGTACTAAAATATTTACATACATCTACATATTACCCTGCAAGTCACCTTGACGGTGGACGGCAGGGGGTGCCGCGCACCAAGTTCCTAACTAATTATTTTTCACTTATCTATTGTGGTCACGTATTGTCCTAGGGAAAAAGGACTCCTTATACCTCTCCGTCCTACTATCTATTTCGCGAATCTTGTCCTCATTATTCCTCCGTCCGATATACGTTGGTTGCCGAATAATATCATTCATTTCATTTACGAATATCTCCGACCTATATTTATCTAGAAGTTTAAGTCTCGCCTGTAATCTACGATCTTTCAACGATGGCCAACTCAACTCATCAATGAGTAACGTAACGCTCTGTTTTTATCGTAATTCTTTTTCACGAATCTAGCTGCTCGCCGCTGTATTTTTTCTAAATCCTTTATGAGTCCCCTCTGATATGGATCCCAAACCGCTGCTGCGTATTCCATTTGAGGTCTAACCAACGACAAATGACAAGATTCTCTCACCTTTTCCGTGCTTTTCCTGACTATCCTACGCACGAAAGCCAACTTCTTATTTCCCGCACCTATCACTCGTCTTATGTGGGTGTCCCAAGACAGGTCACGATTCAAGGTTACCCCGAGGTATTTCACGGATTCCGAAACAGGAATGCTCTCGCCATCTATCGAGTAGGTAAACACGGACGATGGGCTTCTAGATTTCCAAAAGTTTAGAACGTTACTCTTTTTCTGATTGATTTCTAACTGCCCTTCCTTGCACCAAACAGATAACGCATCCACATAAAATCATGTCCAGAACACAAGGTGCTGACGAAATTCCAATTGCTTTTCTTCATAAGATTATACATATAGTTTTATCTGTCATCACTCATATATTCAATTGGTCGCTTATGCAAAACAAATTACCATGGAAACTCGCCTTAGTTCATCCTATACCTAAGAAAACTCTTTCTTACGATATAACTGAATTTCGGTCAATCAGTCTTCCTATTTTATCAAAGGCATTTAAAAAGATTATACATGAACAAATAACACTTTCTAATGAAAAATAATATATTTGATCCACTGCAATCGGGTTTTTGAAAGTCACACAGCACAACCACGGAACCACTTAAAATCACTGACGATATCAGATTAGCAATGAACAAAATATAAATCACTATTGTAACTCTTCTGGACTTCAGTAAAGCTTTAGACTCCATACATCTAAATATACTTCTAACCAAACTTCGCCTCCTGTACTTCTCAGATTTGTTAAACCTAATTTCCTCTTACCTCAATGATCGCTATCAACAGGTCGTAGCTGACAATTATTCTTCAAGATGGATTAAAGTGACACGAGGTGTACCACAAGGTTCCACCCTAGGCCCACTGCTCTTTTCTCTATACATAAATGACATATCTTCACAGCTTCATTACTGTCAATACCAACTCTATGCAGATGCTCTCCAAATTTATCCACTCTCCCATTATTGATCTCCTTCTCATCATTGGTAAAATGAATCGTGACCTCACTTCTTTGTCCAACTGAAGCAATGCAAATTATCTAAAAATTAATCCGACAAAAACTATCATTGGGTACCCCAAACCTCTCCGAAAATTAAATTTTACGAAACTTTCCCCGATTTTGCTCAACTCTCATTTATTTGTAAAGAGCTGCTACATATATGTCAGCTTACATTGTAAGAATAAAATTGAAGCATTTCTTTTTTGTATTATCTAATCTTTTTTCAAATATCAAAATATCAAATCTAAATAAAGTTTACTTAAGCATCAAAATAAAGTTCACATCCAAAGTCAACATAAAGTTTACTTTCAGTGTGACACCTGGTCTTGTTTCTTTTTGCACAAATGTTAAATTCTTTGCCTAATTTTTGAGAAACACGCAGTTCTTCCTCAACAGACAGCAGACGATTTCTTTCTTTGCTTTTAATGTTTGTCAGGCATGAGAAAGCTTGTTCACAGAGGTAAGAAAAGCAGTAGTTGCTCTCGCAGCTCAAATGCCCTTGTTAAAACATTTCCTCTTGAAAGCCATCTTAATCTCAGTGTGTATAAAGAGATTCACATGGTCTTTTAGCATATTTTCATACAGCTTTGCAAACATGCGTAACTTAGAGGACACTGCTTTATAAAATTGGCCATGTTCACAGCTACATAAAGGACTTATTTTAAATCCTCCCCAATAGTTTTTGAAGCAAGAATTTACCGGTGGAGGAAGCGGTGGGTCGTTGTGACATCATGGTTTTTTTCTTTGACTAGTGTAACAAAGCCTTTTATTGAGCCGATCATTGAGGGGGCAAATTCCAACACACCGGCTCTATGACAAACCATAGGATTCCAAATAAGAAGATAAGATGTTGAAAATGTCTTGACCTTTGGTAGTTTCTGGCAGCTCTTTACAACAACAAAGATTTTCCATTAGTTCACCTTCGTTTGCAAATCGTACGAATGCCAGCAGCTGAGCTTTACTTGTTATGTCTGTTGACTCGTCGACTTGGAGAGCAAAGTTAGTATTTTCTAGTATTTCAAACAAGACATCTTCATTGTTATCCACACGCCTACTAATAGCATTATTAGCAACAAGAGCTTTGTCAATTTTACTTTCAGCCCCTTTGCCTATCAATGTTTTCACTATTATTTTACAAGCAGGCATTATTAGGCTTTCGGCAACAATTTGACTTTTCATTTTTGTGCTACTAGCTCAGCTACTAAATAGCTTGCTTCTTGAGCCTTTCCACTTCTCAAAAATATTACATTGTTTGCCTTGTGAAGCCAAAAGTCGTTGATAGTAATCAACTGTTTTATTTGACAAGTGGGCGTGATTAGTAGTGAAGTGTCGATTTAACTTGGCTGAGGCCATAACTGTGTTAGTTAATTTTTTCCCGCAAAGAATGCACAATGGAACGGGGAAATTTTCGTCTCCAGTCCATAAAAAACCCATGGCCAAGTAACTGTCATTGTAAAGGCGAATTTTTTAAATATCAGTCACTTCTCTCCCTGCTTTACTCGTACTTGTCTGTGATAATTTAAATTCATTTTCACTATCCTCTCCTTCACTGTCGCGCCTTCTTTTCATATACTTCCACATTTTTCAATATTCAACAGCCGTATGAAAATACTGTTACGAGGGTGGGATTTTAGATACACAAAAACAACCACGGTTTCGGTAAAAACGCTAATTACAAAACTACGCAAAGACTACAAATCTACAAAATAGCGAACGACCGTAACGCGCACTAAACACCATCGTGAAATCACTCCGAAAAATAAATCACTCTGAGTATCACTATTTCTGAGATCCGTGGAACCGCACTGTCTACTCAAGACTGACTCGGTTGCCCGATCATCACTCTTCTCAAACAATCTGGTAGCAGACACAATACAACTAAATATAACCTTAAATGCGAACTGACCAAAATAAAACAGAGGCATTTGGTAGCGCAGGAAGGTTATCCAGTATTTCCAATTGCCGAAAAAAAATTCCCGCGATATTTTCAGGGATATTTGGGATTTTTCGCGGTATTTCAAAGTTTTCATTTATTTATTCTTCGATTTCTCGCGAAACACCTGACAATAGTCTGCGGAACCCTCGAGTTCCGCGGAACCCTGGTTGGGAAACACGGTCTTATTGTAAAGTGGTATAGAATCTAGGATTGCTAATAGATGAAACGCTCTCTTGGTCCCCACATGTTATGTGTGTAAAACAGTAAACTCATCTCTTCACTCACTTAAAAAGTAAAGTAGCAGTACTCCGGTAAGGTGATGTGATTTCAATTCTCGTTGTGCTTGAATAATGCCATTCGAATTCTCTTTGTTTGATATTATCATCCATGATTAGTGAATTATGTGATTTAAATTGTCGTTGTGCTTGAATAATGCCATTTAAATTATCTTTGTTTGATATTATAATTCATGATTAGTGAATTATGTGATTTCAATTCTCTTTGTGCTTGAATAATGCCATTTGAATTATCTTTGTTTGATATTATAATTCATGATTAGTGAATTATGTGATTCCAATTCTCTTTGTGCTTGAGTCATGCTATTTAAATTCTCCTTGTGCCTGATATTGTAATTAATGACTGGTTAATTACGTTATATTGGTTACATGGTTTAGATATAATAAATTCATTGTTTTTTATTTGTGACGCTTCCTTCCCCGACGTGCGGCCGACTCACAAACGGGAGTGAACATTGTTAGGACCTAAACCCCACGGAACCGCGATTTAGTACGCGGAAAATAAAAAGAGTCGAAAGTTGGCGGGGAGGTGGAACGTGACAATATATATATATATAAAGTATATCTCTCTCTTTATGTTCGCCGGTATGTCTGACTTGGCCACTCAGCATGATGGGAAGGGTTTCATTCTTTGGTAACGTATTAAGCCGAGTTTCGCTAATTTTTCCATTCCTGTTAGATACTTAAACTTGTGTTGTATTTTGAATTGTTTACAATTAGGCTATTGGAGATGATCAAAACGGGGTAATGGTTTTTATTTAAATTTGAATGGATTTTCCAAAGAAAGGCGCCTAAACAAGAATCTACACCTTGATAACAGCTACCGATAGCGATAATCAAGTATTTTCTGGTTGACCTCATTACGCAATTCTTTAGAAACAAAATTTATCTGTGAAGTATGTTTATTAATTTAAAAATTATTTGGAGAAACATAAAAAAGACGTTTTTATTCTAACGAATATCTAAACTAAGCAATAAATAATTCTAGGTAAGATAAGCAAGTTCTAAAGGTGATTTAACATATCCAAGAGCATTGCAAACGTCAAGTAACAATGACAAAAATCAAAAATTTAAAAAATTAAATCAGAACGGGTGGAAATGAAGCTGTATCATGAAAATCTTCGTGTTTTGTCGATTTACGTTTAGGCACACTCGATCAGATTGATCCATGACAATACAAAGGCTCTTTGACACATTTGTACTCAATTTGCTCAATGTACCTTAGTGATTTCGATTAGGATCTCATAATTTTTTGAACTTCAAATTGTATTTGGAAGATTGGTTTAATATTTCTGTGGAGTTAGAGTTTAAAAATGTAATTTGTCGTTAGTAATAACTATTAGCACTTCACAGCTTATAACAATCAGACTATCAACGATAACAAAGACGAGCACATATAACCATTCCAACAGCAGGATTAGACACGATAACCACATCAACATTGAAAATTCCTCCCTCTCTTGCCAGACTAAGCGAGGTCTTCAACCTTTCAATAACATAAGCGAAATCGTCTGCGTGTCGCGGATAAATTCATCCTCTTACAAATATTGGCGTTTACAAGTATAAACGGCCTATAAACGCAACTGAGATCTCACTGAAGTTTACGTTGTGGTGGGCTAACTGCGCTGGCCGAGGAAACAAGTACATACCCAAACACAATATGTGTGTGTATCGGATATTCAGCAAACACTACCCGCAGCGTGTTTGGAGAAACTCTGGAAGAGCACGATGAAATTGCTTCGGGTAAAAGTCCTCGGAAGAAATTTCGCGTTCGCCCTTCGCAAAAAGCTTGGAAGTTCTAAGCGATGCTCAATTTTACGTCATCGGATCGAGCAAAGGAAGGTGCATGAGGAACGCAGCGTTACTTATTAAAACACCGGTTCAATCCGCGATCACTTAAGTAAAGATGGCTGCTGCCGTCGCAGCGAAATCGCGAAATCTACCAAACCTATTTCCACGGCTGCGACCGTGAACGATGACGGGTTTATGAAAAAAGCAGGAAGATGAATGGGATGATTAGAGTTACCCGTTTCGTAAAGGAGGGTATTCAGGGTGCCCTCTCAAGGGGAATGAAAAAAGAAAGAATAAACGAAGGCGGGTGCAAGCCGAATTGAATATAGAATCGATGCTGGAAATTCGAAGAAAATTAGATCAGCCATGCTGAATGGGCGGATGGGAAAATTCGATTACGATATTGAATTATAAAACGGTGGAGAAAGAGAGAAAGAAATTTTCAGAAGAAAAATAGGTCTTTAGAGAGGCGAGCGCAAGAACTACGGCTCCCGAGGCCAAGAGGAAAAAATGGGAATTTGATGTGTTTAAGTCGACGCATTTACCACTTCATCGAAAAAGGATTTTTATTTCATTCGCTATAACGATATTAGAGCGACCCCTTCCTAACGCGACTATGACGGATCGTTAAATAAAACTAGTGTGGCTTTCCTATAAAATTCTCTTTCTTACTATAGGATGGATTTAAAAAATTAAAGAGGGGGAAAAAGGAAGTCCCCTCGTTCGAACTTCTTCTTATTTTCTTTTTCGCGTCTCTTTCCCTCTTTTCAGATTTTCCCATCATTCTGTGCCATGCCAACCATATACGATCAAGCCATAAACTTGGCGCTGATGTAGCGGTCGACGAGTGGGAAACTTACCAAAACAAACTAACTTTATTCGTTTCTTATTTTTCTATACTCTGGAGGCGCAGAGTTTAATAGCTCAAAAAGGGAACGAGAGATGGAAAGGGTTTTGTGAGAGAAGAGAGAGAAGAACTGTAAAAGAGAAAAATAAAAGTGGGAAAAAAGATGAAGATGGGAGAAGCATTCAGGTTACCTTACCGGGGATATAAAAGAGAAGAAAGAGAAGAGGTAGATGGGCGAGTGGAGAGCTGTGTATTAAAGGATGGAAGAGGAGGATGCAATAGAAAATGAATGTGGAGTTTGAACTAGGTATCCGTTAGGTTTGTGTTTGGAGGAGGAGAAAAGAAGGAGGTATGTTGGTTTACTCCTGGAGATTCCATCGTGAGGGAGAAAGATAGAGGTGGGAATAGAAGTTGGAAGAGAATGGAAAGAGAAGGGAAGAGAGAGAGGGCGAAAGAGTAGGAGAGATAGTGTCAGATAAGATGAGTGGGAGATGGAGAGAGTGCGAGATTAGGAGAAATAGAAAAGTGAGAAAGAAGAGGAGAAGAGAGGTAAAAATGGAAAGAGAGGGGGAGGAGGGACACAGAGAGGGTGGGAGGATATGAGAATGAGAGAGAAAGAGGGAGGATGAGAGGTAAAGAGGAAGAGAGGGAGGGAGGGAGGAAGAGATTGATTGATCGATTGATTGATGTGGTCTTTATTTGGGGCGAGATTGAGACTAAGAAGTTCCATATTCCACCTAATCCCTCGTCATGAAACTTATATAATTATACATAGAACATTAGCAATGTAAATACAAGTAACAATAAAAATACAAGTATTTGAAAAGAAAAGATGATTTTGTGGGAAAAAATATGGACTGCTGAATAATGAATTCCATGTAAAAAACCCACTGAAGGAAAACACCCACACAAGAAGGTGTGAAAAACCTGTGAATCTACTAAGACTCACTAAAGACATAAATAAATGAAATTTTGAACAAAAGATAAATAAATGAAAATCCTAAAAAAATTGGCACAACACGAATAGATCATTGATAAAATAAACATATAAATATGACAAAATGAATAGATATTAACATTGGTATGTCTAAACAAAATGGAAAGAAAAAACAAATAAATGAATAAAATACAATCAATAAGTATAAATCATGTGCAATAAGTATTGTTTTGTCAAAATCGAGATTTTAAAAAATTTGAAGCACTAAGCGTTTTTAACTGTTCCTTTGAAAGGATAAGAGAGATTGTTAGCTGTTTTGCTTGAATGAGGAGAGCGAGTGCGAATTTTTTATTGTTTGGGGAAGGTCGTTCCATAGTCTGCAAGCAGTTACAATGAAGGATTTATTGAAAATTACTGTTCTGTGATGAAGAATAAGGAGTTTATGACTCCCTCTGGTATTACGGTTGTGTACAGTGTCTATACTACTAAATTCGGTGGCAAGATAATGCGGATTGTTGGAATTAAGTAATTGGTATAGCAAGGTAAGGAAGTGGAGACGTTTCCGAGACTCCAAATTTAGTCAGTTTAGTTTGACGAGTGACTCACAAATGTGGACCGATTTCATCAGATAAAAAATATATCTGATGCACACGTTATATGTTCTCTGAATCTTTAACGATATCTCTTGAGATAAATCTTGGTACGCCATGTAAACATAGTCAAAATGCGGAATAATCAGCAAAGTTACCAGATGCTTTTTTTTAGTGCCAAATATTCCGCAATCCTATTTACACAGGAGAACACAAATGTTGGAGTGCCTGGAGACGAGCCGAGCAATCCTGGATAAGATATCTCATATTATCCAAAGATCTACTCATGACATCTACAAAATCCAAAAATTTCAGCGCAATATTCCTCTTAGTATTATCTGCGCACCCAAATATGTTATCTCTTTGCTTTTAAATGTCACGGTCTGAGAGTGACGTCATGACACTAAGCTACTTTTCAGTTCGTAGCACTAAGGTCTCGTTATGTTTTATTAACACGTAAAATAAATTCCCGAAGAAAAGCATTGTCTCGTAGTCATGACAGAAATATTGGGCCATTGTTATAAATTGTATAAAATCCCATTTTTATGCCGTAAAAATCGAATAATTGGACTGGTTCGGCATGGATTCGTGTTTTACTTTAAGGAAAAATAATTGTCGTTCTTTTTCCCGTCTAGTAATTTAGGTCCGGAGTTTGTACCTTAATTAAAAGTTATTTACAAATGCAATTATAAAAAGGCTTGTACGGATTTGAATGGTTTTCAAATGGGACTTGAAAATGAATGTGTTGGGGTATAAAAGACCCCGTTGTAAGGGGAAATTTTTAAATTTTCGATTTTTCCTGATGTTGTTGGACTAACACCAACGTTCTCTCCAAATTTAAGCTCTGTAGAGTATCTAGAAGTACCTTAGGTTTTATATCATTATCATTATAATATATCCTCCGTAAGAAGCAGCTATTTATTATAGATATATCGATCTGGATTTCTATACAGATTTTTAACCTTAATGTTAATGTTGATTACGAATTAACCATTTAGTTTCTTACTGAATATTATGAATCACGTTGTTTGCGTATAATTTTTATAAAGAAATTGACAATTATTACTTCTTAAAATATATATGACACAAAAGCAGGCACATTGTACATGAGCAGGCAGGCGGCTTTATTTATTTACGATTTGTTGAGTTTAGGTTCGAAGGCAAAATGAAAATCCATAAAGATTGAGAGTTGAGAGGTGAAGTTATTTCCGCTCCAAGAATTTAATGTAAATGGCCTTCAAAGGGGGAAAAGGGACAGAGAGATTGGACAAATGAGTGAAGCGAAGAAACAAGGGAGGCGAAAGAGGATAGAATGGAGGAGAGGAAATTACAACTTAGGACGGCTGAGCAAACATACAAAATAAAAGAGGAAATGAAAGAGATAGAGGAAAAATTGCAACTTAGGCGAGTTCATACGAAGAACGAGCAGAATGGTTAAAGGGGGCGAAGGAACTGGAAATGCCGAGGAGAATGATCGCTTATTAATTCGACGCTGAGGCAAATGCACCGTGCGTTTCCTCTTGGTATCCGAAAGAGTATGGTAAAGAAAATATCGCCATGGATACATATTTTTATATTGGTGCTACATACTATCCTTACCTCTAAGAAAAACCTCATTCTCTATTGAGTAATTAAAAACTAATTTTGAGACTGGCGAAGTTTTAATGCGGAAATATTTACTTCTTAAATTTACGGTTAAGGAGGAATTCTTTTTCGATCAAGTAATATTTGACTACCGCTAAATTTGGGAGACATTTTTAAAAGTAGCACTTGACGACTTCTTACTTGTTATATACCAAAACGCTTAAAATTCTTACTGTGCAACGTATATAATTATGGGATACCTAAAATGCAAATAGAATACTCTTTAAATTGATGGAATAATATGATCCGAAGATCCTATTCAGACAGGCATGAGCTGTAAAGGTGGGAATAATTTTGAAACGAGGAAAAAGTCTGCTATGACCGGGAATCGAACCCGGGTCTTCCACTTGCCAGGAGGATATTCTACCTCTGAACTATCGTAGCAGAACACTTTTTCTCGTTTCTGAACACGGATGTTTCCTTGGTTGGGACGGAACTAGCCAAGCTAGTATCAAACTGCCCCAACAGATGTCCTCTAAGAGATACATCGAAGAAAACTCCTCCCTCTCAAATGGTGAGATTGCCAAACAAGAAATTGATGGAATAATATGATCCGAAGATCCTATGCAGACAGGCATAAGCTGTAAAGGTGGGAATAATTTTGAAAGGAGAAAAAAGTCTGCTATGATCGGGAATCGAACCCGGGTCTAGCTTGGCTAGTTCCGTCCCAACCAAGGAAACATCCGTGTTCAGAAACGAGAAAAAGTGTTCTGCTACGATAGTTCAGAGGTAGAATATCCGCCTGGCAAGTGGAAGACCCGGGTTCGATTCCCGGTCATAGCAGACTTTTTTCTCGTTTCAAAATTATAGAATACTCTTTGACAATTAAGACAGGATAAGATATGGAAAAAGTAATTCGTTATTGTATGAATACTCTCAAAGAAAAAAAAACAATTGCGTAAAAACAAATAAGACATTGTAATGTTTTCCTCGATATATTATCGTATCGAAATGCCGATATCGATTGCTCTCCGTAAAGATTAGAAAACATGAAGATTTAAGAAAAGAAAACGTATGCAAAAAATGACGGCATGTGATTATAGTTCGAGTTAAGGTGGATGGAAGTAATCTTGATAATGCAATTAAACTGCGATAAACCGAAAAAAAATAACGCAATAAAGGCAAAGAGAATACTGAGGAAGAAACGTTGAAGCGATGGTTATCGACTCTTGGAATCCAAATAGCTGGAAAAAAGACGTTATATTTCTAACATTTAGAGAATCTGAAGCGAATAAATTTCAACAAATATTCCCTCTCAACCGGCCTTTTTAAGAGGGGGGGAAACAAACAATGTTGAGAAAAACAATTTATCGATTCTTTATAAAGTCAACACTCGCCTTCGGTTTGTGTTTAGGTAAGAGGTTAGGCGAGGGTTAAACCCATTAAGACGGCGACGTTCAATTATTTTTCAGGAAAGAATTGTGCAAACCGAAAATACGGACGGGATGTATATTTTTTACCGCAATCAAATCGAGTGCCGTCTTGTTTATTCCCCGTTTCCTTTCGGAAATCACTTCCATCGCAGAATTCAATTAATTTATATAAGAGAGTTGGAGGATATTTTGGTGTAGGTGGTAAAAGAAATATGGCCCGAAGAATAGGATTAAGATAAAATCTCGCGGATTTTACATCTTGGGGCACTAAAAGACGCACGCTCGAGGATTATATGGAAAAAGGCCGCTTTAAATTTGTATAATTTTAATATCGCACATATTATCCGATCTATTACTGGAGGAAACTATGAAATTTATCATATAAAATATATATAAATTTTGTTGTTGAAAAATACTTGTAATTGTATTATTTCACGTTTTCAATATTTTTGGAATCACGCTTGTTTAAATGATTTAACGAAAGCTTACCGTGTGTGTAATATTCTTATCGATAGGTTTTATGTTTCATCAACATTGAAATGTGTTTCACAGAGGCTTATAATTAATCTTGGTAGAATTCTCCGTTTATTTTTTTGAAAGCAGACTTTTATTTTCCCGAGATATTTTCTATGAATCATCATTATCATCATCATAGGTATTGATGGAATAAAGTGATCCGAAGATCCTATGCAGACAGGCATAAGCTGTAAATCATCATAGATAGTCTGCCTGTACACAAGTCCGTGATTATTCATGGTTAAACCTGCTTCTCCATTTACTCCTATTTTCCGCTGTCCTATTCATCTCTTGATAACTCTCTTTCCTCTTCAAATAGTCTATCAAGTGAAAACTTTTTTTACCTCCTTCCCTTTCTCCATCTAGTTTTCCTTCTAACACGTCTATAATCATACTCTCTCTCTCTCCTCAGGTAATGTCCAACCCAGTTTACCTTCCTCTTTCTAATAGTCTGTATAATCATTCGCTTATCTCCTACTCTTCGTAGCACTTCATCGTTTTTCATCCTATCTGTCCATTTTATCTTCAGAATTCCCCTCCAAATCCACATTTCAAAGCTTTCCAAGTATTTGATGTCATTTTTCCTTAGCGTCCATGTTTCTGCCCCATACAATGCTATACTCCATACGTAGCATTTTATCAACTTCTTGCGGATATCTTCCCTTATATTCCCCATAAGTAAGTGTTTCTTTCTTCCGAAAGCAGCTTTTGCTTTTCCTATTCTATTCCTGACCTTATCCGTACATTTTGCTTCTCTTGTTATTCTACGAATATCGACGCTTAAAATTTCTACTTACATATATGGCTGGCAGTTTTCAGCCTTTTAATTCGATGATTTAAATTTACTTTATATTTCGAAATTCATTAAATTTTAAATGTTAATATTAATGAAATCACTCATTATCGAATTTATTAAAATATTATTTTATGTTTTACTTATAGTAAAAAAGTATACAATACAAAGTAAGTAGTATATTTAAATCGGTAATTTGTTCTTTTACTAATTACATCGTGACTTTTAACCAAGAAAATCACATTGAAGCCGGCCACTAGATTTTGGGTCCTTTTTTTGGATCTATGAGAAAATGTCCAGGAACTATAAAACTATATATTATATATATAGTTTCTGGACCTTCAAAAGATCAAATATTATACTTTGTATCATTTGATATATTTCATCACTATATTAAATATTCTCTTTATTTAACAAATATTAATCCTCAATCCCTCTTCAATTTTAAGAAACGATTTCTAATTTGTTTACCTTTTTTAAACCATTATATATAAATTAAAATTACTAACCTGCAGCAAAGGATTGATTGATTTGGTCTTTATTTGGGCCGAGATTGAGACTAAGAAGTCCCATCTTCCACCTAACCCCTCTTCATGAAACATATACAATAATACATGGAACATTATGTAAATACAAGTAACAATAAACATACAAGTATTGGAAAAGAAAAGATGTAATTTTGTGGGAAAAAATAAGGACTGATGAATTATGAAATCCATATAAATAATTCACTGCAGGAAAACACCCACACAAGAAGGGGGGTGTGAAAAACCGGCGAAACCGGCTGAAGAAGCCAAAAGCAAGAGCGGAACGATACTTCCTGGATAACATTTAGAGAAAGACTTCCAAAAGAGTGGGTTCATTACATACGATGAAGGGTTTAAAGTGCAAACAACAATGTCCATCTATAGGAAAACCCCTAGTAAGCAATCGAGAAACATTTGTTCCAGGAATACACTCCACGGGGTTGATGCGTGGAAGGGGTAGCAAAACAGCAGGCTGTCTTCAAATGACCACAGAAATTCCTTTCTTCCGAACCTCGAAGAACTCTCCGCAGGACATATCCAGGACCTTATCTGTATAGAGAATCTAGTGGAATATCCCACCATTAAGTCGGCAAACATAATCTCAAAAACCTCAAAAGGGCTAAGAAGCACGTGTTCCCCTAGGGCCTTGCTGTTACGCGACTGTTCAGATTAGAAGCGAGAGATTTTCAAAATTATGCATATTTGAGTGTAAGGAATTATATACCCTTCTTTCAGACCCACTGCTAATGCAAGCCCAGAAAAGGAAAGAAATCGTAGGTGGGAAATAACATTGCGAAAAAAGTAAACGGAAACGACTTTAATGTTATAATTCAGAATAGGTTTTTGGAAGTATACTTTTCCATCTTGTTGGAAAAATCGAGGCTTATCGACGACTATTCAATTTCGTCGTTTTTAAAAATTTTAAGAAATCGAGGTTTATCGACGCTTTTCGATTTAAATCGAATCCTACCAAGCCTACTTATAATTAGGGTATGGATTTTTTGGGTTTTACCCGATGTTTACCAGATTTTTACCCTCCAATTTCCTCTAAAAATTTCCGTTAATACCCGAAAAAAAAAACAAAAATTATAAGTTTTCTTTAAACAAATTTTTTTAAAATTTTACCGCAGAATTTATATTCTGTCGCTTGTAGGCACCTCAGCACTTGAGTGCAATCCGAGATGTTCGTCATCAGTCTGTTTATTCTCTTTGTAAACAATTTAGTACTTAGAAAGGATAAGGAAAAAAGAGCCAGTGTCTGTTAGTTGAAAACAATACGATAGAAAAATTATTTCACTAATATCTGGTGTGTTTTCAAAAGATGTTGAACGGGAAGCAAAATATTTGTGCAGACTGCGAGGTGTTCCTCTCCACATGGAGGCGTTTAACACAAGATATCACACACTCAAACTTACTTAAGATATACTAAAAAGCTTTGATTGTTGATCAAACTTTTAATTATTTAAACAAGATTTTTATTTTAAAATCATTTTATACGAATTACAAATTAATGAAATCCCAAAATTACCCAAGATTGAACTTTTTTGAAAACCTCGAAAAATCTGTAACTTATTTATATGCGATTTTAATAATTTTTTAAAACTCGACTTATAATTTGGGTATGGATTTTTCGGGATTTACCCGGTTTTTACCAGATTTTTACCCTCCGATGGCTCGAAAAAACTGAAATTATTAGTTTTCTTTAAACACATTTTTTTTAGATTTGGCCATAGAATTTCAATTCTGGCACTTGTAGGCACATCAGTACTTGAATGCAGTCCGAGATGTTTGTTGTCAGTCTGTTTATTCTCATTGTAAACATTTTGTTCGTAAGCGCACTTTGTAACAATCTTAATCTCCTTGGTTTGCTCGCGCCACGAATAGTCAAGGACGCGCCTTAGCTAGTCACTGTTAGATCTTTGATAGGATAAGGAAAAATGAGCCCGTGTCTGTTAGTTGAAAATACTACGAAAGAAAAATTATTACACTAATATCTGGTGTGTTTTCAAAAAGTGTTCAACGGGAAGCAAGATATTGGTGGAGCCTGCGAGGTGTCCCTCTCCACCTGGAGATGTTTAACACAAAATATCACACTCTCAACCATTATTTAAGGTATATTAAAAAGTTTTTATTGTTGATAAAACTTTTAAATTTTTAAACAAAATTTTGTTTTAAAATCATTTTATTCGAATTACAAAATAATAATACCAGAAAGTTACCCGAGATTGAACATTTTTAAAACTTCGAAAAATCTGTAACTTATTTGTACCCGATTTTAACTCGGATGAAAAGAAAAATAATAAAATCCGATATTTACTCTCCGAATGAACTTATTTTTTAAACCCGAAAAATCCATACCCTACTTATAATGTATGTCGTCATGGACAATAAATTGACAAAATAGTGCCCCGTGAATGCAGGCTTCCCGACGAACTCCTAAGTATATGTGAAATCTTGCAACGTTGTACATGGAGACGTTTCACCCTCTCCCACAACCGTCAAAGATTTTGCCCTCATGACGTATCACCCTCCCCCACAACTCGTCCTTCCCCACATCCCGAGAGTTAGTGGCAATATAAGCGAATTCAAAGCTGGGCTACCCTTAGCACGGGCTTCGAGGTTGTGTGAACGTGTGACCTATCACCTTCCCCCTAGAATTCAAATTATACACATACAAAATATAACAAAGTTATTTAATTAGATATAATGTATATATGCATAATAATTCTAAAAGATTTTTATAAAAAATTTTGAAATTTGATTTAACAATTATAATATTTACTTAGAAGACGTTGTAATGGAATTCATGATTATTTTGCATTTTCAATTGCTCGGACCTTTTATTGAAGGAATTACTAGCGATATCAGTTATACAAATAAATTAATTTATTTTAAAATTTTGCTGGAGATCTAAAAGTCTGAAATATCCATTAAAATAAACAAATACAAACAGAACGGTATAAATGCTAAATTCTTTAATGCTGTAGGAAGGAATTCTGGAATTAATATGATTATCTTCTCCATTATTCATCGCAATAAAGTTATTGTTTAAACCAAAACAGCGTCGAAATTTCAATATTTGAACAGCATGTTGTGACCACAAGTTCAGAAAACTGTACGGTTTTGGAACGAACACGAATTTAGCTCCACACACTTGCCCGTACACCGTGACTGGACAGGGCAAAAATCAAGCGGCGACAGATTTCGTTGGTTCCAGGCCATTCTTCCAGATTACTCCTACACGCTCTCCGTTTTACCCGTACGGTTAAAGCAGTATAAAAAAACCGAGATTGTAGGGAGCCCTTTAGACGCGCGCCTCATGCGCCTATGCATAAACGTACCATTGCACCCTCCCACAAAATGCCCTGAGATTCCCTACGCCCCCAGGCCCCGTCCAAGTAAACAACTTCCAACTCCCTCTCACTCCCCCTTCCCTCCCTTTTTTGCCCTTCCACATTTCTTGTGAGGTTTTGGTCGGCGGTCGGCCATCCCACTCCCATTCTCTCCCTCATCCATGCCCAACGTTGCAAGATTTCACATTTTCTCAGGAGCTCGTCGGGAAGCCTGTATTCACGAGGCACTACTTTTTCAATTTTATTGTCAATGACTGTACCTACCAATTAAGAGTAATGCCAATATACACACTCTTTCTTTTCAGTAATGATTAAAAAATAGATTTATAATAGTAGAATAAATTAAGTGCGGGTGAATCGGGTCAAAATGTTTCAAATCAATCAGAACAACATTCACAAAGGTTAATTTTTAAAAGCAACTGTATAATATCAAAAGGTATTTCTTGCTCTTAATCTTTCATATCTCAAACTTGACGAAAATCCTCTTATATTTGGAGAATTGCGGCTTTTGGTAATCAAAGTAAATGACCCCATTCACCCGACGAAAGAGGTTGAATCGGGTCAGGCGAAGGGTGAAAAGGGTTATCCAGAAAATTAGCCGACAATAAAAGCAAACAAGAAAAAGTATTGTAATACCCTACTGAGCATTTATTTAAGACGGTTACATTGTGTCAAAATACATAGTTCAATGTACATTGCATGTAACTTTTTTGGGAGTCGGTAACAAGTCCTGAAAAGAAGTGGGCGGACTGTCATCGTCAGAAGTAATATCGGCTTCAGTATTTTTCTTAGTTACTGTTGACGCTTGATATGATAGCGAAGGTAAGAATTAGTAATCTTCAACAGTGTTTGAATTCAAGGGGAAGATTTTGGTCGAAGAAAATCCACTCTCGGCGATAGCTGGAGTCGCTGCTTTGGACCATGCCGCTTTAAAAACTGCGCCAAAATTTAGTTTCGTTGTCTTACTTTCACCCACAGTGCGACGAACAAAATTGTTATTGGCTTCATTGTAATAAGCTTTTAACGGTTTGAAGAACGACCGGTCCAACGGTTGTAGTCTATTAGTGGTGTGACTGGGAAGGCAAACAAGGTGGATGGAGTATTGCTCACAAAATTTTAGAATCTGTAGACTTTTATGAGAAGGTTGGCCATCGAAGATCAGTACTGCGTATATGAGAGAGTAAAACTAAGAGAAATTATTTCCCTTGCTTATTTTAAATTCAAATCGTTGACCCGATTCACCTGACAACAGCTAACCAGATTCACTCGCTTTTACAGGGAAATGTAAAATCCAAGTTTGGCAACACTGGCGTGAATATTGTGAAATAGCAAGTACAGGTTATAATAGTGGAAGACGTGCTTAACGCAAAAGTGTTTGTTTTCCTTCGTTGCACGATGTTTTTATTACAAAGCCACAACTTGGAACTTCCAAAAATAACAATTCAGTAAAAATGCATCCTAAGCTACTTTGTCCTTCCTAAAAAACCATCTGTGGAATGACTAAAACCAAGCGCAACTATCTCTATCTTGCAGAATAACGCAACTAAGGTTCCACTCGTTGCCTCTAAAGCGCAGCAGCTCTCAGGGTTCAACTATCTGGTCTTTGATCCGATTCACCCCAACCCTATTCACCCGCAATTACCTTATATATACCGTCATGAATCTTTTAATTGATTAACTTAATTATAATAAAAAAATTTCTATTTCGAAAACAAATTTAAGTAATAAGTTAAAAATCAAAATTAACAATACGAAAATTATGTTTAGTAACTTGGGCTAATTCCTCACAAATGTTTTTTTAGACCGGTTTGGGTGAATGATCACCATCATCAGGTAACACATTAAAAAAGGCAATATATAGCAACAAGAGAGAGAAAGGTGGGAAAGTGATAAAATGGGGAAAGAAGGTGGGGATAGGTCAAAGTAGAGTTAGTGGGTTGGCCGAAAATAGGAGTTAACGGTGAATATTGGGTGGGGAAGTCATGAACAGAAGCGAACGCTAATAGGGGGGTGGTAGGAGGTTGAATACTGGTTCAAGGAAATAAGTGGGGGAGGAAGCGCAAACATGAATAGCGGTGAATAAGAGAGGAAATAGTGATCGTTAACTAAAAATATCTCGGGATTAATTTTTTATATGTAATTTCCATTTTCTCAAGGACATTTAATCTAGGACCTTTTTCAGCTAAATGTATGATTTCGGGAGTAAAGGAGGAATAATAATTGCGGATGAGTAAATGTTTCGCGAAATGAGAATCAAATGAAACGAATTTAAAACATCTAAAGTATTTGTTGGCTCTGATTTGAAAATTTCTGCCCGTTTTTTCAATGTAAATAGCCTTGCAATCGTTACACTTTAAAGGTTACACACAGGATTTATTCATAACGTCAACTTTGTCCTTGCTATTACCGAGAAGTAGTCTAAATTTACTTTGTTGTAAAAGGCCGGCCGGATTCGTTCCTTGGGGAGTCTCGGACTCGTCCATTAACTTAATAAATTACACCTTTAAACGATATTATAATTTTATACGACTTCTATTAATAAAAATTTTAATACTATAGTATTACTTTATAAAAATTTTTAAAAAATCAAATACTGTCTCACCCGTAATACAAAAAACGGCCCATAGTTGAAACGCGCTCTAAACGCCTATACCTCGAGCATTTTATAGGCTGAAAGTTTTTGTCGCTTAATTTAGTTTTGTTTAGTTTAGAGAGATTCGTACACAGAGACAGTAAAAAAGGTAATAATTAAAATTTATGGTTGATAGCTTTATACACACGCCTGCCAATTTTATATCTGTCATTTAGTCTTATAAGCCATGAAAAAATTATTCTTAATCATTTATGACGACTTTTACGCCATAATTAGACGAGTTTGCGTAAGTTTTTACAATGGAAAATTTAAAGCACCCTACACACTTTGGAGGCAATCCGGTTAAAAACTGAATAGTATCTCTACAAAATAGCGGATAATATTTCTTGAAATGGACTGTTAAGAATTATTAATACTAAATTTTCCGACAATTTCAGCGACATACCATTTTTAGGAAACAACCAGAAACTTTATAAGCTTTACTAACGACACGAGATACGTACTAACGTTTCGTCCATCATTTCCTCTAATTAAAATGAGGAAGGCTTTATTTCACGGAGGAGGTTTCAAGGAGACATGTGACAGCTGCGTTTCGAGCGAATTACGAAGGAAGGTACACAGTAACTCCTGCAGAGTTGCGTGAGACGGATTTTAGATCAGAGAAGAAAATAAGTTGCGCCGCCAAAATGAAAATAATTAATTAATTGATGAACTGCCTTGAAAAGTGAGAGCAGCCTATTGTATTAATTAAATGGTGGCGGAATTTTCCAGTTGTAAAAACCTCGGCGTCCTATGAAATTATCATAGTGATGTTATTTATTTCCGACTGCATTACATATTATGCTATGGAATTAAGTTTTGGTGTGTGCATAGATATTTAATCTGGTAGAATGAAAAGCACTGATTACATTAAAGTGTAATATGTGTGATTTCATAAAAAAATTAATACAGTAATCCTCAATATTAGCGGTTTTCATTATTAGGTCAATTTCACATACTCGACATATAAACAACTATTCGATGTTCTAACCCAGTAGTTCTCAGAGAAAAAATCGTCGTGTCCGCAGAAGCGGCCACCTGTCATATTGTAGTGCCCGCTCCGTTAAGCTTAAGGTCTAAGTGATAGCTAGTATTCTATTCTAAGCAGAACATATATCAAGTTTAAGGAGATAAAATAACAATGCACTGAAATTTTTCTGAATTTATTAATTGATATTTTCACATCGCGTTTCAAAACTTCATAATGGCAAAAATATATATAAATCACAAGAAATATGCATATGCGTAACAATACGAAAAAAAAAACAAATATATTTACAAATTATAGTAACTTGCTAAAAGGATAATTGCCTACACTTCTTTCTTCCCTAGCAGGTCGCAATGCCGCCTCAAGCTTTAGATCAATGGGTTTGTTTCGAAACCCATTAATTCATGAAATAGGTACTACAAAACTT
Source organism: Tanypteryx hageni (assembly GCA_028673005.1). Taxonomy (NCBI): domain Eukaryota; kingdom Metazoa; phylum Arthropoda; class Insecta; order Odonata; family Petaluridae; genus Tanypteryx; species Tanypteryx hageni. The sequence continues at coordinate 2,434,295 of CM054118.1, read as the reverse complement.
AATTTTGTTGATGGCCGCATTAAAATTCTCTGGTGGCCGCGCTTGAGAATCTAACCTCCTAGCATAGTGCTTATAAGTTATATCCGTCACTATCTGAGTAGTGAAGTTGTAAAAATTCGGTATTATTTTCAAAAATGTAAATAATCGTGAATGCTGAGGACCTGGTGCAATAGCTATAAATTCCCTCATTTATCGGGCATCTACGAGCTTAAAACATAAACATAAATTCACATAGATCTTAACTTCGGCTACAGATCATGAAGCTGTTTTATAATGCAATTAGAAAGTTAACATATTTAACATAATTTCTTGGAAAACACTTCTGCAACTTGAAAAACTTTCTAGCACAGCAATCACCATAGCAACAGGGGCGGCAAGAACATTTGAGAGCTCAAAGCTTCCTTCTACTAGGAAATCTTTCTTTCCCAGGGAATCTCTCCCTCCCTCCCTACCTCTCTTTCTCCCTCTCTCTTTCTCTCTCTAGATACTAGAAAAGAAAAAAGAATCCTCTACTGAAGAACAGGTGAGACATGAAGCAATTTATAAGCGGATCTGCGTGGGTTTTTATGGTCGGAGATCAAAGCTCACACAAACACACACGCCCCTCGTAACAAACGTGCAATGAACCCTTTTGTGTGATTGTGTTGCTACGGCAACGCCCACCTGGTATTAAGAGAGCGAAAGAGAGGTGGGAGACGGAAACGTTATAATTGAAAGTGAGAAATAGAGAGGGAGCAAAGCAGCGACCGAAGGTCGGATTTTACGCGTCAACGTTCCCCGTCCTGATGATCATCGCGGAAAGGGAGAAAGTCGCGTCAGACGAGGGATCCGTCGGAAATGGAAAATTCGAGGGACGTCGAAGAAACAGACAGGAGAAATAGAAAGTCGCGATATTAGAAAGAGAAAGTCGTGATATTTTCGATATCTTTTTTCCGGCACGTTGGAACTCTCTTGCAAGGGGGAGGGGGGTGGTGGAGGGCATCAGGAAGGGAAAAACCAAACCGCTCGAATGCTTAAAGTAGATGGGTTGATGGATAGCGAAACGCTTCGATTATTTGATGGAAAATCGAATGATACCATCTGAACTGGATACTTTTCGTGTCTCGCATGCGATGCATTTTTTAACATCCGAGAAAATATACATATCCCATATTCCGGGTGAAAAAAAATCTAGGCGAACCAACAAATTTGAAATTTCTAATAGAAACGGAAAATTTGCCGGGTTGTAAGCATAATACTTAAAAAATATCACTACAGTTTTTAACATTAATGATTAAAATTTTTTATCTTTGTGCCACATGCGATGGATCGTTTTAAGTGACAAAACATCAATTCAAAGAGTATTTTACATTATCCATTATCAGTCAATGCTTTTAGTAGTTACACTTTGCCACACAGTTCATATTTTTTCCTATTCACGATCTTTATAGGCATTCTGCTCTCATAAATTCAATATTAATTCTACAGTAATGTTTGCTAGTATATTCGCATTTCATGGTTGCTAATTAAATCCAGGTATAGTTCCTACTCTTAATTAGCAATGCATTATTTTGCCTTATTAAAATTTTCCTTAATTTTCTCTATTTTTACGGCTGATAGCACTGAAAATTCTTCAAATTTATAATACTTCCACATAACTTATCTTTAAGTCAACACTTCCAAAATATCCGCATCTTATTTTTCATTCTCTTTTTTTAACTACGCAGTTGAGGTACAGTAGGATGTTCTTACGTAATGTGGAATGCGGCCCGAGGAATTGATACGGTGCCATCATGAGCCTCACGGCTGATTTGAGTTTGAGACCTCTGATCAACATTTTCAGACACGTGTATATATTTTATCGGTTTGCCCTTGCCACGCCCATGAGGACTATGGGATTTTTTTAATCTTCTGAAAAATTGTATGATCGATTTTTACTGAAATAAAAAATAAACGCAGCGAAACGCGTGGACAGAATCGTAATTGGAATTTGGAAAAGTGAACGCCATAATCTCCATTGAATAAACACATTTTACGATAAATGCTGCGTCCAGTCGTTGTGCTGTTTGTAGCATGAGATTATGTTTCCGTGAAAAGCATAGGCACGTGTTAGTGAATGTAATTTGAAAGCCATTTTCCGTTACTCCTAGCGATACAAAAATTTTCGTTCAGTAAATCGCTGTCAATATTTATGCCCTGAGCTAATACAAATATTAATTTGTTTAGAACATTTTCAATGAATCTAAGGGTCATTGCCCTGTTAAAAACCATATGCAAGGTTTATCCTCGTGAAAACTCTCTTTATAGATAAAATTCCCTTTATATCTAAAAGAGTTCTAACATTGAGACGACGGTACAATTTTTTAACCGATGTTTGGTTCCAAAAGTTCCACCAATCGATTACCAATCGGTTACCATCCTGAAACGGGGGTTCATATGCGAAAAAACGCCGGCGTAAATCAACAAAGTGGAAAATACGCCCTCTATCCAAGTACGTAGTTATTCTATTACGAGTCGGTTCCGAACACGTTACGGAATAGCGGGAACATTGGGTGAGTGCCTCGGGGAGCAAAATGCCCTTATACGTTACACGAAATGTTTTCGTTAAACCCTTTTGAAAGTGCAGGGGCGCATTTGCAGAATGCAACGACCTGGACTGGCTTTGGGGCAAGGAGGGCTCCACATAACGGTGATGGTAATTCGAAGTGAATATCTTGAGGCCGCATTGTAAAACGCGGAAAGACCACCTGATCGAATCATCATACGTTAAATCAAAACAGCCGGCGGATGACAAGTACATGAATTTTTTATGCCTGAAAATAAAAATATTTTGTAAATATTCCGATTGTGGCTCAACGCTGTTAAAAAAAATAATTAGACAATATTTAGACGCAACGATACTAATGATGCCTTAGGATACGTCCGCATTTATTCATCTTATTCTATGAATAACCTCTCGATTCTCCTTTAGCAAGGGACATCTTTATAGATGGTTTTTCTCTCAGTATCGCCGATTATACTATTGCTCGTAATGAAGTTCAGAGTGAAATGTCAGTTAAGTTCTGTTTAAGATTCAAATTTCAATTAATATAGGCGCGTAAATCGCTTTTCCGAAGAAATTACACCAATAACTGACAAAAACCTTTATTTATTCTATAGAAATATGACAAATCTTTCATATAAACTGATCAAAATGGCTTCTCATATGCTTCAGACACATTTTACACCTTTAAATAAAAGAAAAGCTATACATAGATCTTTATTGTTATTAATATATATATAAACATTTCCGTTGTGGTAGCTTTTAATTGCAGTATCATATCGATAGGTTTTTGTAAATAAACTCTCTCCTTGATTATTTTCCATACCGAATAGTCACAATACAATAGAATTACATTAATGGTTTCCTTTTATTTTCCGTTGTCGTTAATACCTACGGCAGGGATTCCCAACCTTATCACTGTCGCGAGCATCAAGTTACTTTCTATAACATCAATCAATACCGATTTCATTTTTTATGTTTAAGTAGCGACATAAACTAATAAAGAATCGCCAGTTTATTATTTCTCCCTCTGGAAATAAACATTTCACCAAAAATGTACTCCAGCAAAATGCGATGCGTGCGATAAAATTGAGATGTCCTTTATTTTTTGCCGTCGCAATGAAAGACATACGCGGATAGAAATCATCCCTATTCAGAATGGCTTTGGAGGCTCAGTCAAATTTTATCATCGAGAATACTTCCACGAATGTGAAACGGTATATGCAAATGTTGCTCTGTCGAGAGTGTCACGTGGCATCGCGTTTCGCGGTGCCAAAGTAACCGATTCGTGCCAAAAAGTAAACAGGTCGGATAATCGGAAGGCTCTTTTTTTAATAAACGTTTCACGGCTTCATTTTGGCCCTTAATTATAACTAATATTTTGTTGTTTTTAAAAAGTGTATATCTAAATTCATAAAGCATAATTTAGCTCTATCAAATTCTCTAGATAAATATCCCTCTTGTTCCACGTCAAAATATTTTATATTTTTCTGATATTTAAGGTGGAAAGAAAATAGCTTTATAAAATAATAAAATGGACAAAATATCTCTAAATCGTAAAATCATAACGTGATTTAATAAATTATGTGTATCGTTTGACAAACTCTAAATAAACAAATTTTTCGTAAGTGAAGGTTCATATTTTCAGCCAAGTTGACAAAAATTCGAGAATGGAGTAAATACATTTGCTGTCCATCCTAATAAAATTACGGGCTATATTATCAAAAATGAGAAGCAGTAAATGGAGACAAATCAATACCAATTAAGGAATTCGATTTGCTTCCATTTCCATGCACGTAACGTACCTTAATATGCCGCGAAGCTCATTCTAATAAACATTTAAAAATGTCTAGTTTGGCAATCTTACTATCTGAGAGGGACGAGTTTTCTTCGATGTATCTCTTCGAGGACATCTGTTGGGGCAGGTTGATACTAGCATGACTAGTAGGGTGATTCATTCCATAAAAAGTTCTGAAATGTCATGGCGCCAACCCGGAAATCGGTTCCTTTCCAGAAATAAATAATATTGAAAAAACCCGGAGCGAGATCGGACAATATTTAGAACTCGCGCATTCAGCCTGAAGTTGGTGCTCTTGTCTCTACTCTGACTGACAGCGCCCGCGAGGCGCGGTCTGCCTCGCGTCCGTCACCCGCTCGCAGTGGTGAAGGGTGGGAGACGGCACCGTGCGGGTTTTGACAAGCGTTCGGTATTGCAAGTTTGAACAAGCAAAGGGTGAGCGGGGAGCGACGGCAGTAAGCGCAGTATATTAGTTCGCAGCAGCGCGCGTATAGGTCATCCCTGGCCTGTAAGATCGGTGGCAGCCGTGTATGTCGTGCTCACTGTTGGTGTTTGGTACAGTGATGACATTTCAAATATGGAAACGAGAAGGAAGACCGAAGTTTGGTTAATCGGACAGCCTGCGTCTGCCATACCAGGATGCATATTACCATCTATGTTGGAAGTGGTGCGCCTATTTTTCCACCACCATCTCTCACTAGGGAAAACAGTGAGAGAGATAGAGTGCTCGCAAAACTGTAGAAGAGACTGTTACTCTGTAAGAAAAATCCCGAATACCGACCAAAGAGTTTCGTCATGCCACTGGCGTACTTGTGAAGTTGCACTCCCGATGGATGTCACTCAAGAAGTACAGTTGTAGAACAAGCGATATATATGAGAACAAAAAAAGAGCTTAGTCTTCTATTTGATATTGCTCATGAGCAGGCGCTTTCCCTCATCAAAAATGAGGAGAACCGCGAGTTCCTGTTAGCGCAAAAAGGAGGTAGGAAGGCTCGGAACGATGATTGGCGTAGACGCAAAACTTGCTGAAAAAGAAAATAATATTGCTCTGCGTGAGAAAGTCAAAGCAAAAAGACAGTTAAAAATCAGAGTGGAGACACTGAAAGCTAGTGAAGTGGTGGAGTTAGAGTCATCAAGTGATAGTGGTGGTGAGAACAGAAGTGTGAGCGGGGGTGTGAGTGACGAAGAAGTTAAAATGGATTGTGCAACACGCCCCAAACGGATGAAAGTGATGACCCCTGGACTGTCTGCTGCACTTGACCGAACTGGGACTTCAGATCGGGAGGCAACATTTATTCTCCCCTCAGCAGCAAAAGGTTTTAGTCACGACTTATCAGAATGCAATTTGTCATTCTCAACCGTACGCCGAGCAAGAATGAAGCAGCGCGCCATATATGCACAGCATCTGAAAGAAGAATTTCGTTCCGAGAACAAATTAGAAGTTCACTGGGACGGCAAGCTTCTCCCTGACACAATCGGCGACGGTAAGTTCTTCCACAATCCGATGTCCGACATTATCTATCCCCATCACCTTGCTGTCGTCTAGTCAGGCTACACATAAAGTAATATGTTACATATCCATATCCCTCTTTTACAGAAAAAAACGTCGACCATCTTCCTGTGATTGTGTCTAGCTGTGGCACTGATCAATTACCTGGCGTGCCGAAGATTAAATCTGAGACTGGACACAAGCAGGACTGCGCTGTTATGAAACTCGTAGAGGAGTGGGGCCTTACTGACAGAATTATCGGTATGTGCTTCGATGCAACCAGTAGTAACACAGGCTCCAAGGGAAGCGCATGCACCTTAATAGAACAACAGCTCGGAAAAGATCTGCGGCATTTGGCCTGTAGACACCACGTCATAGAGCTAGTCATGAAAGCGGCGCTTAAGGAAGTCATGGGATCATCAACCAGCCCGACAGTTCCTTTATTTGAAAATTTTAAGAATCAGTGAGATACGATTGAGAAAGATAAGTCATAAGAGAACAAACCCATGAATCTGAATTATCCGAGATAGAAACGCCGCGGCTAATGCTTTTTCTTGCAGGACAATACATCACGGCCGGAAATAACAAAGCCTTCCTTCGGTCTGTGGGTCATGCTGAGGACATAATTCAGTTGTGTGAAATTCAACTGAAGATAATAACTCTGTAAAGTACCCTGTTTTTTCACGGTAAAATTCAAATTCTGAATACATTTCTCAAACTAGTGTTTTGTTTCCTGCAGAGTCGACTGCCCCGGGACCATTACAGAGAACTACTGGAACTAGCAATCATATATCTGGGATGAGTTCCGTCCACACTGTCGACAGATATTACCTTCAAGAAACCAGGGAAAATGCATCGCGCGAGATGAATGAGCCATTTACACACTGAAGGTACTGATGTTCCGTCAACAATTCCCCCTCTCGCCTAAGGAAGAAAAAGCACTGCGGGATCTCAGCCTTATGATCATATCAACATACCTCAAGGTATGGTTTACGGCTCCGGACGCTATTAGTGCGCCAAGAAATGATCTTACCTTTGTGTTAACATTGGTGAAGAGATTTAAACTTGGAGTGTAGCAGCTGAGAAATTAGGTAGGCATCTTTGGTATCTAAGCCTATCTTTTCTGAACTCCAAGGTTCCCCTTGATACTAAGTGCAGAATGACCGCCGCTTTAGACAATGATTGCGATGATGAGGAAGCACGGCGCGCCAGCATTAGTGTGTTTTCAGCATCTTGTAAGGATCTATTTCTGGAAGATTTGGTGATTATGAAGACAAAGGACCTTTTTACTTGATTTGACATTTCTACCAATTTCCTTCAGTCTGACCCTAAAACATGGCCGAGTCGGGAGGACTACCGATCGGCGCTGGATACTCTCAAACATTTGCGCGTCGTCAATGACAATGCTGAAAGAGGGGTTGCTCCCATCACTGAATATAATGATAAAATAACCAAATATGAAGAGCAAAAACAATTCTTGATCCAAGTGGTCGCCGATCACAGGAAACAGCTTTCACAATGCAAGACAAATCACCTAAAGCAACATGTAAATCTTGATTTAAATTTGTTCCCACATGTATATCCTGATGAAAATTCTAAGTTTGCGTCTGGAAAAATGCCACAGATTATCAATAAAGCATATTTAAGTCCAATTTTGTGGTCGTATCTCTAAGAATTACACTCCCATGTTTCTTTCACCGTTCGCATCCTTCAAGCAACGAGAATATGGCGTAACTGCCCATGCGAGGTAGGCAACCCCGGAAATCCAAAACTGTCGTAGAAAGTCGGGACAGGGCTCAAACCAAAGGGTGCTATGTGCCTATTAAAAATGGTCAAAATAAGTTCCCCTGAAACGTGCTGTTTCGGATCTATAGCTCATTTTAAGTGAAACACTCAAGATCCGTGTACCGAAACCTTCAGCCTGGATGCGCGAGTTATAAATATTGTCCGATCTCGCTCCGGTTTTTTTTTCAAATTATTTATTTCTAGAAAGGAACCGATTTGTGGGTTGGCGCCATGACATTTCTGAACTTTTTCTGAAATGAATCACCCTAATGACAAGTTCGGTCCCAACCAAGAAAACATCCAGGTTCAGAAAAGAGAAAATTTATCTGCTACGATAGTTCATTGGTAGAATATCCGTCCAGCAAGTGGATTCCCGCTCATAACAGACTTTTTTCTCCTTTCAAAATTATTCCCAAACAAATTTAACGTCAACAGAGTCGAGTCCACCCGGTTGATTTCCAAAATCATTTTTACAATATAAATTACAAAAATGCCAAAAAATTAATTTTCAGCTTTTTATCGTGTGTTCTTGACACGAAGTGCACAAAGCGAACACACATAGGGGAGGTCGTTTCATTCCGCCCGTCCGCATGTTAAAACTCTGGAACCGCTGGACGTATTTTGATTAAATTTGGTATTGAGGAGTTTTGCTAAAATTGATCGACCGATTCCAATTTTGGTTAAAATCGGTCAACAATGTCGACCACTTTACATGAAGACATACAATGTTCCTTTGTTTCAACTCGGGAATCGCTGGACTTATTTTGATGAAATTCGGTATTGGAGAGTTGTTAAAATTGATCGACCAATTCCAATTTTGGTTAAAATCGACCAATAATTACGATTACTTTACATAAAGCCCTACATGTATTTTACAACGTACCTCGCTAGCTTCTCGTTAAATACATATTTGAGCGAAAAATATTGAGAACATAGTGAAATCTCAAAGAACGCACATGGAAACCTTGTGTACTCCGACATGGAGTACACCTTTCCAATCTTGTTTTAATCTGCAGATTCGCCAAACCGTTTACTTCTGTTTTACATTATTCTTGTATATGACATTATGTCATATATATTTGGTAGTTAGCATCATTAATGAAGTAAATGTTGTCTACACAAGCGGAAGGGCAGATAAATTAAAACAAACAAGCTGGATGCATGCGGCCAGCCAGTTCATAAAGTGCGACCCACTCCTTGCTTTAAATCTACTGCAAGTAGATGGTAGAGGCAGTGTGTGCAAAGAGATATGAAAAAAGACATACAGGCTTAATAATTAGAAATTGAATGATAGATTGTTTTTAATTGCAGTATACACCATTTTGAATCGTCTACCTTTAAATTTAATATTAACGCTTGGGCTCATTATTATGACGTTTAACCTGTCATATACTTAAACATTGTATTTAGCACTCATGAATTTTTTTAGTAGCAAGCGTTTCTAAAATATAAGCCAAAAATAAGGGCAATTTTCCCATCCGAAACAGGAATATGATATAAAATTATTAAATCACCGCAATAAATTTAACTTATGATTTAAACGGATTATTTTCCCTGTCAAAAATGTATTCAGTAATCAGCTTATGCTTACCTGATAAAAACCCACGAAGTTCATGCGAAAGAATTATTTGCGGTAAAAATAACCTCTCTAAGTCAGACATTTTAACCTGATTACTTGAAATTATCCTTCTTAAAAAATAAAAATATTTGTCAAACCACAAAGAGCAAAATCAGCTCGTTACCTAAATCTTCTCCGGCCTCTATTCGCTACACTCATGTCAGTATGTACACGATAATGAAGAATGTCAAGAATTAAATACGAGCCAGAGTGTGATTAATTTCATTTTCAAGTATTAATAAACGACAATTCTAAATTTAAGGCAAAAAAATAAGAAAATAAATACGTTAAATAAAAAGTTATTACATTACGAGTCCAATAGATTTAAAAGACCATTATAATCGGCAATTTGACTAATTATTTAACAAAGCGCTTTTATCTATCTATCTACACTGTTGAAGTTGTCTGCAACAATAACTTTGGAAAACGATCTGTTCGGAGTTTCCGTATATAATTAATTCGCATTCCATTCACTCGGTAACTAGGGCGCTCAATGAGATCGTTGCGGCAAACGGGCAGAATTGGCTTTCCATCAATTTATTTTTTATGAATTCGTAACACTAAAGTATGGTGTATCAAATCTTATTGTTAGAAATTTTATCTGAGAACTTCAACGACGGCTTTGAGTAGAAAAATGACACATTTTTAATGAAAGCATTCGTGTAAATATCTGTGAATACGACTATCCCTCGTATGGCAACATTTATTAGCCCATTGTAGATGAGTTGTTATGTAAAGAATTCTTACACAAAGTGTCGTTATGCGATAGCTAAAATCCCGAAGAAACAGTTCTATAATGAATTAATTTATCAATTCTCTTTAAAGACAATCTAAATAAAGATATAAAAATATGTTAGTGATACTTTTTTATATAGAGTGTATCAATGCATGGGTGTGAGACAAACAATGAGAAAAGAAAGTGCGAGCAGATTAAAGGCGTTTTAGATGTGGTATGGCGGAAACTAGAAAAAGTTAGTTTGACTGAGTAAAATAAATGGAGAAGTTTAAAATTTAGTAAGGGAAGAGATGGCCTGAAAAATAATAATGAGTTAAGGACAGAAGAAATAGGCTGGAGAAATTTTGAAATGCTTGCTAAAAGTCATAGAAGGAAAAATGCTAGAAAAGCGTCAAGAGTGGAAAGAAGAGGAAGAAAACATCAGATGCACCAAATGAAGAAATTGGAGGATAAGAAGATGAACAAAAAGACCCTGGATATTGGTGATTGTGATGGATGAACAAAAAAACCAACCGAAAGGTAGAACGAATATGACGTTTTTGAGGAACTTGTTAATTTGGCCCTCGAGCCATCAATTTTTATGCTAAAGCAATCGAGCAATGACTAGATCATTTCTAAAAAAGGTGCAAAAGTTAAAAAAACAGCAAATTATTCAGGATTTGCGCAGATGTGACGTAAGAAGGAAAGCGAAGGTTAATGTCCGATAGATCGCAATGAAACACTAACACACAGGGGGCGCGTCCAAAGAGACGTTTTAATGTGTTTAAGTTCTGACGCAAGACGAAATGACTATCGCCGAACTGATTATCGCAAATGACGCCATATTGTTCGAAGAGATATATTAATGTCGTAGGGTAGTAACGGCAAAACGTCATTTTGTGAAGTATCGTTATATGAGGAATTGCAGTAGTATATAATAATTTCATAAAGTTTTCACGAATCTTAAAGCGATGTAGTATACAAAAGGAAACTCATATTTCTACGAAATAGAAGGAATTCATAAAATAATGCCGAAGGATGAAAATAACTGTTCTATACTTTCGTGTATATAGAATGGTAAGAAATTAAAACCAGTATCAGGGATACCTTGGATAAAGAGATTGGAAAACAAGAGAAGAAAATCAGAAAGCTATGGATCACTAAGGAAATGCTGGAGAAAATGGAAAAATCGTTAACAGTGAAGAAGGTAGAGCCAACTATAGACGTATAAAAAATGAGTTAAGAAGGATAACAGATAAAGCTAGAGAAAATCAGATAAAAGAAAAATGTCATAAAATACAACAAATGGAGAAGTTAGGACGGTACGATATGATGTACAGCAGGACACTGGAATTAGAAAATAAGAAGTCTAATGGAATTCGTGGTAAAGGAATTATGAATACGGATGGTAACTCAGAAACAAAGAATGTGGCACAGGTATGAGAAGAATACATTAAGGAACTATACAGCAAGCAGGCAGGATCTGCAAAAATAGAAGACGAGGAAAACATTGAAGAAGATAACTTAGGACCAAGTATTATGGAGAGCGAAGTAGAAAAAGCGATAGTGGAACTAAAGAAAGGGAAAGCCACAGGCAACTATGGAATACCGGCTGAGGTAAAGTCATGGGATCAGAAGGACTAAAAGCGATCACGAAATTAATTAATAAGATTTACGACACGAGAGAGTGGCCTCGGGATTTCCTAGAAGTAACAGTGATCCCTCAAAATAATAAATGCAGTGAAAAGACTACAGAACGATAAGCCTTCTGTAACACACTTCGAAGATCATCATGAGGATTCTTAATAAAAGGCTAGAGAAAAAGGCAGAAGAAATGCTAGGGGAAGATCAATTCGGTTTCAGAAAAGGACGAGGAACCAAAGATGATATAGGGGTAGTTAGAATCATATCAAAAAGGGCAATAAAGTACAGTCAAGATATCTGCGTATATTTCGTAGACTGGCAGAAGGCCTTTCATAGAGTAAATTTGGTAATGTTGATGAAGATATTAAAGGATATAGGTGTAGACTGGAAAGACAGGAGATTGATCAGGAATCTATATGTGAATCAATTTGTAAAAGTCAGGTTGGAGAATACGAACACCTGCGAAGTAAATATTGGTAGGGGAGTAAGACAGGGCTGCTGCCAATCGCCGCGGAAAATAGGAGTATATGGAGAACCAGGTTTAAGTATGAATAATCACGGGCCTGTCTAAGGCCAGACTACCTATGATGATGATGATTTTCCAGAGGTTTTTTTGTTGCATTCTTTCCTGGAAGCTCTCTCTCTCTTTCTCACTTCCCCTACCCCCTCCCCTCTCCTCCCCCATCCCCCCTCCCTTCCTTCCTCCCTCTCTCCCGTCCTTTTTATTTTTTCAACACCGTTGTTAAGAGTTGTTGTGAATTTCTTAATAAATATATTCTCTCTAAGAAATGAAAGTTGCAATGCGTCGTTTCAGGAAAACTTGACATGGATGACTTCTTTATTATGAGAAAGTGATAGTTGGAACTATTAAACGGTTTCGGAATTTACTATCAGTTTTCATTTTACTTTTTAATTTTTTAATGCCAAATTATGAGTTTTAATAACATTTTTTCCCCTAAAATATAAATACCCCTCTCGAAAACAAAAGAATTAGCATTCGTTTTATACGCATATTAAAATGCGCATTTTATATTACGATCTCATAGTTATTTAATCCGTGTACTGCTACGAATTTTTTGGGGATATAATAATGTATTCATTCGACATGTTTTGCTCTTAAGTGCAAAGGATATTATTCGAGATTAAAGCGGTATTTTTAGAAATTCACTTGAATTTCCTCTTTCCAAAATATTCCAGTTTTCCGGAAACTTTTCTTTATTATTATTTGAATCCTCTCTTACTCCGATAGGAATTTTTGGCTACAACTCAACTATATTTTCTTAGGCAACCTGAATTCTAAGTTGTTTAGATTTATGTATTTTTAATACATCATTAGAAGAATTTGTATTAGTAAATAAAAAATCGACCGAATTCGGAAAAATTAAGCAAAAATTGGTGGAAAAATCAACAATTCCAGTTATTTTTTTAATTCGACATGAAGCATCTTCACGCAAAGACGCCACTACGTAATCACAGACGGCACAAAACCAGACGACGGAAGAGAGAAAGAGAAAGAGATAGATAGATAGATCGCTTTAACACGTGACTAAATTGATATAATTCGTCTAAATACAAAGAGATTATCATGACGACGTCTCGAAAATCATTCCAAACGTCTGAATCTAGAGGTTGAGAGATTAAAACTTTAATGAGTTGAAAGAGTAGAGACGCGATTCTACAAGAGTTCTCGCAAGAGAGAGAAAGTAATAGTAATTGTTCGTGTATATATTTGAGCTTGAGTACTTGTGCCTTGGTCCGTATCTTCGGAATAAGTAAGAGGACACCTCTTCCTCTCTCTCTCCAATTTCTCCCCAATATCTCCAGAGATGTTACACGGGGTGAGAACAAATTGTCGAGTTTGAGCGTGTGTTTGCAGGAGTCAAGTGGAAGAGAGAAGCAAGGAGAGAGAGAGAGAGAGAGAGAGTGCATGAAGTTGAGGATAAGACGCCCCAGAGAATAAAAGACACCCTTGAAGTTTTCGTTAAAAACGGAGTTTTTTCCCAGCGTAAAAATTGGTGTTACTACCTTGTTTTCCTATAGAAGAGTCGTTTTTTAACTTTATTATAAGTGTGACGTCATTGTATTCGACCGCGAACGAAGTGTACTTGTTATTACACGTTCTTAAAGAGCTGCTTTTGAATAAACGAAGCTATAAGTAGGCAACATTTTCATCCGATGTACCTCATTTTATAATGGGAAGACAAAATATCTGCAAAAAAATAATCTTAAATGTTTCATTAATTAGTAATAATTATTCTTTTATGTTAATACTTCTTTTATGAAAACCTTTGAAAATGTAATCATAATCGAAAGTATGAAGCAACAGAATGTAATCTTTTTATGCGGCGGGGCCCATTCTAAACAACTATTTAAAGACAAGTAGCAAATTTGCTTTTAACATTCATCGTAAGCTAATAAAAAAATGAAAAGACTATAAAATTCACAGCTCTGGCAAATCCATTTTATGTACACTGTCTACCCTAGGGACCGATAAATGGTAATTCAGCTTTCTATTCTCTATTAAATTTTCGTATAACACCTGCACGGTGAGAACAAGATATATATCTTTGTAAATCTGTTGCACGAAAATAAATCCCCATTCGTGTCAACGATACAGACGTGCACATATTTCAATCGAGCTAAATCCCATGGCGGTCGCCAAAACAAATCATTAACAGAGCGTCAGATGATTCCCGCCCTCATTTTTTGCCGAAAAGTCACCTAATCCGCTCAATTCGAAGAAAATTCACACGGTGCTAATTTTTAGCTCTCGTGAGCCAATTAAACCAATACTGAAGCAAGCATCCCGTGGAAATAAATGCTCAGAAAAGGGCATTCACGGATAAAAACCGAGAATGTTATAAAGGCCTTCTCTTTTCGCGGAGTTTAAAGAAATATAAATTTAAACGATTATTTGTTCAATCTCCAGATGAATAAAGCCATATTTACGAGGCTAAACCTACTTTTGATCGATCAAGATTTATATATTTTCCTGCGCCTGATTTATGCTGAGCTTCTTAATCTTGTTTTGCTTTTGCGAGTGGTTAAGGACTGAAAAATACGGGAGAATCGACAGGTTTTACCGAGTGAATTATTCTCTAATATATTTATTTGAAAAAAGAACATCTACAAGAAAATCTCGTTTTTTAAGGAATCTTGCCGCTCATGGTGCATTTTTGATCGTTTTCACAACTGGCCGATCTTTACAACTGCATCAATTATATAACCCATTCGTTGTCAATTTCATAATTTATTTTTCTCTCACGAAATAAACTTCATTCTTGCAAAATATTTATTCGGAAGTTCAATTCCTTTAGAAATGTAAAGTGGCAGATCTAAATAAAATGTTTGGTGATATTTTCATCAATTACAATCTTTACACATGTACAAATATGGTAGATTAATGAGTAAATTACAAAAGGTATAACTCAATAAGGCGGCTTTTTTAAAAACCTTAACACATTTCATAACAAATTGTTCTTCCCACATTCTCCTCTTTAAGGTTTTAATAAAAGCGACTTTATAATGCCACGGCAACGCCAACTGTAGTGCCCCACGGCTAAAAAGAATAAAAAATTTTCTCCATCCAATTTGCGTCCAATACACATGTAATGAAATGGGTTAAATGAATGCAATGCACGAAAATTGACAGGGATTGAGGCTAAAAATGTTCCATATCGTGCTGGTGCCGGTCTCACAAAGAAAGAAATTTAATCCATTCAACTTTAGAATGTCAGCCGAGAAAACGTTACGAGGCAAGGGTGCAGAGGAAACAAGAGCAAGATGATTTAAAAAGTTGCGAGCAGTCAAATAGAAGAGTATCGCATAGGGTTGCCACCTAGCGAGAAGTTCATTCCGGGAGATTTCTAATTTAGGTGGTGAAAATTCCGGGGGATTTTCTCTAGGTCGAAAAATATATAACCCAATCAGTAAATCTTAGTTATTTGTTATTACTAAACAAACGATCAGTATTCCAACTGATTTTTTGTGGTGCTGGACTTCAGCCTACATTCTCGTTGAATTTCAACAATAAAGTTAAAGATGACTCTCTGATACAAGAGGAAACTAAATATAATCTGGTATCATTCACCTAAAATCACCTTATCATGGAATATTTCTCATGCCATGAAAAAATTAAGCAAGACTTATGAAACTCGTTTAATTGCTATTTAGAATACAATAACCTAAATTTGACAATGATTGTATTTTATACATAATTATAGCAAATATTTAACAGAGTGTCTTTTCAAAAAACCCTTATTTATTTCTTAAATTTAAAATTGGGAATAATTTTGAAACGAGAAAAAGGTTCGCTATGACCGGAAGTGGAACCCGGGTCTTACGGCTTCCCGGGCGGATATTCTACCACTGAGCTATCGTATCAGATCAATTTCCTCGTTTCTGAACGCGGATGTTTTCTTGGTTGGGACGGAACTAGCCAAACTAGTATCAAACTGCCCCAACGGATGTCCTCAAAGAGATACACCGAAGAAAACTCCTCCCTCTCAAATGGTGAGATTGGCAAGCAAGAAATCGATGGAATAAAGCGATCTAAAGATCCTATGCAGACAGGCATAAGCTGTAATGTTGGGAATAATTTCTTTTTTGAAACGAGAAAAAGGTCTGCTATGACCGGGAGTCGAACCCGGGTCTTCCACTTCCCGGGCAGATATTCTACCACTGAACTATCGTAGCAGAACACTTTTTCTCGTTTCTGAACGCGGATGTTTTCTTGGTTGGGACGGAACTAGCCAAGCTAGTATCAAACTGCCGCAACGGATGTCCTCGAAGAGATACATCGAAGAAAACTCCTCCCTCTCAAATGGTGATATTACCAAGCAAGAAATCGATTCCATCCATTAGACATTGGAATCGAGAGCACAAACGATACAATTTTTTTCAGTTCCTCTCCAACTCCTTTATTCACTTTAGAAAAAAGTTAACCCATCTTAAGTCCACCCTTTTTGTACTAACTGCTTCAGCTTCACGGAGGCCACGGAATACACAGAAGTCTTCATATAGTTTGTCTTCATCGATTGCTAATTTTAGTGCATTTCCAAGCTTTTTGAGTTCATCCCATGTAATTTCTTTCTTCATTGATAATATATTCATGTTTTTGTATGTAGAACTCTCAAAATCATACCACTTTTCCAGGTAAGTTAAGCACCTTTGAAAGAAATAGTTTACATCTACAGTAAACTGCAATCTATCCACTTCATTTAAGCTACTCAATATATAAAATGTTTTCTAGCCATAAATTTATCATTTTTCCTATTGGTAATCTTCTCGCGAATATCTAACATAACTGCCTGCAACTCCGTGCATGTAACATCATCACTTTCCAAAATTTTAACAATATGCTCAAATAAATTCAAAATATTTTTCAAAAAATACGAATAGCAAAATGCTGGAGAACTTTCTTCTCCAACTGCTTTCCATATTATTTGGGAACACTCAGTTTCACCTTCCTCTAAAAAATATTCCCTCAAAGCTACCCAGTTAGAGAGCACCCTTTCAATAGCTGGTAGTAAAGATAACCAACTTGTTGGTACGTGACTTAGAATTTGTTTGTATTCTACATTGACAAATTGACAGAATGATTTTAGATTTTCTGTGCGCTTAGCAAAAGCAGAAAATTCACTGTATACTTTCATAACTAACATCTCTACATCAAAAGGAAGCGCCTTTAGTACAAATTTAAGAAACTTATGTAAAATATGGCATTTACAATTTGTCTTTAAAAGATTTTCATTATCTGAAAAAGGTTTTTGGTACACAGAATTGTGTTTACCAAAATTTACAGGTGCATTATCTTCAGGAAACTGACTGAATGTTAAGAAAATTTTTCTCGAGAACTTCAATCAGTCGATCTTTGATATAAGCACTTGTTTCATTGGAGTCTTCATAAAAGTCTAGAATACCTTGTTTAATACCTTCTTTAGGTGAAAATTATTGCACCACAACCGGAAAAATTTTTAAATTTCCTTTGTTTGAAGGGTCAATGCCGAAAGAAAAATAATTACAATCAGCTAAATCATGCAGAAGATGAGCAGCAGGTGTCAGAATACTCTCAGATATACTTATGCATTTTGTTCTGCCACATGCTACTTTGTTTGCAATGCTGGAATCACTAAATACAAAAGGAAAAAACTTAATGCTACAATCTTGACTATTGTAACTGCGATGGTGTTAAACCCCGCGATAAACAGACGTAACTTCACCTGCAGTAACTAACTTCTCTTGATCAGAGTATTTACTTTGAGGAAAACTGGATATCGACTGAGACTCGGTCATTTGTTTTATCGCTACCTTATGTGTCACACTTTCTGAATGGATTTTTTTTTGCACTTTTTCCTTCATGTTTAACTGAGATTACTTTACTACATAATTTGCACTCACCATTAAACTCATCTCGCTTCACAAGCCAACTTTGCATCTCTGGTTCATTTAATCATCCATCATTAAACTTTGTGGAATATTTAATTTTTTTTTAAGTTGCCATTTTTCTGGGGATGATTATTGAATCTAAAAGAAAACGTATTTAGGTGACGTTAATACTATATATATTCAGGCTTATTAAGATAGCTACAAGACAACCAGCGCAAGAGTAGTACATACTGTAGATCAGGGGTCGGTAACCTACAGCCCGCGGGCCACGTGCGGCCCTCAAGAACGCTTTATGCGGCCCGCAAAGCTGTAGTGATCAGGAAAATTTCTCAAGGGCAATATTTTATTTTTTGAGTAAAATTATGGTCTTAAAGCCTTTTCGGGTGAAGTTTTAACGCTAGTAAATTATGTAGACTTGATTTAGTTCATATGAAATAACAGAATCTCTAGAAAACTTCTGATTTATTCGCTCATCCGCTCATCCCGCCGAGGCTTTCTTGACTCCAAATGCGGCCCTTCGAAGCATTCACAACTGCAAATGTGACCCGCCATGCAGAAAAGTTTGCCGACCTCTGCTGTAGATAGTGCACATAATTAAGCGTTAAAAGAAACAGAATGCATGCAAAAATATAATATTTTTTTAAATTACCAGTCACTTATGTAATGAAAATAATATGAATAGTTTAATGTAAGCAACATGAATACTTACTAGACAATACCTATTTTATTAACACTAATATATTATTGACTCCACATACGACACAACCATGTGGCACCAACCTCACGGAGTGATTAATCAGAGAAAACATAAACTCATTCTAGGCTGCGGGTCGAAAAGAAAAATACAGTATGCGCCGACAGCTCTCTAGACAGCTGGCGCCTGGTGAATAGAAAAGCACGACTTTAATTGGCAACAAAGTATTAGCCGTCTCACCAGCCACAGTTAAAAAGAGGCCTTCACTAAAATCTACAACGTTTCAAACCAGAATGAATTTTCAAGGAATATCTCTAAGAAGGATCAAGTGTAACAATAAAAAATGTTTGTGAGTACATTGTTAAATAATCGTCATCTCCATTGAGAGGAACATGAGGGAGTCGCCGAGAAAGTATACATCTTTGCATTAAATATCCATTACTTTGGATTAAATATACCGGACAAACTAAATTTACAAATTTCAGCTAGGTAAGTATAGCCACGGATCGACAGATTCCTAAATTCCGGGAGATTTTGATCTCCCGCCGGGAGCCGGGAGACACGTGTCTTATACTCCATAATTCCGGGAGAATCCCGGAATTCCGGGAGAGGTGGCAACCCTAGTATCGCACCATGAGAACTAAGTCATTTCTTTGCAGCGAAAACTGAAAATGCCAATTTTCCAGCAGGCGAATCGATGAAATAACGAACGGAAGACTAAAAGGTAACAAATATATGGAGACTATAGTAAATTTTGATGCCAACTCCGTTAGAGAAAGAAAGGAAATAAAATCTAAATGGAGAAAAGTAGCAATAGGAAGATAAGACTTCCAATAGAAACTTTATAAGATATTAAATCGTTCACTTCCGATAAGGCAAAAGATTTGATATTTTTAACTCTGTTAAACTACCTTAATAGTGAGAACTTCAATATGCGGTCGTCAAATTCTAACTTTCAAGTGACCAGAACTTATCTTTTCGTCCATGTTTTTTGAGGTGTTTATATTATTGACAACTGTAGATCCAGGAGGTATTTCAACTAATTGTGGTTGAACATTAAATAGAGAGTGGGCGCAAGGCTCGTTTATTTAGGTGAGAGGAGCGCGTCTTCGTAAAGTTTGGAAACCGCAGTCGTAATATGAATGTACATATTCAGGCATGCATAGCCAAAATGAACTACCGTTTCCTTCAGCAAAGTACTGATTTTAACGATTTCGTACTTATTGGCTTTCTGAACTAACTTTTTACTGCTTCACAAATAATTCCTCATATGATAATTTGCCTTGATTCAGTAATCATTAGTACTTTGACATATATCTCTGTCCTGACTTTAAACAATATTCTTCACCGGCGTTTTTAATTATTCATTGATTTTTATGGCGCGGCACATGTAGCAGGAATATTAGATTTATGCGAAGCATGGATGTAAATTACATTAGAAGTAATATTCTTAAAGAGGGGCAAATAATTTCTGCCAACTTTTCCTGCAGATTGATTGGTTTTTGTATCAAAAATGCTTTGGGACTAGCTCGTAGGACTTTTTAGTGAAAATAATTAACTAAAATACTCGATTTAAATTTTGCTTCGGAAATTTACGCGATGCAAATGCGTCACGACACACGTTGTGAATCACTGCGTTAGACGTTTTACTATGGTAGTTCCTTTTGCATTGAGATCTGCCCTCCGCCACTTTTAAAGTTCTGCCTCTTAAATGCAACGGAAAAATATAGTATATGCGTATTTACATTAACAGATTTTCTTAGATTAACTTCTACTATGGATAATTAATTAATGAAGTTCGATAATCTGAGAGCACATGAATACAAAACGTCAAAACAAAATTTAGCGATTTTATATTTACCATACTAATTATTTTCGAAAGGCTTCATAAATCCAAGATAGCCAATCTTCGAATTAAATATAGCAACTAGAGCAATCCGTTTTTATTCAAATGTCTTCTTTTCGAAAAGTGCTACGGTTGAAGTGAATGGAATATTGCAATCTATAAAAGCTGAACAGAGTGAAGCGCAATCTTCAAATCTAATGGGGAAACAAAACGAGACATAAGGACGAGGTGACCACGAAAAAAATGGAGAAAACAATTATCCGAGAAATTAGAACGTCCTCTCTTTCGAAAAATTAACCCCCGCTTTTACTTTTAAAAAGGAGGAGGATGGGGAAAGAGGGGAAAGGAGGGGGAGCACGGGCAGGAGGGGGAGAACGGGGAAGGGGGGTAGGATGGTAGGATGGAGAAGAAGGGTGGGATGGGAGGGGAAGGGGGAAGGAGGGGGTGGAGAGGGAAGGAAACCTTTTTCGGATTCTCATTATTGGAGACTGCGCCGAGGAAACTCCTTTTAAGAACATCGCAATACCAAAAGACGGGCAAAATTTCGAGTGAGAGAGAAATAGAAGGAAATTATTGAGTGTAACCGGAGTGAGAAAGTCAGAGAAAAATAGAACAGAAGGCGAAATCGATAGAAATAGGGTCACGTTCTGCGGCGCTTCGATGATGGACCGGAAACAAAAGTCGCCATATGCACAGAGAGAGAGAGACAGACAGAGAGAGCAGAGCAAAACCATTAAACCGGTAAAATGGAGAATGGAGTGCTATGGTAATCACGTCGATTCATCCTTCCCCTCTCCTGCTCCAGAACCTCCCTATTCCGCCCTTCCCATAAAAAAAAGCCTCTCATTTCGTATGCCTCTCTCTCTCTCTCTCTCCCTCCCTCTCCCCCTCCCTCTCCTCTCCCTCCCTCTCCCCCTCCCTCTCCTATCCCTCCCTTTCCAACTCCCCCTCCACCTCCCTCTCCCCCTCCCCCTCCCTCTCTCTCCTTCTCCCTCTCTCCCTCTCTTTCCTTCTCCCTCTCTCCCTCTCCCTCTAGCGCTCTATATGGCCCGCAAGCGAGGAATCAGCTGTTCGGTCCGGAGCATCGCCGAAACTGCGGCAGACGCAAACGAGCGGCATGATTCAAAGAGATCCTGTGTTTATTAGATTTGTCGGTGACATACTGCGCCGGGAAACTGGAGGAAAACAAAAATGGTGCAAACCCGCAACGATTTAATGGATCTATTACCAGTGGTCCGCAACCTTTTCGAAGTAGCGAGCACCAAGTCACACTCAGCGAGCACCACTCTGTTTTCATAAAATTAGAATGGCCATAAATAAAATCAAACCAACGTCCAGGTGATTAGAAATCTACTTTCGTACCTTTAGAGAGAAAACAAGCGAACAAATTAAATTACTGTCGCTAGAAAAGGCAACTTAAAAGTGCACGGCGAGATTACCAATGAGCACGGCGGTTCTCGCGAGCACCAGGTGCGGACCCCTGATCTATACCCTCTGATATTCGATTTGGAAATACAGGATGATTACAAATGACCTTCCCATTTTAAAATCCTGCTATGAAATAATAACAAAGTTACATTAAAAAGCAAATTCATGATATTTTGTTCATGCTATTGATAGTCACTGCCGCTTTCTTCGCAATGAGGTTACACTATTTCTGAATGAGCACTTTCTCGATCAATGGATCGGGAGTGGAGGGCTCATCCTCTGGCTGCAGAGCCGGAAAAAGACACTTCTGCGCACTAGGCAATATTTGAATATTACACCCCTCTCCTAATAAAAATTATCCTTTATATAATAATTCTCAAGTGCCCGTCTCTTTGTATGTCTGTTACGGTACTTTTGGACATTTCACAATGGTATTAGGAGCTGAAACTTTCACAACCGTTAACATTAGGTTTACCAGGCCTACCTCCGTTTACCGGAGCGGTCATTTTGACCGCTACTCGTTAAAGCTGTGCATTTCGGGCTTTATAGATGCTCAAACATTTCAGAGAGTTTACAGAGGAACGTAAATGACTTATTCTCCCTTAATTGCGTAGGAAACATGTAAAGTAACAATAAATACAGAAACGTTATGTACATTACAAGTAATTATTAGAATATGATTCTTACGAAAAACAGAAGAAATGAAACAAGACGCATCTCCTAGACTAATTACGGCCGCAGTATTGATGACACCCAAGCACGAAGAAGACATCCACATTTTAGGTAAGTACAATATTACATAAATATAAATATATTCCTTAAAAATCATTTGATTCCTTTTAAAAGTATTCATAAACTATATTTAGGCATGAATCCATTTGTACCCTTTACCTTGGCGTTAACTATTCTTCCTCTACGGCGCGCCACGGCGTGGATTTTTCTTGCAATGATCTTTACGTGGCTGTCTCCCTTTGAAGAGGACAACAATTAAGAAATTTAGCTTTGTTTCCGCCTGGAAAATGTTAATAAATTTTGCGCTTAAAGGATAATTTGGAGCGATGTAACATGTAATACGACAAAACATGAATAGAATTAATATATTCAGTCTTTCGTGCGAAAAATTAGCCATTTTTCGTGATCGTAAGTTAATATTTAGGTATATTTATATTCACATCAGTGAAGGGCTGCATTTAATTTTGGAGCTTCTCCACACCATTTCCCATGCATTCTTATGGAAATAGTATTTCGTTGACCCCATGGTATATAAGAGACCCCACGATCTGCAAACCTAGACCAAGTTCTCTCTTTGGTCCATGAAACTTTTGAATTAGATAGCTTCAGCGGTGTAAAAACGTATAAAGAATATACATACATACATTCATACACAATTACATACATTCATACACACACACACACACTCTAAAATATTTATATGATAATAGCATATTTGGACTGGATCAACTAAACGGGTGCCACAATTACAAATTAAACTCTTAGTAACTATAGATTTGGAAGGAATTGGCCGATGGGATGTCAAAAAAAAATCTATATATATAAGACTTTTACAAAATACCATAATGAAATCAAGATTTTTAAAGCGGAGCTTAACAGCAGGGCTACCACAATTAAAGTTAAATAATATTTCATTTACACGTGTATCTAGAGAGCTGTCCGCATGGATTTAACCCATTATGGTATATATAATCTTCATATAAATAACCGGGTCGACTAAACATGGTTACCACAATATCAAGGTTAGAATTTTTCTGTAACTATGAATTTCGAAGGTATTGGCTGAACCGATTTCAATAAGAAACTAATTTGTAGGGTGGGTACAGAATGACAAAACTAAATGAACATGTTTAGAACGGATCTAAAAATCAGAGCTACCACATTATAAGGAATAATAATTTTCTGATTTCAAAGCAAATAATAGTCGACTATACTACGGCGAATTTGAAGAAAAGCATTCTGTTGGAAGATATCTCAGCAACCAATTGACCGATTTTGATGAATCCTCCACCAATATCAGTGTTGAACCAAGAAACGTAGACACTAAAAACTTGGTATACATACTAAAGAGACGTTGAGGAAATGCACCTCCGTGTCAGAACTTTGATTTCTTGGGTGGGAGGGAGGTATCAAATTTGAGTCTATAATTAATTTGTTCATAACAATTAATAGGGAATATTGGTCACTTACCTTGAGAGTACCTTGAGTTTGGATTCAAATATTACCGAGTGATGGTCCATGACAAATTCTAAACTCTAAACTCGGGGCAAAGCCAAGGCAATTACGCTAGTATATAATAAGATATAGGAGTAATTTGTGAGCACGACTGCGCTCAGATCGTTTTGTGTATTCGGTTGTTATTATGTGAAAGACAAAATCTCCGTCCTAATCAGAAATTTTCAATGAAAATTATTTAATGGGTTCGTGAAAACGAAAAACGCCTTCAAATCTGTAATATTGAACAAGAAATATCTAGGCTGGAATAGGTATATGACAAAAAATAAGTTCATTTTGGTTAATTCCATGTTACTTGTTGCGAAAATTATTGCAAAATGTGTTTGGACCCTGAGATACTAAATATCATAGACGGCATTTAGTTTATAAAAAATTAAATCTAAACTAACAATGGAGATATTCTTTCGAATTCAGATACGAAAAATCTTGCTCGTCGATAGAAAGAAAATGACGGGTCAATATAGAAGTTTCCGGTGTACTCGCGTAAACTATATTCATTGTGGAGAAAATTCCAATTTCCTACCTGCTCTCCGAGTCAAAGCGTGCTCTTACGTTCTCTGATGTGATTATGGCCCATTTGCACTGCCAGCTGCCCCCCGAGGGCTTCCTTTCCTTGTTAATTAATGGCCTTCGAATGTAAAATTCAACACAATGACCCAAAGAGGCTCTCTCGGCTGTCTTTCTCCATCATTTGATCTCTGAACATAAAGGAATTGTCGAACAAGCTCGTGTAACAAAACGAGCTGGATTTATATATATATATATATCATAGGTAGTCTGTCAATACACCGGTCGGCGATTATTCATGGTTAAACCTGCTTCTCCATATACTCCTATTTCCCGCTGTCCTCTTCATATCTTGATAACTCTCTTTCCCTTTCAAATCGTCTATCAGCTGAACCCTTTTCTTCTTTCCGTTTTTCCATCTAGTTTTCCTTCTAACACTTCTTTAATCATTCTCCCTCTCCTCAGGTAATGTCCAACACAGTTTGCCTTCCTATTTCTAATAGTCTGCATAATCATTCGCTTCTCTCCTATTCTTTGTAGCACTTCATCGTTTTTCATCCTATCTGTCCATTTTATCTTCAGCATTCTCCTCCAAGTCCACATTTTAAAGTTTTCCAAATATTTTATGTCATTTTTCCTCGGCGTCCATGTTTCTGCCCCGTACAAAGCTATATTCCATAAACAGCATTTTATCAACTTCTTGTTGATATCCTCCCTTATATTCCTCATAAGTAGGTGTTTCTTTCTTCTGAAAGCTGCTTTTGCTTTTCCTATTCTTCTCCTGATCTCATCCGTACATTTAGCTTCTCTTGTTAGGATACTTCCAAGATATTTATAGTCTACAACTTGTTCCAAAGGCCTTCCTCCAATACTTATATTCAGATTCGCATCTTTGCCCGATATTCGAATGACCTTGGATTTTTCTGTATTTATTTCCATACCGTATTTTCTAGCTGTTATTACTAGTCTATTTATCATTTTCTGGCGTTCCTCTTCCTTTCCTACTAGAAGTACTTGATCATCTGCTTATTTTACTGTTCTTATAATCCTTCCTCCAATTTTGAAATCTCTTGTGCATTATAGAGCTTCTTGCATTAGACTTTCTCAATTATAAATTGAATAGGGTCGGCGATAGGCAGAAGCCCTGTCTTACTCATCTACCGATATTTACTCCGCAGGTGTCCGCATTCTCCAACCTGACCTTTAAAACTTGATTCACATATAGATTCCTGATAAGTCTCCTGTCTTTCCAGTCTACACCTATATCCTTTAATATCTTCATCAACATTACCCCATTTACTCTATCAATCTGCCAGTCTACGAAACATACGCAGATCTCTTGACTGTACTCTATTGCCCTTTCTGATATGATTCTAACTACCACTATAGCATCTCTAGTTTGTCGTCCTATTCTGATGCCATGACTTTAAGTACCTCAGCCGGTATTCCATCGTTGCCTGTGGCTTTCTCTCTCTTTAGTTACACTATCGCTTGTTCTACTTCGCTCTCCATAATACTTGGGTGTAAGTTGTCTTCCTCAATGTTTTCCTTATCATCCAGTTCTATTTTTGGCGATCCTGCCTGCTTGCTGCATAGTTCCTTAATGTATTCTTCCTATACCTACGCTAAATCCTTTGCTTCTTCCTATTCGCATTCATAATTCCTTAACCACGAATTCCATTAGACTTCTTATCTTCTAATTTCAGTGTCCTAGCGTACATCATATCGTACCGTCCTAATTTCTCCATTTTTTGTATTTCATCACATTTTTCTTTTATCTGATTTTCTCTAGCTTTATCTGTTATCCTTCTCAACTCATTTTTTATACGTCTATAGTTGGCTCTACCTTCTTCACTGTTAACGATTTTTCCATTTTCTCCAGCTTCCTTAGTGATCCATAGCTTTCTGATTTTCTTCTCTTGTTTTCCAATCTCTTTATCCAAGGTATCCCTGATACTGGTTTTAATTTCTTACCATTCTATATACACGAAAGTATAGAACAGTTATTTTCATCCTTCGGCATTATTTTATGAATTCCTTCTATTTCGTAGAAATATAAGTTTCCTTTTGTATACTACATCGCTTTAAGATTCGTGAAAACTTCATGAAATTATTATATACTACTGCAATTCCTCATATAACGATACTTCACAAAATGACGTTTTGCCGTTACTACCCTACGACATTAATATATCTCTTCGAACAATATGGCGTCATTTGCGATAATAAGTTCGGCTATAGCCATTTCACTCCCTTTCTGCCATTCTCAAACCCCTTCCGTATCCTCCAATCCCCGACTTTTCCGCACTATCCTTCCATCCCCATGCCTCAACCCAGTGTCACCGCCATAAAATGTCTCTATCCTGTGCGCAGGAAGGGATCGTCCCCGAAAGCTTCCGTGTTTTTTGAGTTCGCTTTACGTGTGTAACTTCGACACCCCCAGCAGCTCGCCTACCTGAAGTCATCTTATTGGTGAGTGGTCACTGGGCTTCCTTATCCCAACAACATGTTGCCATATATATATACATTAACGTGGATACGAATACATAGCATCACCAGATAGCATTTTTCACGTAGTATCGTTTCTCAAAACATCAGATAAAGAACGGTAGCATATTTCTAAAAATCTTATTACTTCTTGTTTATAATTTAACCCTTTCGTCCTGGTGATTAAAAAATAATGCCACCTGCTCCTATTAAGTATAATAAAAAAACCTAATTAATTTTTTTGGGTCGTCGTATTTGCCGAAATCTTTTTTTTATTCTTTCTCTCCCACAAAATAAAACTGAAAGCGCGTTCGATTCAATCAAAAATTCGATTCCAAAAAATATATCGGGAACGCTTCGGAGAGGATCAAATTTTTCCCTTTATTTATTTTTGAGAGAGAATGAGAGAGTTTGGTTTGCGAAGGATTACCGACCGACAACGACGCTATTCCTGAAATCCGACATATTGGGAGTATTCCGCCTACACACCTCTCGCGCTATTCGGGAGAATATTCTGAAGTATGACAAGGTGTTTAAATTATCACGAAAGTAATAATTCCGAAGTACGATCCGTCGTATTCCTTCCTCGTATACAAAACGACATCTCTCTCACAAACGCGCACACACAATACCGACTCTGTCCACATAAACTCAGCAGCCATAAACCCACGCATTCCTAATATTTTTTTATTAAATTAAATTTAAAAACCTGTCATACTTTTCAGGATCGGCACCCGTCTCATCGGCGCTAAGCGTTAAAGCCCACCGCGGCCGAAACAGAAGGAAAACGGTGCTCCGAAATCCGAGGCCGCCATTACAGCACCCCCAATTATAAAACGAATCAATCAGGGCAAATAATAGATTGCGCAGCTAAAACTCACCGGTTCGCTCCCTCGCTACGTCAGCAGTTAAAGCGTCTCCTGTCACCGAAATAAAACGGGCGATGAATTAACGCGGATCTCTTCCAGCTAATACCGCGTTTGAAAATTTGCATTCTACGCTTCGATTTTTTTGCTGAAAATACAAACGAATGAATAACGAAAAGTCTAAATTTCCAACATTGACGCATACCCATTAGCGCCTGATCGCTCGCCACTAAAACGAATGATGGAGATGCGATTAACAAGGAAAGTCACGAACTGCGATTTAAAATGTTTTCATAATATTGCTTTTCTGCTGACGCTTTCGAAACGTTATATAAAATCTAACATCACAGTCTGTTATAACAATCTTACTTCGTCTGCTTAGTTATGCGTAGCAACAAAAAGTCAGTTAGCAAGCGTATTTTTAATTGGATCTAAAATTATATCTGGATAAATTTTAGAAATAATTTCATAAGTTAAATTAAAATACGAGTACCGGGAAAGATGTAGGTCAGAGAAAGGCAGCCTTTTACCTACGGCTATTTAAATTTATTTCATAAGGCAAGTATATTATTTAACACGAAATATAAATGAGTTCTTTTCTATTTTTTGCATTAAACGATGCACTGTTGGCCGGGGAGAAATATTTTTAAAGACCCAATGATACTGAAAGACTTTACACACCTATCCTAGGGTAAACACTGGATTCTCTCCACCATCTATTTCGTTATTCATTTTCATTGATAGATATATATTCAAAACTAAATTATAAAAATAATTCATTATGCTACTTGTAATTTCTTAGGTAAATAATCAGAGATGATTTTAACCCTTATTACATAAATAATCCGAAAATGACAATACAAACAAAATTTTAATAATAACTCATCATCTACAGCTTTCATATCCGAAAGCGTTGCCGTTTTTGCGACGGGAAAAGACAAAATTTCAAGCGTCCGACGCTTAATGCCGTCTCTTGATATCTTACGAACACTATTTTGTGACAAGAGAATTCGCCTTTTCATAAACTCACGAGTTTTAACAACTCGTACGACAGTAAACGCGCTCATTTCTCAAGAACCCGAAGAAGGATTTCCCGAGCACGATAACTTCTTAATGTTCCTTTTCACTCTGATAACAAGGATCTACTATGTGCGCTACATTTCAGTTACGTTAAGGTTGTGTTGGGTGAAAAAGTTTTCTCCCAGCAAAAGCGATGCAACAGAGGTGCTGTGTATGTGTGCGCGCGTACGCATATGTACGAGACATATGTATCTGTTTTTTTTGTATCTGTATATGTATACCTATGTATATGCATATATTGCTTATTTGTTTGTCATAAGCTATGCGGTACGGAACGATTTCAACAATTACAGCCGTGCATACTGCTCACTGACATTTTTAATGTCGCCTTACAAGCCAAACATTATTCATATATTTAGGTATTTTAAGGTATCCGTGTGCTTGGGTGTCAGTGTACTTGGATTATTCGGGGACGGCGTGATTGGAAGGAAGAAAAGGTTGAAGGACGGGTCCGATGTGGAAAAGGGGAGGAGGAATAATTTTATAATAGCCATATAAGGGTGTCTTGACATAGGACAAAGAAGGGATTAGAACAGTGGTCTTCAACCTTTTTTGAGTCACCGCCCATTTTTCTTTTCTTTTCTTTTCTTTTCTTTTCTTTTCTTTTCTTTCGAAATAAGTACACCGCCCCCCCCCCCAGTGGCGTAGTGAGGGTTTCTGGCGCCCGAGGGCAAAGAACAATAAGAAACATTTTGCGCTTCCAGTAGCAAATCGATTTAGGGGGAGGTGCAAATCGCACCTCGACCTGACGGGTGCTAATTTGATATTTTTGCGCCCCCTTGAACTCGGTGCCCGGGGGCAGCTGCATCCCCTCCACCCTTCACTACGCCACTGCGCCCACCTACCGTGCCCACTTAACAATAAAGTTCTTAATAAAATAAATGTTAACAAAGACATCAAATTTAATGATGTTTATTAATTCCAAAACAATATTAAAATAAGCATTTGGCATACATTTCAATGCGTACTTTGTGCTTGGTGCCTACAAACCAGGGAATCAATCTCTGGCTTCAAGTCTGTAAGGATCATTCGAAGATTTTCCCTTTCTTTTATTTGTAAGCGGTTTCTTCTTTTGGAGAAGAGATTTTCGACTGCACTGGACCCCTTCCCGACTAGATATGAAGCTGGGAAAGTTAACAAGAGCAACGATATTTACTTGGAACTGGATTTAATCATATTTATAGCATTTATCACAATTTTAAATGAAGCGTGTAAGCTTGGGCTTAAGCTTTTTGGCAACAAGATGTTGTCGGTCAATTACACAATGGATACTGAAAACTTTGGGTACTTCTGTTTTTAAAAATGCAGTAAATCCTCGGTAGTGACCTACCATAGCTGATACTTCATCAGTTGCGCAGGCAACAAGGTTTGTCAATGGAATATTGGGTTTTTCGAAGAATGCCTTTAGTGTTAAAAAAATTGATTCCCCTTTCTTGTCGGTTATAAGTTTTTCTGCAAACAACATCTCTTCTAGCAATATAAAATTATCATCAAAATATTTTACATATGCCATGAGCAACGCAGTTTTGTCCATAATTGTGGACTCATCCAACTGCAAGGAAAATTGTCTTGTTTGCAACAGTTTCGTTACCTGTTTCTCCACATCATCTGCCATTCCATCAATGCGCCTCTGTACGGTTGTATCACTAATTGGTATGACTTTCAAAATATCTGTTGGATCTTAATGCATTACCGTGGTGATACCTTCCCGCAAAGATGGCATTATTAACGTTTCACCGATGTTATGTGGTTTAACACTCTTAGCAATTAGCTCAGATACGCGGTAAGACACAGTAAGTCCATCTTTACTCTTTTCATTGTTTCTTTAAATATTGTAGTGATTGTCGTAGGTTTTGAAAAATGCTCGTAATGTTTTTTAAAGTATTCCAACGGCTTATCCTTTTCGTCTGGGCGTATTGCATGAAGATGATCGCGAAGCCGTGAAGGTTTCATTGCTTCATTTGAAAATGTTTGTTGACAAAGTAAGCGCATTGGCAAATGTTTGTTCGTAGGGGACTCAGTGAACCCAAAGGCCAAGGAATCTTATGAATACTGAGGACAGCACTTTTTCTTTGGAGCCATAGATTTTTAGTTATGGGTAATTTCAGTATCAGAAGTAATTAAACAGCTTAAAAACCTGTAAAGAAGTTACTAACAAAATCAACAGGCGTTATGTCTGTACGAACACACATGAATAATGCCAGATGACATGCATAAAGTGTCCACCAAGTACACAAGCTTAAGGTAATATCACTTCATTTAAATAAAACTTCGATATAACACAACAAAGTTATCACAGTTAATGTCTGTGCAGTAGTAGTAACGCACGAGGAACTACAATTGTATTGCTCTCTTTCTGAAAGGTAAAGAAAACAATGACCTAATAATAGCGCTCCAGCTAAATTTTATGTCTGCCAACTGACTGTTAGATAACAGACATATGTAGTATTAAAGACGTAGGGCCGGGGTGCCCAAACTTTTTATGTCATGGGCTACCTTCAGTCAGAATATTTTCTTGTGGGCTATTTGTTCTTTTAACATAAACATAGGGTGTTTTAAGTAAAAGTTAAACACAGTCACAGTAGGAAAACCATTGATTCATTCCGTATTAATACAAAATATGAATAATTTACTCTTGTAAATCGTGCACTTTTTTCCTGAAACGATAGTTAAAAAGTGGCGTACATCTTACATGAGAATTTCTGAGAAAGTACACAAATTGCAAATATCTATAGTAAATTAACTGCAACAGGAAAGCGTCTGCAATCTACATTTATTCATTCATCGGTGATCCAAGCATTTTCAGATATACGTGACTTTATTTTAACGAATTTTGCGCGTCAAATTATTGCATAACCAGTATTTTATTCATATCGCCGTTTTTCCAATTTTACATTACGTAAACTCATTTTTAAATGTACGTATAGTATACTTATAATAATAGGTAAAGAAGCCGAGCTTTATTTAAATTTCAGATGTCAACTTATTACAGCACGACTTTATTATTTTCATCGCAGAACCTGCCCGAAAATAAGGGAGCGCGGGTTACAAGAGTACCTACAAACGGTACATCTAAAAATCAGCCAAATGAAGAAAAAATAACTGCTTATTAAGTCAAGTAGGAGGAAAATTTATATTTACTGATGCTTAACCTTACTCTTTATATCTGACTTGGCTCAAAACAAGGCTTGTTTTACAAATTTTTAATAGTTCAAGTAGACCTAATGTACAGTATAAAAGCGGTCGATCCCTCTCAGTATGGCTGAAATCTCGCGTTACTTGGCGAGTTATACTTGGCACCTTTCACTTAACCACTTTCACTCAACGAACAATACTGCCGATCCACTCGGACTTCGAACCAACTCTAAGGATTAGATCCCCACTGTAGCTGAGACCGCTCTCCGACTGACCAAGTTCTTGAACTTGTTTATTTGTATCTAATGAGGCGACTGTGTCTGGCGCCTCTCAAAAGAGGGTCCAGCGATTTCATACAGTGTTCAAATCCGGCACACCCCACCGTGTCCGGCCAAGTCCGTTTGAATGAAACATTTTAAGGGCATCTGCATTTGAAGAGCTGTCCGTGGGAAGAGAGATTATACTTAGTACCTCTTAATATCGCTTCTCTTTCATTTCGCTGCCTTCCCCATATAATGTATCAAATATCTGAGTGAAAGTATCCCGTTGGGGATTCGAAACCACTGGCCACTTTTCAGCACTTCTTTCCTAAAAGGCACACACTAGTGGGATATGTCGTTAGATGAGATTACCGAATACGGTCTTAGTGGTAATAACAGTGTTTAAAAATTTACGATTTTATATTATATTTGATAAAATTAAACTTAAACGCTTCGCTGCTTCTGCGAGAGACTCCGATAACCATCATGGGCCTTTCGATTTTACCGCAGCATGGATACATTTTCATTCTTGCTCGTTTCCTTTAGAAAAATGGTTGTCTGCCAGAATTCACCATTTTATACGTCCACTGAATACATTTAGCACCCTGCTAGAGGAGATGGGATACGGCGGTCGTTATTCGTGGATGAAATGGATATCTGCTTTGGATGTCGAGAGGAGAAAGGATATTGGAGCTAAATTTCTTGTTTTCTCATTTGGACCTATCAAAAAGTTTTCTCTGTTGAGGTTGAAGTTGAGATCTAGTCGTTGACACAATTGATCCACCAGTTTTAGTAACAAGGCTATTTTAGGGCAGTCAAAAAAGCGATGAGGCAGTGATCCATCTCCTCCATATGATCTAAAGTGAGGAGATGCTATCAGTCTATGCGTGTCTTGGGTGGATTATACCATGACGAAAAAGTTTGAAGGAGATATCCGAATCCTTTTTATTGTAGGAATGGTATACAGAAGTCGGGTGTTAAGAAATCTATGATTCCATGGTAAATAAACAAAAACTCCTTCCCCGTAGAAAAGGAAGAGAATACTCACACTCACGCTGCAGGTTGCTGGTAAATACCGTCGCAGGACTTGAGTCAAAAAGAGAGAGACGCACACGCAAAAACATGCAAGATCCACTCATACTGTAAACTCTAACCAAAAATTAAAACTAGACACCGATGTTTCGATAGCTAAGCTGTCATCTTCAGTAGTGTGGGGTGTAGGAGGGAGAAGGGGGTAATAATAATCTACAACCGCCAATCATCATCGGGAGCAATGATGGGGTGAGTTAGAAGGGAAACATTCATTTGCTTATGCATCGAAAGGTAACGTAACTTTTTTTGTATGTATCATAAAATACGATGACTTCAAGTTGGCGAGCTGCTGGGGGTGTTGAAGTGACACCCGTAAAACAAACACAACAAGATGGAAAAGTATACTCCAAAAATAGAATACACAGAATTTCAAAGGCGTTCTTAATACGTATGGAACGGTATCGAAAGATTAGGAGATCGAATTTTAATCCCCAAAACTATAGTCTCGGGGACTATCTTGTAGTAAATGTTCTTCTCTATGCAAATAAATGTTTTAATCTATACCTCACAGACAATATAAAAGAATGGGAGAGAAATATGTGCATTTTTAATTGTTGTTTGCTGAGAGAACCGTCTTCGCGATGATTTAAGCAAAATATGCGAGGTTTTACTCGGGATTTTCTTGAATTTTTATCTCCAAAAATATAAGTTGTAATTATGTGGTCTTTAGACCATCTTGTAGTAAATGCTGTTCTCTATCCGAATAATTTTTTAAATCTATACCTAGTAGATCATATAAGAAAATGGGAGAGAAATATATGGATTTTGAATTGTTGTTTGCTGAGAGAACCATCTTAGCGATTGATGTAAACAAATGATGCGATGTTTTACTCGGGATTTTCTCGAATTTTTATCTCCAAAACTATAAGTCGTATTATGTGGTTTCTGGACCATCTTTTAGAAAATGTTGTTCTCTATCCGAATATTTTTTTAATCTATAGCTAGCAGATCATACAAGACCTAGAGAGATAAAAGTTTGATATTTCATTGTTCCTTGACGGATTTCTTTTAACGAGATACGAGTATAAGTTTATTAAAATAATTATGTAAAGTGGAAGTTCTAATTGATGGATTCAGTTGAAAATCACAATTATGCGATAAATTTTAATAAAGATCACTCATACCTAATTAAATTAAAATCCGTCCAGCGGTTTAGGAGATGAAAGTTACGACGGACGGACCAGACGGGCCCATAAGGTGTTCCGCTATTACTGCTTAGCTAGTAAAGAACGCCTAAAAACACGGAAGTTATCGGGAGTGATCCCTTCGTCAGCACAGGAGAGAGACAACTGATGTCAGTAACACTGGCTGGCGGAATGGTATTGCGGAAAAGTTGTACTGGAGGATGTGGAGGGGATGTGGGAATGGCCGAAAAGGAGTTAAATGCTAGCGAAGATTAAGGCCAGGGGGAGTGAAGGAGTTTCGAAGATGTATATGGGCAAGCTCTCCCAGACGGAGTTGGGGAGCCGAAGCATTATGAGGGAGAGCGCGAACGGCTCTCACCGTGAAGGAATCATTAAATTTTAAGTTGTGTTTCTTCGCATGAACAGGCACAGGCAGGGGTCGTTTAAGAATGACGATGTTGTGGTGGCCGTTCATGCGGATATTGAAGGGATTGCTGGTGAGGCCAACATAAAAGGCGGGACATTGAGTGCATCTCAGGGGGTAAATGATGTTGCGGGTGGTGCAGTTGGTAGGAGAAGTTATGGGGTAGGTGATGTTAGTGGTGGGGCTGGAGAAGGAATTGCAGAGTAGGTTTATTGGGCATGTGAGACATTGTGGTCTACCGAAGCGGTGAGATCCGGCAGGGTGCAGAGGAGTGGGGGCTGGGAGTTCCTTTTTCCATAAAATGATTGCTAGATCAGGTGGTCGGCGGAAGGGTAGGATCGGTGGTGTAGGAAATTGAACCTGGTGAGGGTAGGATGTGAGGATAAAACAAGCATTTTGTGCCATAATCCTCAAGTAATCCTGGCCAGATTTTTCCAGTTAGTCCAAAAACAGCGCTACAGCAATCCTCTTGGAGGGGACTAATGCTTCGGGATTCATTCAGCAGAGAAAAAAAATTAATATTCCTATGGATATTGTGATAAATATATTGCCTTAAGCGTAATGCGAGTGAAAAGAATTTGTGCCTAAATTCCCATCCAATTTAATGTATGCAGCTCTAATATCACTTTGCCGATGCCAAAGATTAGAGATGCAAATTTTATTCCTTCAAAGTATCGCTGATTTCAGCGATAAAGATTTTCGAACTGACATAAAATGACTTACTTAAGCGCCTACCTATATGATAATTTGCTACGCAAGAAATGATTTCTCACTCTTTCTTTACTGAAACGCCTAAAGCAAACATGTCAAACTAGCGTGTCGTACTGCGGCCCGAATGCCAAGTTTTGTCTTACCTAAATCGTTCGATATTTTATATAAATACTATATTTTTAGAGACAAGATTTTATTAATAGTTATTGAGGTATAATAGAACGTATTTTTAGCCTACGTTCCAGAATGGAAATAGTTTTGTCGTTTTGTCTGTATGTCCGTCCCCCTATTAACTTTTGAACCAATAGACTGATTTTCATGAAACTTGGTGAAAATCTCCGAGATCCCGAGGTTAGTTTTTGTTGCGAAGATTGAAGTCCCGGGTTCTATTCCAGGCACTGTCCTTCCCATTTGATTTACATGGGAAATCTGAAATCCATCCTACTAGGTAATTTTCTCTTGCACATTAAAATATTTGGACTGTTTTCTGCGAAAAGAAACGAATATTTTAATTTTTATCGTCGAGTTTTGTTTAACGATTGTATTTCTTAGAATTTTGCATAAATACTGGCAATTTTGCAATTTTTATCACTCATTACGAGAGTGTTGCCATAGCAACAACTATTGTTGGACTCAGATTTGGTATATTCTGATACATTCATGCGTTATTTTTGCCGCTTAAATACGCGTAACCAATTTAATATTCCGTTCGAATGTATTTGTAGTATTTTATAACGCTAAATTATGAAATTTGGGAACACCAAGAGCTACATATCTGCGATTACTTTTACGCTATTAAAGCCAATTTAAATATTAAATAAATGATTAAATTGAAAGTAGGTATCATAAGTTCTCTTGGGATCATCTTGTATAAATTATTGTTTTAAATGTCGTTATACCTAAGGAATGGAAATTAGCGTTTATAACTCCGCTACATAAAGGCGGGAAAAAAGACGACCGAGAAAACTACAGGCCGATTTCGCTAACCTCAATATCTTGCAAGATTCTAGAGCACATCATCCTTAGTTCTGTGATGGACTTCTTAGATAGCCAGGACTTGTTCAGAAAATATCAGCACGGTTTTAGTAAGGCAAGATCTTGTGAAACTCAGCTCGATCTGTTTGCACATGATATACTACGATCCAGTGATCGAAAGACTCAGACGCGGTTTTTCTTGACTTCAAGAAGACATTCGATAAAGTCCCTCATACTAAGTTATTGAAAAAATTACAAGCCTGTGGAATAAGTCGAAAGATAATCGAGTGGATCAGGGACTTTCTAAATGATCGGAAACAAATAGTAATTTAATTCAGATTCGGTCAGCGTGGCCTCCGGCGTTCCACAGGGAAGTGTCATCGGTCCCCTATTATTCCTTATATACATAAATGACTTAGATAATGTTATTACAAGTAAAATCAAGTTATTTGCGGATGATACGGTAGCTTACAGAGAGAGTAACAGTCCTGCTGATCAAGCATTACTATCTAACGACCTACACGCAATTTTCGAGTGGTGTAAAGAGTGGCAATTAAAGCTGAACTTAGGTAAGTGTTCCGTCATGAGATTCTGGAGAAGCAAAGAAATTGAGGCGATGAATTACAGTATAGAAGGCGTACATATAAAATTAGCCGAATCCGTCAAATACTTAGGTGTCATTTTAACAAGTAACCTTTCGTGGGACACACACATACGAAATATATCCGGGAAAGCTAAGCAGAAACTAGGATTCATCAAACGGATAGTAGGTAAAAGCGAAGAAAAAGTCAAAGAGACATGTTCCTTTTCTTTAGTTAGACCGCTGCTAGAGTATGCGTCGAGCATATGGGATCCGTACGAGAAAGGATTAATCACCGAGTTAGAGAAAGTGCAGCGAAAAGCTGCTAGATTCGTCAAAAATTGTTATGATAGAAATAAAAGCGTTACAGGCTTGATACAGGACTTAGGATGGGAATCACTAACTGAGCGCCGATTACGTGCTAGGTTAAAACTTCTTGAAAGATTTAGAACGTGTACTTTCTCCAGCGACGTCGAAGAAATAATAAGAACTCCCACCTATATCGGTAGAATGGACCATCCTCGTAAAATAAGAGAGATAGCCTGTAGGACGGAGAGATACAAAGACTCATTTTTCCCTATACAGTCAAACTCGTTTATAACGAGCACGGTTGTAACGAGGTCACGGCTATAGTGAGCAAATGCTACCTCCAAGATAAGTTTACGAGTATTTACATACAAATATTTCACGTATATAACGAGCACGCTTCACGGATATATCGAGCAAACTTCGACCACGTCTCACTGTCTCAAACGCGGTGGCGGTCAGCCCCTTCAATCCTCATAGTGACCCAAGATATGTAACCTTGTGTGCTCGAGTCCAGCCTCTACACCCTATCCCTCGGGGAGGTTAAAGACCGCGGCGTTGTTGTTAAAAAAATAATCCCTTCGTCTAAACCAAGAATTCCCAAATTGCAGGTACAGTGCCACCCGCGGAGGTCCTTTGTCCTCTCCTCCCAACCCACAGCTCTTTTATAGCCAGGAGGTTGTGTTTGGAAGGGGGGTAAGGGGCTAAGGGCATGTACAATGGCGCCCGCCCCCGTCGCTCAGCCCAATGCACCCAACACCCTTTCCCACGTAAAGATGGGAAATCCCAGATTTAATCCGTCTCCTCATTAACTCTTCCTGGAATTGGTATGCTCGCAGTTTGCAAAGAAAGTTCGTAGCGTTGATCACAAAAATCAGTTGAGATTTTGCCCTTGAACGAGTAACATGTCCGTACATAAAAGGAAGTGTCTGTCTATTCGCGAAAAGGTTGATATTATTCGAGAGTTAGAACGTGGTGAAAAAATGTTGCAGTGTGCAAAAAATTTAATTAATCGTCGTCTACGGTTTCAACCTTATGGAAAAACAAAGAAGCGATTTTATCTGCACTAGAGAACAACCTAACAACGAACAAGAAAATGAGGAAGTGTGACTTGGGTACTGTTGATCAAGCACTGCTGGAGTGGTTTAAGACGCAGAGAAATGCTGGTTTCCCCATCAACGGCCCCATTTTAAAGGTACAGGCAGATAAATTTGCAAAACAGTTAGGACATGAAAACTTCACATGCAATAATGGGTGGCTCGATCATTTTAAAAATCGGCATAACATTGTTTATGCGAAAGTCAGTGGAGAGGCCCTGTCAGCAGATTCAAAAACGGCAAGTGAATGGGTGAAAAGTGTTTGGGAGGAGTGTCGAAAAGGTTACAGAGAAGAAGACATCTACAATGCCGACGAAACTGGACTGTTTTACAACATGATGCCTGATGCAACGTTTAAATTCAAAGGTGACAAATGTGTTGGTGGCAAAAGACCTAAGAATCGTTTAAGAGTTTTAATGTGCGCAAACATGAATGGGAGTGACAAAAAAAACTTTTTGTTATTGGTAAGTCACAAAAGCCGCGTTGCTTCAATAATGTAAAGAAGCTTCCCGTTGAATATGCAGCTAATAAAAAGGCATGGATGACTTCCAATATTTTTCAGCAATATGTAAGTCAGTGGAACAACGAGTTACGGAGGAAAAATAGAAACATTTTACTCCTTGTCGATAACTGTCCTGCGCACCCACATATGCAGGAGTTTTCCAATGTAAAACTGGTGTTTTTGCCTACAAATGCGACTTCTATTTTGCAGCCAATGGACATGGGGATAATTAAAAGTTTTAAAGGCCATTTCAAGCGATTTTTTGTTCTACAGTTGATTGAAAGGAGGGAAAGAGGTTTAGATGGCAACGTCTCTGTATTGGATGCAATTCATTTGATGACAGATGCATGGGACAATGTTTCACCTACAACGATAATAAACTATTTTCGGAAGTCTGGTTTAATATCGGGAGAATTTTCGATTGATAACCATAACGTTGATGAAGATGATCTACCTCTGTCAGAATGGCTTAAAGAAAATGGAATTGCGAATTTTGACCATGTAAATGACATTGACAATTTTGTTCATGTTGATGATGATTTGATTACCAGTGGAATTCCTACGGAGAGTGAAATAATAGAGACAGTACAAAACACAGCAGACAGTGATGATGACATTGTTGAATGTGTCGAAGACACAATCCCGACGAAAGCCGTGCCAACTTACTCTCAAGCTCAGGATGCTGTGGAAACATTAAATGATTTTTTTGAAAACATTGACATTTCCGATGGTGTTTTTAGTGCAATAAGTGTAATAAGAGGAAACTTAAGAGACTTCAAAGTGAAATCTATGAAACAGGCTACCATTCAAAGTTATTTTTCTAAAAAGGGGAGTGATTAAGGATGCAGCTGTGAGTAAATTTTATATGTACAAATGTTTATTTTAAATTTTCTAGTTTATTCTCATTTTTATGTTTTTCCATAAATTTACTAAATAAACTTTCTGTTTATATATTCACTTTTACTTCTTATGTCTTATTTCACCATACGCATGCATGCTTTTGCCTTCACGGATATTAAGTTTAACGGCTATAACGAGCAAAACTAGACGGTCCCGTGGCGCTCGTTATATCCGAGTTTGACTGTATATAGCTGAGCAGAATAAAACTTGCGATCAAAAGTAACCTCGCGTAGGGGCATAAACCCAGGCCTAATTTTGGAGTTTTCCCCTTGGTGTTAATGCACCCCCTGCCACACAACCTTGCGGTGGCTTGCAGGGTAAACTGTAGATGTAGAAATTATGTCTATTTTGCAATTGTGGCCCTCATTAAATAATTGTTATTCCAATGCGGTCCTTCTAATACATCCATCGTTTCAATCCGTCCATTATCTCTCCTTGATTTTGACATGCCTGTCCTGAAGGATATTTATAGCACAGATACAATTGTTCTATTTAATATTTTTTTTTAATATTTATCGGAAATAAAAAACGTATATATCCATTAGGTCCTCAGTCTCATTGAGAAAAATCATCGAATAAGTAATACATTGCACAAAAGCCTTACACTTTGGGTATATGATACCAATTAAAATAACTTTTAAACCATCTGATAATTTACTGATAATATTTTCAAATTTCTATAAAAGTTTCCTATGTTTACAATTTGCTTATTAAAACTCCGAAAGTCATGCATAACATTTTTTTGACGAAAAGTTACGTGAATACGTCATATTTTCTTTAAATTATACTGCAATCCGTTTATAAAAGAAAACAGCTGAGGATTTATGCGTGAATAAAATTTATTTCTAAACTTTAATAGGAAATAAAACCTATTTTTCCGTATTTTTTAAAGATAAAAATGCATCGAACATTCTATATTTTCACCTTTTCGCAGAATTTTAGCAAAAATACATGGGTGCTACAGATTAAATTTGTCAAGAATTCTGAGAAATACACAGCCCCTGAAAAACTTTAAATTATATTACAATATCAAATAAACAATTGTACTCTCTTTCTTTGAAAAAATAAAAGTCCTAACCAAATTTTCTCGTTTTTCCAACTCTGGCAAAAATTATGTGACTTGTAGGAAGAATGGCGTGGAAAGGGAAGTTAAATGTAGATCTACCTAGTCAATGGCCATACTTACGTCCAAGTTGAGTGTCACTGCGATTTATCGTAAACTCTCTAATCTCTTCTTTATCTTATCCATCTCTGTCATCTCTCCTTCTATTTCCCTCTTTACATTCAGTTTCCACCTTTTGATTCCTCCCTCATCTTTACCCAATGTCTCCTCCTCCTATCATGCTCTCCTTCCTTCAACGCACCCACCCCTTCCTCTCCTATTCGTCCTCCACATCCTT
The DNA here is from genome assembly GCA_028673005.1 of Tanypteryx hageni. NCBI lineage: Eukaryota > Metazoa > Arthropoda > Insecta > Odonata > Petaluridae > Tanypteryx > Tanypteryx hageni. The sequence continues at coordinate 2,392,677 of CM054118.1, read as the reverse complement.
CCTCCTTTTCCAACCATCTCTATTCTCCTGCTCCCTCCCTTGCCTCCCTCCCACTCCATTATCTCTTTTCATGCACTTTCTCTTCCCGCCCTTTTAATCTTCCTCCCCTTCTTCGAGTAAAATCTAAGTAGGGTTTACGTGGCACTAATCTCTCCCTAACAAGGACGATTTTTGTTTCAGTTCTTTCCCCTCTTTCACGTTCAAACTTCTTGCACATTCTCTCTCAGCCTCTCTCTCCACTTTACGAAGCCATTTCCATTCCACCTCAAGACAAGATTTTCTATCTCTCCCTCCCTTAATCTCTCTCTCTCTCTCTCCCTCCCTCTCCCTCCCCCCCTCCACCCCCTCCCCCTCCACCCCTCCCCTCCTCCTCTCTCCCTCCTCTCCCTCCCCCCTCCCCACCCCCCCTCCCCATCCCCCTCCCCATTCATCTCCCCCTCCCTAATAATAATGTCTTCTATCGTTTGAAATCTTCTTCATTTTATGGTCATTTTTATTTTGTAGAATTGAACCAAGTCTGGAGGTGGGAGGTCAGGCAAACAGGGTGGTTGTGGAAGGACAGGAATCGAATGTTTTGCAAAGAACTCTCGAATCGACAATGCTGTGTGTGCTGGTGCATGATCGTGATGAAGGTGCCACCTTCCTGCAGTCCACATTCCGGTCGTTTTCTTCGTATCACATCCATCACACGTCATAAAAGAATTGATTAACCGTCTGGCCTGAAGGAACGAATTTATAATGAACAATGGCGCGATATTCGAAAAAACAATCAACTTTGTTTTCACATTCGACCGCACTTCTGTTTTTTGGGGCGCAGCGAACGAGGACTCATCCATTGCGATGGTTGTCCTTTTGTTTCAACGTCATACACATAAACCCAAGTTTCGTCTCAGATGATAACGTTTTTCAGAAAATTATCATCTTCATTCGCTCGTTGCAGGAGATTTTCGCAAATAACAACAAGTTGGGTTCTCTGATCTTCAATCAAGAGCCTCGGCACAAACTTAGCTGAAACCCGATGCATACTTAAATTTTCTATTAAAATTGCGCGAAATGAGCCAATGAATATTTCAACCTCATATAGTACTTCTCGGGCAGTCCGTCGACGATTTTCACGGATAACTTCTTTCACTTGGGCAGTCACAGTTTCGTTTCTCGAAGTTGCAAGTCGGCCGGATCTCTCATCGCCATCTGTTGAAGTTCTTCCATTTTGAAAACTTTTATACCAGTCGTAAGTTGCCGTTTGTCTCAAAGACTGATCGTCGTACACTTGACACAACATTCTGTGACTTCCGCAGCTGTTTTTCCAAGTTTGAAACAAAACTTCACACAAATTCTTTGCTCCATTACAGACGCCATATCAATGCGACAACAGACAAAACACGCACTCACAAAACCGATTGTAACAATACAACAATTCACGTGAGCTGCTTCAAACAAAGTGCAATTTGTAGAGTATTGTTAAGGTTACTAGCCACTTCACGCGCATCTACATGCGCATTACTGATGGCGCTCCACACGATCATTACGGAAATTTTTTTAAAAAATCTTACATCAAATTTAAACCACTTGTAGTTCTAAGGTAGAGATATCCAGCCTGGAATTTTAGCTTTTGTAACTTGTGTAATTTTTTAGTCATTTTGTACACAGGCAGATGAATGGATAAACCGAATACATAAGCGATTTTTTAAAGAAAAAAGCGCCGACAATACCTGTTAACATTTATTTTAGGGGGAAATAACAGGTAACATTTAGACGAAAATCTAAAAAAGAACTAAAACAGTTATTGGTAATTTATAAATTATATTTCTACGAATCCTTTGGGGCTCTCCGCAACTGTTTGTTTTCACCTGCATTATGGTAAAGTTCGCTGCACGGCATTAACACGTTTACCAAGCTCTGCAGAATTGACTCCACTGTAGATATGTGCAGTGGCTGGATTTATTGTTTCATCCGCATTAATCTAATATGAACTTCTGGAACATTTTTTGTAATGTAACGTGCTAGTTAAAAAAATAACAGTAAAATTTAAAATATTGGAAAATAGCGTCCCGTATAGAGTTCGTACGCTTTCCTGACAAGTATGGAAAATACGAGAAATCCCTGCCAATACGGGAGGGTTGGCAACCCTAGTACGGAAGGTTCTCAACATCCGCGGGGGATACGTTCTTCAAAATCACCATGAATGTCAAAACAGCGATTTTTTAACTCCACAGCGTATTTACTGGTAGCAAAAACTTGAATATGACACCGCTGGAGGAATTTGCGAAGTGAAGATTATATGTCGCGAACGTTAAACCGGTCGGCACATAAATCTCTCCGAGAATAATAAAAACAAATGTCAAAACCGAAAATGTCGAGGATTTACTGCATAGGTAGTATATACATTAATACAGTTACTCATATACGCACACATAAAGGTAACTGTTAATTGGTAAATACAATCTTAAAATAAATAGTTCGAAAAATAAAGAAGCAAAAATGTATCATACCGTTCTCCGTATATCAAAACGGATATATCAGTTACAGGAGATTTCCGTTTACTGCGCAGTTTAAAACGTGTTATTATTAATCCTGATTAAAAACGACAGAAAGCTACAGACTCGGCAACCCCGTAATTTGGCAGAAAAAATAAAACAAACCAAAACAACACTCTACGGCGAGCGAGAGAAACGAATCCCTTGACTGCTCGTTAGCGTAAAAAAATACGATTTCTTTCCGTCCGAGATCAGAAAAGATCAACAAAAATAAATGGAGGACATTTTTCTCTTTCAATCCATTGTCTCTCTCTCCCTCTCTCCCCCTCTCTCTCCCCTCTCTTCCTCTCTCTCTCTCCCCTCCCCCCCCCTATCTCTATCTGCCTCTCTCTCCCTCTCTCTCCCTCCCTCCCTCTTATTTGTGCGTGATTCAGTTTTCCTCTCCAAGTTTATTAGTGTAGTGTTACTCCATTCTCCTCGCGAGTTGGAAGTGCCAGTCTAGTGTTGTGTTTTCCCTTGGTGCTTATCCATCAAGGTTTTTTAAACTTTCATTTCAGTGTTCCGCTATTTTTATCTCTTTCCTCCCTCCAACTTTGTGGTGCCGTTCGTGTGTTGTCTTAATCGTGTTATAGTCCCATTAAAAAGTGCTCTTAATCCCTCAATTAGTGCGTTGTTTCTCCGCTCCAACCTCCATTAAGTGTTCTCAATCCAATCTTCAATTGTGTGCATTGATTTTTATTACATCTACATGTTACCCTGAAATTCAACTACTTTGTGGGTGGCAGGGGGTGCAATGCACCAAAACCTACCTAAAGATTGTATATCGCAGGTTGAAATTTTCTATTGTGATCTCGTATTGCCCTCGGAAAGAACGAACCTAGATAACGCTCCGTCTTACAATCGATCTCACGTATCTTATCGTCACGGTTCGTACTTTTGTTTCATGAATCTGGCTGCTATACGCTGCACTCTTAATCTTGTAGTAACAACCAATCCAGAGAAAGTAATTATACACGGACAGCTACCTGCTCCCGGAATTTCATCTCATGGCGTTATCTTTCTGGCCTATTCTCTTAACTCTCCGAAGTACAAGCAAAAGTTCATTTCTCAACGATACTTTAAAAACATCAATTATGCTAATCTATTTGCTGAAGCAGCCCTTCTTCCCTGGTGCATAATAGAATATATTGACGACATCGAAAAAAAAGTTAATAATGATAATAAGACAAATATGCGCCCGTCAAAACTATTCATGTCTCCTAACATCTCGCGCCGAGGCTAACTACGGATATAAAACTAATGATGTACCGACGCGACTCAATTTTCCGCCTTTTCAAATCAAACAAATCCCCAAGCACTTTTAATGCCTACAAAAACACTAGAAATAAACCGAAGCAGCATATTAGGAACGCTAAAATAAAATTCGCACACTCAATATCTAGTCCGAAAGAAACTCCGTCCGCACTACGGAATAATCAGCGACATCTCGGGATTGGCAAGCCTAAGGATTCTTTCTTGCCTCCAGATATATCACTTGATTCGCCTAATACTAGTTTCTCGACTCCTCCCACAGTTCCTTTCGGGTTCTCTTTCAAGTTATCCTGTAAAACCTTCTTTTTGTAATTGTTAAACGCATTACACATTGACACTCTGGCTATGGAGCGCGCCTTCTTGTATTGCTGCCTTATCATTGTAATCTGTTCGACTGTAGCTGTTGAGGCTGTGTTATTTACGCGCGAGTTTTCTTTGCCGTCGGAGAGCGTTCCTAAGGTCTTGGTTGTACCATCTAGGTTCTTCATTTTCACTTTTCAGTTTGCTTGGAATAAATTTATCTGTGCACTCTCGCATCATCATCTCTGAACATGCACCAGGATTCTTCCGCGTCTGCAATATCTGTTACCTGGCAGAAATTAGTATATTTATTTCGCAGAAAAGACCTAAATCTTGTGAAATCGGCTTTGGAGAATACATAAAGCTTTCTTTTAGCCTTAACCTGTTTCTCAATGTTTAGCTTATTCTCCACGTACACTGCCTTGTGATCGCTTATTCCCTCAGCAACAGATACCCTATTGATAGCCTTCCATCCGAAATAAAGTACTCTTCAGGCCTATGTACCTTCAAACACTCGTACTACAAACATCTCCTGTCCCATTCCCTTTCATTATCCTAAACTGACAAGCAATTATTTTTCCTTACAGGTCATCAAAAGCATTTAAATATGTGCATATGTATTATATGTACGTCTTAATGTGTACCTTCTAACATTTTACGTAAATTGTGTTTATCTGTATTTCAATTTACGTAATTTTCTAATATGATCCTGTAAATCTTTAAATATTGCTAGCAGGTTTTTCACACCCCCTTCTTGTGTGTGTGTTTTCCTGCAGGGGGTTTTTACTAGGAAATAATATCTTAATTTTCCCTTGTTTTTCCCCACCAACAAAAATTTCCAAAAATGCTAGCATGGCATTGTATTTATGTAGTAATTTGTTTTGTGTCATCTTTTGTTCTATTATTTTCTTTGTTACTCACTTGCTGTATGTAATTGACAATGAGTTAGATAGAAGACTGCTTAGTTTCAATCGCCCGAATAAAGAAGCATATCTATCTACCTATCCCTCTCTCCCTCCCTCCCTCTCTCTCTCTCTCTCTCTCTCTCTCTCTCTATCTCTCTCTCTCTCTCTCTCCATCCTTCAGAGAAATCATTACGCTTCGGCGAGATTAATGGCGTACTTCGGTTTCATTCCGGAGACCAAATTACGCCGCCTCATACCAGCTGGAATATACCATCCTTAAAGAAAACCGTCTGGGAGACGTTTCTGCGAGATGATTGAGGAAGAAAACAGAGGAACTCCATTATCCGAGTGAAGAGCGATCATCAGCGAAATCGCGACGTCGGCATGAAAGATTACCATTAAATGCGGAAGGGAGTGGAGTGCGTGATGCGAGTGGAAAATGTAGAGAGAGTGGAAAAGAGAAGTTACGAGGGAGAAAATGATGACGGGGGAGAAAGACAAAATGTGACTGGAAGGGATTGGAGAGGGGAAGAATGAAGGACGAGAAGCAGTTTGAATAAGCCCAAACAAACGGAAAAAGCGAGAGAAAATGACGTGAAGGTGAAAAGATAGATAATGAAAGATGGGTAAAAAGGTGAGCAAGGGATTAAGAAATGTGTTGGGAATGGAGAAAGTGGAAAAGTGAGAAAAAGAGGAAAGGGAAGAGAATGGGGAAGATAGGAATGGAAAAGAGAGGAGGAAAGGATAGGGAAGAGAGGGAGAAGAGGGAATATAGTAGAAAATTAGAGGAAGGTGAGAAGAGGAAAGAGGGAGGGATAGAAAAGAGAGGATAGGGAAGAGAAAAAGGCACAGAGGGAGAGAAACCCGAGGAGAAACGGCGAGATGATATAGTGTAGAAAACGGGGAAAATAGAGGGATATGTAGAGGAAATGGGGAAAGACAAGGGGAGAAAAGAGGGATGGGGAATATAGAGGGATGGAGAGAAGGAAGGGAGAGAGAGGGAGGAGGAAGGTGAGGGATGGAAGGATGGATATGAAGGAGAGATGGGGACGAGGGAGAAGGGAGGGAGAAGGAGGAATAGTAGAGAGAGGTAAGAAGGAAGGAGAGTAAGAATGGAGATAAAGGAGTAGAAAAGTTGAGATAAAGGGGAAAAGGTGAGAGGAAAGAGAAGGGTGAGAAGAAAGGGAGAGATGAGAAAAAGGGGGAAGGAGTAAGGAGGGGAAAGAGAACATGAAAAGAAAATGAGGGAGAAAATAAAGGGAAAGAGAGAGAGGAGAAACATTGGTAAAATGGTAAAAGAAGAAGAAGATAAAAATGTACAAAGGAGAAAATATGCAGAGATGAAAAATTGAAACAGGGTGATAAAAAGAGAAAGGAAGGTGGAAAATAAGCTTGAGGTACACATTAGGAAAAGGAGAGAGGTAAAGTAGCGAATAGATAGTCTTCGGGAGTAGTAAACTAATGTGGGTGTAAGAGAAATACGAAGGAAGAATGGAAAAACAATACCGACGTTCTTGCTTCCCATTGGTACGGTGACGGGAACACCGTTGGCATGGAATTTCAGTGTCTTGTAATTGTTGATATGCTCCTCGAAAAAGGCCGACAAGAGGTTTTAATGAGCTAATAAAAAATAAGAATATAACGATTGGGAGTGAAGGAAAAGAAAGGAAGATTCAAGATAAGAAACGGGATATGGATCAAATGACCAAATGTACTGATTTATTCAGTACTGTACCGATTTAAATGTTATTATACTGATGAACTTTCTGCATTGATATTTTATCATAGAATATTTGTAAAAAATATAATTCAAACGTTTATATAGTTTCTGAAATTGACACTCGTACAAAATAATTTTTTACTTCATTCATCAAATCAATATTCTCGAATATGCTCCTTTTTATGGACAACCAATGATGTGCTGATTTGAGCTCGAAAAATACGGTCTCTTTGGATATTTACAGAAATGCAAACAAAAATGAAAGAACTCTTCAACTTACTACACAATCCAAAAGACATGATCCCGACTCAACAAAAAATCGGCATATACAGAATCGCTTGCTCAGACTGCGAGAAAGTTTTCATAGGTTAAACTAAACAAAAACTAGAAACCAGGTTCAAAGAACACCTCGCACATTACAAACACAATAAGTTTAACAGGTCTAGCGTCGCAATACACATACAAGAAAACAATCATCCCATTAAAATCGAAAACATGGCTCTCTTAAAATCAACGCACACAAACTGACTGGAAACTAGACGCTTACGAGAGCATTTTCATAAATATATACCAAGACACGGTAATAAATACCGACCGCGGGTCCATCCCTTACTCACCCCTCTACACGTTGATCCTTAGGAATTCTCCCACCCTCCTCCCCTCCTTTCACTTTCACCCGGAACGTATAAATACACAAGACAAAACCAAAACAATCCATACCACTTCAGATACTGAAGATGAGAGCTTAGCTCTCGAAATACGTATCTAGTTAGCTATGCCAAAGTGATTGCGCGTTTGTGTGTGCTTTTCTTTTCTATTTAGGGTAGTTTCCGACAAAAGGTCCCTGTAGGCCTTCGTCCTGCAAACTTGTAAGTATATTTTTTCCTCCTATACAGGTGTTTGCTCATTTGGATTATTTTACGGTTCAGTAGTTGTTATTTATTTCCATTCTGCATACCATATTATCCAAATTTAATTTTAAAATGGAAAAGTGCAAAATGGGAAAGATTTCCTAATAAAAATACACGAGGTTGCATTTGAATGCCACCTTTAGTTTGACGTGCTCAATTTATTTACCTTCAATTCAGAATTGCTTACTTTGCATTTTATTACAAACTCTAAATCGAACATGATTTTTATTGTATGGAGCAAGGAAGTTCTCTCAAATAAAAATCGTGCAAAGCAAGAGATGGGTGTACGTCCAGTATAAAAAAATCAATTTCATTTGAACATATCCCAATTATTTTGAATGGAAATATTTCTAATACCTATATATGTAATCAAATGAAAATCGAGCAGGGGACCATATGTAATACTCACACATTACCACGCGAGACGGGAAGTCAAAATCCGAGAGTCTGTGCGTATATATGTGTGTGCGTGTATATATATGTGTGTGCGTATATATGTGTGCGTGTGCGTATGTGTGCGCGCGTATATGTGTGCGCGCGTATATATGTGTGCGCGCGTATATATGTGTGCGCGCGTATATATGTGTGCGCGCGTATATATGTGTGCGCGCGTATATATGTGTGCGCGCGTATATATGTGTGCGCGCGTATATATGTGTGCGCGCGTATATGTGTGCGCCCGTATATATGTGTGCGCGCGTATATATGTGTGCGTGCGTATATATGTGTGTGCGCGTATGTGTGTGCGTGTGTGTGTGTGTAAGTGCGCGTGCGCGCGCGTGTGTGTGTGCGTGTGCGCGTGTGCGTTTGCGTGTGCGTGTGAATGGCTGGATGGATGGATGAAGGAACTTCCCACTTCTACCACGCCTCTTGCCTCGCTGCCTCACTTGCCTTATCCACCTACCCTCATCTTCTTTCTCGAGTCCCACCACCAACATCATCTACCCCATCACCTCTAGAAGCAACTGCACCACCCGTAACGTCATTTACCTCCTTACCTGCACTCTTTGTCCCTCGTTTTACGTAGGCCTCACAAGCAATCCGTTAAACATCCGTATGAACGGTCACCGGAATAGCGTTTCTCTCAGACGCCCCCTCCCAGTTGCATTACACGCCAATGCCCACAATGTCCCCTTCAATAGTTGCTACAATTTAAGGGCTATTCGCGCCTTACCCAATGACACTCCTGCCCCCCTTCTCCGACATTAGGAACTAGCCCATATACATCTTCTTGACTCTTTCTCCCCGCCTGGTCTAATCCTCCGCTGAACCTATTAGCCCCCTTACGATGTCTCCTTAGTTACAATGTGAAGAGATAGATACGGTGACATTAGAAATGATGTTACAAAATTGGAGATTGAAATTTGTAGCTATTTGTTCAGGATCGGAGAAAATATTGCCACTAAATTAAATGTGATTAGGACTTGGATTATAGATAGTGGCTGTGGTATTTTGTTCAATAATATTCCATGAAGATTTTCTTACGTTCTTTGATGTATTTATGTAATGTTCCTGAGCAGCTTTTCTTTCATTTAATAAACATGATTTGAAATCTTTGTAAGCCTACAAATATAGAGAACAGAGGCTGGGATCAAAGAACTTACTTCTGAAGTGAAGGCACCCACATCTTGAGCATTAGTAATTAGGTGTTGTGAATATAATTTCCTTTTATTGTAAAACATTTGCTGCTTAATCTTATTCACAAGAAAAGCTGCATTAAAGTATGCTACAAACATAATCATAAAAACATTAAATTTAGAATCAACGCTGAAAGCCTCAAAAATATCCAGACATGACCCATTGGAGAGAAAAAAATAAATTTATCAATGGCCTTATTAGTTAAAATTCCCTTAGATATACACAGACTATTACAATTGACAGATGGCCTTTGAAAATTGACAATTATATTAAGGCCTTAATGGTCAGAGATACCTGTATTGACAATTTTGCAAGAAAAGGAAGAGAGACTTAAATTAGTTATTAATATTATTATTATATATTATTAATATTATTAATCTTACAATGAAACAAATGCATCAAGGACAAAACCGAATGAAAATTTATGTGAAAAGTTTATTGTAAATTTAAAACAAATGAAACACGTAGAAAAGAAACTTGAAATCAGAAATTACTAATGCATTGTAATAATGAACAACTGAACATTTCAAATAGGAAGATATTTCACGCTTACATTGCAGATATCATTTTTTTGCAAATTTTATTGGGCAGTGGAAAACAAACTACTATATTGATAATGTTTGTGATTAATGTCTTTTGGTAATTAAGTAAATCTTTGTCGCGTGGTCTGTGCATTTATAGTGATTATGTACTACCACAGAACATACGATTTGCTGTAACATCAGAAAAAGCCAACAAAACAAAAACTGTTGTGTACCGGTAAGTGTTAGTCTAAATCATGTAGGTCTATGTTTTTTTGGCAATGAAAATAGTGTGAGCTATATGGTTATTTTGAGAGGGGCAATAAAAGTGGTTCAACTAATAACACCCTGTGTAACAATTTTAGCCTACTTTCCAGAATGGAAATAGGCTTATAGCATTGTCGTTGTGTCTGTCTGTCTGTTCGCCTCTCTGACTGTCCGTCCCCCCTATTAACTTTTGAACCAATAGACCGATTTTCATGAAACTTGATAGAAATCTCTTGCGACATCGGCTAAGCTCCCGAGGATAGTTTTTGTTGCGAAGATTGAAGTCCCAGGTTCAATTCCAGGAACTAGCCTTCCCATTTGATTTACATGGGAAATCTGAAATCCATCGTGCAGGGTAATTTTCTCTTGCACATTAAAATATTGTATAATTTTAATATTGGTTTTGTACTATTCTCTGATAAAAGGAATGAAGATTTTAATTTTTATCGTAGAGTGTTGTTTATCAATTGTATTTCTTATAATTTCGCGTAAATACTGGCAATTTTGCAGTTTTTATCACTCATTGCGAGAGTGTTGCCATAGCAACAACTACTGCTGGACTCAGATTTGATATATTCTGATACGTACATGCGTTATTTTTGCCGCTTAAATACGCGTAATCAATTTAATATTCCGTTCGAATGTATTTGTAGTATTTTTTAACGCTAAATTATGAAACTAGGGAACACCAATAGCTACATATCCGCGATTACTTTAACGCTATTAAAGCCAATATAAGTATTAAATAAATGATTAAATTGAAAGTAGGCATCATAAGTTCTGTTTGGATCATCTTGTTTGTCATAGAAACAACCGCATTGGGCCACTTCACCCAAAGTTCCCAAATGTTTGCAGAAAGTACTGCAACAGGCCCCTAGTTACTATTAAAATGAAAACAAACTAACCCCAACAATTAGAAGTAACTATGATGATATTCTATGAAAATCCCTAAAAGTCCATGCAATTTTCGTATTCAAATGTAATTTTTGATCGTTTTCGATCAAAAGACGAAATTGTATGGCTTGAATAATAATACCTATACTATTAGGAGTAAAGAAGTATGAATTTATTGATTCTGTTATGGAAATGCTATTCTGCGGGCCCCATGAGGTTCCAAAGACTGCACGGATTTCAAACCCCACCTACGCTCTTCCTTTTCGTCATATTAGATAGCAAGCCAAGTTAGGTGGCTCTAGGGTCAACCCTGTGGATTTGTATATCCGAACAAACATACGAACCAGCAAATTTTCTGAATTGTAGTAAAGATATCCTATAAATCGTAAGGCACTTCTGGAAAAGCTACAGCGCTGAAATCTGGAAGGAAGATAGGTTATTGGGTACAATCTCTGAAAAACTCGAAGTTTCTGAAAAAGTTATATTTAAGGAGTGCTTTTGATCCCAAAGTCCAATTTTAAACACCCATAAGAAAAGCATTGAAAACGGTGCAGAGCTTAATAAAATTGCTTTTTTAAATTATTTAAAATTAAGTTACGAAGTCGGGACATGCATCATATTATAGTTAAACAATGAATTTTATTTTTATTGAAAACAAAATTTAAATCCATGCTGAATTTGGGTAAAACTTTGATTTTAACCATAAAATTATGAAAGGTTTTTCGGTTTTCAACAATGAAAAATATGAACTACCATAAAACTACTCCAATGTCTTAAATGGGAATTTATTTACCATACATCAAGAGCATTGATTTGATGCTTTAATGGGAATCAATGCATTATCTTATAAATATTTTAGTGTAATTGTGTATGTATGTATGTACGTACGTATGTATGTATGTATGTTCTTTATACGTTTTTACATCGCTGAAGCTATCGAATTCAAAATTTTCATGGGCAATCCTATGTACCAAAGGAAGAACTAGGTTGGCAGACCGGGGGGTCGCTTATACCCCATGGGATCAACAAAATACTATTTCCATAAGAATGCATGGGAATGGTGTGAAGAATGCCATGCAGCCCTTCACTGATGGGGATATAAATATACCTAAATATGAACTTGGATCACGGGAAATAACTTATTTTACGTGCAAAAGACTGAATATGTTAATTCTGTTCATGTTTTGTCGTATTACAAGTTAAATTGCTCGAAATCTTCCTTTATGCGAAAAATTTATCGGTTTAGATGATCATTTTCCAGGCGGCAAAAAAGCTCAATTTCTTAATTGTTGTCCTCTTCAAAGGGAGATGGCGACGTAAAGATTAAGGCAAGGAAAATTCACGCCGTGGCGTGCCGTAGTGGAAGAATAGCCAAAGCCAAAATAAAGGGTACAAATGGATTCATGCCTAAATATAGGCTATGATTACTTTTAAAATGAGTTAAATGATTTTTAAGGAATGTTAGAACATTGTTATATTTTACCATTAACATTGAAAGATTTATCGAAACATAAATCGGTACATCTACTTACATTTGTTCGGTAACCAAGATGTTGTTTATTGTTTACGTTTTGGATAATAGTATTTACATAATCCACAATTTTATTGCTGCTTTAAAGGCTTCGGTGCATCTATCCATGTGAATATTAAGTAAGACGTGGCTTTAGTTAAGTTTTACCCCCTAAAGGTCTTCCTTATACTATATACTATACTATACTATACTATAAAAATTACGGAGGTGTGGCGGCAGAACCCCCATAAAAAAGAAATAATTACAAACTTCGGCCGTTAGATGGAAAATGCGAGTTTGAGTTTAGGAGTCAATTAAGTGAGTTGCTATGGTTTCAATTTTAATTTTATTATTTGAATTTGTTATTCTATAATTAAATATAACTTTCAAAAATATTGACCTGCAGTTCCATATAGCCCCAATTTTTAAATTAATTAATTTTCAACGATGAATTTTAGACAACTATGTGCGTTAATCGAAGAAAGGAAAAAATAATCGAATTTTTAATGGAAAAAGGATTATTATTGAGAACTCCAGCCTATCAAATTTGTGGTGATGATATGGCACTAAGATTACGTGAAGACCGCGGAAATATCGAATTTCGATGTCGAAAGCGTGGCGCGAATTCCCACGATTTTTCCGTGACTTCGTCAAGGAATTCGTGGTTCTCGAATTCTAATATAAGTATCAATCGAATACTTATAATTACATATATGTTCGCTGTTGGCGACACAAATTACGATCGCATAATTCGGGAATCTTCGACGAAAAAGGTAACGACATCGAGAGAAACTGCGGAAGATTGGTTAAGCTATTGTCGGGAAGTCGATATGGATTGGTGCATCAAGAATTTGGATTTGGAGTCGTGGTAGCAATAGATTAGGCAAAAATCGGAAAAAAGAAAATACAACAAAGGTATTAAAGTGGATTTTTGGTATTGTTTAGATTGCTGTTGGCGATGTGCCTCGTCGTGGTGGAAATTTTAGAATTGAAATTTTTTCGAATAATCGCCGTGATGCCGAAACACTTCTTCCATTAATTAAAAAGCACGTTGAAGTTGGAACGATTATATGCTAGGATCAATGGAGAGCTTATTACCGTCTGTTTGAGCTTGGATTCGAACATTTCTCGGTCAATCACTCAGAGCAATTTTTAAACAGCGAAACTGATGCTAATACTCAAACGATCGATCGCTTTGGACGACACTTAAAAGAAAAATCACACATGTAGTTAGCAAAGAACGCCTCGAAATGCATACTTATTAATTTATTTGGAGAAAATTTGTGACCCATAATAATTTAGATCCTTTTGATTATTTTATAATATGTATCAAAGGATTATATAGCCCAAATAATGAATAAAATTATTATCATGCATTATTTTCTTATTTATTGTCATATTTTTTCTTGGAGGGTAATACGGAGCTGGCCCCTAAGACGTTAATGCGTAATTATATTAATGGTAAAATTTTACAATACAATACATAGTAGTTAATAGTAAATGTTAATGTAAACATCGCTTGCGTAATTAAGGAATGGGGAACGTTTGGTAAAGTGTGGATCTTTTTTTGTGGGGACTCCGCCAGCAATTCAGAACTTGAGGTACCCAACAGCAAAAGTACGTAAATTTCATAATTTATTTTATTATGTTTATTGTAATATGACATCAAAAGTGATATATCAATAAAAGTAATAAATAATAAAAATTGTTTGCTACTTAAAATAAAACTTAACCGAGTAAAGCCGGGCTGTTCAGCTAGTATTACATAATATCGATAACGTCTATTAACTAGGTAAACATGGTGACATCTTAATCCTTAACACATAAAATATTCAATTTATATATATATAATTATTTTTAGTGTGATACAAATGTATTACAAATATCTTGCTCTGGAGATCGCCTTGGTTTATTTACGAGTTTATATCTTGGTGTATGGTGATTTTTTAAGCGCTTGTGGTATGCAAGCACCGTCAACTCGTATATATAAACAAATGAAAATTTTCCTTGCCTTCAAACATCCTTTTGTTTGAAGATTCGAGATTCCTCGGATGAACGAGAAAAAACAAAATCGAAAAAAATTACGAAACGAATAGTTTACCACGTTCTTGGTATCTTCTCATTTATGAAGAAACAAGACTTGGCGTAAAAATAAAGCAGAAGCTCTTAATATCAAGAAGAATAAAACATAGCAAAGAAGATTCCGGCACGGTTTCTTCTCCCTCACTGCATCTCCCTGCCTCCCTCCCCTTCCTTTCTCTCTAGCTCTCTCTCTCGCTCGCTCCCTTTCTCCCTCCAATCTCCCCTATCTCATCCTACATTTCTTCATCCCTTAATCCCTATCTCCCTTCTCTCCCTCACTCCCTACCTGCCTACCACTCCCTCTCTTCCTCCCTCCATCTCCTTTCCCGTCCCCGTTTCTCTATCTACCCCAATTTCCCCCTTTCTATTTTCATTATATCTCTCTACTCTCTCCCTTCCTTCTCTCTCCCTTCCCTCTCTCTCCCTTCCCTCTCTCTCCTTTCCCACTCTCTCTCCCTTCCCTCTCTCTCTCCCTTCCCTCTCTCTCTCTCTCTTCCCTCTCTCTCTTCCCTCTCTTTCTCGCTTCCCTCTATCTACCTTCCTCTCTCTACTTCCTCTCTCACTCTCTCCTTTCTCGCTCCCTTCCCTCTCTCCCTCCCTTCTCTCTCTCCCTTCTCTCTCTCCCTTCTCTCTATCTGCCTCCCCCTACATCCCTTCCTCTTTCTTCCTCCATTCCCTCTCTCTCCCTTCTTTCTCTCTCCCATCCATTTCTCTCTATTTTCACCTCCTTGCCTTTCACTCTCCGTTCCTCCTCTCTCTTCCACTGTCGCCTATCCTCAATTCATCTATCCCTACTCATCCTCTCCCCTTCTCCTACTCGCTTTCATAACACGTATACATCTAGCAAAAGACAATTACAAAAGCCTAGGTCAATCTAGAACACAAAAACGAAAATATGTGCATATTTCGCAGCAAGGGTAAGATGGATCCTGGCCCAGCCCTGGCATTATTTAGTCTGTGGTTCTTTCATTCAAGAAGAGTGGGATCTAATAAGATTAAGCTGGCGCAGTCTGACGAGGAACCGTGGTACTTGAATGCGAAAGAGAAAATGAGGAATAAGATAATGAGTGAAAGAGGGAGGTAGAGAGAGAGAGGGGAGATTGGAAAAGGACGGATCAAGAGGGATGGAAAAGAGAGGATGGATGAGAGCGGAATAAAACAGAGGGAAGAGAGGATGAGAGAGAGGGAGAGAAAAGAAAAGGCACATTTAGCTAACGGGAATCTAAACCCTTAATGGCTGACGGGTGACAGTTGAGAGGGATCGGAGAATGGCGCACGCGCCGAGCGGGTGAAGCAGGAGGGGGAGGGAGAGGAGTAAAGGTTGATGCGCTGACAAAAGAAGGCCGAAATTAGAGATGATGAGGGAGTTGATGCACTGAGTGGGGGTGTGAGAGGAAAAAAGGGGTTTAGGGTTGAGGAAGGGGTAAGTGGGGGGGAATGGAAGAGAGGAATAAGAAGTGACAGTAACAAAATGAGAGAGAGAGAAATGAGGGAGGATAGAGAGGAAGGAGGGGAGAGCAAATGTGACAGAAAGGAAAGGAGAGAGAGTGAGGAGTCACGCTTCAAAGTTTTCTCGCTCCAACTATCCACAAAAGTTGTGCTGGCAGCGACGCAGAAGGAATTTTTAGGAGAGAAAAACCTTCCCAGGCGCGCAAAATAACATATTAAATCGTGAACTACGCAAATGAACTCATATACATGAATGTCAACATACATTCTGAAAAACTTTTTGGTGTGGTAAAAAAGCGCAATTAATGAGTGTTTGTGAAATTTTTAGCTGCTGAAATGGTAAAATACGGTAGTACAATGTTCTATTTTTAGTAATAAAAAATTTAAATGCATATACATGTTTCCCTGTAAATTTCGACTCGGAGTATTTTTTATGATTTGGTAAGAAAACTAAATTCAACATTATGATGTTAATTTGAACCTTGTAATATTTATTATAAACAGTTACCGTGTAGGTAGGAAAATCCCTCGCTTTGCAGGGTTTTGCTGTACACGTTTTCGGTTTAGCACTGTTTTCATTTTAGAGAACTACCTCGAATTACGTGGTCATCAATTTCACTGTAGCGCGATTTCGAAAATGTCTCCAGGCATCAACAAAAAATAAAATGACTCAGTTCGACTCAGGAAAAAAGGAAGCAATTTTGAATAAAATATTATTTAATTGTTTTATGTTAAGAACAAGACGGCAATCAAATGTAACCTCACGTATCCCTATGGGAAAGATAACCCCATTTTCCACGGTTTCGATTTACACGGTCTTCTGTATCGATGATCAATGAAATTTTTCCAATGCGCTCGCATTTTGAAGGATTTTGTCAGTCTAATATTACGTAATTTGTTCACTCGTACGTACAATGTATAATAAAATGAATTACTGAGACATCGTTATCCATGAAAAAATATCATTATTTGTTACGTCTCAAGAAGCGTCCGATTTCCTTGAAAAACTGAAATATTCCGAGATGAGGAATATTCCCAGTTGTCATGGTAAAAACAAGAACGTAATATCAAGATCTAAGATTAAACTCAGTCGTACGCTAAGGGCAAAACACAATAACAAACAAACAGGAAAATTTGAACTTTATAACTGCATCAAATAATTAAATGAGAAACCGCTAAAATAAGTTTTAGCATTTCATCTCGCAAAAATTTTAACTCTCATTATGAAAATCTTCCTGTCTTTTCAGATAATAATAGGCTTTTTATTTAAACGTATATCGTTCAAATTATGTCATGGTAAAGAGATATTAATCCAAATAATGAAAGAGGGCACATAATTTAAGTAAACATTTTTTCATCGACTTAATAAATCGTTATTTGACATATTAAAAAGACCTAAAATATATAAAATACTCATACAATAGTAATTAAATCATAACTACCATAATTTTCTGACATAGTAAATTATAATCAAATAGTGACTGATGGGAATTATCAACTGTATTTTTTTAAATATTTATTTATCAGCTGCAAGTCTTCACTCGACATTAAAAACACAAACCCTTCTTAAAACCTACTTTAACTTTGCGGTAATTAATGCCCAGTTGAATTATAAAATTAAAAATTATATATTTTGACAAGATATATGGTTCATTCCTCCTAAACTTTTTCCCTCTCTCTTGTTAAAATTAATGAAAATGAAAGAATACAACCACTCATAATTAAACTAATTGGGATAACTTAAGCCTATTCAACTAGTTGAGACAAATCCCTTGTCGATATCGCCTTTAAATAAATTTATCCAGCACAAACCTGGTTTTTATTTTCACAAAGACGATGGTAAATAGTTAGGGAGGGAATGTTAATATCTCGATAATTCTAGCAAGAAGAAATATCACGAGGTATTCCAAAGTTTTTCCCGAGACAAGGCTAATTCCTCTCCTGCATACTGCGTTGGTCCCACGGATGCTAGCGAAGCCATGCTTCTTCCACGGAGTATCCCTCTCGGCAAATCCCTGCCTCCGTTTCCAACTACACTCTTACATTATTTCCTCTCTTATTTTCATGTCCATACATTCCTCACTCTTTCCTCACTTTTCCTCTCTCCTCCTATCTCTACCCCTTTCGTCTCTACATTTCGCAGTCATCTATTTCTACTCCACCTCGTACCCCCTTTCTCCACCTCATCTCCCTCCCTCTCTCATCTTCTGCCTCTCTCCTCCTCTCTCCTTCTCCTCTCTCCTTCTCCTCTCT
This sequence comes from Tanypteryx hageni, assembly GCA_028673005.1. Lineage (NCBI taxonomy): Eukaryota > Metazoa > Arthropoda > Insecta > Odonata > Petaluridae > Tanypteryx > Tanypteryx hageni. The sequence continues at coordinate 2,374,439 of CM054118.1, read as the reverse complement.
TCCCCTCTCTTTTATCTCCCACTTTCCACTTTCATATTAATAGTATGAACTCCTTACACGAATATGTATTCATTTGTATCTAGATGAGTTGATTCATTTTCTATCTGCTACTGTATGTATTCACTACGATATTGATGTTGTCTTTCCATATTTCGTCTATTTATTATTTTTATTTTATAGATATACTGACGCTTGTGATGTTTTCCACATATTATTTTCAAACTTTTAATTATATTATCAGAAGGTTTTGCAGGTTTTTTTCATACCCCCCTTCTTGTGTAGGTATTTTCCTGCAGTGGGGTTTTTCCTAAGGTTCTACGGCAAAATCCTCTTTTCCCATTTCATGACCGGTTCCTGAATTTGAGACGAATTTGCCTTGCGATGAATTTTCCATGAGACGAATAGCAGCGCGACGAATTGCCCGCGACGAATTGGCGATAAACCTTTTCCTAAGATGAGTTTAGTCTCTTCCTCCTTGGTTTTCACCACAGATATTCTTCCTCTTCCATTTCCAAATGCGCTGCATGTTAAATGTTTTTAAATCTAGTGCAAGACAAAGGGTTAGATGCAAGTAGACTCATTAGTCTCAATCACGAACTAATACAAAGATGTAAATGTATCTGCCTCCTTCTCTGGATCTCTTCGCACCTCAATTTTTCTCTTTATCTCTCTGCCTCTCTCCTCATCCACTTTTTTCTCCTTTATTTTTCTTCACTTTATTCCCCTCCCCTTTCATTCCCTCCCTCCCAATTTTTCAGATTTCTGTTCCTCCTTCCTCTTCTCTTCCCCCGCCCTCTCTTCCCTATCTCTTTTTCAAGTGAGTGGCGGATTGCGTGTCACTAGGTATTAATGTTCGTTTGCCCAAATTGCCACACCCGAAGCGTTATCGGTCATGTTTTGATGCGCAGCCGAGATGATTCGAAATGATAGGATGCGCATACGAAAAGGGTCGACGTAAAACGCGCACGCGTGCCAACTCTGTATCGGTTCGGCGGAAAAGGAAAAAAAATCGCGAATAAAACGCCATGGTTACGGAGAAAGAGAGAAAAAGATAAATAAAAAGAGAAGAAAGAATCGAGATTGAGAATAAAAAAAGAAGGGATACGATTTTTTTCAAAAACCACCAAGAGAGAGGCGTCAATTCGACGATGCACGCAACACAACCGGTTACGATTATGGCGTCGAGTTTTGTTTCCTTTATTCGTCTTTTTTGCATCGTTTGATTTATTGCGGAGAATATAAATAAGGTTTTATCGAATGGAGATTCGCGTTTCGCTTTCTTTTTTTTGTGTCGTCGAATGTGGAGTCGCGAAATTTCCATAGAGATGAATTTCCGTCCGTGGTTGTCTTAGATAATGCAGCGGCGCGGTTATTCCGTATCTGTATGCACTTATGAGCGCAATTTTTGCGTGATACACACTCGTTTGAAAATGCGTTCCCCAATTTTCCTTTTGAATAACTACAGTTATTCTCCCGAGCTGGAGTATATTTGTGCGATTTATGAGCCTAGTTCTCATCCGTTTTTAATACAGGTAAAGATAAATTATGAAATCAAATAAAGATATTCTATCATACCTAATTTAAACATATATTAATAGAAAAATTATACTCTTTTTCGCTGATATAGCGGCGAGAAAGCTACTACGCAAATACGCCAAAAATAATTGACAATTGCTAGAATTTCATTAAGTTTGTAATTGATGAGTACATAATAGTTATTTAGATTTCGTTTTAATCATTGACTACATTTAAAAGTGCAATTTTAGTAAAGATGTCGTGATAGAAACAATGAACGCTAACACTGTTGTACTTTTTTAATCACGAATCAATTACATAAATCTACACTTTATCACAAAAGTGAAATCCATATTTATTGTAATATCAATACTGCAGTAGCAAACCTAATTTATCAATATGGTATCTTTCGTATATTTTTACTTTCTCCATACGTAGTATAGGGGAAAGTATTGTTTTATGAAAAAAATCGATTTCGAGATTTCAACGGAAATACGTTTTGACCATTTTCTCGATGATGTGCGTGCGTGCGAGCGTGCGTGCGAACGTGCGTGTTTGTGTGCGTGTGTGCGTGCCGGTGTGCGTGCGGGTGTGCCTGCGCGTGTGTACGTTGTGTGTGTGTGTGTGTGCGCGCGTGCGTGTGTGTAAGTAGAGAAAGTCATGTGGTGGCCATATCAGATTTTTCATTAAAACATCACATTCCAGCATAAATTAGTCAACAATTTTAACATTCTTTTTCCTTAGATATCACGTATACGTAAAAAAAGTTGTAATTAAAAACCTAAGTCCAATTATCAGAAATTATATAAAAACGGGATTGTCATGGATAGAATGGATCATTTCCACAAAATTAATCCTGAAACCAAGGTTTTAAACACTAACGATTGTTCATTTTACATTTTTTAAAGAAAATCCACACTACGTATAATAAATATTCTCGTGAAGAGCTGGCTAATATAAAAAAGAGCGAAGACTTCAACAGATGCTGACACACATTCAAACCTCAGAGTATCAACTACCCCATTAACAAAACTTTCTTTCTCACTCCATCTTTCGACAAAAGTTCGATTCCCTATCTCACTTTTTTTATTTTATACATGCAACCTCTTACTTACAATCTTCGTTCTCTCCCTTTCTCCCTCTCTCTCTCTCTTCCTCTCTATCTTTTTATTAAGTATATGCATTTTGTTATCACCTATCTAGCGATGCTGTATTTACGATGTTTCCTATTGTACTTACGGTTTTCTATATTTTGTGGTAGTTTTTCATGCATATTTCATTAATAATTAATGTATTTTATCTATATTTCCAGTATATTGTCTGGTTTCTACACCCCCTTTCTCTGTGGGTATTTCCTGCGTTAGTTTTACTATTTATTAGGAAGAACAAGCCAGTTTTTACCTAGGTTTTCACCACAAACTTATATAAGACTTCACACATCTTTTTATCTTTTATATATTCTTCATTGTAATACTTTTATTTTTAATATTCATGATATTGACTTATCTGTCTCTCTCACACTCTCTCTCTCTCTTTCTCACATTCTCTCTCTCTCACACTCTCTCTCTCTCACAATCACACACACCCACTCTCACACCCCCTCTCTCACACCCCCTCTCTTCCCTTCCCTCTCTCTCACCCTTTCTCCCTCCCCCTCCCTCCCCCTACCTCCATCGCCCAACACCTCCCTCCACTCCCCAACCTCTCCCTCCCCCTCCCTCCCTCCACCCCACAACCCCTCCCTCCCTCTCTCTCTCTCTCTCTCTAGCGATAAAAAGGTCTAATGTTAAAAATAGGTCGGGGTGGGGAAATCGAAGTGAATGCAGAGGTGTAGGCAGGTAACCAATTATCAACCAAACACGAGATTCGTAATATTTTTCCCCCAAAAAATACTGCAATCATGTCACCTCCCTTTATCTCCGTTGCGTCAAAAACAGACGAACACAGAGACACAACGATATGTACGGCAAGATGAGAGAGGAAAAAGAACTGGCATGGAGATGCGACAGACAAAAATTTCTCTGAACGTCCTCAAAAGAAGAAAGACACCCGACCCGAACCTGAACTGCAAATAAAAGAAGCGCGATGAAAGAATGGTAATGCATCTTCTGGAGATGAGGATTTGAATAGAAAGAGGGAGGCAGGGGGTCAAATGAGGATAGATATGATGAAAGAGTACCCCCCTCCACAAAAAATAAGCTGTTTGGAAAACTTAGTACCGCGAGGGTGGATGATGCTAAAAGGGTGAGAGTAGGTTGTGGTCCTAAAGAGAGAGAAGGGGCGTTGCCTCCCGTTCATGCAAGCGGTCCTCTGGACTTCCTCTCTCCTCCTCCTCACTTTGAAGTTTTTGTCATGCACGGATCTCAGAGGCTATTGACGCTTCCTCCCTCCGCTTCAGAAGGAAAAAGTGCAGAATGAGAGATGAGATATATACGGAATGAGAGAGAGATATATACGATGAGGTTTGAACGGGTGAGGATGAGAAATGAGAAGAGTGCGGCATTTTATACTATGGTGACCAGACGTCCCGGAAATTCCGGGACTGTTCCGGATTTTGACTTAACGTCCCGTTGTCCCGATAAAGTTCTTCGGGACACCCATATGTCCCTTATTTTTTGTTTCTGCCTTACAAAATCTCCTCGAAACAAAAATTTCGTAAATGTGTTTAATCTGAGTCACATTATATTGGAAAATACAAAACTGCTTATTAAATCTTGTTACCATCGGTAGTATTCCTATTTTTCGGAAGTAAAATTCAAGAGCAGACCACAGCGATGAAGAAATTGTGCCGCTTTTGATTTGTTTCATGGATATAATGCACATGTAGAAAAGAATATTTCGAAAATAAAGTTTGTATTATCTGACAAACAAAACAGCCTAGACGTTAAAACAATCAATATCCTTATATTATGTGTTTAAATTAAATATGAATTTTCATGTGTGTTCCGATGATTAAAATAATAAAAATTTGAATGAAATAGTAAGGCGTAGTATAAAAAATAATATAAAATAAAATAGAAGCAATATAGTGTTATTTTATCATCTCTGCTATTTTCATATTTAAATTTATTATTTGTTCTCAAAGTAATTATTACCTCTAAATCGTGATATATTGTGTTGTAGGACTTTTTACATTCACATGAAATTGACATTATTTGTTAATACATTGAACAAAATTGTGCAAGCTTATTTACTTTTAATATAAGTACGAAAGAACCCCATTCGTCATTCTAAATGGGACCGAAGGGTGGTCAGATAACGGAAATGTCGGATAATACGGAATGCTAATGAAAAAACAGGTACAAATATCTATGAACTCGGTTGAAATATGAATAATACCTGCTCGAAATACATTCTTCCGCTAATGGGAACCCAAAACATTTTTGGAAATACATAATGAGGAAAAGAAGCTTTAAACGTATTCCTACTTCGGTATTCTACAACAACCGTGTCGCATCGGACAGTAATAAAATTTGTAATATTTTTTCCGAATATTTTTCAACTTTTTTCAATCCCCTTTCTAATTTTACTTCTTTTGATGATGAGAGTGTGTGTACACCCGATGCGTTGTCTGAAGTGCACTTCACAAAAGTTGAAATCATTGAAGCCATTAAATGTTTGAAATGTAGCTATCTTCGGGAAGTGATGTAATCCCGAAATTTATTGTTAAAGCATGTGCGGAAGAAGAGTTTCCCTCTTTATCATCTTTTTAGTAAGATATTTCTCTCTCATACCTACCCGTTAAAGTAGAAAAGGGCTTTGATTACGTCTATTTACAAAAACGGAAATAAATCTAACGTAATGAATTACAGGCCAATTTCCTTTCTCCCCTCATTCTCAAAAGTGTTCGAGAAATTTCTTCATGCAAAGTTTATGTTACACTGTAAAAGTAGCTTTTCTGAGCAACAACATGGCTTCCTTCCTCATCGCTCTATCGTTACAAATCTATCACTGCACATTAATTCCATCGCCTCTTCTATACAACATCGAGGACAAATGGGCACTCTTTATGTAGATTTTACGAAAGCGTATGACAAAGTAGACCACTATAATATACTTTTTAAGCTGAAGAGCTTTGGAATTTGTGGTAATTTGTTGAAGCTCATTAGTTCTTACTTAGATAATAGAACTCAATGTGTGGTAATTCATGGTTGTATGTCCTATCCAGTGAATGTCACGTCAGGTGTTCCCCAGGGCTCCATATTGGGACCCTTTTTATTTACCGTTTTTATTACTGACCTATCCTCGTGGATTAAAAGTATCGATTCATTTTATGCTGATGATTTGAAATTTTCAAGGCATATCAAATCAATTAGTGACTGTAAACTCTTACAAAGTGACATCAAAAACTTAGCAGTCTGGTGTCACAAATCAAAACTTTTTCCTAATACTTCCAAGTGCAAAGTTATATATTTCACATTAAACAAAAATGTAATAGTGCACGATTACAGTCTGTATGGTAAAATTGTCCAACGCTGTAATTCAGTCACTGACGTATGGAATCCATACCAATCAATAAAGATCGATTTGATAGAGAGAGTTCAGATGCGTTTAGTGAGGTGGTTGTGCTGGAAAGAAACTAAGTTTTAGGACCAAGGTTTTTAAGACCGTCTCAGTCTAAGTTTTGTTTTCATGTTTTACTGTCACAGACACGACTATAGTATTTGTTTATTATTTTTACTATAATACATGTAAATGGGGTAATGTGTATGTATTTAATAAATTATTATTATTACAAATTCCAATGAAAACACAATATGGCCATCAAATACAAAACTATATCACAAACAAAAATAGCGTTTATAATAATTTTGCGATTAAAACAGTTCATTTTTTTAAGTTGTGACTGATTGCAATTTGTTACTTCACTAAAGCATCAAAAAACTTCAGAGCCTATTCGTGCATTTTTCTGGCTGTAATACAAAGCTGGTAGTGCTGTAGGAGCTATATTATTGAAGGCCGGTAGTTTTTGGGTATTCATTCTTAAAAATTCTTATACAGGTTTCCCTCTCTTAATGCGGGGATTGCGTTTCAGGAAAGTGACGCATAAAGCAAATTCGCATAAACAGAACCGATATTTACATGTAAAATATAGGGATACGTCTCACAAGCAATCCTAACTCCCCTCCGAGATGCTCTTCTTACGCTCCATAACGACTTCTTATGCGCTAAATACTAACTTCAAACACTTAACGCTAAATTAAACTCGCCAATAAAAGGAAGCAGGCGAGCTGTTGTGAGTAACACAATAGTGGAGGTTTAATGTTATGGAGGGTTGTCTTGGCCCCACGCAAGTTCCGTGGGCAAGGAGACAAAACTTCTCAAGTGTGCTCAAACAGTATCACACGAAATCTCCACCTTACAACATCCATTCCATCATCATCTCTTTTACTGTAGTACTAATACGCACAGCATTAGAAACAATAAACTGAATAGTCGCCTTATCGTGTAGTGGAGAACATCCTTACATTTTTATTTTACTTGATGCATAACCGCATAAGAGCGAATCAAAGACGCATAAAAATAAATTACGGTACCAATAACTTTGTTCCATGATAGCGAATTCGCATAAAGCGAACCCGCATAAAGAGAGGAAAACGTGTATCGTCATGTCGGATAAAACGGAATGTCGGATAATCGAAGGTCGGAAAAGCGAGGTTTTACTGTACAAATAACAAAAAAGATACGGAAATTCAGGTTGTCCAGGATTTTTTCCGATTATGTGCCGGATTTTCTCGTTTAGATCGTGTTATGTACCGATTTTGCCTCTTAAGAATCTGGTCACCCTATTTTAGACTGCTGGGAGAAATTGAGAGATGGAGAGGAATGTTTGCACGGCAGATGGGGGAGGAAGACAGAGGTGGAGAGGGAAGGAGATGATCACCCAGACACCCGGTTTGAGAGAGAAAGAGGGGAAGAAAGAGAGTGGGAGATAGAGAGGGGGGAGATAGAGAGGGGGGAGATAGAGAGGGGGGAGACAGAGAGAGGGGGAGATAGATAGGGGGGAGATAGATAGAGGGGGAGATAGAGAGAGGGGAAAGATAGAAAGAGAGGGGAGATAGAGAGAGAGGGGAAAGAGAGAGAGGATATATAGAGAGAGAGGAAAGAGAGAAAAGGATGGTAGATAGAGGTGAGATATGGAAAGAGGGGAGATAGATAGCGAGAGAGGGGAGATAGAGAGAGAGTGGATATAGAGAGGGCAGATAGAGAAAGAGGGGAGATAGAGAGAGAGGGGAGATAGAGAGAGGGGGGAGGGAGATAGAAAGAGAGGGGGGATAGAGAGAGAGGGGAGATAGAGAGAGGGAATATAGAGAGGGGAGATAGACAGAGGATAGAGAGAGAGGATATAAAGACAGAGAGGAGAAAGAGGGGGGATAAAGAGAGGGGGATAGAGAGAGAGGGCAGATAGAGAGGGGAGATAGAGAGACAGGGGAGATAGAGAGATAGGGGAGATAGAGAGAGAGGGGGGATAGAGAGGATATAGAGAGAGGGGAGATAGAGAGAGAGGAGATACAGAGAGGGGAAAGATAGAGAGAGAGGAGGTAAAGATAGAGGATAGATAGGGAGAGAGGGGGTAGAGATTGAGAGAGGGGATTTAGAATGGAGATAGAGATAGGGGAAATAGAGGTGAGATAGAGATAAATGAGAGATAGAGTGAGGATGGAGACAGAGAGAGAGAGGGGAGATAGAGAAAGAGGGCAGATTAGAGAGAGATGGGTGATAGACAGAGAGGATAGAGAGAGAGGATATAAAGAGAGAGGGGAGATAGAGAAAGAGGGGAGATAGAGAGAGAGGGGAGATAGAGAGAGAGGGGAGATAGAGAGAGAGGGGAGATAGAGAGAGAGGGGAGATAGAGAGAGGATAGAGATACAGGGGATATAGAGAGAGAGAGGAGATAGAGAAAGAGAACATATAGAGAGGGGAGATAGAGAGACAGGGAGAGCGGAGATAGAGAGAGAGGGGAGATAGAGGGAGAGGGGAGATAGAAAGAGAGGGAAGATAGAGAGAGAGGGGAGATAGAGAGGATAGAGAGAAAGGGGATATAGAGAGAGAAGGGAGATAGAGAGAGAGGGGAATGGTAGAGAGAAAGGAGGTTGAGATAGAGGATAGATAGGGAGAGAGGGGGTAGAGATTGAGAGAGGGGTGGGAATAGATTTGGCAGCGAACAAAACGGAGAGAATAAAACGGGGAGATAAACCACAAATAGAAAATAAAGGTACATATTACATGAATTAGAGCGAAAAAGGGTTCGCCAGAAATGATTCCCATTAGGGATTGCAAATTTACCGACTTTTTTATTACCAGTAATTCGATAAATGTATTCATAAATACCGGTTTATCGGTAATTTATCGGTAACTTTCAACATTTTCAAAAAAATGGTAAATTTTAAAATAAGACGATAAATATAAATAAATAAAAAATTTATTTCAAGTACTTGAAGGAAAACACAACATAAACTTGAAACAAAATCGTAAATAAACCTTTGATTAAGTAAACATGAAAAAATATACCTACTCAATAGATAAGTACCTACTTGAAGGAAAACACAATATAAACTTTAAACAAAAATTTTTAATAAACCTTTGATTAAATAAACATGAAATAAACTCTAAAGACTAAAGTACTAGGGGAAAACAACATAAACTTTAAGCAAAAATCGTAAATAAACCTTCGATTATTAACTCTAAAAATAAGTACTTTAAGGAAAACAACAAAATTGAAACAAAAATCGTAAATAAACCTTTGATTATAAAAATGATATAAACTCTAAAATTTTATTTTAAAACAAAAGATTTCCCGCTGATTCTTTTTCATTTGTTACCTCTTTGGTTCTTAAAATAGGCTTGCAGAAAACATAATTTATCCAGACTTTGCTCTCCTAACTGCGACCTGATTTTTGTGCATATCAACCCTGCCGTAGAAAACGATTAGATCTTCATAGGCTACATCGGTTTTTTCTTTATCGCCAATTGAAGTTTTTTCCTTCATCGACAACGCAGCCGATGTCGAAGGAACTGAAGTTGTAACATTCTCGGAATCGGAATCAATGACTTCAGTTGACTTAATTGTATTATCTGTTTCCTTTTTATTAGAAACGCGTTCAACTAGCTCCACGATTATCTTCGTTATTGTGGATTTGCTGGTTTTATTAAAAATTTCGCAATCTTCATCATTCGATTTCGAGAGATCATAAAGGTACTGGCGCGTGTGAACCAATGTGCTGCGAGGTTTGTTCAAAAAAGGGAACATTCTTTTTATTCTGCTATTGAATTAATATCTGTTAAAATACAGCAGGGTAAAAATAAAATAGTTCTAAATAAATAAGGTGTGTAAATAAATTTTTGTTCATATTAATAAAAGTAAGACGTGTAATGATTTTTGAAATATTTTATTTTAGTATGTTAAAGTGTGCCTAATCAATTTTAATATCTATTCTATCTCTTTAGTGAGCATAATAAATTGTTATTTAGATGTTTAGATCTATTTAAAAATATATTTTACAAAGATAATTAACAGGTAAAATTATTTAAAACACATTAAATACGTTCTTCTTTTACCGAATTACCGGTAAATTTAGTAAAGAATTTTTGCGCCGTTTACCGATGAACCGGTAAACTGATTTGCCGGTATTACAATCCCTAGTTCCCATAGAAACACATGAGGCCAATTTTATTTGATATATACATAAATGTGTACGCTGAAAACGTACCTAGAGATGGAAACTAGCGCAAGCCCCGCTCCACACGCTGCGCTGATGATATTTCTAGAATTTCGCCTAAAATGTCTTCCCATCAAATAGCGCTGAATCGCCTATTATTGTGCGTGAAATGATTTCTACGTTAAATTGGCAAAAGGTTAAATTTAAAATATTATTTTTAATTTATAGTCCAAGAAGCTGTAGATCTTCTCGACAATCTTCTCGAGTGTTTAATAGCATAAATACAAAAATTTCTCGCTCCACATTAATTAAGTTATTCAGCCAGCACACATTGGACACGATTTTATTTTTAAGTGAGTCTGATACAAACCCATAGCACAACCTCCATCATGGAGGAACCAATTCTTACCCACGCATGCACACTCATATTCGCATTGTGTCCATGTGTGAAAATATAATGGGATAAAATTAAAAATGTAAAAATATAGCTTTAGACCCCGAAATACCATGCAGTCTTTTTATGGGTGCCAAAAATGAATTTGGGAGAAAGATCACAAATTGTTCTTTGCCTGCAGATAGGAATTAGACTTATTTAATTTTATTTAATAATTATCCATAGTACTTGTTCCATTATCTTTTCCCTCTTAACTAGCATTTTACTATGTTCCATACTAATGACTTTAATCTATCGCTTTTGCATTCCATTTATTAGGACCCTATTTACTCCAGACTACACATAATCTCAATTGTTACTCCTATACCTAATTTCTTTTATTATTATTCTGTTACGTCAGATAACTGCGAAAACACATAAAATTAAGTTCCCTCTATCTTTGTTTTTATGCGCTTCAAGGATATCGTAACTTCCGTTTTTAATGCGGTAGAAATCGAAAATGGGTTGATTAAAGCACTTTAAACGCCAAATTCGAGCTCGCTCCAGGGCATAACTCTTTTTAAAAATTCTACGTAAAGTGTCTCCCCCCCCCCCATTTTGTCAGTCATTTGATGGAGTAAGATAAAAATACATGTTGCACCATAGAGTATTCTACCTTTTCCATCACTTCTTCAGTTATCAATCTTCCTTCACAAATTGCTCAATCTCCATTTACTCTCTTTCCCAATTTGATTTTTTCATAACAATCTTATCTCAATAAACCCCGAAAGGCAGTTCTACAAACATCAACCCAAATCAATATTAACATCTATTATTAATCTTCTCCAAATACGTCCAATATTTCCTCACTTGTTTTACTTCCAAATTATTTTCTCTGAACTGAGAAGGAGAAGAGCAAATATTAGGAAACAAGTTAATATCAGACCGATGATAAAACAAGAGACGATAATTTTGCGAAGCTCGGGAGTCTATGTATTCGTCCTGCAGGAAAGATAAGAAAAATCATATTAGCTTAAACCAAAATTATGTTTTTACGAAAGTGAATGGATTACATTGAGCATTATGATGAGGAGGATGCCTTTTTAAACTTCGTGGCCACTTAAATACTTCAAGATGGCTAAACGATTAACTCGATGTTACACAAGATAATATAGAATGGCGGTTTTACACGAGTGATTGTATTTGCCATACTCTCCCGCCAATTCCCAAACTATTTCATTCCAAATTAGAGCGAATAGACTGAGATCTCTCATCCATTTCATCTTTGTTGATCTTCTAACATTAATGATCGCGAAGCTTCAACCGATATCTCTTCATTGCAACTGCCAGAGGGAATTTATACGTTTGCATTCAAACGAATTATGTTGATTTTCTGTCATGTTTCCATCGTTGCTCGCTCGATTCTGGCTTCACATGCTAATTACTGTTTGCTCATATTTCAGCGAATGGAATGGATATTCCAGACAATACCAAACTTATTTCTCAACAAATCCTCGTTAAATCGCTTTTCAAATAATCTACGTAACTTATCCAATCCAACTTCACGAGGAAATTTTTCTGTCCTAAGCTAGGTCCATGCGCGAAATTGTTCTGACATCATAAAAATCTTGCCATCGATCTTATTTTTTATTCTGCACTTCTCCCCTAATTGTTCCAGTTTTTTTGGTATTATATAACCTCATTCCTACCCATGGCAGACATAAAAATTGCCCTAAATGGGACATACCCTGCCAATACTGTTGTCAACCCTACTTTTTTCTACCCATCATTACTATGTAGAAAGAATTTAGTTCTCATTCAGTTTCGCATTTTTTCTACTTTTATTCGAAAGATGATAAAATTACTGGTTGAAAAGTGTTCCAAGGATCTGAAGAATAAAGGAAACGTGAGGAAGAGGGTAAAAAATGCCCATTGTGAGCTTCTGCCACTCAAAGAGGTGCTTTAGTTTTTTAATCTATTTTTTCATCTAGTCCTCGTATGTATTTCCAGCTAATAATATGCAAGCCATTTTTGACATCATCATATTGGTGTGTTCAGCAAAACATGATTTTTCTCACACAGGAGACAATTTTTGGATTTACAAGTTTGTTTTAAGCACAGCTAGTGGGTTTTCATCTTAATAGGTGACAACCGGAGTTTCAACATAATTGTATCAGTATTCTACGCCTTATATTATCTAATTTTGAAAAAATAATGCTTAAATTTATAATATCATTAAAAGAATGCAAAATGAATTCTTGCAATTCGACTAATAATTTAATGCGTAATCGTCGTTCAACACTGACCTGAGATTGACGATGGATGAAAATCATTCCGTTTGAACAATTTGGGTATGAAAGTAGTAAAAATATAATCCAACTTTCAAATAAGTCTAAGAAACTGGGCCAGAGATATCTACAGCCAACGCATAGACCCGAAATTCGTATAATATAAAGTAATCTCTTTAACGATTCCTCAGAGACGTTTTCAACATAATTTACTTATCATAAACTGTGACGTATGTTCCCAATAGGAGAGCGGGGATTTTTTCAGAAACTCCAATGACTCATGTGAAATAAAAACCGATCAACGGATGTCACCTCATCCTCGAATTGCAATCTGAATTTAATTGTGGCACTTTAGCACCGATTGTCCTGTTGTAAACAATGAATAATGAGACAGACGGGGTCAGCGCGAATAAGTCCTAAAATTTCTGTTATGAAAACGAAGCCTCTCGCGTAATTTCTACAAAAATTTCATTACGATTTGAAATGCGAAAAAGAAACTCCATCAATGGTATCAGGGGAAAAAAACTGTTGAATCCTGATCGAAATTCAAAATAAATTCCTTTTTTTCATCGCGCTTAGAGAATGGCAATTTCGCGAGATCGAGAGAGTGAGAGAAAGAGAGTAGAATGAAGGAATAAATATAAACTACGTTCACAAAAAAAGGGAAATTTCGACAGAAACGGAGGAAGGGAGAGAGAAAAGCGAGATGAGAGGGGATAAATTTCGACTGAAAAGGGGATGATATTTTAAGGGAGAGATACCAGCTGTTGAGTGATCAGGGAACCTCTCTATTTAAACTTTATTATTTTTACAGTAGTAAGAATGGTAGACAGAAGTGGAGAACCCACTGACAAACGTAGGAATATTTGGTATATAAGTATTAAGAACTTTTATCTTTTTTCATTAATGAAAATACTGACTCATCCATTCATATTGCTTAATATTAACAAAAATATACTGCTAGTTCAGAGTAATCCAGCTTTAGATACTAGTAGTACTGAAACTTGAATATTTCATATTTTATTCATCTAACTTAAATGACAAAAATAATAAATTGATCTTTTCTTAACATCACATCAACCATTCATATAAAACCACTGTATAAGTACAGTTAGCTGAAGAATTGCTTAGCAACAACACAACACTTTAAAATGTTTTATTTAAATTTGTTAAAATTAACATCCTTTACAACAGTATTATATCTGTCTTAAATACTGAAAAAAATGAATATGATATATATTAGGGCTTTTAGAAAATTGCAAGAACAACTGGTCTTAAAGGTCTATAATTAGAAAAGATTTCATCCACAGTAAAAAAAAAGTCAAGTGAACAGTTCCAAAGAATAAAATTTTGTCCATGGCACAAACAACATAAACAACATCTAAAGTAGTATTCAAATGAATTTTCAATGTGAACTATTCCGAGAAGATATCATTAATGATTATTAATAGCAGAGCAATGTGATTGTAATGTAATAATAATAAAACACATGTATAAGGCAATATTATAAGAAGGGTAATAAGAATTAATTAATAATAACATTCATCAAAAGCTGACATGTACCTTGATTTTCCAGATGTTATTCCTAATGAAACTCATAGGGAAAACAGTTTTTAGAATAATCTCAAATGAATCAACATAAAAAGTTTTTAAAATAAATAACTTGTATTAAACTGTGACAATAGTTTGTTTAATCCCGTTGATATGATGGACGCATCTATTTACGTCTATCTTCCCACGCGAATTCAAATAAACATTTATCACAGCGCCAACATCTGGTGACTAACTCACTCGTCTTACGCGATGGTGTATTAGTTCGAACCCCACAAGAAGCTTTGGATTTTTTAAAGATTAGACGGGGTCCAGAACATATATATACAGGATGTCCAGCGACTTTATGTCATAACTTTGGGATCCTATTCGTAAAGTGATTTTGAGTAAAAATTGTCATATGAACATGGGTCCGACTCTTATTTGTTGCAAAAAGGACGAAGAATGGGAAGTTCCTTAAATTTCGCAGGAATTTTTTATTCAGATATAAATACTAATTTACGAAAATAGATCAGGTTTCGACTCCAGGAAGGCAACCACATCATTGTTAAGCTTTGAGAGTCAATTGTTGTCTCAACCCGCATACGTGTGCATAGGTTACCTGCCTTAAATTATCGTAGGATTTTTCGCGAAAATATGTAATCCTAATGGGACATGGATCCTAATGGGATGGATTTCTCTCTCTCTGTAGCTGTTGAAGGAACAATTCCGAAAGCTTCTAAGTTTGTGATGTTTCTGTGTTTTAGTGTTCTTTTACGTGTGTCACTTCGACATCCCCGGGACCTCGCCAACCTGAAGTCGTCTGATTGGTGAGTGTTTAATGGGTTTCCTCATCCCAACACCTTGTTGACATCCATATATCCATTTTGCCTTTCCTTTTCCGTAAGCTGTTATATATATATATATATATATATATATATATATATATATATATATATATATAAAACGTGGTTACCCTCCAGTCTTGGTCCGCGAACAGATCCATAGGGCGATGACGCCTACCCACAATGGATCTCATCCTCACACACCCACTATTCCTGCATCTACCCCTCCACTCACTCTTACGACACTTTTCCTTCCTGGTATCCACGAAGCTCTCAAAACAATCCTTCATGCTGCCCACCCAATTCTTACCTCTTCCTCCCATCAGTCCCTCTTTATCAACCTTTTTGCCAATCCTCCGCTCCTCTCCTTCCGCCGGCCCCCAAATTTGGGAAATATCTTGTGGAGGAAGGAACTTCCCACTTCTACCACGCTTCTTGCAATAGGCTCCCACCCCTGCGGAAAACCTCGCTGCCTCACTTGCCCTATCCACCTACCATCATCTTCTTTCTCGAGTCCCTCCACCAACATCACCTACCCCATCACCTCCAGTAGCAACTGCACCACCCGTAACGTCATTTACCTCCTTACCTGCACCCTTTGTCCCGCGTTTTACGTAGTCCTCACCAGCAATCCGTTAAACATCCGAATGAACGGTCACCGGAATAGCGTTTCTCTCAGACGCCCCCTCCCAGTTGCATTACACGCTAATACCCATAATGTCCCCTTCAATAGTTGCTACAATGTTAGGATTATTCGCGCTTTACCCTATGACACTCCTGCCCCCCTTCTCCGACACTGGGAACTAGCACATATCCATCTTCTCGACTCTTTCTCTCCGCCTGGCCTCAACCTCCGCTAACCCTATTAGCTCCCTTACAATGTCTCCTTGTTACATTGTAGTTATTCGCACTTTCCCTTACCACACTCCCTCTTTATTGGCTATCCACCCCTCTTACTCCCCACCTCCTCCAATCATCAACCTTCCCACATCACCCTGTCATTCCCCGCCCAGTGTGTCACTTTACGTTACTCTTTCGCTGAAGAAGGGCATAGGCCCGATAAGCTTGCGTGTGTTTTTGTGTTCGTGTGTTTTACGTGTCTCTTCGACGCCCCCAGAAGCCTGCCAGCTTGGTCCTCAACTTGGTAATATATATATATATATATATATATATATATATATATATATATATAAACTTAAAGAAATGAAAAGGTAGTGATGAGGGTGGCAACAAGGTGTTGAAGGAAGTCCAGCGGACACTTAGCAAGTCGGTGACCAACCTGGCAGGCTGCTGGGGGCGTCGAAGTGACACGTTAAACACACGAACACAAAAAACACAAAAAAAACACCCAAACTTATCGTGCCAATGCCCTTCTTCAGCGATAGAGTAACTGATTTCCATCATCCGTCAATTGATTGGAGGCATAATTGCTTTAATCCCGGTGGAAGAGAGTGCTAATCTTGCGAGGCTTCACTTGAAACTTTCGGCAAACACTCATTGTATCAGTTAGTGAGGTATCACACGAGATTTAATAATATATTAGATTTATTGGCTACTAATCTTCCTGAGCGTATGAATAGGGTATCTGTCGCTGAGGGAATTAGCGATCACAAGGCAGTGTACGTGGAATTTCAGCTCAACATATAGAAACAGATTAAGGCTAAAAGAAAGCTTTATGTATTCGCCAAAGCCGATTTCACAAGAAATAGGTTTTTTCTGCGAAATAAATATACTAATTTCTGCCAGGTAACAGATATTGCAGACGCGGAAGAATCCTGGTGCATGTTCAGAGATATGATGCGAGAGTGTATAGATAAATTTATTCCAAGAAAACTGATGCGTGAAAACGCAGAACATAGATGGTACAACCAGGAAGTTAGGAGCGCTCTCCGACGGCAAAGAAAACTCTCGCGTAACTAACACATCCTCAACATCTACAGTCGAACAGATTACAACGATAATGCTGTAATACAAGGAGGCTCGCTCCATAGCCAGTGTCAATGCGTAATGCGTTTAACAATTTCAAAAAGAAGGTTTTACAAGAAACCTTGAAAGAGAACGCGAAAGCATTTTGGACTTGTCTGACAAGTCCAAGGTAGAGGACCCACTATTGCGTCACTGAGATCGGAAACGGGAAATGTAGTTCACGATAGTACGAAAAAAGCAAACCTTTTAAATCATCACTTTCAGAAAGCTTTATACCCCAATGACGATGAATGTGAAACCCCTATTCCTATGCATCAGGGCGACTCGATGGAAAATTTAAGATTTTCAGAAAATGGCATCGCGCTCCAATTTCATTCAGTTAAACCAAATAAATCTCCTGGGCCGGAGGAAATACCCGCGCGAGTATTGAATGTGTCAGCTTATGAAATCGCGCCGTATTTGAAAATCATAATCGAGAAATTCATTACGGAAGGTGTCGTTCCTAAAGATTGGAATGTGGCACACGTTACGCCCGTCCATAATGGCGGCGACAAAGAAAACCTCGAAAATTATAGGCCAATTTCCCTAACTTCATTATCGTGCAAGATACTTGAGGACATAATCTTTAGTTCTATAATGCGCTATTTAGATAGTCACTCATTGCTTAGCGGATTCCGGAGAGGTAGATAATGCAAAACGCAGGTAGGCCTGTTCGTGGACGATTTGTTGTGATGCGGAGAGAAAAACGCTCAGATCGATGCCATATGCATTGACATAAGGAGTGCGTTTGATAAAGTATCTCAAACGAAATTAATTGCAAAGTTAGGACAATATGGTAACAATCCGAAAGTTGTCAGTTGGGTGAGAGACTTCCTTTCGAATAAAGAACAGATAGTTGTCATCGATGGGAAATACTTGTCCACCGTTAAAGTTGCGTAGGGTGTTCCTCAGGGAAGTGTATTGGGCCCTCTACTTTTCTTAATTTATGTCAATTATATCTGCTCGGTAGTTCGTAGTAAAATTAGACTTTTCGCCGATGATACCATTCTATATAAGGAAATTAAAAAACCAGGTGGACCATCAGTCGCTGCGTTAAGACTTAAGAGCCGTTTCAGCGTGGTGCAAAGAATGGCAAATTCAAATTAATTACACTAAATGTGCCGCAGTTACGTTCTGGAAAAGTAAGAACATAGAAGTAGGTTTCGAGTATAAAATAGATGGAATAAATATTCAAGCAGTCGAGTATGTAAAATATTTAGGAGTAACCATTTCTCGAGATCTTTCGTGGTACATGCACATTCGTCGAGTTATAGGCGCGGCCAACAAGGAGCTGGCTTTCATAGGTAGAAGAGTACGGAACACTACAGAAAAAGTACGTGAAACATGTTACTTATCACTGGCTAGACCACAAGTGGAATACGCCTCATGCATATGGGATCCGTACGAGAAGGGACACATAATTCAATTAAAAAGAGTGCAGCGCAGAGCAGCCAGATTCGTAAAACAAAAGTACGAACATAAGGAAAGCGTCACCTCATTATTGAGGAATTTGAACTGGGTACCACTGGAGGATCGTAGTTTGAACTCAAGGTTGAGGCTTCTGGAGAAATATACATTGGAATATCTAAAAGACGAGTTTGTAGAAATAATTGAAGCACCATCGTATACAGGTAGGAACGACCGTGACGATAAGATACGTGAGATCGATTGTAGGACGGAGCGTTATCTAGGCTCGTTCTTTCCGAGGGCAATAAGAGAACACAATAGAAAATTTCAATCTGCGATAGACAATATTTAGATAGGTTTTGGTGCATTGCCACCCCTGCCACTCACCAATTATGTAAATTGCAGGGTTACATGTAGATGTAATACGTCGTTGACATATCACCTTCAGCACATACATCAGCTGCAATATCAACGCGTACTTGCAAATAAACAGAAACGTACTGCTACTCAACAACAAAATTCAATAACACAACATATATGTCAGAATGAGAAACCAGTGAGCGATAAAGTAAGCAAGGATTTAACAACAGCCATCGCACATTGGTTCGCTAGCTCTGGCCGTCCAACTGCTATTGTGGAGAAGATCCCGGTCTGCAAATAGTGTTGCGAATAACCCTTCAGAACAAACATTACACCCTACCGAATCGTCGAACGGTCGACTATAATTTCGAGTATATGCAGGGTGTTCTTAAAGTCCGTATGCAATTTAACAGTGTAATAATTTTATTTATATATGTGATAAATATAAACTGTAAACGGTATTTAAAAGGTAGTTTATTTAAATGTTAACATAATCAACTTTCAGAGTGTTAAAGTTCAACCTAGCTGTCATCCGTTAGGATACAACGTTAGACCCGATTTTACAGCTCGATGGAATAATTCTCCAGCTTTTCTTGAGTTATTTTGTCGATCATATGTGTTATTCTATCGCGGAGTTTCTCCAAAGAACGAGGTTTCGAGGAGGATACTGTGTAATATGTCCCCATAAATAAAGTCTAAAGGGGACAAATCAGGTGAGCAAAGTGGCCAAAGAGTTCACCCTCCTCTGCCGGTCCATTTTTCTGGAAAAACATCATTCAAGAAGTACATTACGAGCATAGTTGCACGGCGCTCCGTCCTGCTGGAAGATGGTATTGCGAAAAGACCTGATTGTGTCAATTTTTGAATAAAATAATTTTGCAGCATTTCAAGGCAACGCTCGCCTTTAATTGCTGTTTCTTCGAAAAAGAAGGGACCAATTATTCGCGATTTTCCTAGAGCACACCAGACATTAACTTTAGGGGAATCCCTTTGATGTTGTCAAATTTCCTGAGGCTTCTCTGTCCTCCAAATGCGACAATTGTGGCGGCTGACTTTGCCACTAATGTGAAATGTTGCTTCGTCACTAAACATAAGGCTATCAAGAAACTCATTATCCTCTTGAATCTTTTCTTTAAACTATTGGCTGAAACTTAACCTTGCATGGTAGACTTATTCCTGTAATATTTGATGCACTCGAATCTTATGGGGATACGTATGCAATTTCACTTTGAGAATTTTGTGCACTGTTGTTTTTGGGAAGGCTAGTTCAACAGATGCCCGTTTTAGCGATTTTCGTGGGCTTCTCTGAACCTGTTTCTTTAAACTTGTTCATCCATTTGGAAATTTAATTTCGATGTGGTGCTTCCTTCTTGCAATGTGCAGTGAATCTTCTTCTAACAGCTGATACACATTTTAGCTCCGCTAACCAGAGCACACAGTTTACTTTCTCGTCTATTGAAGCCATTTAGTAGGTTTAGGAATCTGTCATAAAAAGTAAATTATTATTAGCAAAAAAATTACAACAATGAACATTCTCTTCGTTAGAAATTTAACTTAATTATATTTTAATTACAGTTTATAGTTTGTTTTTATCAAATATACTATAAAAATATGAAACTTTTAAAGTACACACGGACTTTATGAACACCTTGTATAATGCAGAATTACGTAAGCACAAGGATGCTGTGAAGCAATGTGAGAGATTGGCGATCACATCTGATTTTCAATGAATCATACTGTGGCATTACTGGTCATTGGATAGACTCAGAATGGAATTTTATGTCAGTAACATTATATTGCTTACAACTTACTGAACGCCACACAGCTGTAAATATTTATGGTCTGTATGAAGATGTTGCTCAAGATTGGAAAATTGTTGGCCAAATCCGATCCACTTATAGCAAAGTGTCGACATCTAGTCGAGAATTTCAAGCTCAGCTCTGCCAACACAGCTGAATTGAAAACCAGACATGCAAGTATTTGTAAAGAAGACGAGTCCCAGTTCCACAAATTACAACAGGATCTTCCAACGCGATGGAATAGTACATATTTGATGCTGACTAAGTTATTGAAAGTCAAAGATGCCATACGACAGTATCACATCGACTATCCCAAAAATTACAGTGGGGCTGCTAGATACTGACTGGGACAAGGTTGGCAAGTATGTGTCGATCTTAATTGTACTTGCTGAAGCGACGCAGTTTTTAGGTGCTTAACAGTTCGTGTCATGTAGCTCTGTGCTTCCACTACTTGCATTTTTGACGAGGGAACTGTGAAATCATGATGATGACCCAGGTTACATTGGTCGATTCCAAAGAGTTACTTTAGACGATCTTACTACAAGAGTAAAATGTATGTATGCTTTGTCAACTTTGCAAATGCCTACGGCTTTAGCTCCACGGTTCAAGATACTCAAATGTTTTCCAAAGAATAAGAGGAAAGCAGTGTGAAAAGTAGTACGTAACAATTTTGAAGCGTTTTGTAACAGTAGAAAGCAATAAGAGAACACAAGTGAACAACAGCAGTTGAACGATGACGGTACCAGAGAATCAGCGAAAAAACGAAGATTAACACAGGCGTTTACAGACTCTGACTCTTTAGATGATAAACCATATACAAAGGCACGCGTGGGAGTATCAGAATTGTCTCGTTACATAGAGGAAGATCGGATTCTGGAAACAAAGAATCCTCTCAAATGGTGGAAACTGAATCAACATCGTTTTCCTATGTTAGCTACTTTTGCAGAGACCATTCGATGTGTCCCAGCGACATCTGTACCGTGCGAACGACCGTTTAGTTTGTCTGTGTATATTGTTAACAAAATGAAAGCGCCTTTACTACCGGGAAATGTGACTATGCTTGTTTGTCTGAATGGCTATGATAGATAAAAGTTTTCAGTTTATTAACTAATACTTACAAATTGAAATTGTATTTGACACATTTTTCAGTTCTGTTTATTGTTTTCTACTTGAATGCAAGAGCATTTGCTATGTTAGGGTTTTATGATATGAAATTTGGAAAGTATGGTTAATAATTACAAATTATTTGGTTTTAACTTTTTTAATATTTTCATTATATTTTCAGAACGATATAACGTTACAGAAAGTAGCAATTAAAAGTCCTTTGTGGTTTAAAAAATTATATTTATGATTTTTGATAATTTGCAAAATTGTTCTAATTTTCCAATTAATCGATTAATTTTCGATTAAAGAAATTTGATTAACCGATTAATTTTTTCATCAATCGCAACCCTAATTTATATATATATAATACTAGAAGATATAGCCGGCTTCGCACCGGTTGCTGTTTAAATTAAATATAGGACATATTTTAATACTAAAATTTATATGCATTATTAAAACTTTTCATATTTATTTTTAAATACAAATTATCTACTAACTTACTACTTCTTAATATTAAGGTTACCTATATATAAGCTAATTGCTTAATTTATTAATCGCACTTAAAATCATACAAAATAAATACGTAAATACTCATCAGCAAGGTGTTGAAAAAACGTTAAATTTAAATTAAATAATATACTATATTATTACACCGTTTAAGCGCGATTCACTAAATAAGAATATTTATTAAGTAACTAAATAAATAAACCGAAACAACATTGTCCTTGGACTTTAACAATGTCATTGTCGTCAGGGTATTTATCGTTAAAAATGCAAATTTAGTCGAAATTAATGGCAATAAATGTGAGTCAAAGACGAAAAAAGGCGTTAAGAATACGAAACTAAGATCATTCTATTTAAATACTGTGCAGATATGAAGTTCTTACGTCAATCTGTCGAATTTATATAATCAAATGAATGAAAACCTGCACTTTTGTAAAATTTTTACGAGTTATCTTACGTGGGAAAAAAAATGCAAATAACTTTTTTATGGGATATCTGTCGTACATACATTTAAACTACCCTACGGCTTTTCCCTTGGTGCCCCCAATAATCGTGCCAAGTTTCGTTACGATACCTTTGAAGGTGTGGATTTGTATAGCATAACATGCATCCAAACATTTGAAATTATAGTACATATAGATGTCACCTGTTAGAAAGAAAACTGATAGGAAAAATAGGTAGGAAAAGGTTTCATCCGACAGACTAGTTGAAAGAAAAAGAGAGCTACCAAGAGATGAAGAAGATTATGAAAGGCAGGACTATGTGGAGAACCAGGTTTAACCAATAATAATCGCCAACCTGTCTACTGACAGACTACCTATGATGGTATATAAGGGTCCATACCACTCTATCTCTAAAAATATTGTATTTGAAACTTATAAAATAATGTCTTTTCTTAGGTTTGTCCCCAGCACATGAAAAAATAAATCGGGAGTTAATTTTATCCCGGTCTAAGTCAAAATATAACTTTTTACCATAATTAACTGGATTAAATAATAAAAACGGCTTAATTACGCTCAGTATTTATGAATTTTAACCTTTCGCCATTTTTTATTATTTTACTCACCCCTCAAGTTAAACTTTTAACAACATAATCGCTTTTACGTCCACTAAAAACTTGCGAGAGCCATTAATCAACTTCCTGGATGCCACTCAGATGTCAGCGAAGCAACAGCAGAGTAACAATGGAGTTCATAATACTAAATACACAAATATGACATTTTTTCTGAAATGTAAACTTTTATCACGAATGGTATCAATACCTTCGTCATACTCTCTAGTAAAGCATTACTAAAGTAGGTAAAGAACGAATTACTGAATTAATATCTTTTTAACCGTTTTTGATCTCAGTAACATAAAAAAAAACTGTTATGAGACTCAAACGGGAAAAACCGTCGTCAATGAGCACCGCAAACATATTTATCCATTAGATACTGTTTTCTCTAGGATCGCACTTACATGTTATTGAAAGTAATAACGCGACAAACTTAATTCATTCGGTGAATCAAAGGAAGCCAAAGAAAGAATACACAGGGCAATAAACGAAAATTTTCCATAAATCTGAATTTTCCGTACGGCATTTTTCTGTTCCATTAAATTAACGCGTCCCGAAAAAGTAATTTCTGTTATCATTTGATCGATGCTCCAGTGTTTTGTTTTTTTCCAAAAACTCCTTTGACGGCTGGAAAACTAAAACCGAGATGAAATATGGAGGACTCATTCTATTTGCTCGGAAAACAAAAGGAAGCTTAAAAATGTTCGTGAACAGTACCACAGTCTCTGTTGTTGTTTTTTACTGTTTTGATTGGTCACGCAGAATAAACAGATTATTAACGCGAGACACATCAAAGGTCTTCGATTAATTGAGCGTGCGTTATTTTACCCGGCAATCTTTAAAAGCCGGTAATGTGAAAAAAATCCATAGTCGAGAGTTAAATTAGTGTTGTCTAGTTGAATGCTGCATCAAAGTCATTCCAGGGAAGGGAAAAATTCGACTAAGTTACATGAGCGCCTGCAAAGTATTTGAGAAGGAGATATCGTTGAATATTATAAAATCGTGAGTTCGAGAGTCATGGCAATATTTAAATCGCATTAATCATCCGAAAATATTAACGTTAGCACGGTATACTTTTAGGCATCCTTTATATTAACTTCAATTCAGATTTGAACTTATCCTAATAATATGAAAAGATCAACTATCACCTCTTATCGACGAAGTATACCTTTTTGACCATAATCATAGCAGCAGCAGATTTATAAGTAAAAAATCAAAATATCCTCTTCTCTAGAGATTACAAGGACAAAATTTCAAATAACAAAACTAAGTTCGATTAATGATATTTTTAAGAGGTTACCAAACTTGGAAACTTCGTTGATTCACGAATATTTCACGTTTCGAACTAATATAAATCCTGCAAAATCTCTATCACCACTCGCTTTCATTCTTAATTTTTAAACTTGAAGAAAATTTAGCAGAGATTTGTTTTGGTCACGCCATACGATCCAACTTTTCTCTCGTTTTCTGCAAAGACAAATCGTTGAGTTGTAAAAGGATTCCCTCCAGCCTTTAATACACACATATTTAATTGGGACTGACGTCCGCATAAATAACACCAACTAAACCTATTGTATTCGTCGGCTAATTGTTTTGGAATGATTAAAAACCTCGAATAAATGAGTTTTGCTACGTCATTAGGGACCAATGTAAAACAATTCCCTTGGCTAGTTTTAAAGTGGAAATTTTCAACATTAGTTTTAAAATGCAGCCCTGACCTCCAGAGTCAACGATAACTTACGCAAAAAATGAAGATGTCCTTGAAGACAGAAAAGTGACAAAAGGAAGAAACATTCGAAGACGGAAAAAAAGAAAACTCGCGGGAGCGCGACCCGTGTCGGGAGGGAAAGCCATTTCGGGGATAGCAACAGATAAGGAACTCTGGAAACGGCGAAATCGCCGAGAGAGGGAGATCGCTTTGACGACGGTACGCTCAAAGCGGAGATGAGGATTCGAGGGGGAGAAAAAAACACGAACCATACGCGCGCTGCGATTCCCTCTAACAAAAGAAAACCGCACCGGGTCGTCCGCATCCAGAGGCGAAAAAGAGGCGGAAAGAAAAAAAAAACAAAAGAGGAGCAGAAATGCGAACAAGCAGTCTGAAATCGAGTATATGGTTTTTAAAGGGAGGTTGCCGAGTCGCATCGGCACTTGGGAAAGAGAGGAAAAAGCGTACAAAAAAAATAAAAGGACGAGAGAGAGAAATCTCCGAGGGCGCCACTCGAAGGTCGGGAGGAATATATGGAAGAAAAATTAGGTTCCGCAGCTTATCAAGTTGAGAGCGCGCCAAATACGCATAAAGGACCGAGGGGTTCTTTCGCAGAGTATCCATGCAAATTTAGACGACGGTGAGCCGGATGAAAGCAAAGCAAAAAAATGAAAGGTATTTTTTTATGGAACTCCGCGAGTAACTTGTTTATTTCTCTTCCTCTCCTATGCCCTTTTTACGCGGTCCGAAATGACGCGAACTTTCGCCGAAAAGTTTTTTTCATATGAAAAACGGCTTCCGTAGTCCCGATTTTTTTAACTTCTCTCTTTAGACCCTAAATAAATAGTGAGCATCCATTAATGTTGAAAAATATCCTTCTTTCCTAAGAGACGGAACGATACGTAAATAACTTTCACATACTCTCAAAAAACGTAGCTATTGGCGACCTATTGTCCGCATAATGATAACCATACAAAGTCGCTAACACACCGAAGCCATCTATATTTTGTGCCCGAAATTCATGCAAGAATTTGATAAGGCTTAAACTGAAATGGTACAATATACAAATATAATAAATGGTACAATTACACCCTCGCCTTTGGAGAATGCTGTATAGTGCCTTCAAAGTCTAAAACACATTTTTTTTCAAAAATACATCTTGAAGTTTTTTTAATCCCTATGGCAACAAAAATTCATCATAGCCTTTATATGCATGAATGTATTCTACTAACCCACTAGAGTAAAAGAACGATTCAGAGTTTTCAAAATCAAAGGCAATAAAAATGAGCCACTTCATTTCGATATTAGCAATCTACCGACACATAATGTGCCAATAAAATTTTTTTTTAATTCACAAGCGTCTTCGCAAATTTTATCACAGAGTTACGATCCCTAAATAAAGGCTTTCCAGATACTAAACTTCTCGTAAAATTATATATATATATATATATATATATATATATATATATATATATATATATATATATATATATATTAACTAAAGGAAAAGAAAAGATAGTGATAAGGGTGGCAACAAGGTGTTGAGGGAAGCCCAGCAGACACTTACCAAGTTGAGGACCAAGCTGGCAGGCTGCTGGGGGCGTCGAAGAGACACGTGAAACACATGAACACAAAAAGACAAAAAAAACACACGCAAGCTTATCGGGCCTATGCCCTTCTTCAGCGAAAGAGTATCTGGTAAGTGTCCGCTGGGCTTCCCTCAACACCTTGTTGCCACCCTCATCACTACCTTTTCTTTTCCTTTAGTTAATATATATACCGTCCTTTTTTCTCCTTTTTTGTCTATATCTTTACGTTTCTTTCCTGTCGTCTTTTCCTCTTATCTTTCTCTTCCACCATGGAACTGACCCGTCTCCGTTATCATCTCCGTAGACACATTACCCTCAACTGCCAGATTGAATTCCTCAACTCCTGCCTTGCACTTGGACTCACCCCCAAATGCCTCACCTTCAGAATTCCTCTTTCAGGCCTTCCTCCCCCTATCCGCGCTTCCCTAGCCCTCACGTATCACCTCGCCTCTATCCACATTATCCGTTCCACCATACACCATTATACCACCCTCTCTAACTCCCACTTCGCTAATTGTAAATCTCTCGTTCTTTATCTTCGTCATTCTTCGCAATCCATATCCGACCTTCGTGCCGCTTTCCTTCAAGCGGCTAATAATATCACCGCACATCGCAACAGACTTCTCCGTAAACTCTCTCTGCTTTGCGTCCGGCACCTCAAACTTGGTCTTCCCCTTCCGTTCATAACAGCTGGCGAGGTCAACAAACCACCTTCCCCGCCACTCATCGGTCAAACTCCCTGTCTTGAGGACCTCCTGGGATTCCCAACGCCACCATCATTTCATATCCTGAAAAAGACCCACACTTTCCTAACCCGCAAACCTTTGAAGCGCTCATATTTTTCGCACACTCCTGCCACCACCTCTTCATCTTGCCAACCAGATGAAGTCTTGAACCTTTCCTCCCACGTACTTACCCCTGCCGAGAATGAACTCCTCTCACGCGGCCTTTCCTTTTGTCCCACCACCAAATTTGATCATTTTCGCCTCCTTGCCGACATCCAGTCCTTTGCCCGCACACTACGTCTAAAAACTAACCCTCCCAAAGAAGACTCTCTCACCTCTGCCAACCCAAAACTCCCTCCCGGCCTCCCACCTACCTTTTCCATCTTCAAACCTCCTTCCCAATACATTCCACCCACCCTTCCTTCCCTACACCCGGTCGAACAATACCTCAATTATATCCTTTCCAGAATCTCCCAACCTAACTTTTCCGATCTTATCGACCATACAGATAATCTTACCAGGCGTGAAAGGCATGCCATTTCCACACTCAAACATCTTGACCATATCATCATCCTCCCTGCCGACAAGGGCACCACCAGGGTTGTGATGGATCGCGCCAAATATAACGAGGAAGCCGAGCGCCAACTTTCTGACGAAACCTTTTACCATCACCTTACTTCCAACCCCACAGACCATCACTCCTACCAAATTTCGTCCTATCTTCATTCCTCAGGCAAACAGGAAGGCCTTTCCGATTCCGCCATTGCTCTAATGATCCCAAACAAACCCCGCACACCCACATTCTACCTTCTCCCTAAAATCCATAAACCCAACATCCCCGGCCGCCCCATTGTTGCCAGCTTTAATTCCCCTACAGAACGCATCTCCTCCTTCGTTGACTCCCACCTACAACCTCTCATTCGTCAATTCCCTTCCTTCATCCAAGACACTAACCACTTTCTCAAACGTCTCAAACACCTCCCCTTTCCTCTCCCACCCAATACCATTTTGGCCACTATCGATGTCTGTTCCCTCTACACAAACATCTCCCACGATGATGGACTCTCTGCCCTTAGTAAACTCCTAAACTCAAGACCACCCGACGCAAGACCTTCCTCCCATTTCTTATTAGACTTGGCAGCAATGGTGCTCAAATTGAACAACTTCTCTTTCGATGGTCGTCACTACCTTCAAATTAGAGGCACTGCGATGGGCACCCGAATGGCGCCTTCATACGCCAATTGCTACCTTGGAGAATGGGAAAGACTCTTCCTCAACGTTCCACTCAGACCACTTTTGTGGCTGAGATACATCGACGATGTCTTCCTCATTTGGACGCATGGACCTGACTCTCTCCTTTCCTTTCTCTCGCGTCTCTCCTCCCATCCTTCACTGTCCTTCACCCACCAATCCTCTACCTCCCACATCACATTCCTGGATGTCGATCTTTATCTTCAAGACAGCCAAATCCGCACCTGTGTTCACATCAAACCCACCAACAGCCTCCAATACCTCCACTTTGATAGCTGCCATCCCCTTCATACCAAAACCTCTATCCCCTATGCACTTGCTCGTCGAGGATGGAGGCTTTGTTCCGATAGAGCATCCCTTCTAGAGTATTACTCTGTCCTCGAGGATGCTCTTCTCAAACGTGGTTACCCTCCAGTCTTGGTCCGCGAACAGATCCATAGGGCGATGACGCCTACCCACAATGGATCTCATCCTCACACACCCACTATTCCTGCATCTACCCCTCCACTCACTCTTACGACACTTTTCCTTCCTGGTATCCACGAAGCTCTCAAAACAATCCTTCATGCTGCCCACCCAATTCTTACCTCTTCCTCCCATCAGTCCCTCTTTATCAACCTTTTTGCCAATCCTCCGCTCCTCTCCTTCCGCCGGCCCCCAAATTTGGGAAATATCTTGTGGAGGAAGGAACTTCCCACTTCTACCACGCTTCTTGCAATAGGCTCCCACCCCTGCGGAAAACCTCGCTGCCTCACTTGCCCTATCCACCTACCATCATCTTCTTTCTCGAGTCCCTCCACCAACATCACCTACCCCATCACCTCCAGTAGCAACTGCACCACCCGTAACGTCATTTACCTCCTTACCTGCACCCTTTGTCCCGCGTTTTACGTAGTCCTCACCAGCAATCCGTTAAACATCCGAATGAACGGTCACCGGAATAGCGTTTCTCTCAGACGCCCCCTCCCAGTTGCATTACACGCTAATACCCATAATGTCCCCTTCAATAGTTGCTACAATGTTAGGATTATTCGCGCTTTACCCTATGACACTCCTGCCCCCCTTCTCCGACACTGGGAACTAGCACATATCCATCTTCTCGACTCTTTCTCTCCGCCTGGCCTCAACCTCCGCTAACCCTATTAGCTCCCTTACAATGTCTCCTTGTTACATTGTAGTTATTCGCACTTTCCCTTACCACACTCCCTCTTTATTGGCTATCCACCCCTCTTACTCCCCACCTCCTCCAATCATCAACCTTCCCACATCACCCTGTCATTCCCCGCCCAGTGTGTCACTTTACGTTACTCTTTCGCTGAAGAAGGGCATAGGCCCGATAAGCTTGCGTGTGTTTTTGTGTTCGTGTGTTTTACGTGTCTCTTCGACGCCCCCAGAAGCCTGCCAGCTTGGTCCTCAACTTGGTAAGTGTCCGCTGGGCTTTTTAATTATTTTATGAAATAAACAAACCTTTATTTCTGATTTAATCTGAATATATACAATGCAATCTTAGGATGACAAATGTGAACGCATTAAGAAAGTCAAATTCATACGGTTCTTGTACATAAGTTGGTAGAATATTGAAGTCAATGTACACATTAACTCCAGTTAAACATCATCAAAAGTAACACATTCAGAATTTTAAGAATCAACAGACTTCAATCGCACTCTGTCCAAGCGATAACACGTCCAATCTATCATTCTTATCTTGTCTACATCTACATGTTACCCTGCAATTCACCTAATTGATGGATGGCAGGGGGTGCAATGCACCAAACACTCCCTGAAGATTGTCTACCGCAGGTTGAAATTTTTTACTGTGATCTTGATAACACGAGATCACAATTGTCCTCGGAAAGAACGAGCCTAGATAACGTATCTTATCGTCACGGTCGTTTCTACCCATTCTACCAAATACTCCTACAACCTCGTCTTTTAAACATTCCGATCTATATTTCTCCAGAAGCCGCAATCTTGAGTTCAATCTGCGATCCTCCAGTGGTACCCAGTTCAAATCCTCAATAATGAGGTGACGTTTTCCTTATGTTCGTACTTTTGTTTTGCGAATCTGGCTGCTCTGCGCTGCACTCTTTCTAATTGAATTATAAGTCCCTTCTCGTACGGATCCCTTATGCATGAGGCGTATTCCACTTGCCAGTGATAAGTAACATGTTTCACATACTTTTTCTGTAGTGTTCCGCACTATTCGACCTATGGTGTGCATAAATTAAAACCTTTTAGTCTTTCCTTAAAAAAAACATGTTACTCCAACAACGGCTGCCATAGCCTGCAACTCTCGAGTTAAAGGAAAGTTTGACAAGGTCGTATGAACAAAAAAGGCTTCATGGGCATTAATACTTATTTTTGAAATAAAGAAGCTCCCAGTCGACCACTACTGAGCAACAAACTCTATATTAAACAAGTTAAAGCAACTCCTCCTCCTACTCTTCCCCTAATTACATCTCCCTATCTCTCTAGGTGATAACGCATACCTTGTGCCATTATTACCGTCCCTCGTTCCAACCTGCTTTATTCAACACGTCTCCCATCCTCTATGTCCCTCGCATCCCATTCACTCTTTTTCGTGTAGCGTTAATTTTATATTCCCTACGTCCCCGACCACTCTTCTCCGCCACTTCCTCTATTCGCACAATTTCAGCATTCTCTCTCTCTCTCTCTCTCTCTCTCTCTCTCCCCCTCTCTCTTATAATTACGCTGTATATACGAACTCTCCCACTGTACATACTCATTTATATTTAATGTTGTAGTTTTGTATTATCATATGTTCTAGGGTTTTCGCAGGTTTTACACACACCCCTTTTTAGTGGGTGTTTTCCTGCGTGGGTGTTACTCGGGAGGACATGTCTGTTTTTACCTAGGTTTTCCCCACAAACACAAATCTGTATTCAATTTTATCATTTTACTTTGTATGATTTAGGTACATAATGTTTATATAATGTATTTTGTTATACCTTATTTTATTCTTTTTCTTGTATTTATTATATTGACGAAGGGTTAAATGTAAGAATGGACCTTATGGTCTAAATTTCGCCCGAATAAAGACTATTATCTCTCCCTCCCCACCCCCCTCTCCCCCTCCCCCTCCCTCCCTCTCCCCCTCCCTCCCTCCCTCTCCCTCCCTCCCTCTCCCCCTCCCTCCCTCCCATCCTCCCTCTCCCCCTCCCTCCCTCTCATTCCCTCTCTCCCTCTCATTCCCTCTCTCCCTCCCCCTCCCTCCCTCCCCCCCTCCCTCCCCATCTCCATCCCCCTCTCCCTCTCTCCCTCTCTCCCTCTTTCCCTCTATCTCTCTCTCTCTCTCTCTTTCTCTTCCTCCACATATATCCCTCGACGCAACTTTTTTTTCGTCCTCTCAAAACCCTAATTTAAGCGACCTCCATCATTTGCTTACTTACCCACTTCCACATTATTACTCTTTCGGGAAAAAACATTTTTCCCTCCGCATCTTTAAGAAATATTTTTGTTGTTCTGTCGCTATCTTTCTTCTTGAAATTTCTGCCTTAAAACCAACGCAATCTCATCCTCTCGATCTCTCTTTCTCTCTCTCTCTCTCTTAGCTTCTTTCTGCAAATCCACACCTTCCTCCATTATTCTCCGCCGCATCTTAATCTCTGTAATTCCATTACCACCTCCCCTTCTCCACTCTCTCCTTCCTAGTGCGTGCCTCTTCGTCGAGATCATCCGCTTCCCTCAAGTTCTCCTTGCGTCACCCCGTTCTGTTTTGACCTCTGATGCTACTTAAAACTCTCGAAGTCTCCTTCTCTCGATAATGTCAGCTAATTTCTTTTTTAAATTTCCAATTCTCTCCGTATCGCCTCTTTCCAATTTACTCTTCTTATCAGCCCAAATATTTTATTTCACCTATCATCCAATTCAATTTACACTTCCATCACCACCGCGAACTTCCTGTTCACAGCACTTCTTCCTCATAATGCCATCCGTTTTCCTTTGTAATCATCTTCCCATCACCCATTTCCCATCCTCTTCACCCCCTTTACCATTTTTATCACTCCTTTACATTCCTTTCATGTCACTACTTTCCAAACCTCCTGATATCACCATCTTGATAATACCTCTTTTCTTCCCTATTTATGTCTCTCTTGACTATCCCTCCATTATCCCTTCTTTATTTCCACCGTCTTTTCACATCCATATTTGTATATCAACCAATATCTCTGTCTCGTATCGCCGCATTGTTTCCATCCTCCTATCGTTGCTTCCTTATCATCCTTCTCTCTCTCTCTCTGTTTCATTTTCGTCCCTCTCTCCTCTTTGTCTCTCCCTTTTCCTCCGTCACCCTCTCATCCCATCACTCTCTCCCGTCCAACATTTCAGGCCACAGGACCCCTTTATGGAGGGGGCAGGGCGCGGCCTGCGATTTGGGTTTCCATGAATCTTTGATGGCAGAGAGTCAACCTCCTCTCTTGCCCATCTCTCACTCTATCTCACTTACCAACCTACATATCCCCCTTCATCCTCCCCCCCCCCACGCCTCCCTCTCGGCAGTGTCTTCTGTCGCGACCTATTCACTCTCTCTCCCCAACCTCTGCACTTTTCCCCATTCCTCTCTCTTCTTCTCCTTTCCCCTCCCTTCCTCTCTTTCCCTCTCTCTCCCTTTCTCGCTCTCACTCTCTCCCTTACTCTATCTCTTCCACTCCCTCCCTTCATCTGCCTCCTCTCTCTCCATCTCACTACTCGTCTCCCTCTCTCTCTCTCTTTCCTTCTCTCTCTCCTTCCCTCTACCTCACTCCCTCTCTCTCAAACCTTCTTTACGTATTTCTCTCGCCCTCTATTCCTCTCCCTTCCTCTGTCTTTCTCCCTCTCTTTCTCCCCTCCTCTTTCCCTTCCTATCCCCCCATTCTCTCTCCCTTCCTCTCTCTCTCTTCATCTAGCTCCCTTTTTCTCTTCCCTCCTCTCCCTTCCTCCCCCTTTATCTCCCCCTTCCTCTCTCTCTCCCTCTTCTCTCTCCCTACCTCTCTCCCCTTCCTCTCTCTCCCCTTCCTCTCTTTGTCCCTTCCTCTATCTCTCCCTTCTCTCTCATTTCCTCTCTCTCCCCCTTTTCCCTCCCTCCATCTTTCCCACCATTCTTTTCTCTCTATCTCTCCATATCCTCCTCGTTCCCTTCTCTCCCTCATTCTCTCCTTCCCTATCGCTTCCATCGTTACTCCCTCCACTCCACTCTCTCTCGACCCCCCTAATTCACTCTCTATTTCCCCATCTCGTCTTCTCTCTCCCCTTCTATCCTACAACCCTCCCCCTCCTCCCTTTTCCGCCCCTTTTCTCTTCCTCTCTTGTCTATTCCATTTTCGTCCACATATATAACCCCGTCGGGGACGAAATCCTTACTCCGGACCACTTTTCCCGGACCTTCGTGATTTTCTCGCCCTACGACGATGCCGCCTTGATAAATCTCGGGCAGAGGGGATCCGACACGGCGATGGCAAGCACGTTCGTCGGCTTCCCTCTCGTACGTCCCTTCACTATATGCCTTTCTTCTCTGCCTCTTTCTCATAAAAAAGGAGAAATTCTCCCGCAGCCTTTAGCACTCCGAGACGACGTACATTTTTGCCGCTCCTGTACTCCTTTTCTCTTTCCGAAATTAAATCGTCGTGAAATGGAAAGCGTTGAAACGTCGGATCTGAGTATTTAGGTCTATCGCTATTTCTTTAAAAATATAATTTAAGTGCTGTATAACCTAAAAGCGATATGATTGCTTTTTCTCCGATCTTGTAGCTGGACGGAAAACTAACCGCATTATCCGCAGATGACTTTGATATCAGTTTTCTGTTCTTTTCTAAACAATCAACTCAAATGTATTCCCTCAATAAGACCATCCGTCTTACAAAAATATATCTGCTCTATTTTTAAAGCTAGAGAAAATAAATTTTTACTAAATGAAGTACTAACTTAGAGTGAGGTCTTCTTTAGTCCTTATGTCTATGTGTATGCAGGGGTCCATAACGAGCAGCATAATATGTTTTAAAACAACTTACGTCTCCTGCAACGTTTCAAACATAGGCATATGAATACATGGCGATACATTGCTTAAACAACAAACCTGTTTGAAATATTTTACATGGTAAAAAACAATTCATGGATCATTTCCAAGAATTGAGTTTTGTTAATTTCTCTAGATGATCCAATCAAATACAACGCGTTACAAATAATAGAGAGCGCTGTAAGTTTATGAATTAATAAAATTTCACTATATACATTGACAAATTTATCGTCGCAAAAGCAATTTTCCGGAATGGGCATGTTAACAAAATATATTTAATGAATTGCATTTTATGCCACGCAACAAGAGTAGAAAATCAAACTCCTAAAATAGTGTGTTAGCAGTCGTCATACGAATTTTTCTCCTTAATCATATACCCTGATTTAGGGTTTCCAAATTCCCGACATTTTTGAACCTTTGGGAATCGGGAACGGGAAATCGTATTTCCCGGGAATTCTCGGGAATTCCCGAAATCATCTTTTTTATTTAATTTTCGTAGATCACCAGTAATAATGACCTTAATAGTAACTGTTAATAAACAGAGCATCATTTTGGATAGGTTTCTGCTATATTTGAGGTTTTCTCAAAATATAAACAATGTAATGAATACAGACTTTATTATACCATACCTTATGGTACACAATACGTTTTTACATATATCGCGGAATGTATTAGCGTTCTCAATCTCATCTAAATATTTTAGTCATGAAATTAAACATTAACACAAAAACAAATGCAAAATACTATTCGTTTGAAAATTGAAATAATAATTCAAATAATTTTTATTTATCTTTTTTAAAATTAAACTTTAAGAGGCATAGAGCATTAATTGCCCTATCAGACAATCGTGATCTTTGCTTTGTAAAAAATATACCAGATGTGGAAAATTTCTTTCATTTTGTGTTGACGTTGGCCGAATTGTTATGAGTGCGTCTAAAAGCATCTTCAAGTTGGGGGTGAGAGAATGCGTTGCTTCATATAAGCTCATTTCCTTCCTTAGAAAAGCAAATATTTCGTCTGCTTGCATAGAATTAGGTTTTGATATCGAAATTGATATTGCTTTAGCCAATTCAAACTTCAAATCAGATTCCGATTTAATGTCAGAACCCTCTGCAAGGACATCCATTTTTTCTTCTTTTTGCACTTCTTCTGTTGTAAGTGTTCCTTTAAAAAGTCTTTCCATTAATGTCTTTGCCAATCGTGCAATTTCATTCTTGCTTGACAAGGCAAAAAATTCATCCTCTTCCATCTCACATAGGCAACTAACGTTGCTCAAGTACTTTGTGAGAGACACAAGACCTTTATTTCTACGTTTAACTAATTCAAATTTTATTTCCTTTAAAAGCATTTTGCTCATTGGAGAGTTATGTTTCTCTAAATTACTGAACAGGAACTTAAAAATTCCTTCACTTGTAAGAATATTAGCTTCTCTATTGTTTAAAGCCTCAACTGCTAATCGCACAGGTTGTAAGCAATTCAACATACCTCTCACAATTTCATAATATTCTTCTTTCCACAAGTGATCGAGTTTCAGCTCTCGTAAATGTGGCGATTTTTTTCCTCTCCTCCCTTTTTACTCCCGCACTTATACGATAGCACTTATCGCCGATATTCGTGATATCGCCGGACTGAAAGCCACACCCACGAACGCCACGCCACGGTCAACACGCCCTCCCGGGGTGCCTCTCTGCATTATATACCCTAATTACCCCTCACCTCTTTAACCTTCCCTCTTTCCCATGGTTATGCAAGAACAGTAGAAAAGCGACCAATCATCGAGAATAATTCAACCATTTCGAATTACCCGCCTGACGTCATTACCTCCCTCCTTCACCACCGGCGTCACGTGACAGCCCATTCCGATAGTGGCCTCCCGAGCGACGAGACGCACAGCGGAGCACCGAGAGGAGAAGTCGACGCAGGTGTGTGTCATTTCCATTCCAATTCTACCCGGCTGAGAGAGAAACTATTCAGTGTTGAGTGGACATTGACCTACCGGGAGCCGGAAGAGTGATAGTAACTATTGGATGTGATTTAACTGACATTAACTAAGTTTCGTTTCGAATCGCCTTCACCTATGAGGTGTATTTCTGTATTGTGGTATTCCTTAAATCTATTCAAATTTAACTTGTTGGATTGTTATATTTCTATATTCTATCTATATTTTGTCATTAGCACTTAGCACATCAGTGGATGTTTTTGCACCGAAAATTATAAAACAATCTTAATCGGATTTAGGATCTTTAAAAATCTCTCTATCATTCTCTCCAGTGTGTTCTAGCGTGTTTTACAGTCCAAAATGACTTCTAGTTCCCCTTTTTCACTCTTGATTATTTCTTGCAGCAAAAGAGAATTTCTTATTGGAGAATATTTAAACAGTTTTACAATTCTTCGTACACTGCTAATTGCCGAAGATACATCATCTTGCAAATCATACTGATCGGCTCGGGCCACATCATCTGATTAAGAGACTTGCTATCATCTTTCTCATAAATAAGTAAAGATGAAGACTACGGCGAAATTGATGTTAAATAGAATTAACTCCGTTACCGTAAAATTCAAAATTAGAGACACACGATGAAAAAAAGGGAGGGAGGAGGAAAGGCAGGAAAATGCAAAAGACAATAAAAATTATAAACTTACAGGTTTAGGGGTTGTTACTCCACGCCAGGGATCTGATGTCTCTCACACATTCACTCACTCAATCGCGCAAGCACTAATCCTAAAGGTGGAAAATGAAACGGGACCGGGTTTGCGAGAAATTACTCTGCGCCAGGGACCGAAAAAATCACACCATTGTTAGAAGGTTTGTGAGTCAGTACGACCGCGACAGGGACCTACTAAGCAACCACAAACACACGCACACGCCCCCTTTCACCTCTGTACCATGTAACGGCTGAACCTCTTTCCCTCCCTTTCACTTCAGCACATAAACATATAAATACTGCCTACAACACTCCCACCCCTCATTATACATCAGCTACTGATGATGACAGCATTGCTCTCGAAATACGTATTTAGTACGTTAACTCATTTTTAGAGATCTTGTGTACCTGTATACGAGTGCTTGCGTGTGTGACTGTTTTGTCTGTTAGGTCCTTGTCTTTGCCGGAAGGCACATAAACCTACAGGCCACTGTGTGCGATACTAGGTCCCTGGCGTGGTTTAATCTCCCGTAAACCTAGTTTTATTTCCCCGTTCCTTCCCCCTTTTTTCCTTTACCTCTTGGCGTTTACCTGTGCTTGTGTTTGTGGTTGCTTAGTAGGCCCCTGTCGCGGTCGTATTGACTCACAAACCTTCTAACAACGGTGTGATTTTTTGGGTCCCTGGCGCAGAGTAATTTCTCGCAAACCCGGTCCCGTTTCCTTTTCCACCTTTAGGATTAGTGTTTGCGCGATTGAGTGAGTGAATGTGTGAGTGACATCAGGTCCCTGGCGTGTAGTAACAACCCCTAAACCTGTAAGTTTATAATTTTTATTGTCTTTTGCATTTTCCTGCCTTTCCCCCCCTCCTTTCCTCGTCTGTCTCTAATTTGAATTTTACGGTCAAGGAGTTAATTCTATTTAACATCATCTTTCTCTTATTCAGAATCTGTATTGAATTCACTATCGCTGCTACATGTTCCTGTTGCTTCACCTTTCAACTTTTTAAAGTAAAATACTTTTGTCACAGCTAGATGTAGTGCATGATTGTAGCAGAACTGTTGAATAGACGGTGTTAATTTTCCGAATTTTTCCATAACAGCTGCGCCATCTCTAGTTGTTGCAACCACACCTGTTTCAAGTTTTAACAGAAAGTTTTCTAATCTTACCTGGAGTAAGAATAGCACTTTTTCCGCAGGACACTTTCCATTTCTTATTAAATTCAGGTTCAGTGAAGTCTCATTGCAGTATACATGAACATTTATGTATCTGCGATTCTTACAACTGGTCCACTCGTCTATTGAAATGTTCAGTTTTTTATTATCACATTTGAATACACCAAATTTCTGGATGTACAGTTGTTCCACTTTACTGTAATAATGATGTATTAGTGTCATAACTGAAGATGGACTTATTGGCAACTGCATTCCTTTGCTTGTGAAACTTTCCCTAATAAACTCACTTTTTGTGATAGTGTTGATTGATATTCCATCCAAGGCTGCTAGTTTGCTTACGGTCTCTTCTAAATCTAGTCCCTTGGTATACTGTAAAATTGTGGTTTGTCCCTTAGAAGATGAAGGCTTTGGCTCATCATTATTAATTTCAGTGTTTTTTCCTTTCCATTCCATGAATGTATTCTAGGTGCCTATGTAGACCAATGGTTTATGATGCTTTGCAATGCAAAGATTTGGAGCATATCTCACAACGAGCTGATTGATTTTCTTTATCTTTTCTAAAATATTCCCAACATTCATTATACTCTTTACTCATTGTGACGGTAATCTATAAAAAATTTTAAAAATGTGTTATTATTAAGAAATAAGAATTAATATAATTTATAAAGATCTGTATTGTGCAGCGAATATTCAAATACTAAAAAGTGCCATTAAACATTATGATGTGATATTGGAATAATATAATATAAGAAAATTCTAGCATGGTTAACAATACTACGCAGAATCAAGTGTGGAAATTACCAATATATTTCCATTCTTTTTTGTTTCTTATAAGATTACGTAAAACATACTACACGTTTAAACGGAGTAATGTATATTGTGTTTTTAAAAATGACTCACCGGTAGCAGCTGAGAGAGCCACGAACTCACGTCTATATCAAAATCATTAGCTGATCAACTGATCGGTTAAGCGACTGCTTCGCTTCCTGGCAAGTCTGTAATCTGCAGCGAATATTTAAATACTGAAAAGCGCTGTCAAACATATTTGTGTAATATTGGAATAATATAATAGCAATGTAAATTGTATTTAAAAATAGACTGACTTACCGATAGCAGCTGAGAGGGCCAAGAACACTCACATACGTCACGATCATCAGCTGCAAACAAACTGATCGAATGTATTTGACTTGGCAGAGCTAAAGTTAGCTGGCCATCTGACAGCTGATTCTGGTGTCGCGCGAGCATGTCTGGCGGCGTTCTTCTAAACTTTCCCTGGGGAGTTTCCCTGGGATTTTTTCCGGCAGTGGCAAGGTAACTTTTGGATCGCGATAATTAGGAAAATAATTAGGAAAAATTTCTAAGAGATACATTGCGAGTAGTGACGTTTATTTCCCATTGTGGGTACTTCCGAGTTCAAAGAGCAATTTTTCCCGTTTTCCCAATTTCCCGACCAATTTTTCTCGGGATTCGGGAACCGGGAAACCGTAAAAAATTCCCGAGAACGGGCGGGAAGGAAGGACTACCCTGATTGATAAGCAAATTACTATTTTAATGCAACTGTAGAATAAGCGGATTTAAAAGGCATTTAATATATTGTGCATTGGATAAACAAGGCTAATATGCGTATATAATTTGGTTCAATCACCCTTCGATCCAGAGGGTAGCACATGCTTAAACTAAGCCGCGTAGCTCCGACAGCTACACGGAAGCACAATCGGGCATTATTGAGCACGCGCGCGGCACGTAACGAGTAACGCCGTCGGCTTGTCGGGTGACTAAAGTTATTCCGGGTCGCGGAACACCAATTCGGTTCGCTCGATCAAATGGCTCCTCACTCCCTAAACGCAAGAAAAGGTGTGTGTGTGTGTGCATGTCTCCCTCATTCTCCTTATCTATTCATCTTACTGCTTATCTCTCTCTCTCTCTCTCCCTCCCTCTCTCTACGGTTAGCGCGCACATACGCATGCGCAGATGCACTTATAAACGCACGCCTGTCTAATCCCTAACGCGTCACCTGCAACTCTCCTCTTACCGGCTCTCACCCCCCCCCTCCTCCCATCCCCTCCCCCCTCTCTCTCGCTACGTCATGCCAAACCGCCGACCGAACCCAACCAAGGCAGCAAACGCAATCGCGCGTTCCGAATGCCACTCTCTCTCTCTCTCTCTAGGTTCATCCCTTTATCTGCATCGCTTCACGGGCGGAGATCGTTCGAATTTAACGCCTCGAGTCACGCGAACCGATATTGTTCCTCGGTTGGAACTGAAGAGCACGTCCTAAACAGGTAATGTCACCGAGCATAGATTTTTACTATTAAAATGCATTAAAAATCAACACGTTTGATGTACAGACGGATAAAGAATACATCTTTTTACGCTAGCAGTCCTTTTATAAGTATCTATTAAAAATTCCTTAACTTATATTCCATTTTAGGTGAATTATATTTGAAGACTCCAGTTTTGTAGCCGAATTGCGAATCTGGTTTTTCATAACCCTGTTTTGTCTATTGGAGATACCTGAGATTAGTACTTTTTTAAATGTGCTTCTTTTTGAATTCTTACACCCATAAAACGTGCTCGATGATTCTTTTGAAGTTTATGATAGATTTACGGAAAAGTAATTTGACTATAATTACTAGCTGCTAAAGAGTAATTTTGTGTGTCGGTAATATTAGCTATTGATGCAATTGCAGACACTTTGGTATCAATCGCAAGGCACAATAAATACAGGGTTTTTCCTGCTAATGTTCGAAATACAGAAGTTACTTGGGGACAATATCTAAACAAATGACGCCGAAGAAAACTTTTTGTATAACTATTTTTCGATAAGGAAAACTAAATGTTGATGTTCCTCAGGTCCTACGAATTTTCATATAAAGAGATTTTGTAAAAAATAATGTTTAGCATTCATTAACATTACTTTTAACAATACCCACTTTCGATCCCAGCTATAACACTATGAAAATATCGCATAAAGAGCAATATGTGAAAATTACGTTATAACTTTTTAATTAATAAAGTATCTCGAATTTTTCATTAAACATCGTCTCGGCTGTACAAATATCGGATAGCTTCGTAGTAACAAATCTTCTTTGCGCTTGACACATAACGGGTGTGTTACTAGCTAAAAAAAACTAGGATACATGCTAGCAATAGATCACATGTCCAACAGCTAATGACACAACATCAAAAATAAACTCACTAAACAGGTATTACATGGCGCGAAACCCAAAGCTTGCATACCTATCCCTTTAAAATTATGAACGAGCGTAACTTACGAGACCCGGTGAAAATATGATTTTTGGAGAAGTTAATATCTCGCAGAGATAAAAGGCTCTTTACTTGACAAACACCTGCCAAACAACTCTCCCTCCCCCCTCTCCTCCCTCCTCTCCCGTCCTCTCTACCCACTCTCCCCCCCTCCTCTCTCCCCACTCCTCTCTCCCCCCTCTCCGCCCCTCTTTCTCCCCTCCCTACCTCCCTCCCTCCGTCCCTCCCTCCCTCTCTCTCCCTCCCTCTCTCTCCCTCTCTCTCTCTCCCTCTCTCTCTCACTCTCTCCCCCTCTTCCTCCCCCTGTCCCTCTCCCCCTGTCCCTCTCCCCCTCTCCCTCCCCTTCTCTCCCTCCCCTTCTCTCTCTCCCGGTCCCCCTCTCTCTCTCTCCCCCTCCCCATCCCCCTCCCTCCCCCTCTCCCTACCCCTCCCCCTCTCCCTCTCTCTCTATCTCTCCAGATTCTAACATATCTCCTGTGTTTCCCCTTCTGACGGCCACCTCCATCCTTCGAAGCGATTAACGTTGAAACGGGTGGATGAAAGCATGACACGGACAAGCGATAACAAGCAGTTCTTGCTGACCAGTTTGTTGGGCAATCGATAATTTATCGGACCATCGCACGGTCGAATGCGAGTCAACCTCCATCCGAACAACTTCGACGTCGCACACACTTCTGCCGTACATATTTACGTGTACGCCATCGCGAATGATAGAAATTAGCGTTGGACAGATGGAAAAAATATTTAGTCCGGGATCAATTAATTCTCGCAGCGTTTTCATATTTCAGATCAATGTTTCTCTAGGCAAAATTTGCTCTATGAAATGAAAATTTTCTGTATATTCTAACATACATTTTCCCCTCCCTCACCCCTCCTCGCACCTCCTTTGCACGGTGCATGCGTTCCTGGAAAAAACCGTGCAAATCGGGACGGGCTTCTCCAATCGGAATACATGAAATATCCTATGAGCACCGTCGTGAGAGTTCAACATGCAACGACTTAGTTGCATTGAATTCAAATTTGCTTCCTTTATTCTGTCTTATAACTTCTTATAAGTGAAACATTAAATGATTTTTAGCCTACTTTCCAGAATGGAAATAGGTTTATAGTTTCGCCGTTGTTGTCTGCCTCTCTGTCCGTCCTCCCTATTGACTTTTGCATCGACAGACATGACCATAGGTGGAAATCTCCTGCTACTAGAGCCGAGCTCCCGAGGATAGTTTTTGTTGCGAATATTGAAAGTCCCGGGTTCGATTCCAGGAACTATCCTTCCCATTTAATCTGCATGGAAAATATGAAAATCATCGTTGGACTCGGATTCGGTATAGTCTAACTCAGGGGTGCCCATTACGTCGCCCGCGGGCTACCTCTCGCCCTTTAGGAGGGGCAGTGTCGCCCGCAGATGTATCCGGCCATTTAGCGTATATAGTAAAGAGCATGCGTTTCTAGGATAATATCTGCAGGTGGCATTTTCCATGGGAAACTCAATACAGAGAGAGTAGGTCATATATACGTGTCTCTGCGTATTTCCGTAACTCCCTTTTAAGAAAGAAGAAGAGAGCTGCTTCAGCGATTGTTCGATGTTAATATTCCCCGTGTCTAATCCATGGGGTGTTTTCTTGGTAAAGATTTTTCACGATCCCTCGGGTTTTCCCCTAATTTTGGGGCTACTGTTCCATATGCTTTCACTCCTCCGTATGAATCGAACCTTGCACTCTGGCAGTCGTTCTCTGAAACTTGACGAGGAAAGATCACACCGTTTTCGTGGCTTTGGCGGTATTTTACCCTGCCCTTTGTGAGAGGTTAGTAAATTTCATTTTTTATGTATATTGCATTAAAAACGAGCCTATATGTATCTTAACAATCTTCACTTAAAATTGAAGGCGAATTAAGAATTAATACAAATTTGTTATTTATAGTAAAACATTTCGGTGGCTGCAAAAACACGTGTTACTCAGCAGATGAGGAAAGGACATAAATCGAGTGGATTAAGTCTAAATTTTTCTCTGTATACATATTTATTTATTCTTTGATTTCGAGAGAACATTTAGCACAGCGATTCTTTTAATAGAGAGGTTGTCGTGGCATTGCATTTATTTTAAGCCTTGGCTTAATTTTGCTTTATTATCTTATGTTGAAAATTCTGTTGTGTCCAAAACTAAATTCTTTGGTACAACACGGATAACGAATACACCTCCATATAGTTTCTCATAGTAGAAGTCGCTGTTGACGAAACCTGGTGCA
Organism: Tanypteryx hageni; assembly: GCA_028673005.1. NCBI lineage: Eukaryota > Metazoa > Arthropoda > Insecta > Odonata > Petaluridae > Tanypteryx > Tanypteryx hageni. The sequence continues at coordinate 2,330,421 of CM054118.1, read as the reverse complement.
GTAATACCCCGATTTACGTTGCCCCCATTTGCGTTGATTCGAATTTATGTCACCAATAACTTGATACCTCTGTACCGATTTGTGTTGATTTGCTTCGAAGTTACGTCTTCGTCCCAAATTTAACCGGAATAAGTCCGAAAAATCTCAGATTTTTCAGTTTTCAGCTTCCTAAATCGGGTAATGAATTACTATACTTAATTTAATATAAAATTTTAAAACATCTAAACAAGAACAATTACGATTACGAATCACAAATGAATCGGTTGGTAGTCGATAACCGAAAATATTGGTTTTGAAAATTCCCGATTGTAACAATCTCTTATCGTTTGTCCAAAAGATTTGTTGTGGCGTTCGGTAGTTCTGTATATTGTGAAATTTTGGAGAAATATTCTTAACTCTTGGCAATCCTAGTCAGTTGTCGGATAGAAAAAATGGAACTTTTACCGAGCACCGGAAAAGGCAAAAAGTCTTTATAATGACTTAACAGAGAATGGGAAAATGACACCTCCCGAAAACTCGGCCAAAAAGCAGATTTAAATGGACAAATATTTTTTTAAATCCCCTATTTTCTGAATAAGTATATATACCTTTTAATTTATTCAAACGTTTTATCACATCTTATGATGGTGTTAATTGCATTATAGTTATGGGCGCCTTCATTTGAACTGATTAATAGCTGAAAGTTTTGATAACTTGCATGCACCGCCCCTTGTTGCATTGATTCTTATGGTAAACTCGTTTCGATATATGGTGATTTGATTTACGTCGTGATTTTCAGGAACGTATCCTCGATGTAAATCGGCGTATTACTGTACAATGTTTATTAACCTGAAAATCGTTAAGTCAACCTTGTAGTATTTGGTCACGATTCTGGTAAAATTGTAGTTTTATGTTGTGCGATTAAAACGAAATCAAGCAATGCAATGAGAGCTTGCAATAATGGATTCATAGGTAAGGCAGATCCTCAGTTTCCAAAATTCCAATCCTACCCTGTATTATACTTTAACAAATTCTGTGCGGAAAGTCGGCAAAAATGCAAGAGGTAATGGGACTTGTCTTAAAAATTATCAACTCGATCAGGGCTAAAGCTTCGCAGCTGCGCCTATTTAGAACTTTTCTAGAATACGTACATTCAGAATATAGTGATTTACCAATACATTCTGCAGTTTGCTGGCTAAGTAAGCGGCGTGTATTAGAAAGGTTTCTGGAACTTATATCAGAAATTAAGTTTTTTAAATAAAAGGGGAGATGTCTAGAAAGAACTTGTTGATGTTGATTGGATTTTGGATTTGGCTTTTCTAAAAGACATTACAATTTTATTGAACAAATTAAATTTGGAGCTTCACGGAAAAAATAAAAACGTGGACGAAATTATAAGCTTCGTGAATACCTTTAAAAGTAAGTTACATCTACATCTACAGTTTACCCTGCAAGCCACCGCAAGGGTGTGTGGCAGGGGGTGCATTAACACCAAGTGGGAAAACTCCAAAATTAGGTCTGGGTTTATGCCCCTACGCGAGGTTACTTTTGATCGCAAGTTTTATTCTGCTCAGCTATATATAGGGAAAAATGAGCCTTTGTATCTCTCCGTTCTACAGGCTATCTCTCTCTTATTTTACGAGGATGGTCCATTCTACCGATATAGGTGGGAGTTCTTATTATTTCTTCGACGTCGCTGGAGAAAGTACACGTTCTAAATCTTTCAAGAAGTTTTAACCTAGCACGTAATCGGCGCTCAGTTAGTGATTCCCATCCTAAGTCCTGTATCAAGCCTGTAACGCTTTTATTTCTATCATAACAATTTTTGACGAATCTAGCAGCTTTTCGCTGCACTTTCTCTAACTCGGTGATTAATCCTTTTTCGTACGGATTCCATATGCTCGACGCATACTCTTACTAAAGAAAAGTAATATGTCTCTTTGACTTTTTATTCGCTTTTACCTACTATCCGTTTGATGAATCCTAGTTTCTGCTTAGCTTTCCCGGATATATTTCATATGTGTGTGTCCCACGAGAGGTTACTTGTTAAAACGACACCTAATTTTTTGAGGGATTCGGCTAATTTTATATGTACGCCTTCTATACTGTAATTCATCGCCTCAATTTCTTTGCTTCTCCAGAATCTCATGACGGAACACTTACCTAAGTTCAGCTCTAACTGCCTCTCTTTACACCACTCGAAAATTGCGTGTAGGTCGTTAGAAAGTAATGCTTGATCAGCAGGACTGTTAATCTCTCAGTAAACTACCTTATCATCCGCGAATAACTTGATTTTTCTTGTAATAACATTATCTAAGTCATTTATGTATATAAGGAATAATAGGGGACCGATGACACTTCCCTGTGGAACGCCGGAGGCCACGCTGACCGAATTTGATTTAAATTACTATTTGTTTCCGATCATTTAGAAAGTCCCTGATCCACTCGATTATCTTTCGACTTATTCCACAGGCTTGTAATTTTTTCAATAACTTAGTATGAGGGACTTTATCGAATGCCTTCTTGAAGTCAAGAAAAGCCGCGTCTGAGTCTTTCGATCACCGGATCGTAGTATATCATGTGCAAACAGAGCGAGCTGAGTTTCACAAGATCTTGCCTTACTAAAACCGTGCTGATTATTTACTGAGCAAGTCCTGGCTATCTAAGACGTCCATCACAGAACTAACGATTATGTACTCTAGAATCTTGCAAGATATTGAGGTTAGCGAAATCGGCCTGTAGTTTTCTCGGTCGTATTTTTTCCCGCCTTTATGTAGCGGAGTTATAAACGCTAATTTCCATTCCTTAGGTATAACGCCATGACTAAGTGACTTACTGAAAACTGTTTTGAGATAAGGTGTTAATTCTAACGCTAATTCCTTTATTACTCTAGCTGATATCTCTTCCGGTCCCGGGGATTTGTTTGCATTGCTGATTTTGAGCTGTTCTGCTATCCCTTTCGCTGATATAAGTATATCGTTCATCTTCTCTTCGCTTGGTTCGGGTGGATCGTCCTTCCCTTTCTCCACTTCGGTCGTAAATACGCTTTGAAAAAATGAGTTTAACAAGTTTTCTTTATCAATGCTATCGTAAACTACCTCTCCCTTTTCGTTTCTTAATGGTGCTACCGTTGGGCGTCGATCTTGAACTTTTCTAACATAAGACCAAAAGATTTTGGGATTTTCGTTTAGATGTTCACAGAGAATCTTTTTCTTGAAATTCATTAATGCCTTGCGCATAATCTTTTTATTCCAAGTCCGACAATTTCTGTACTTGTTTTAAATTGTATTTATTACCTCCTGTGACGTATTATTTTTGGCGCATTTAAGTTTCGAGTGAAGCTTTCTATGTCGCCTGAAAGCACATCTAACCTGCCGATTATACCACCTAGGTTCTCCATTATCGGTAATATATTTACTTGGTATGTACGTATTTTTACCTGTTCTAATTACTGATAAGAAAGCTTTCCAAGTTTCCTCAACGTTCTTCGTGCTTGCTAATTTTCTGAAAGTTGCGTAATCTTTAATAAGTTTCTCTTTAAAGTCCGCAAAGTTAGCATTTTTAAATATGTACACTTTTCGCTTAGGCTTGCGATACTTTACGAAGAGAAGAGAACTCGAACTGCTCGGTGATCGCTGATTCCTTCTTCAATAACTACTTCAGAAACTCGTTCAGGGATATTAGTTGCTATTAAGTCTAATATATTGTCCTCTCTCGTGGGTTCTCTGACTACCTGGATAAGGGAATGTTTATTGAAGATGTCTATTAGTGCTTCGCATGACTCACGATTTCTACCGGGTGGTGTGAAGCTGCAACTGCGCCAATTTATCGAGGGTAGATTGAAGTCTCCCCCTACTATAATAAGACTTTTGCTATTTTTCATCTGTATTGAGCTGATATGGGCCTCTAGCTCATATATTTATTCTGCTTCTGCACCTGGCGGCCTATAGCATGCACATACGTAGATGTTTCCTAAACCCCCCCCCCCTGCTGATTGTACACCAAATGCTTTCTATTGTTTTCCGTAAACTCAATTGGCGAACTGATAAGCGTGTCCTTCACCGCTATAAAAACTCCACTTCCGTTCCTATTTACCCTATATCGTCTGTGAATATTATATTTATATAAATTTCTCGGTCGTGTATATCCGAAGTTAGCCAGCTCTCTGTGCCTATCACTATATCTGCCTCAGTTTCCTCTTATAAATTCTGAAATTCTGCTGTCTTATTCCTGATACTACGGCAGTTTATATTTAAAATTGTTAATGAGTCGCTTTCGGGCCGCTTCTGAATTTTTTCTGTGTTATAGATGGTGCGACTTTTAAGAGCGGCGTTATCATTGCCATTGTTAGCGCAGAGTTTATTGAGTCCCAACGGCGACCTAGTTATTGACCTACTATCCGAGTTAATAAAGTTATTCTGATAATTAGTGCAGTTATTTGATGACACCGAAATTGACCTACTCACTGGCCTACTCTCTAATCTAAAAAAGCTCTACAGTGCTCGTAGACTCTACCACCTACCTTCTGGGCTGCCACGGCAGTATAGTGAACTCCCAATCGGTTCAGGGGCACCCTACACGATTCGAGAGCCGGCCCGAGTTCCACGAAATCTACTCTCATGCTCTTGCAAAACTTCCCGAGTCTCCGATTCAAGCCGATCACTCGGCTCCAAACCGTCGAACCCCGGTCGGTCCGCGGGACCATGCTGCATACGGTCAGGCGCATGTCGATACCCATGGCCCGTCGGAGTCGGTGAACCTCAGGGCATAGATCCCCGAAGGAGTCCGATATCTTCTCAGAACCCCGATCTTCTGCGTCATTGGTGCCTACATGCGCCACTATCCGCAGCTTGGAGCATCCCGTGCCACTTGCCGCCGCCCGAACCGCCTTCGTCACCTGTGGCACTGTTCCGTCTGAAATACACCAGGAGAACACCCGCTCATCTCCCTTCCGGCGGGCCCTTTCCCTTACAAGTAATAATTTCTCAATTAAATAAGAATAATGTAAAATATTTTAAATATTTAACAAAAGAAATTACTAAGTAAGTGAAAATTAATTGTTACTGAAATCATAAATTTACGTTGGTTTATTAGTAAAATTATAAACAATTTGAAGAGCGTTTTCAAGATTTTAGAGAGCTGGAACCCGTTGCTACATTTTGTTCAAATCCGTTTTCCATAACCGACATTGAAGATATTTCAAGCAAAATAAAAGATATGTTTAACATAAATGAAACAGACCTGGAAGATGAAATCATTATGTTGCAAAATAATATAGAGTTGAAAGCAGGGTATAACGATTCAACCTTTTGGAAACTTGTTTCATCTGATAAGTTTCCGAATATAAAATATATTGAATTAATTTTTAATGCGTATTTTCATTCCACTTATGCGAATCGATATTTTCTAATATGAACTTAATTAAATCAAAAACTAGAAATGCACTCATTGTCAGTAATGAACATCTCGAAGATTGTATACGTCTCTCGGATTCGAGTTACATCCCCAATTACCATTCACTAGCTGAAGATATGCAGTGTAAACGTTCCCATTATCGCGGAAATCAAGATAAAATTTAAATAAATTACTTAGTTATATATTTTGTTAAATTTAAAAATTTTTAGATAATAAATACATTTTACGGTAAATTTGTAGTCTAATACATTCTTACGATCCATTTTTATATATTGAAAAAATAAGTAGCCCAGCTTACCAGGCTGAAATTGCCCCATGATATGAAAAGGTTTGATCACCCCTGGTTCAACCTATACACGCGTTATTTTGCCACAAAAATACGCGTGATCAATTTATTTTTCCGTTCGAATGTATTTGTTATATTTTATAACACTAAATTACGAAACTTGGGAACACAAAGACCAACTCATCCGCGGTGATTTTAAAGTTATTAAAGCCAATATAAATATTAAATAAATATTATGTGGAAAGTAGGCATCATAAGTTCCGTTGGGATCATCTTGTTATTGCTCGAAGACTGTTCCGAAGCTGTGCTTCAGTGAAGTCGATGGCCGTGCAATTGTAGGCATTTCTTTAAAAGGAAAGTCGTGCTAAACCTGTAAGGTGCAAAGCTAAACCGTGCAGTTCGAGGGGAGAGCGTATTTGAAGACAAAAGAAATCGGGGCAACAAACGCTGCACAAACTTTCTCACATTCCTACGTTTCTATTTCATACAATAACGACACTGGTTATTACAATATATATAGTGGCAGTTTGATGCGAAGCAACAATGCTGCTTCTGTTAGTGGGAATAGCAGCAATAGTTGTGCGTAAAACTCGCTATGTTGTAATGTCATTTAACGCTATGTACTACTTATAATATAAATTACGTAGTAACGTTTATGACATTACATACGAACCTATTTTAATCAAAATCCAACCGACACCGCTCATGAATAAATTATGAATAAATTTGTAAATATTGTCAAGAATAAACTATTCTCCATTTTTTCCCTATGCGATTAATTAATTTCTACGAGGCTTTCATTCTAGGTGATATCTTAAGTAAATATGAAAGTTAATTGGTTTTGTTCAAACGTTTAGCCCCTAGAGCCGCGCATTGACGACAAACAACAGACAGAGAGAACTGTAAGAATCACTTCGGACAAAAAACATGCATATCCATCGAAATCTCGAAATTTTTCACCATCGCCATTCGTTTTCTACGTACACACTTTGTATGTGAGAATATACTAACTCACAGACACGAACACAAATTACATTTTACACTACTATCCTGCAAGCCGCCAACAGTTTTTTGCAGGGGTGGATAAAACATATACCTACTCTGGTTAAAGTAGTGGTGAGCAATCTCTGGATCGCGTCCTCGAAAGCGTTTTATGCGACCCGCGAAGTTATGATTCAAAAGAGATTTAACAAAATCTGTATCGTATGCATTAAAATTAAGGCAACAAAATACTTGATATTGAAATGTTAACCCTGAAATCCTAGTCTAGACTTGATTTGTATACTTATACGACACCTTATAATCTCTAGGGAACGTTCGATTTATAGTCAAATCTGGCCCGCCGACAGTGGCGGATTATCGCACAGGCGTATGAGGCGTATGCCTCGGGCCCCACATGCCCAGGGGCCCCCAAACCGACAAAAAAATCCGCTTATCGTCTTTCATTTATCTTCGCAACGCAGCCTTTGAATTTTCCTTCATGACTTTACGTGTAACCACGATTCGTCTTCCAAGTAGAGTCGATCTGGGTTCGATTCGATAAAAATCCGACCATCTACGAGTCAACTCCTGTGTGTAATCGCCGCTTAAGAGCTGTGGACACCAGTGGAGGATTTAGGGGGGGTCGCACATGGCGCGCGCCAGGGGCCCCGTGAAGTATGGGACCCCGTGAAATATGGGGCCCCGTTACGTCTTGCAGTGCTTCTCAACTTGGGTTACGCGGAACCATAGGGTTCCTCGAAAATGGGGGAAAATTCAAGATTTCCCTAAAGTTACCCTAAATCTTGAATTTCTCCCTCACACCCATTGTCAGTGGCAAATTTAAGAGGGGTCGGTCTTGACGTGTGACGGGCTCCTTGAAGTGAGGGGCCCGAAAAATTGCTCGTGTATATAATCTCAGAAATATTAAACGTCTTTATTTTAAAACCAGTGGAACCTCTCTATGATTCAATAGAAAAACGATTGTTAAGAGGTGTCACAAAAGAGGGTAGTTGTTAGGAGCGTTTTCACTATATATTTAGATTGCAGGCCCCCCGACTGCTTAGCGCCAGGGGCCCCCAAATATTTAGCGCCAGGGGCCCCAGAAGGCGTAAATCCGCCACTGCCCGCCGAAGCATTGGCAATTGGCAACGCGGCCCGCGAGGTAGAAAAGGTTGCCCACCACTGCAGTGCACTGAATTAAAGCCTCTGTCGGGCTCTCTCTTATTACATCTGGGGAAAATGATCTGCATAACTGTGGGTACAACTATGACTCAAAAATCCACAATGAACTCAAACAGCTCCCACCTGTATAAAATTTCGCTATTCTTCATTGTCTGGCATGTCAAGTCTCTTAAAAGCTCTAATACGCATGCAAACTATCGATAATTGCCCTTTACACAACGCTAGGCCATTCCGAGGTCCCAAAACAAAACCTCCACAAAAGGGCTCCTGACTGCGCAGCAGAATTCAACGATAGGACGGATTAGCGAAAAATATTCGATTTTCCTTCGTACTCGAGGAGGCATCCCAGCAGGGCTCTAGATTAGAGTCCTCGAACCCTGTCTGAAGATGGTATAACGCGGGGGTGTGCAAAATACGTCCCGCGGGCCACGTCAGGCCCCCGGGATCATTTTATGTGGCCCGCAATGCCATTATGAGAGTGAACCGTGGCATGCAATACATATCATTTCGCATTTTTTGGTCAAAATCATTACCGGAAAACCTTTTCCAACGACGCAATCGCGCTAACATTTGTATTATTAACTACCGTGATTTCCCATCAAATATGGCGGGTATAAGAATATAGGCCCTTACCATTCTTCCTCCTTTTCTCTCTTCCTCTCTCCCATTCTCATCTACTCGGAAATCTTGTTTAAAATAGCATTTCAGTCAGTCATAAATAGTTATCGATTCTCCCGCTCTTTTATAAAGGCTTTTTAAGACCGGCACCACAGTCGAGCGTGACAGGATTAGCAAGCTATACAATTTTTCGTTTTCACCAATACCTTAAGTAAATTCCGATGTGAAACCTAATGTGGCCCGCCGATGCATTTTAATCTGTTAATGCGGCCCGCCACCTATAAAATTTTTGCCCGCCCATCTCTGCTATGACGCATCTGACTTGCTCCCTACTGAACGTATTGTTACTGAGTTAGTGTAACTCCTAAGAACTTCTACTCACCCGACATATTTTAGGTTTTACATTCATGATTTAAAAAAACATCGATTTCAGAAAAGTTACTTCTTCATTAACTTGAACAAAAAAGAAAAATGCGAAAACTTTTTGGGGTGAGACATAACCGTCTTCTCTTGATTTGCGAAAAACCCTTCCCCCCGACCAATTCTCTCTTACAAACTTCCCGAAAACTTTTCTCCGGAAAATCTGCGGTTCTTCCTTCGCGCGCGCAATCACTCGCATTCAAAAAAAATAAAGGAGGAACCCGCGAGAGAGCGCGATATCCTAGGAAACGCCGAAGAGAAAATAGATAAAAATAAACAAACGGAACAAAGATGCTTCCCTTACTTCCGCACGCCAAGACAACTCCCAAAAACTAAATCTAATTGACGCATTGACTCCTTCGCTCGGATGGATTTATAACACCATACCCATCTTCCCTTTGCCGTCTTTCCTAGGCATTCCTCGATAAATTTCGAGAGAAAGAGAGAGGAGGGGAAAGAATAAAAAGGGGCTTGATTGCGGTTAGAGAGCGAAAGACCCAGAAACAGATGTCGTAATAAAGAAGGCGCGGGAAAGAAAAGGGTATGAGAATTACTGCGAGTAAGAAAAAGATGTGTGCGTAAAAGAAGAAGAGGAGGAAGAAGGCACAACACGAAAACGGATCTGCGTTAAAACGGGGACGTTTCCTTTTCTAAGTGCAGCGCTGTTTTGAGGTGAAGACTGTTTTTGTGCCGCTTTTAAAATCCGTTTAACTTATTGATTATTAAAATTAACAAACGATGACGCTTTCCGATCTGCGCCAGCTGTCGGAGAAACTCCATTCCATTCTGCTGTTCAGCGAGGAAATGATCTCTTGGGAAAGTTTGCATTGTTTGTTGGAATTTCTGTTCGGTGTTTATATATCTTGTTTGCGCCAATAGCAGCACCTCTATTACAGGCATAAAGTGGCTGAACATCAGGGTTACCAAAATAAATTTGAAATTGTCGCTAAATCCACCCTAAAAAGTAGCTAAAAGTCGCTAAACTCAAAGAAATGGCACTAAAAAGTCGTTAAAAATAAAAAGTACATAAACACTTCAAAATAACTCTTATTATAAATAATTGGTAAACCTATCTTCTTTTTTATAAATGAATAACAATTAAGATAATATTAATTGATTAATATAAATCTGGTAGAATTTGTAAAATTAATTTCATTTACAAGTTAAGCTTTTAAAATAAAATGAAAAAAATCTGAGGTGGCCACCACATAACTTTCTCCACACCTGTAATATTCCAAATGGGTTACATGATAATAAATATTTTACGGAACTGGTAGCAAATTTTAAAGACTTTAAAAAGAACAGAAATAAAATCCAATCATAGCCTTCTGATATTGGATATAGCCACGAAACTCCAACAATTAAAATTAAAAGGAGCGTTACTAAGACGTACTATGCGTAAAGTATTTACAATAGTCGCCGGTATATGGCGTGGTTGTGGCAGCTAAAAAATTTAGTTTTTGAGATATCTCTTAAACAATGCATATGGGAAAATATTTCAAACAAAGGTTGTAGAAAATTAAATTTACTACAAATTTTATTTCGATACTTTTTACATTCATCAAATATTTTTTAAATGGATGTGACAAGAGTTAACACCCACTTCCGGTTGGCCGATTTTTACCACAAACTAATCAACTCTTGTCCCTTTAATGAAAATGTCAAATATAAACTTTTGCGATGACATGATTAATAGTTGTTGAGTTAGAGCACCCACAAACCTTTTATCACACACACAAACATAATCGAGAAAATGGTCAAAACGTGTTCATGGGACCTCAAACGTGTATATCCGTTGAAATCTCGAAACCGATTATTTTATGAAAACAATAATTGCCCCTATACTACGTATGGTGAAAGTAATAAAATATATTAGAAATTCACCATAAAAAAGTACTACATTAACGCTTCATATATAAGTCACATTCGGATAACTCTTCACCACTTATATGACTACTTTTGGTTTCATCTTTAGGTAAATCCTCATATGCATCAGTGGAACCAATTTTGCTTATTACACTTACGGGCAGTTCGTAATTGCAGCAACATTTCCCATGCCTTCTTAAATCATATCTAATGGCCAAAATTGCCTTTCAAGTTTTGACACATCCTGTTTCTTTAATTTTGATTTTACAATGCCCATGACATTAAATTGACGTTAAACAGCATTTGAGTGAGGTAATGTGAGTACAATTAAAGTTAGATTTGAAATATCCTCAGAAATATTTTCACCAGTTGAATCCCGGCAGCTAGCGGTTTCCGGTCAAGTTTAAACGTATCTGAGGTTTCCGTTTTTTCCACTGAAAGTCAGTACCAGTCAGAATTGTTGAATCTTCTACAAACATTTTTGCTAGATTAAGTATTTCTGGTTTCGTATGTTTCAAACATTCACTTGCACTCAAACAAGACATTGACTGCAAAGCAGTAGAATTCTCTAGCAACCTTCGTCGAAGTTCTTTTATAAGTGAAACTAGAAAATTATGACATCTTTCACGGTTTACTTCATCAGATAATTTGCACTCTGATATTTCTTTTTCAAATTCATATCCTAAAGATGAGAATCCAGTCGAATTGCAGTTTCAGTACTTTCTGAAATATTGATCTTTGAAACTTTAGGATATAATTTAAATGTACCAAATCATTGAGTAACTTAGTGGGATCATTCACTTTGGTTTCAAAAATAACATAAAAACAGAACAACGGCTGATGCGCTGATAATATATAATAACAAATAATTGCAATTTTTTTAGAATAAATTTGATGAGGCAGACGTTCAGTATTCATTAAAAGCAAAATCTACTTAGTATTTAATATTCTAATAAAAAGTCGATATCTAATTTCTACATTGAGAGGAATACCTTCTTTCATTTTTAATGGAAATCAAATTTTCTGTCATTTTGACAGCGTTTTATAAAAATAACCTTCAACGTAAATTACAAAGTTAGTCTAATATATTTAAAAATATACGTAACTGGGGAAATAACTTGGAAAATTATTTAAAGATTTATGAAAAACATGTATATTTTGATAAACCTACCATAAAGGTGATTCATTTGATTTGTGCTGAATATTCACGTACAGTCACTTTCAAAAGTCGATCGGCAAAATGAGCGGCGCCACTTGCGCCCTTTCCAGAAATCGTATTTCAACTCTCGCATAACTTGAATATTCCATGACGACCAGGAATTACAAATACACTCAATCTTCGTATTAGCCTAAAGTCTTGAAGTACTTTCAAATATTAGGTTTCACGCGTTTAAAGATATCACAAATCGAGGAAATTCACGTTTCAATCTTAGTCGCCATATGTAGTTAGTGTCGTTTGTATTAAATACATTTTAACTTTTCGAAGACAATGACTGCGGCTGTACCCAGTTCGAATCTTATGACAGCTCACCAGAGAGAACCACAACAGCTGCGAAGTTGCAGTTGGTATAAAAAGCTTATTAAATCACAGCAAATTTTTAAGCATCCCCTTCAAATAATGATAAGGCTCCGGGGATCGAATTCTGGTGCAATATTAATAATGGCTTTTAACAGAAATTTTATGAGTGCATAAACTATGTAACTATCAACCCTAATCAACAAGAATGTATGGTGGCGTAGTGGTAGCGAGTCGGATTTGAAAGATGAAGATATTGCGATCAAACTTTTGGATGATTATTTTAGTATTCAACCATTCACTTACTTTTTCGCGATGAAACTTTCCATGCAAATTATTTTTGAATGTGCGCCGTGTTTTTATGTAGAGACACGTGATTTTGTTTACAATCTTCAATCTCTCTCCCGTTTGTTCGGATGTGGCGAGTGCGGTGACTTGAGGATTCTTCTCCAAGAAACAGCTGTATAAATGGAGCCGTCGAATTGCACTGTTCTATTTCACTAGCATCACTTTTTGTTTTCTGAAACCACCTTCTGATTCAGTCGTTGGCTGATCGCAGTGAAAATGGAACGTCGAGGTAACGCCACTATTATCTCAGCTGAGAGAGGACGAATGATAGGCTTGATTTTTGCAGGCAAAACTGTTAGTCAGGTAGCAAGGGAAATGAACATTCACAGAAGTACGGTATATAATTGGCTGAGAAGACAGAGAGAAGGTGATGATTCTCCCGAATCAAAGCAGAAGAGCGGTAGATCACGGTGTACAAGTAGGGAGGAAAATAGTGCATTGAGGCGAACTTTGGTGGACAACCCTTTGTCACACGGAGGGTTGAAACATCTTCACCGAAATTTGAATTTAAACTACAGCTACTCCACCACAAGGCGCCGAATACACGATGGAGGAGTTCGTCATTACCAACTGGCAAAACAACCATCTATGACAGACTCTCAGAGGATTGCTCGAAGGGAGTTCTCGGAATCTTATAGATATATCGATGACGCATTCTGAGACGACGTATTTTCCGACGAGAAAACTTTTAGGAGTAACCAGCTAGATAAATTGGAACTCTGGTGGCCAAGAAATACCAGGTAAATATCGAATTTCATTACTAGTAGATAAAGTGCAAATGTTTATGTTAACATTTTCCAATATAATATTTCTATTGTGTGTATTTTTTAAAGATACGAACAGCGCCGCATTATCCAAAAAAATAACCCTGGGCATATTAGCATGAGTTTCTGGGGAGCGATGTCGGCAGCTGGTCCAAGGCCTTTGGTGAGGACACCATCTAGAATGACTTCTGTCGATTACCTCGAAATTTTGAGGGGGGAATTGACTCCCTTTTCTAGATGAGGTTGTTCCTCCAGGTGAGGAAGTAGTGTTCGTCCAGGACAATTGTCCTATTCATAAGGCCAATACTACCAAGCGCTTCTTCGAGGAAAGCCCAAGAATTTCCGCCCTGCCGTGGCCTTCTAACTCACCCGATCTCAACCCCATAGAGAATCTGTGGGGTATCATGGTAAAATAATGGGATTATGCCGGTGATAGAAGAGAGGCGGCTTTGGAAGCCCACGTCCGGGAAGTGTGGGAAAGCTTCAGCCGTCGTCTGACAATAATTCAAAATTTCGTAGACTCCATGGGGGCAAAAATTATGTCTGTGATTGAAAACGATGGCAATCCTACAAAATATTAAAATATTATGATTTCATGTTTGTATCTTCATTTCTAAGTCCAGAGTTTCCCACCATTTCTGAATCCTTGGATAAAAAAAATTATATTTACGAGAAGTTTTCATATTAATTTCTGTTTACGTACTCCGACGAGTATCATTCTCTCTGCAGTGCCAATTCTATTTTGAGGGTAAGCGCCAATTGAATGACACACACAATGTACTTTCTTCTCCCAAAAATACCGTTATTTTTTATCCACGGAAGGAAATGAACTGGCGAGTTATTCCGGGGTGTGATGATCCGAGAAAGCCAATACATTCAGATTCCCCATTGGACTCTAGCCCACGGTTCTACCGCAGTATGTGTGTTAGCGCGATCTTTCCAAGTAGGATATTGTAAAGCTCGCGCGTACGGACACCAAAAAGATTTCTCTTTAGAAATTGAAGTGAAAATATTCTTTAGTATAATGCCGACGTGAAGTTTATTTCGCATAGAATGAAATTGAATATACTACTAGTAAATTATTACCTATACATACAAGCCGATTCCGTATGCCCGTTTCCGGGCTCTAGACCTTTTCCCCGACCTCCTAAAAAGTCGATCATTTTCAAGATGTAGAAACTTCTCCTCTCCTATGCAAAAATCTTAAAACTTGAAAATTCGAGTTCAAGGCTCCACAAAATAATAAAATATCATTTAACTGCTGTAGATATTAACAAATATATATACGGTTTCTTAGAATGTGAATCAAAAGTTTCAATTGGTGTAGAAGTTAGCGTGCTTCATTAATATGAGGGAAACCAGGTATCGAGTCTCTCTTGAGGCGCTTTTTATTTCATCATTTTTATTTTTCCGTTACTTTAGAGAGAATAAAACTTCACATGAAATTATTCATCCGAAGTATTGGATGTCCTTTCTCACTATCTCATCCATATATATTTTCCGTCATTTTTGTCGGGTTAACACCTAGTCATTACATAAACAGTAAGCAGTTCTCCGAAACCAGAAAATAAACACGCACATGCTTCTAGAGAGGCATAGCCCACATCCATTATTGAAACCAAAGTTTCCTTAAGGATGTGGGTTGAGTCACATTTGGTCTTTCCTCCAGACCAAAACATTAGGAAGACGACTGGCCTTCATTCGATTTCTCTCTGCGGCCAAGCGAAGGAAATCTGCGGCCTTTTCTTCTCCCCCCCCCCGTTATTTTGAAATATATGCTTTAATGTTTGATATATGTAAAATTATATTGGTATACAGGTTGTAGAAAATTTAATTTTCTACAAGAACTGTTTGAAACATTTCTCCGTATAATGCATTATTTAAGCGATATCTTAAATACCAAATATTTTAGCTGCCACCACCACAACACCTACCGACGTCTATTGTTAACATTTGACGCTTAGTTACGTCTTAGTAACGCTCTTTTATAGTTACTTAATAGTTAGAGCTGCGTGGCTATATCATACATCAGAAGGCTATGGTTTGAGTTTATTCCTGTATAGAGGATACGGGGAGAGAGGGGTCACGTGATGCTGGTGACAAACGGCTTGCGTGAAGACTTTCCGGAGAAAGGAGGGGAATGAGAAAGAGGGGAATAAGGCAGAAGAGTATGAGAAAAAGGGGAATGAGAAAGAGGGGAATGATAAAGAAGGGAATGAGAAAGAGGGGAATGAAAAAGAGGGGAATGAAAAAGAGGGGAATGGGAAAGAGGGAGATGAGAAAGAGGGGAATGGGAAAGAGGGGAATGAGAAAGGGGAATGAGAAAGGGAAAGGGAAAGAAGGGAATGGGAAAGAGGTGAATGGGAAAGAGGGGAATGGGAAAGAGATGAATGGGAAAGACGGGAATGGGAAAAAAGGGAATGGGAAATATAATGAGATAGAAGGGGATGGGAAAGAGAGGAATTGGAAAGAGGGGAATGAGAAAGAGGGGAATGAGAAAGAGGGGAATGAGAAAGAGGGGAATGGGAAGGAGTGTAATGGGAAAGAGGGGAATGGGGAAGAGGTGAATGGGAAATAGGGGAATGGGAAAGAGGGGGAATGGGAAAGAGGGGGATGAGAAAAAGGGGAATGGGAAGGAGGGGAATGGGAAGGAGGGGAATGGGAAGGAGGGGTAGGGAGAAAGAGGGAAATGGGAAAGAGGGGAATGATAAGAGGGGAATGAGAAAGGGAATGGAAAAGGGAATGGGAAAGAGGGGAATGGGAAAGAGGGGAATGGGAAAGAGGGGAATGGGAAAGAGATGAATGGGAAAGAGGGGGATGGGAAAGACGGGAATGGGAAAAAAGGGAATGGAAAATATGAGAAAGAAGGAAATGGGAAAGAGGGGAATGAGAAAGAGGGGAATGAGAAAGAAGGGAATGGGAAATATAATGAAATAGAAGGGAATGGGAAAGAGGGGAATGGGAAAGAGGGGGAAGAGAAAGAGGGGAAAGAGAAAGGTGAAAGAGAAAGAGGGGAATGGGAAAGAGGGGAATGAGAAAGATGGCAATGACAAAGAGGTGAATGGGAAAGAGAGAAATGGGAAAGATGGAAATGGGAAAGATGGGAATGGGAAAGAAGGGAATGGGAAAGAGAGGAATGTAAAAGAGAGGAATGAGAAAGAGGGGAATGGGAAAAAATGGGAATGGAAAAGATGAGAATGGAAAAGAGGGGAATGAGAAAGAGGGGAATTGGAATGAGGGGAATTGGAAAGGGGAGAATGATAAAGAGTGGAATGATAAAGAGGGGAATGGAAAAGTGAGGAATGGGAAAGATAATGATAAAGAGGGGAACGGAAAGACGGGAATGGGAAAGAGGAGAATGGGAAAGAAGGGAATGGGAAAGAAGGGAATGGGAAAGAGGGGAATGGGGAAGAGGGGAATGGGAAAGATAATGATAAAGAGGGGAATGGGAAAGAGGCGTTGGTGGAAAACAAAGGCTTCTTCCGAAGATGGAGAAGTTTATTGAAGAGATGGAAAAAGAGAATAGTGGAAGAGTGTTGTGGAACAGTGCGTTGTTAGGTGCGGAGCCATAAGTTGCAGACCAGATGGTGGAAGGAGAAAATGGAGGTAAATTACGAAAGAAGAGGATGGATGGAGAGAAGGAAGAGAGATCGAAAGGTTGAGGGAGAGATAGGGGGAGCGATGGGAAAAGGGTGAGCAACGGAGATTGGGGAAAAGATAGGGAGGTGAGAGAGGGGACTGAAGAGAGGGGGGAGAGAGAGAGGAGAGAGAAGGAAGAGAGAGATAATGGAGAGAGAGAGAATGGAGAGAGAGAACGGAGAGAGGGAAGGGAGAAAGAAGGAGGGAGCGAGGGGGGAGAGTGAGAGGAAAGATAGGGACAGGAGAGAGAGAGGGGGTGTATATAGGAGGAGAGATAGGGAGAGGAGAGAGACAGAGAGGGGGAAAGGTTTGGAGTGGGGAGTGGAGAGAGAAGGGAGAAAGAGTAAGGGAGAGGGAGGGGGGAAAGATAGGTAGGTGAGAGAGGGGGTGAATATAGGAGGGAGAGAGATAGCTAGATACGCGATAGATATGCGAGAGAGGAGTAGAGAGAGAAGGGAGAGAGAGAGGGAGGGTGAGAGACGAAGGGAAGGCAGGAGACATAGCGAAGCGAGTGGAGTGATGAGGTTTTATGGGGTGTATTGAGTCATGGAGCAAAATAAAGTGGAAAGGGAGAGGGTGTGCTCGCGGATGGGTTGAGCAAGGGAAAAGGAGTTAGAAGTGAAGCGATATAAGAGTAAATGGATAGGGTGGAGAGAGGAGGGAGAGAGAATGCCGAGAAAAGATGAGTGGAGTGTCAAATGGAAGTGCAAAAGTGATGAAATGGAAGAGTGGAGGAAAGGAGAATCATGAAAAGATAGGAGAGCGTGAGAAATGGGGATTTCAGAGTGACACCGTGAAGCATAGAGAATGTAAGGGGGAAAAGCCCGAAAAGGGGATGAAATAGAAAAAACAGGAGAGGGAAACGGAAAAGAATTGTGAGGACGAACATAATAGAGTGTAGGAGAGAAAGGACTCTAAAAGAATAGAAAATGGAGCGCACGATCAGGGAATAAAACAGTACAATTTGAATATCACGGTGGGGAGAGAGAGAACAGGGTATAACGAAAAATGAGACTGAGATATGTCAAGAACAATGCTAAAAAGAAAAACTAATTAAAAAAGAGGCGAAATAAATAGAAAATGGAATGCCGAATAGAAGAATCCCATCTAGGAGAGCGATTAGATAAAGATTGAAGTATAAGATAGAGAATCGCCTTCCTTTAAGACAAGCAGTAGAACGATTTCTGAGGACCCTCCGGAATTCAAATATGTAAGAAAGCGATAATATTCTAGTATTTGCACGCAGTAGTAAGACGAACTCTGCCATATTAAAAAAAACAAAGCAATTGGAGTTCTCCTACCTTACTTATGGAGGAATGTGGTGAGCCTCCCATAACACTGAAAAACACCTTCAAAAACTCGATTCCCTGTGTATAGAAATTATCGTCAAAAAGTTTTGTAATCTTTATTTATCAGCGCCTGTAGCGGAAGCAGTTAAATAACCGAAAATTCTAATTCGTTAAAATTAATAAATTATCTTCTTAAGCCAAGCTTCCACGGAAGACACTTTTCAAGAATATCAAAGAAAAAGCTATATAAACGCAAAGTAATCCAATCGGGAAAATTCTTAAGTATACTTTCCATAATTTACGCAGAAAGAACGAAAGTTTAAGGCTACCTAATACAATAAAAATAACGACGGATGGAATTATAATGACATAAGAACAAAAGTTCAAAGCAGTGGTTCCCAACCTGGGTGCCGCGGAAAACTGGGGCGCCGCAGCTGATTTTTAGAGGTGCCGCAATAAAACTAGTTTTGTAAATAAATCAACGATTTGGATGATTTTTCAGGTAACTAGGGCATTAATTTTATCTCTAATAAATTGATTATAGTGGAGTACCAACGAATGAATATTTTCAAACATTGTAATACTCGTTTGTGAAAATATAAAAACACTGTTTGAAGAATGTTATGTCGCGAAATTCTGTTTATCTTTGAAAGGACGCCACGCCTACAAAAAGGTTGAGAACCACTGGTATAAAGAAAGATGCGCGAAAGATATCGAAAGGTAAAAATAAAAACCGCTATGATGCTGATACGATTTTTAACCAATAAATGTTATAAAATAAAATTTGATAATAGAAGATATTACAGGATATATAATTTAATATTAACTTTTATACCAAAACGCTTCAGAATAATAATATGCCCAATCATAACGAGTACGTAAAAAAGGAAAATAGTGGCAGCAAATTCTTCCTATGCGACATTATAACTATCGTTTTAAAATTATTTATTCTCATGATTTCCCCAAAACTTAATGACACTCGTAATTTAATTCATTTTCGACAACATTTCATGAATTGCGACGCTGTCAGTGTTACAATGGATCCTTAGGACGTCAAAAGATATTCATATATTTTTCTAAAAATGTCATAAAATTGCACATTGATTTAACTTTTCCGAAGGAAAAATGACAATGCCTATTTGAGTCTATTAAAGTAAATAGTCACGTTCACGTGCCAATATAACTATCTAGACCAGTGGTTCTCAGAGAAAAATTCGTCGTGGCTGCAGACGCAGCCACTTGACATTTGGTGGTAGCCGAATTGTTAAATTTAGGGTCTAAGTGGTATCTGGGATTCTAAGTAAAGCACCTACGAAAATTAAATTAACTTTATAATGGCAAAAATATTTAAAAATCAAAACAACTACATATGCGTAAAAATGCGAGAAAAATATATTTACAAATTCTTAAAAGGAAAATTGACTAAACTTCGTCTTTCCAAAGCAATTCGCATTGCCGCCTACAAATTTCGATTAGCGAGTTTGCTTCGAGACCCGTTTTTCACGGAATGCTTTAAAATGTAATTTTGCTGGTGGCTGCATTAAAATTCTCTGGTGGCCGCACTTGAGTATCATTGATCTAGACCGATTTCTAAACGGTAGAGTTATTGTGTATATACACACACATACAAGCATGCCTATTCGTATTTATATGTATACACACTTGTGGTAAACGAAAGACTGGAACTTTCAGAAAGTTAGTCGAAAAACTACGTTTGATTGCAAAGGTGAATCACACGGGAAATAAAAATTCCTTGGGATTGCAGGAAAACGAAAAAAAAATAGCAAATAATTCAACACGGAGAATAGAGCGAGAAAAAGAAAAAGAG
This sequence comes from Tanypteryx hageni, assembly GCA_028673005.1. NCBI lineage: Eukaryota > Metazoa > Arthropoda > Insecta > Odonata > Petaluridae > Tanypteryx > Tanypteryx hageni. The sequence goes on along the minus strand of CM054118.1, from coordinate 2,310,290 downwards.
GGGAGAAAATGGCGGCAGAGGAAACGAGAGGGGAAAAAGAGATTGGGATCCGGGGAGTGTTTTCGAAACGTATGGAGATTGAGGTGGTTCCTGAGAGAGAGAGAACAAATATATATTCGAGATAAAATGCAACCTCTTTCGATGCAAAGATCTCGGATATAAAGGGAGGATATATAAAGCGAGATAGAAGGCTTTAAATGGGCTTACGGGCCAGAGTGTGGAGGAAAGAGATATTGCGGTTGCAGGTGCGAAAACATTCTTATATCCAGGTGAAGAAACTTCCGAAGCCTCGAGGAGAGAACTTTTATTCGCACAAATGATTTATACGGCGCGAGAGGATAGGTCTAATTGCGGTAACGCGCTCCAACGATTTCCGCTAAACTCGTCTCTTTTATCTTGTAAGAGAATTATCGAGCTCCTCTTATGGCTGGAAATTTTTTAAGACTGAGCACTTTAAAATAACAAAAAATGCAAAATAATGTACTTATTTCAGGTATATCTAATAACATGGTTATGAAAAACCAGGGCAGAGTTCTTTTAGAACCTACCTTCGGTGAATCACCATTGATAACTGCTGCATTGTAGCCAAATAGAACGTCTGGTTTTTTGCAACCTTACTGTAGTTATTGGAGATACCTGAGACAAGTACTTTTTTCAATCTTTTGATTTTAAGTGCTTATTCTTGAAATCTTTTAGCCTCCGTGAAAAAAGTGAGAACGTCCACAACGATCATTTATTTAAAATTTAGTACGGTGTAACCACGATAGAACGAGTAAGGCATAAAACGTGAATTTCATTACAGCAAGCGAAAACATCGTCAATAATTTCTTTACGTAACAAATACGGAATTTAAATTTCAGATATTACGAGTACTTGTTAAAACGAGTACTTTCGGGTATGTGTGCGTGCGTGCGTACGAACGAATGTATGTATGTTTGTTCTTTATACGTTTTTACACCGTTTAAGATTTCGAATTCAAATGGTTCATGGGCCATCCTATGGACCAAAGGAAGAACTTTGTCTAGGTTTTCAGACCGTGGGGTCTCTTATACCCCATATAATTTCCATAAGAATGCATGGAAAATGGTGTGGATAAACCCCAAAATGCCATGCAGTCCTTCACTGGTGTGGATATTAATATACCTAAATATTAACTTATCATCACGGAAAATGACTTATTTTACGCACGAAAGACTGAGTATTATAATTATGTTCATATTATATCATATTACATGTTAAATCGCTAGAAATTCTCCTTTAATCGCAAATTTTATCGGTTTAGATGGCCATTTTCTAGGAGGCAACTAAGCTAAATTTCTTAATTGTTGTCCTCTTCGCGTAAAGATTAATGCAACGAAAATCCACGTCATGGCGCGCCGTAGAGATAGAATAGTCAACACCAAGATAAAGGATACAAAAGGATTCATGCCTAAATATAGTCTATGAATATTTTAAAGTGAGTCAAATGATTTTTAAGGAATATTAGAGCATTGTTATCTTTTACCATTACAATTTATCGCAACATAAATCGATACATATACTTACATTTGTTCGGTAACCAAAATGTTGTTTATTGCTTACGTTTTGGCTAATAGTATCGACTTAATCCATATAATTTTATTGCTGCTTTAAAGGCTTAGGTGCATCTATCCATGTGAATATTAAGTAAGACGTTAATGCGTAATTAAATTAATGGTAAATCTTTTCAATACAATACATAAAATATTAAATGTTAATGTTAACATCGCTCGCGTAATTAAGGAGTGTTTGGTTAAGTTTGGATCTTTTTTGTGGCCCTACCCAACATCAAAAGTAAGTAAATTTCAAAATTTATAGTATTATTTTTATTGTAATATGACATCAAATGTGATATATCAATCAAAATAATAAAAATTGTTCGCTACCTACTTAAAAGAAAACTCTTTTACCCAGCGAAGTAGGGTGTTTTAACTAGTATCTTATATTTAAGCGCAGTTACCACTCACATCATCTTTTCTTTTAACCTTGGATCATTATGGCCTTTCTCCACTCACCCCCTTCCCGACCCAAGGGATCATATTTTTCTTTTTCCGAAACTCCTGCAGGCAGGAGATGAATCTCGACGAGGGAATCGATACGAAAATAAAACATCTTAACCGTCGACAGAAATGTAAGCGGGAGGATCTTATTGAGCGATAAATTAAGAGTAGATGGGACCGGTTGTTCGGTAACCATGGCAATTCATGAAACTTTCATGGATGTAGTTTTTCACTGTTAAATCGTTCGAAAGGATTTTTCTCGACGACCCGGTGAATGATGGCCTCCATCATCGCAAAAGGGTGCGTTTCTTTTGTGATTGATTATATCGGTCGGTGATTGATAAAGAATCCCATCTGAGGGCACTTATTGGCCGCTTATACTCGATGATATGGAGGCAATAATGGGTTAAAAACGATCTAAAAATGAGGAAAGCTGTCGTTTCGGTCACAAACGAGAGCGGTGCACGGTTAAAATGCACATCTAATGCGCAGATAAGACGTTGCCATCGCTTAAAACAGCTCTGGCCAAGACGTTTTCCTAGCGAAGAAAAATATTAGGGTAATTCGGATGTAAATAATTTTGTTAAATAAATGTTATCGCGACAATTTCCGGTTATTATTACCAGAGGATACTTTTATAATGGCGGAATTCCAAAACATTGAGAATGGCAAACATATTTTATCCTGTTTCTATGCAATACTCATATCTTGGAATTATAATGAAGTTATAGTCAGAAATCATATCTCCTTCTAGAGATCTTTTCAATGCTACTCGGAAAATTTGGGCATTTTGTGACAGCCATTCATTCACACGGAACCAGAAATATCCTTTAGTTATAAATTCAAGCTATATATAATCAAGGAAATATTACTTATCTGACCATCCGTATGTAAAACCAAATTTCTATTTCTACGTATATGAAAATATATCAAAAATATAAAATCGAAGAAGAATACATTATTTTGATCAAAAAATTTTTTTTCCTAATATGGCGAAGATACGATCGATCAAGGATTATCTGGTTTCTTATCTCAACTGACAGTCGCACGAACCGATTATAAACCAATGATGGAGATCTCGCTTTTTTACGTTAATTATTCAGCATTTTTCTCCCTGCATGTCTCAGGCATAAATAGCTCACCTTTTATTTTCCCTCCAACACTCAAACAAACCTAACTAGCGTCTTTCCTTCATGAACCTGTTGCTTTGACCATCTTAGAGCCTTTGGATTCTTTGCTTTCTCTTATTTGATAGTGATGTTTTTTATCACTATACTTAACTGCCATGAATTATACGCTTTTCCCGCTATTTTAGGAAACATTGAGCTAGATCAAAGTGACACTAATCTGTGCCGTACCAATCAAGGCGATACTGAAATGTCTCACTCAACGTTTTCCAAGTATTAAAAAATATATTCTTATGCAGCACTGGTTGCCATTAATTTTTGTCAAAAATTATATTGCAAATAGCAAACTTTAGCATTTAAAAGTATAAATTAATATTTACAATGCATAACCGAATACATCCTTTTCGGTTTTAACGCCTGCAATTTTTTCTTTATATGACCAGCAATGCATTTCTGTAGCATAACATGTAATATTCAAGGCACTCGCATAGCTGCACATTCATACGCTTCTTACGTAAGGTTGTCAACTCGTGAGTTGATTCCGGGAGATTTCCGCTCCATGAGAAGGAAATTTCGAGCGAATCGGGAGAAGTTTCCCAAAGTTAAAAAAAAACGCTTATGCGAACCATGAAACCTGTGTACTTATATTGATGAGAAAACATATAACGAACAGTTAATCTTAATTTTATCTTTTACTTTCTCCGTATTCGTAGTACAGAGAAAGTAGTTTTCGTGAAAAAACCGAGTTCGAGATTTTAACGAAAGTACACGGTCCCCTGAACACGTTTTGACTATTTTCTCATTGATGTCGTTGTGTATATGGGCGATAGTATTTTTCTGAGCGCTCTAACTCATAAACTAATGGTCGGAGAAACACAAAATTTTATATTTGTAATTTTTATTATAATTTTTGGGTGAAATCGGTTAACGGGCATTGGATCTTCATTAATATCGATGTTACTTATTATAAATGTTATATAAAATATTATTCTCTAAAATTTTTGTATTTGACAAATTTTCATAGAACGTATTTTTTAGAAGAAATTTAATTTTTTCGTAATTTCCTAATAAACAGGATAACACGTCCGGGAAATAAGTTATAACAGAATTTAACGGAACAGGAAAAGGTGCATTTTTTATTGGCATTTTAAAATTATTTGCAATAATTGTATGAATTTGGCACTTGAAGCATAGGACGCATGAATCAATAATATTTCACTTTCGTACCATCGATTTTTGAATCCGTTTCGGTTCTGGTTACAAATTCGTTTTGAACGCGGAAATTCGACGTTATATTCTGGTAAAAAGTTTTGTTCGTCATGATGAATTGCATTGTTGCGGATTTCTTTTCTCTTTTAATTCTCTTATGTCTGATTTCCCTACGAACATATCCTTTATTTACTAATTAATATTAATTACAATATTATTATGATTAAATAATATAATAATTAATGCGATATACTACAGATAAAATCAGATTTTTATAGTACTGTATGGACGCTAGCCTCCATATTCAATCAATGTAAATATAAAGCTGCATGAGACCCACCCAGCCCCTTGGTAATATTGCAAATTTTTCAATAGCATGGTTACATATTTGAATGCAAACTGCATGGCGATCACCATGTTTAGTGAAAACGGGAGAAAACGGCCTCAATCCGGGAGTCGGGAGAATTTCTGAAATCTTGCCCTATTCCGGGAGACTCCCGGTGAATCCAGGAGGGTTGGAATTCCTACTCTTATGCCAATAACAATTACTAAAAGTAAGCATTCATGAAACGATGAAACAGCATCGTTGGTACACAACATAACAGTGATACGTTCGAGTCGGTACTAGTTCAACCTTACTCGGTAAGCATGAGAAATTAACCGATGTACCGACCGACATTTTAAAGCCAAATGTACTTTGAATTTAATACGCAGGAAACATTATAAATGTAAACTATGGAAAATTGTTACTTACTACTATTATTTGAGAGATTGCATCGCCAATAATTAGTTTTCAGGTATTACTTTTCATTCATAAGTTAGAAACTATTTATTTTGTTTTACTAGTTCCATTAAAGAAACATTAAAAGAATAAAAAAGCCATTAAGCGAAAAAATGTACGAATTTTTAAGTCGACTTTAGCGATAATTGTCGTCACATAAAAACATACTGGAAACAAAATAATCACATAAAAAACCTCGAGTCATTCTCTCTGTATTTAACTAAATAATTCACAAATTTGAACCGCAGTATCGTATTCGCGGGGAGAGAATAACAACACCGAAACGGCATTAAGTATTTCTCCCAAACAGACGTTCACCGCGAGGTCAGATGAATGAAAACCTCAAGAGCCCACTTTCACAGCGCCTGAACCCTTCGAGGATATCCGGAAAGATCTTCGGGGAATCACTTAGGAAAAGAAAACACGCCTGAGGAAAGGAAAAGGCGGACGGATTAAAATAGAAGTGATGGGGTAAAAGGGTAAAGAGCGAAGGTATCGAATGAAAAGAGAAATAAAGAGTCAGAGGAAAAACAGCCTAGTGGAGAGGAGAGAGTACTACAGCCTAGTGGAGAGGAGAGAGCATTAAGTAAAAATCCCATGGGTCCTAGTGGTCCTCTGGGGAACCCCCCCTCTAAAAAAAATCAAACATGCGGCAAATGGAATAGGAGGGAGACAACCGGATACAGAAGAAACGATTCGAGTTAAACGGGAGGACGGAATAAGGGGTTGAACGTTAAAGAGAGAGAGGCTGAGCAGGAATGAGGGCGAAGAAGGAACATTGGGAGAATACGGAAAGCAAAAGAGGCTGTTTGCGTCAGATAAGGAGCCCTCCTTAGAAGGATATAAAAGGGATCGGTGTAAGAGGAGAGGTGGGATGGGGATGAAGACTCTCTTTCCCCTTTTCTTCCGAGTCTCAGAAGTTCCCAAGTCTTAAAAGAGGGCGTGAAGAAGATAGCGGCGAGTAAGCGCCAACCACCTTTATGGTCGGCAGTAGGTACGGAAGAAGGAGAGGGGGTTAAAAATGAAAGGAGTTTATCCTTTAGAGGAAGGAAGTGAGTGTCGGAGATAAAGGGACGACACGGACGGGGGAGGGGAAAGGCGATCCGAGATCCTTCGAATGGGAATGGGTACAACGCTAAGGCGCGTCCGAAAAGAGAGGAAGGAAAAGGACGCGGCCAAAGGGGCGAAGGAATTCCCACGTTAGGTAGGAGGAGGAGGACATGCGGAAAGGACGGCATGACGGGCAATGAGGAAGCCGAGATAAAATCCCGGAGGACAGCGGCGACGGCGCACCGTCACTCTTTTGTTTTCGCAGCACGGAAAAGTTTCTCCGGCGATGCGTCTTCCATCCACGTGGTAATTACAAGCGAAAATAACGTGATCGGAAGCGTAAGTGCGTCTCGTCGTTATTCGCCGCCATTAATTCCCCCTCGGAATGAGAATATATCAAATTTAAAATCTCTGAATAATTCGCCGACGTTTTTTTTTATTTCTCAAATACAAATAAAAATCCCCGTAATGATCTATCGACCACCAAACTCGAACATTCACCGTTAGAGGGCTCAGATAAGGCTTGGTGAAGTGAGGAGATAAAGGCTGTTTAAAAAAACGAAAATGGAAAATCGAGATTTGTAGAGAGCGTCGGCTGACAAATCGAGAGGAAAGATTACCGAACGAAAAATATCTTTTAAGAGGGTGGTAAAGATGAAAGTACAAGGGGATGAATAAGGGAACAGAATCTATAAATTAAAACAAAAAATGGAAAAATAAAACATTCTGACAGTAGATACTAATTAAGTGAAATACAAGGAAATGAGAAAAATGAAAATTAGGATAAAATATAAACGTAAACATTACCCGAGAATAATGTATGAGAAAGATGAGATGTGGCTTTCGACTTTAAAACACTTTAATATGAAATATTGATGGAAAACAAAGGAAGTGTATACAGAGTAACTATAAGATAGAAAAAAGAAGTACATACAATGCATGGAAGCAGAGAAAATTTGGTTTAAAAAATAAAGTAATATTTGCGAAAGCAAAGAAAATTCAACCGAAATCCGTTAAAAAGATAGTAAAAAATCGCAGAAAGAAATACTGTTTACCAATATGCAAATAATGTAAGTTAAATAAAGTTGATTCCATTGCCTTCCAATCATACCCAATGTAAACACGTGCAGAAACAGCCCAGAAAGGTAAAAGGCTAAACAAAACAACATATAACACATCCATATTTTTAATCTTTCATATTATTGCAAAAATATTTCCAACCGCACATAAACATTCCATTTTACAATTATGAAAATATCACATCGTGTTAAAATGTGTTTTTGGGAAAAAATTTACTTTTATTCCCCTTTGGAAGATTTGGTAAGAACATATATACAGAAAACGTATATGGTTCTGAAACTATTTACATGAATAATCCACCCAGGAATGGCAGCAGTAACGTTTAAAAAGGCTTGTTTGGTCGAATGAACCGTCCCCTTATCGTCTTTCTTGACTTACATTTTTACGAAAAGAAAATGTTTATTTATAGATAAAGCCAGGATAATATCAAATAAAGGAAGGTTGTGAAGTAAATAACTGCCTGAAGAGATCATTAGAAGAAGAAGAAAAAGGCAGAGGGAATAAAGTGGAAGGAAAAGAGAGACAAGACGGACGACCGTACAAAAAGAAGACACAAAACGTTTGAATGGGATTAAAAAGGATAAAGGGGAAAGAAAAGAGACGCTCTTAGCAAAGAAGGGGGGAAAGGGAGAAGCGGATAAGTCTACGCACGGCACACAAAAGGCATCGCCCGGAGATTTTCTTTTGTTTTCGCCGGTAAGATGGCCGCTCTCTCCACCCCCACTCCTTTTAATTCTTGATGCCCGTTTATTTGTTCCGCCGAAATACGAAGCGATTTCTTCTTCCATTTTTTAATTCCCAATACAATCCTACAAAGGTGAACAAGGGCTTTTTTATGGTGACCGACAAAAAGATCCCGTTTTTATTTATTCCGAAAAATTGAGAAGTGGGAGGCAGAGACATGGCATTTTTACATCAAATATGGTATAAATTCAAAGTTCATAATGGGCGATTTTTAAAACGTTTCTGAATACTACGCTGTATTTCACTTCTGAAGGGTCATTGAAGATAAATAATAAGTAGCACATTTTTTCAAAAGATCATTGCCGATCCTACAACCAAAGAACATGTAAGGCATCACCGACTTTAATGTTGCCTGTAAGTCCAGCTGAAGAATATCGGTCACGATTTCCGTTTCTTAACACGCCAAGCAATTTGCTGCCGAGGTTATTTTAAACGCACTCATGCATTTCATTGTTTTTTCTGATTAGGGAACTCGAAAACATGAAAAAACTCGAACCCCATAATTTGTTTTTCCAATGCAATTCGCTCAATCTTCGACATTAAAGCATCATCAAATTCCGAAATATTTACGGCTGAATTTGATTGGTATGTAGCTATCAAAGGCAACTTTATTGCTTCTTATTGTTATTAATTCATAATATTGAATGGGTAATTTCCAGAACTATTAAAAAACAAACTATTCATCGTGATTAACTTTAAAATTACTGAAAGATATGTAAAGCTGTCCCACAGAACACGAGACCCACACACATGAAAATTACAAATTTATTCAGAGTAAAATATACCGGTAAAAACGTTATCGTAATTCGTTACATATTTTTGTTCATTTTCATGAATAATAAAAGGCAAATTTAATTTGATTTTCTTCAACTCAGAGCGCCTGAAACGATACAATATACTCTGATTTTGAATATTATATGCAAAAGTTATAAACTACATAAACCCATAACAACGAGTAAAATTATATCAGAAATTTTTATACGAAATGTTACAATATTTACTTGCATAAATTTTATACTGTTTATGACTAAATTATATTAAATCGATAAAACGTCAACAGAGTGAAAGAAAAAATCATTTGCAATACTGCGAATCATACGAAATTACAAGAATTTTGGAGCCTATTTCGAAGAGGTTTCCGATAAATTTTCATCACTGCAATTTGAGCACTCCATCGGGTCAACGGAGTTTTTTTTAACATGCTGAATTACCAGGACAAAGAATTTCATTGTCTCCTATCGTCGCTCAAAAGTTTCAACTCGATGAAAGAGAAAATATAAAATAACCCCGCAAAAGCTTTTTTCTCCTTCTTCGGTGACTGGGAGAGAGATTTTTTCTTCGGGAGAAAGAAAACTTTCTATATCCTAGTAGCAAAAAGGGATAAAGAAAGAAAGAAGAGAGACAGATATAGACCTGCCTTTATTTCAATGAGCGATTAGGCGAGTAGGTGAAGGAAAAATAATGATAATAAAATGGTAATTTGGGATAAAACGGGTTAAAAGGCGGAGACGAGATTTACTAAAGAAGGGACGACCTTTAGGACTAAAAATAACGAGATATGAATGGGCGAGAGAGAGAGAACGGAAATGAGAGTAAAGTGGTTGAAAGAGATCAGGAAATGGAAAGGGAGTGTAGGAGGAGGAGTGGGATTGGGGATGAGAGATTTTGGAGATGGAGGGAGATATCGATGAGAAAGATAGTGAACAGGAGAGATCTGATCAAAAGATGGAGGATGGGGAGAGGGAGAAACGGATAAAAGAGGAAGAGGAAACGAGATAAAATGAGAGGAAAAGAAAAAATAATTAGATATAAAAGAGAGAAAAGGGGATAATAAAAAAGAAAGGGGAAAAAAGAAAATAGAGGGTAGTGCAGTGGCGGATCCAAGGGAGGGGCGATGGGGGCGATCGCCCTCCCCTTGGAGGACCCCATTGCCCTCCACTAGGTGCATTCTTAAATTCATTCTGCGCAACATTCATTGTTTCTACACCGAAGATTAAGTCTGTATGACAAGGGAAAGAAAGATTCTGATGGGGTAGGGATTTTCAAAATGTATGGTTGTCGGCAGAGGAGGAATCAAGACGGGGGAGGGGTAATTGGGGCGAACGCCCCCTCCTTGGGAAGGTTCTGGATCCGCCCCTGGGGTAGAGAGAAAAGTAAAAAATTAAATAGGACATAGAATATAGAGAAATGAGGAGAGAGACAAGGAAGAAATAAAAGCAAAGTGTTGGAAAAAGAAGGGGACGAGAGAAAATAGAAATGAGAGAGAAAGAATAAAGTAGAGAGAAAATAAGAGAATAGACGGGAAAGATAAATGAGATAGAGAAAACAGAAGGGAGGAAAAAGAATAAATGAGAAAGAGGAAAGAGGGGAATGAAAGAGGGAAGGATAGAGAAGATAGACAAAAAGGGTAGAGAATGAATAGAAAAAAGGTAGGGATCATAAGTTTGTTGTAGAAAGGGGAGTGGAGTGAACGAACTAGAGGGATCGGAATAGTTTGCATAGAAAAGTAATGGGAAGCAGGGATAAGGGAAATGGCACGTGATGGCGAGAGTGGAGGAACTGGGAAATATGCGCGCGGTTGGTGGGATAGGGATGAAAGTAAGAGTTTAAGGGTTTATAGAGGGGGGGTAAACTGCGAGGAACCGGATGAAGAGTGTGGAATGAGATTTAGGGAACTGGGAGTGTGTAGCTAGGAAACAAAAAGACGAAAGAGGGACGAAGGAAAAACAGAAGATAGAAAGAGAGGGGGAAGGGTGGGGAGGAAAGACCTGGAGGATTTTCGGAGGTAACCTTCTTGGCTGGAGGAAAGAAAAATAGATTAAGGAAAAGAAGCCGGGCAAAGTTATTAGGATGGCGACGACAGAAAGACTAAAAAACAACTGAAAATTCTCGCTTTTTATTAAAAAGGAAGATCGCGCGCAGACTCGCGCACCTGAGTCCCACGCGTAAGAGCTGCTTATATATTTATGACTGCGAGATGTTTATTCTGGACCGCGTTTCTCGCCGATTTCTGTGATCGCGATCTATTTTCAAAATTCCTCAATATAGAGAAGGAATTTATTAGTTCGTACAATATTTTTGAGAAGGTTAATTATGGAAAAAAGTTTCTTCAAGATATGATATTACTTAACCACGACAGAACTTTATCTAAAAGCATTAACGACGACTTTAATTAAGCTTTAAACTCAGAATGATAAATAAAATCCAGATAAATTGCGCACACTTATTATTTTTAAATTATTGACCCTGTTTCAATTATAAGTTTATAGTAGATGGTGATGTGGGAATAAACACACTTCAGCTACACAAATGTACATTAAATCAGAGATGGCAATGATTCAATGATGCTAAGATAATTTAAATGCTCTAACCTATATCTTAACGTTAATACGTACCATGTTTGAAGGATTACTGCTTTAAATTTCACGAATAAATCAAATTTTCCAGAGGCAGAAATATTTATTCGAATAAACTGTATGTATATATGTATGGCATATTTAATTTTTCAGATTTATTTTAATACTAGTCCAGATTTCATGATTTGTGGTGTCATTTAAAGGTTGATTGGCTCAGTAGATGAGAGGAAAAAAATTTAGTGCACCACTTACATTTAAATATATAAATATATATATCATTATATATAGACGTTTCTTACAGATGAGGAGGATATAACATACTAGTAGAAGGTGCTTGCATACTGCAAGCTTTTCATCTCACCTTCAAAATACGTTAATTTTTCAGAGAGATATTTCAGCATAAGAAATATTTCTTTATTTCAAAATATTTCTCCTCCGGACCGGTTTTCGTTTTTCCCTTATGTAAAAATAATAGATTAAAACAATCCCCAAACTTTGCAATTTTAAGAATTTTATACTGCATTCATTATGGGGTACTAAGGCTCCACATTTCTGCCAAATTTAAAAGTTGTAGCACTTCTAGAAGTAAAATAATATTTTTCTAATTGTTTAAATTTTAAACATTTTTAATGGCCGCCGCAATATATTTATGGAGAGATTCAAATGTTTATATGTTCAAATGCACTACTTTGTAAATTACTTGAAAATTCCAGCTTCCTAGCTCATCCCGTAGTAACTAAACATTTACCTATTTGTTTAAAATTTAAGAATTTTTAACTTGGAAACAAACTAAAATATCAAAATTTGTATAAAACCTATTTCGATTTTTTACAAATCCTACATCTAAAAAAAAATTAAGCTCCGCAGCACATTTGGAAATACATAAACCTTCAAAATTTGTTTAAACAATTGCGAATTTTTAGCGGTCGCATTGTTGCACATTTTCATGATTTTCGTTTTTTCTAGTCGGTTTTGCACAAAATGCTACCTATGAAAAAAATTTATAATCTCCAGCTCATCTGAAAGTGCCTAAACATTAGTAACCTCCTATATGTTATCATTATATATCGACGTTTTTTACAGAGGAAGAGGATATAACATTAACATATAACATACTAGTAGATGGAGCTTGCATTCTGCAAGCATATCATCTCACCTTGAAAAAACATTCATTTTTAAGAGGGGTATTTCATCATTACAAATATTTTTTAATTGTAAATATTTTACCACCGCAGCGATTTTCGTTGTTCCCTTATGTAAAAATAATAGATTAAAACAATGCCCAAACTTTGCAATTTTAAGAATATTATACTTTCTCCATTATGGGGTACTAATGCTACACTTTTCTGTCAAATCTTGAAGTTGTACAACTTCTAGAAGTAAAATAATGTTTTTAAACATTTTTAACGGCCGCCGCAATATATTTATGGAGAGATTCAAATATTTATTTGTGCACATGCACTACTTTGTAAATAAATTGAAAATTTCAGCTTCCTAACTCATTTCGTAGTACCGACACCGTTATCTATTTGCTTAAATTTTAAGAATTTTTAACGGAAAAACAAATCAAAATATCAAAATTTGTATAATCCCTAATTCGTTTTTTTACAAATACTATCTCTAAAAAAATTCAGCTCCGTAGTACATTCGAAAATACGTAAACCTTGAAATTGTGTTTAAACAATTGCGAATTTTTAGCGACCGCATTGTTGCACTTTTTCAAGATTTTCGTTTTTTTAGACGGTTTTGCATAAAATCCTAACTAAGAAAAAAAATTTCGAATCACCAGCTCATCTGGAAGTTCATAAACATTAGTATCCTTCTATTATCATTATATATAGACGTTTCTTACAGAGGAGGAGGATACTAATGTTTAGGTTCAACGGGATGAGCTAGCAAGCTAAAAGTTATTTACAGGGTAGTGCATTTGCACAAATAAACATTTGAACCTCTCCATAAGTATATTGCGGCGGCCGTTAGAAATGGTTAAAATTTAAACAATTAAAAGAATATTATTTCACTTCTAGAAGTGCTACAACTTTAAAATTTGGCGGAAATGTGTAGCATTGGTACCCCGCAATGGAGAAAGTAAAAAATTCTTAAAATTGCAAAGTTTGGGGATTGTTTTCATCTATTATTTTTGCATAAGGGAAAAACGAAAATCGCTGCGGAGGTGAAATTTCTAGAATTAAAAAATATTTGAAATGATGAAATGTCCGTCTGAAAAATGAATGTATTTTCAAGGAGAGATGAAATGCTTGCAGTATTCAAGAAACTTCTACTAGTCATTATATATCGACGACTCTTACAGAGGATATCATTATATATAGACGTTCCTTACAGAGGAGGATGGAGGATATAAAATACTAGTAGAAGGTGCTTGCATACTGCAAGCATTTCATCTCCTCTTGAAAACACATTAATTATTTAGATAGATTATTCATCATGGGAATTTGGCTTTAATTCAAAAGATTTCTCCTCAGGACCGATTTTCGTTTTTTCCTTATGGAAAAATAATTGAATGAAACAATTGCTATTTTTTGCAATTTTAGGAATATTATACTTTTTCTACATTGGGTAGAAAATCCCACACATTTCTGCCAAATTTTAAGTTTGAAGCACATTTAGAAGTGAAATAACATTTATCTAATTGTTTAAATTTAAATAATTTATAACGGCCGCAATAAGAATTTCATGGATACAATGAAATGTTTATTCGTTTATATAGACTAAACTCTGAATAACTTTCAAATTTCAGCTCTCTTACTCGACCCGTAGTATTTAAACATTTACCTATTATTTTAATATTTAAGAATTTTTAACTGCCAAAAAAATTAAAAGATCAAAATTTGTATAATCCCTATTTCGTTATTTTACAACTTCTACCTTTAAGAAAATTTCAACGTCGTAACACATCAGGAAATACATAACCATTGAAAATTTGTTTAAACAATTGCAAATTTTTATGTTATCTTTATATCCTTACAGAGGAGGTAGAGGAGGAGGATACTAATGTTTAGGCACTTCCAGATGAGCTGGAGATTCGAAATTTTTTTCATAGGTAGGATTTTGTGCAAAACCGACCAGAAAAAACGAAAATCTTGAAAAAGTGCAACAATGCGGCCGCAAAAATTTTCAAGATTTATGTATTTCCGAATGTGCTACGTAGCTGAAATTTTTTTTAGAGGTAGAATTTGTAAAAAAAAAAACGAAATAAGGACTATACAAATTTTGATATTTAAATTTGCTTGGCAGTTAAAAGTTCTTAAAATTTTAAAAAATAGGTAAATGTTTAGATACTACGGGGCAAGTTAGAGAGCTGAAATTTTCTAGTTCATTAGAGTTCAGTCTATTTAAACGAATAAATATTTCATTTTATCCTCGAGATTCTAATTGCGGCCATTAAAAATTATTTAAATTTAAACAATTAGATAAATATTATTTCACTTCTAAACGTGCTACAAATTTCAAATTTGGCAGAAATGTGTGGCATTATTAATCCAATGTAGAAATAGTATAATATTCCTAAAATAGCATAATTAGCGATTGTTTTACTCCATTATTGTACCATAAGGAAAAAACGAAAATCGGTCCTGAGGAGAAATCTTTTGAATTAAAGAAATATTTCCCATGATGAAATATCACTCTGAAAAACGAATGTTTTTTCAAGGTGATGAGAGATGCTTGCAGTATACAAGCACCTTCCACTAGTTATAGTTATGTTATATCCTCCTCCTCTGTAAGAAACGTCTATATATAATGATAACATATAGGAGGGTACTAATGTTTAGGCACTTCCAGATGAGCTGGAGATTATAAATTTTTTTCATAGGTAGGATTTTGTACAAAACCGACTAGAAAAAACGAATATCTTAAGAAAGTGCAACAAAGCGGCCGCTAAAAATTCGCAATTGTTTAAACAAATTTTCAAGGTTTATGTATTTTCAAAGGTGCTACGGAGCTGACATTTTTTTTAGAAGTAGGGAATGTAAAATAACGAAATAAGGATTATAGAAATTTTGATATTTTTATTTGTTTGTCAGTTAAAAATTGTTAAATTTTAAACAAATAGCTAAATGCTTAGACACTACGCCGCAAGTTAGGGAGCTGAAATTTTTAAATTATTTAGGAGTTAGTTTATGTAAACGAATACACATTTCATTTTATCAATAAAATTGTTATTTTGGCCGTTAAAAATTATTTAAATTTAAACAATTAGATAAATGTTATTTCACTTCTAATTGTACTATAAATTTAAAATTTGGCAGAAATTTGTGGCATTATTAAATCAATGTGCAGAAAGTAGAATATTTCGAAAATTGCAAAAATTAGTTATTGTTTTACTCCATTATTGTTCAATAAGTAAAAAACAAAAATCGGTCATAGGATAAATCTTATGAATTAATGAAATATTTCCAGTGATGAAATATCTCTCTGAAAAATGAATTTTTTTCAAGGTGAGATGATATGCTTGCAGAATGCAAGCACTATATATATATAGATATATATATATATATATATATATATATATATATATATATATATATATATATATATATATATATATATATATCTCGCCGATGACAATTTTGAATTATTGTAACTGGTACACAATATCCGAAACGCAATGAGGGCGCAGCACGGTTAATTATGTTAATTGTCATGTAACTCCATTCTCTAAATTAAACATCTTGCCACTGAAATAAACTTCCTTGAGCATGGCAGCGATTTTCCAAGGCATTGCAACGTGTTGAACACTTTAAGATTAGTATTCGCCATTTGAATTGCTAAGTCGTGATGCTTTCCACCTTAATTTGTAAGTAGTCCACGATTTAATAATTAATAACCGACTCATTAGAACCGTGGGTTTCACAAACTCGTTTTCCAAAGGTTTTCCCTTTCTTTCGGTGGATTTTCAGGTGGCATAATATCCATGAGTTTACTTTAATCTTAGTTCAAATTTTTTATACTATAGCATAATAAACTCATGGACCTTTTCTTTGTTAAAAGAAATTGCGAAGAACACATGGAAAAACGATTTTAATTTAATTCCACAAAATTTTTATATGACGCTCCAGCTTTTTCTTCGAAAATTCTCCTTGATTTAATGTTGGCATTATATAAAGAAAACGTTTTCTTAAAATATATCTAAGAGAATGCGCATTATCTATCAAATCGGCTAGAAAAGTGTGCAGCCACAAAGGGCAAACGTAACCGTATTAACTGTTTTTTAGAAATGTACGTAATGTGCAACAAAATTCAAGACGTCTTCATACTGAAATTTCAAAATTAGCCATCTCATTTCTCGAATGCCACAAAACGATTCAACAATCATCACGGTTGATTACGTTATATATTCCAGGGATTGAGTTGCCTAGCACAGCTGCTTCGTAGTTTGAATGGCTTATCTAACCGTCATGTGACTAAAGGATTTTCATATATCATCAACCCCACGTCCGTAAATTGGCGTTATATTATCATTCGACGCGATCAAAAGAGTAATCTCAAATTTTAAAAAATGCATCCTAAAACAAAAATAAGTAATTATTTGAACCCTTCACGATTTATGCGTGTAATTCTTTTCGACTCTCCAACGCTTCACTATATTTTCAACGAAAAACTCACGGTATAAGTAGATTTCACCACCCATAACATCTTTCAAGTAATCTCTGCTTGTTCCGCAAATACTAAGGCCCCCTTTATTACTAGTTAACCGCCAAAAGAAAACTTCCCTCATCTCTAGGTCATTAGGCACGAAAATTAATTCCTTTGTGTAAACCCCTTAGCAAAGATTATCCAACGTGCCTTCACACCGCTAATCCCGACCGAAGCGCCGCCACCGCCGTCGGCTCGCACCCTCCTCTTAATTCTTTCCATTCGGCCTAGATAGACATCACTTTCGCTCACACTCCACGCCCTCCTTTACGCCTACCCCATTTTCCTTGCATCCACGCCCCTCCCCCTTCGCCTTTCAAAACGGTGTGAGATAGAGAATGAGAGAGACGCGCCCCTCGGTATACACACTGCCTCCGCAGAAAGCGAGGAGAAGAAGAATCTTCCGAGGCAATTTCAAAAGCCCCCCCCCCCCACCTTCAACCTCCCGATAAGATGAAAGGAACAAAAAAGAAGAAGGCGGAGATACGCATGCACCTCTTCTTCTACCAGGAAAATGTAGAAAAGGGACCAGGTCCCGAGTGAGAAAGAGAGGGTGTGGAAAGAGAATAAAAAAATTGCGCGTGGAGAAGTTGTTAAAGAGATGCAAGACAGATAAAGAGAGCGGTTTCTCTGGCCTCCATTGGAAGGAATGGAAAAGAAGGGATTATTTTTAGGGAAGGAAGTAAACGACGTTATATGAAGGCGGGAGCGAGGGCGGGAATACAGAAGTTCTGCCTGGGAAGGAAACAAGAGAGCGGCGAAAATGAGATAGGTACGTACCCGTGATCCCCGCAAGCGAGACGAACGCGTGGGAACGGGTCAAAGGGGACGAGTTTTTAAAGGTAAAGAATTAATAGGAAGGGTTGCGAAGGGTGGAAAGGTTAAGGGAGGCAAAGAGTGTAGAGGCAAGTAAAAGAATGAGTTCGACGTTGGGGATTTTTTTCGCTTTGTTTTTTTTTTAAATGGCGTGGAGGGTTAAATAAGGTCACGAATTTTAACCGTAACCGGTTAGGTGTTTGACTCAACTCCCTTCAGATGTTGGAGATACCTAATAAAGAGTCAAACGAGGAGATGGAGAAAAGAAGGATGGGAAGCGGAGAGATGGGCAAGGAAGGGAATGAGTGGAGGAAGATGAAGAACGCGGGAAAAAAGGAAGAAATTAAAAGATTGGGAAGGACAGCTAGGGCGGGAAGGGCTTTCACTAAGTTAGAAACCATTAGCGGCTTGAGTTGTGCGGCGGCCGGAGTAATTCTTTTTTTACAGAGAAAAATTACGAGATATTCTCTGTCGAACCCAAAAACAAAAATTCCTAGGAAGCGAAAAAGTTGTATCCCGGCAAAAATTATTAAGAGCTCGCGAGAATTTTATTCGAAGCGTTCGATTTAAGCGCAGAAAAACTTTCTTGAAGATGGGGGGGGGGGGGATTTGAAATTTCGGCAATGAGCAGAATTTCTCATGCCCTGTAAAAAAGGCTGCCTATGAAAGTGAACGAATTGGTTCATCCAAAAGTTCAGGGAAATGATTTCGGATTTGCTCGCCTGTTTACTGCGATAAATTTCTATAAACCAATCTTTACACTAGCCGTTGAGTTGGAGAATTTTAATGTGCAATCAGTTCTTCACTGTTACGATAATCGAAATGTATTTATTACTACGAGAAAAGATATAAGCAACCGCCGTTTGAGGCGGTTTTATATATTTAAGTATACTTTTTTCAAGAGTGATACTAATTCCAAATATCGTGATAATTTTTCAAATAAAAAATAATTTCCTTTCATTCTATTCATTTAAAAATATTTGATTTTGAATAAACCTCTAGCAATTTAAAGAACACAAATCAACATAAAAAAATTGAAAAAGTTAGCACGTATCTTAGGTATCGCCAATAGACATACGATTTGCGTAATCTTGTCATTGCTATTGGAGATACATAATATAAGTGCTTTTTCAACAATTTATATTGAAATGTTTATTCTTGAATTTGTTTTTAGCCATAAGACAAGTTCTATAATTTTCCAGTGAATTTTATAATAAACGGCGCAATATACATTGCACAAACTTTCGCATGTACGTAAATACGCAGTGCTTGAAAAATTTCATGCTGGCTCACCAGTCAGGTAATATCTCACTCGTCAGCTGAAAATCTCCAGCGTCCCAGAGACCCCAAAGATGGCGAGCAAAAAAACTCTCAGTGCCAAGAATGAATGCAAGGTTAATAATTTGCACTTTCGTTGACGTATATATATATATATATATATATATATATATATATATATATATACATATACACACACATATATATCATAGATAGTCTGTCTGTAGACAGGTCCGTGATTATTCATAGTTAAACCTGCTTCTCCATATACTCCTATTTTCCGCTGTCCTCTTCATATCTTGATAATTCTCTTTCTCTTTCAAATCGTCCATCAGCTGAAACCTTTCCCTACCTCTTTCCCTTTCTACATCTAGTTTTCCTTCTAATACTTCTTTAAACATACTCTCTCTCCTCAGGTAATGTCCAACCCAGTTTGCCTTCCTATTTCTAATAGTCTGTATAATTATTAGCTTCTCTCCTACTCTTCGTAGGACTTCATCGTTTATCATCCTATCAGTCCATTTTATCTTCAGCATTCTCCTCCAAGTCCACATGTTAAAGCTTTCCAAGTATTTGATGTCATTTTTCTTAGCGTCCAGGTTTCTGCCTCGTACAAAGCTATGCTCCATACATAGCATTTTATGAACTTCTTGCGGATATCTTCCCTTATATTCCCCGTAAGTAGGTGCTTCTTTCTTCTGAAAGCAGCTTTTGCTTTTTCTATTCTAGTCTAGACCATCAACCTCTCACATCTGTCACCTCTCACTTATAAGCGCGTAGCGTTAACAGAAAAGTAAGAAATTTTAGATTACTATAGGGTTCTCCCTACCCTCTGATGCATTCACTAAGCGTCTTGTACAGAAATAATGCCACTGGACGATATATAGTAACTTTTTGGGGCATATGGCTTAGTACAAATTTATGACATCAGGTTGTACGATTGATTGGATTTTAATCAAAATCCTTGTAGCCATATTCGATTCGATTTAGTTTAATTGTCTAGACTGTAGTAAGATTTTGAGTGGATCGCGGCGGAGGCTTCACGTAATAGGGCCTAGGCAAGGTTGCTTAGCGTACATTGTAATGTCACTGGACGCGATATAGTACTGTTTGAGACAGCTTATGCAGTATTATTTGTGACATTAGGCTCTACAATTGAATTGATTTTAATCAAATTGCTTAGAGCCATTTTTGAGTAAATCAAATTTTTCTAAAAATCGCCAAGAATAAACTACTCTTTATTTTTGTTCAACATCATTTTTATCATAAAAAGGTCTGCAAAAGATGATATATTGCATAAATACGAGATATAATTAGATTTTATGTACGCGTTTGGGCCCTAGAACCGCGAACAGAACGGCACACAGACTGACGGCATAGCGGAAACCACTTTTATGGACTCAGGGACACCTAAAATGTATATTTCCATCAAAATCTCGAAGTCTATTTTTTTCACGATTACAAAACTTTCTAAATATATTATCATACATATAAGAGTATATGAGAAAGTAAGAAACGTGTTTGATAAATATGAAACTAAAGACGCTACCCTAGTAATATATACACTAAATGTTCACTTTTCCCATCTTTGTATAGATTGTTATAACAAGATTTAGTATCCTAATCGCTGCCAATTTATGCGGTTGCTTTGGATTAAATATAAGTTTGCTCGCCCAAATTACGACTCAACTATACGCTGACGTAGACCATGCAGAAATTTCCGACTCCAGTTAATTGCCTGCAAATTTGTGCTCTCCGGGCGATTTCGCTGCGAAAAATATTCATTATCAGCTAAAACCAAGACAAAAGTTGATTCAGCAGGCAAGGCTTTCGGAGCAAATCAAGCTAACCGCCATTGAAATAGAGGTTTTTAAAAAAACGTCAGTGGTAGCTGCTAGTTAATTTGCGTAGTTTCCGAAGATAAAATGAAGTCAAACCTCAATCAGTGCTTTTTTGAGGCTCCCGTTTCGTCTTCCGCGTCAGTTATAACGGAGATTGATGTAGCGTTATGGAGAAAAATGAAAGATCGATAGGCAAAGGAAAATTATACCCGAGAATTTCCATGGACATATGTATTTATATGGACAACATTTTGAACGTGTCTACGTGAATTCTTTGCTGCATCTTAAAAAATGTCCCGTGGTATCAATTAAACGCCCAATAAGTTAGTAGCAGGATAGTCATAAACTAGACACAAACTGCCTCGTGTTGCATTCATAAATCCTTCATGAGAAAATCACGCTAGAATACTTGGACATTGACCACCTTCCTCGTCTGAAATTTAAGGATAATTTCTGCAAATAACATTGACAAAGAGTATGGAGCTCTCATCTTGCATAATTGAATACTATACAGTTAAAATTTCGCCATAAAAATATTTCAAAATGAGGACATTTCTCTGTAATAATCTTCTAATCATGTACGCGATATTTATTTGTTTACGGTAGCAACTGCAATAATTACTGCACATACTCCATTTCCATGCAGAGGTTTTTTATAACAAACAAAGATTGCATATGGCAAAACCTATCGCAGAGTTTGATCTGGCAAGGCAATTAAAATGAGACGCATACTACGTATGAAATTGAGCTATCTCCATATTCCATGCCTAAGTGTAATGTTAAAGTGGGTGTGAAATACACTAAACACAAAATCTCCTCCGTATTTTAATCATTTTGAAAGCAACCCTCAAAACATTCTTTAACACAAAGTGCGCAAAGTATCGCGTGTATGAACAAAAAATAAGCACCCCATGCATATGTCAAAAGGTTTTAGACTTTCGGAAGGATTCTCGGATGTTTATTCGCGCAAAATTGTCTCTCGTAAAATCTGTATGAATCCCTGCATTTTCCTTTTATGATCTACGGTGCATATATATTTTTCATTTATTTTTTCGCTTTTGACGGAAACGGCCGCGCGGCAAGACTAATCTGAACTGTGTATGGGCGGATTCGTCGATATATATTTTTTTAAACCTAACTCATTACGCTAGACATTCTTTTGATCTCACCATATAGCTTTTCAAAAAAAGGGGGCAGGGTACAAAAAGTAAAATGTTTCTTTCTTGGCAAATCTTAATTAAAAGCTTTAATTACAAGCGACACCTACTCTGAGCAAAGAAAGGATAGCAAAAGTCGAAGCGGCCACAAGACGCAAAAAAGTAGCATTTTGTAGACAAAAATACAAGTCTTTAAACGGAAAAAAATTAAATACTTCAAAGCGCACGGCGACGCCGTCATATTTTTTAAATTTATTTTTATGACTCGTACTTCCTCTCTCCCCCTCTCCCTCTTCCCTCCTCCCTCCCTTCCCTCCTCACTCTCTCCCCCTCCCCCTCCCTACCTTCCTCCCTCTCCCTCCTCCCTCTCTCCCTCCCTCCCCCTCAATCCCTCAACCCCTCTCCCTGGTTCTCTCTCCCCCTCCCCCCCCTCCCCCTCAATCCCTCAACCCCTCTCCCTGGCTCCCTCTCCCCCTCCCCCTATCTCCCTCCCTCTCCCTCTCTCTATCTCGACATTTTTTGTCGCGTGCATTTCGTCCAAATTATAAATAGTCGAAAGAAGAATTCCCCACGACGCTTAGCTCGAGAATGTCGCTCGTGTGTATTAAATCCCTCCTGCCCGTTTTTGTGACAGAAAAAGGATTGCACAAACAGAAAGAGATGCATTTTCGACGGGAATAGAAGAAAGCCCTGCGAATAGGAAACGAAACTCTTTCATCTCGAATTAATCCCTTAACACTAAAAATTTACACCGCAAACGCATTAAATTGCTCGCGTTTTTATTTTTTTCGAGGAGAAAATATTATTTTTTGAAGAACAACGACAGGAAGGAAAGGGTATCTTCAATACGCAAGAGTCATTGTTTGAAAGCTCTCTGGATGTATGTTCTTGCTCTCGCCGCCGAACGAACGATTCCTCTTGCAGCGAATAAATAAACGCGAGCTTTTTTTTAGCCGGTATTGAGAAGAGTCGCGAGACGCCTGGTGGAAATAAATTACCAATTGATTATTTTTCGTTAACCTTATCCGTTGCATACCCTGATCTCTGATTGGCTCTGCGTTCTTTATTTTTATTTTCACGCAGCCCAAAAAATGTATGAGTGAGGGTTTGCAGTTTTCTTATTTATTTTGAGCGTTTTACGACGCACTACTCGGAAGGACGAATGTTAACAGAGTAGAAGAAGAGAGTTTATTCAAAAAAGCCTTCCCTCGACATAAAACTACCGTTTTCTCCGTCTAAAATTGCAAGGGAGGTACTCAGTATGATGAGATACCCCTGCAGTTACGTCCTTCTGTCCCGGATTGAATGGCTTATTGTGTACATCACCAATCTCTCGCACTGCAAGTTCCTCGCTCCTTCGCATTGTATTAGGAGCGGAACAGAGGCAAAATTTTTTCCAATTAAAAATATTGCTCTTTTTTTGTTTGAACGATGCAAGACCAAACCTATCAAAAATCGGCAACCTTACGAAGAAATTTACCCAGAAATTGATTTTAATGTTTCGAATCGAGGGAATTAATACAATATTGCATAAAATTCAGTAATAAATTAAAGCAACTTGAGTTATATGATGTAACAACACAATCCCACAGCCATAATCAAACGTGCATTATGGTAATTTTTAAGATTTCGCATTATGATACCAATAATTATGATTCTATGGGAGTAAATCACCAAGTGATGTAATTAAATTATCTTGCTGACGATTGCGCATTGCATTATTTATTTTTGCTCGTTCAGTTCATGATAAAATTTTATCTTTTTTAATTAAAGAGTGTTTATTCGTTTCAATGCATTAATTGTTTGCATTACGGAAGATTTATAAGGGCAAAATTAATCAACGCGTTCCATTACAATTCATTTGTTTTTAAATAAATTTATAATTGAGCATTAGAATGTAAAGTTTTGACTGCTATTATCAAAATCCCAAACTGTTATTGAATTGCATGGGCAGTTCCGCTTTCATTCTTTTCTGGTTTCTCCCTTATCGAGAAATAGCAATTTTCACCTCTCTTTACGCAATTTGTCTCTCTTTAAGTGTATGCATAAGAGAGGAAGCCCCGTTTTATTTATATTTTTGTTTGTGCCTCTCTTACGATATACATTATCAGCGAAGACGATATTATGCACCAAAAAAGTCAAAAACTACACATCCCCGTTTTAATGAAAAACGTGCCGGGTATACCTATTACTCGGATATAAATGTTTTTTTTTATTTTTCTTCCAAAAATATAGGGCCGCCTCGTACATTTCTGGACGAAATTTACCAAACCCTTTCCTCTCGACATCAAATTGAAAAAGGCAGGAATTCCCCAAGGCCAGGGAGCGGAGAAATCGAATTCCGCCGATGTATAGCCATTCGCCGCGCCTGAAACATCGACTCGTAATGTGAATTTCGCATCGAAAGCAGCGAGAGCTATTAAACATTTCTAATTCAAGCGATTCTACCATAAAATAAATGTATTCCTTCTTTCGTCCTATTTCTTCTATTCGTACTTTTAGAAGGAGCAGGAGATTTCCTTTTCTTTCGTGTTATCATTTATCGAAGAATCATGCATCTAAATTTAAAGTATAATAAACCTATTTCACCAAATTACTGCGATGTATCACTTAGATTAATATCACCATTATAGGCGTATCTTTCATTTTAGAATAAACCATCGGTGTATCACGACATGAGGGAGGCTTCCTTAAAGCCGATATACGCAACTGGTTTTCCGACTATTTTTCCTTTTAACGGAGCTATCCTGCAATATGTGAGGCCAGCCATTAGAAACGTAGTTCTAAAATTCTGTCAGCAACAAAACTATAAAATAAAATCCTTCCATTTTTCAATCCTATAACTTAACTCGTAGCTATTTAACTTCAAAACAATTCCAATTATCTCTACAAGTAAGATGAAAAGGACTATCCTGAAACTTGGAACACAACTTCAAGGCGTTCTACGAGGGAATGAAATATATCGCACGCGGCTCACCGCCTAATCACACGCAGAGACAAAGCTCGAGGAGATGTTTTACGAGGTTTCCTCACAAAGAGAAATAACCTTCCATAACCCACCTCCCTGAAAAAAACGAATCTTGAGACCACGGTATGAGAGAGAGGCGCCATTTCCCTTACCGTGAGAAAGACCTTCACTATCGCATTACTGCCGTCCTTCCATATCCCCTCTCATTCCGGCCGCTGCCCTGGTGGCGCTGACCGTAACGAGGTAATTAACGAAGAGGGCTCTCCTCCCCGACGAAATGTGTCGCAATGCTCTCATTGTTGAGTCTCCCGCGCGAATCCGTGCCGGCGAGAAGAGGAATGGCAGTAGTAGGTTTGAGGATACCTCTTCAACGGTGGCAAGATACCAGAGGGTATGGGACGGTCTTAGCACGTCTGAGGGGCGAAAAACTAGCTGTAGCTGGAGCCGTAGCCTCATCCGATAAGCCCATACACATCCGCGGCCACTCGTAAATTAGAGTGCTACCAGGTAAAATCTCTCTCTCTCTCTCTCTCTTCTTCTCTCTCTCTTCTTCTCTCTCTCTCTCCCCCCCTCTCTCTCTCTCTCCCCCTCTCTCTCCCCCCCTCTCTCCCCCTCCCTCTCTATGTATGTACATTATATTGTGTATGTATATTATTTGTATGTAAGTTTTAGTGTGTATTCATATGACTTACCTTATTTTATTCTTTCATATATATATTTTATGCTTAATGTATAACTCTGTTTATGTGTACTTCACTTTTAAGTATTTAACTATATGTATTCACCTTTCAAGACCCTCTAAATCTTTAGATATTGCTATAAGTAGGTTTCGCAGGTTTTTCACACTCCCCTTCTTGAGTGGAAAGAGTTTTATAGTTTTGTACCGCATCCATAATGGCGGCGGTAAACCAACTAGGCTCTCTTCTTTTCTCTGTAGAGATGGAGAGAACGGTATGAATATTTCGTTAATTGTCAAATAAGCGAGAGGGAGAGGTGCACCAATCTAGGGGAATGGGGAAGGAGTGGGGATGGGGAAGAGCGGGGTGAGGAAGATGAGGTAAGGGTTAGATTCTTTTGTATGTACATCTACATCTACATATTACCCTGCAAGTCACCTTGACGGTGGATGGCAGGGGGTGCCGCGCACCAAGTTCCTAACTAATTATTTTTCACTTATCTATTGTGGTCACGTATTGTTCTAGGGAAAAAGGACTCCTTATACCTCTCCGTCCTACTATCTATTTCGCGAATCTTGTCCTCATTATCCCTCCGTCCGATATACGTTGGTTGTCGAAAAATATCCTTCATTTCATTTATGAATATCTCAGACCTATATTTATCTAGAAGTTTAAGTCTCGCCTGTAATCTACGATCTTTCAACGATGGCCAACTCAACTCTTCAATGAGTAACGTAACGCTGTTTTTTATCGTAATTACTTTTCACGAATCTATCTGCTCGCCGCTGTATTTTTTCTAAATCCTTTATGAGTCCCCTCTTATATGGATCCCAAACCGCTGCTGCGTATTCCATTTGAGGTCTAACCAAGGATAAATAACTCACCATTTCCGTGCTTTTCCTGACTATTCTACGCATAAAAGCCAACTTCTTATTTGCCGCACCTATCACCCGTCTTATGTGGGTGTCCCAAGACAGGTCACGATTCAAGGTTACCACGAGGTATTTCACGGATTCCGAAACAGGAATGCTCTCACCATCTATCGAGTAGGTAAACACGGACGATGGGCTTCTCGATTTCCAACAGTTTAGAACGTTACTCTTTTTCTGATTGATTTCTAGCTGCCATTCCTTGCACCAAACAGATAACGCATCCAGATCATCCTGAAGCTGACGATGGTCGCTAGGACCACTAATTTCTCTATAGACTACGGTGTCATCCGCAAAAAGCCTGATATTACTTTTCACAACTGAGCTGATGTCGTTTATATAGGTTACCATAGGTTACTTATGGATAAAATATCTGGAATGGGAATGGACAAAAGAGTGGTTAGATGGATTGGGGAATTTTTATCAAAACGTAAGCAAAAGGTTCGAGTAGGCGGTGAACTTTCGAATGATACGGATATCACTTAGGGCGTTCCTCAGGGAAGTGTCCTCGGAGCGTTGTTGTTTTTGATATTCATAAACGACCTAACTGAGTCTTTGGGGTGTAACGCTAGGTTATTTGCGGATGACTGTTTAATTTACAGATTAATCGAGAACATTGAAGATTGCTGATCATTACAAACTAACTTAGATGAACTTTTACGTTGGGCAGAAGTAAATAAAATGAAAATAAATGCAGGAAAAACAAAACTAATACGTTTCTGTAGAGGAAGAAGCGCATTTGACTGGGAGTGTACGTTTTAGAGGGTAGCGTCCTAACGGAGGACGATGAGAGCAAGTATCTCGGGGTAACTTTCACGAAGGACCTTCAGTGGGGACCGCAGATAGAGTTGTAGCCAAAGCTTACGGAGCACTGCATTTTATAATTAGGGTCTCAGGAAAGAGTAGTCCCGCCACAAAGGAAATGGCTTATAAATCGTTAGTTAGGCCTATTCTGGAATATGCTGCAATAGTGTGGGACCCTCACTCAGTGGGTCAGATAAAGCAGCTTGAGATGGTGCAGAGAACTGCAGCGCGCTATGTCTTAGGAGATTTTAGAAGAACCGAGAGCGTAACAGAAATGTTAAAAAAACTAGTGGGAATCGCTAGAACATAGAAGAAGCATAGCAAGGCTAGGGGGACTTTTTAATGCATATACGGAAAAGCCAGCTTGGGCTGATATTTGTGATAGGATTAAAAAACCTTCTTATCATGGACGCTGGGATCATGAGCACAAGACAGAGCCTCCTCCACAAAAAACAAACTGGGGAACTGGGGAGGTCTTCAAGCCATTCCCTTCCCGCGTAGGTCTCTTTAAAGCGAAGTTAAATAGCATTCAAAATGCATAATAATTATGGGTAATTCTAAAGACGAGCTTTTGAGTGATACGTGATGTTTCCATTTGTGTACCCTTCTCTAGAAATGTTAAAACCTTTAAATCAAGAGTAAAAAATATCACTGGGAACGATATTCATTACTTTTAGTTAATTTATTGTTAAATAATATTGTAAGATGAATTAATTAACGAAGGAGCTCGAACTCGAAGCTCCTAACAGGAAAAATATATGGATAGAATATTGTATGTGGTATGTGAAAAATTGTAAACTGAATCTCCTTAATATGTTTTTATATGTTTTAAATATGTTTTTTATATGTTAATTTTGTAACCTTGCCACCGGGCCAGGCGCCCACTTGCGTTGTATATTGAAATAATAATAATATCATGACTCAGTATTATATATATCACAAATATTAAATTACTGCAGTAGTTATGAATGATAATGCAGCTGCCGTTGTTTTATTATATTTAAATCTGTTGCAGCAGAATATTGCATGCAACAAATATTTGAATTCATAGCTAAGATATTGTGACGAGTGTTCTCTTATTTGATGTTTGTATGGAATTGTATGCAATTTATGAAAATAGTATCAAATAACCAAATTATATTTTTAAGATAAATTATGTATTTTAAGGGTTGGCTGAAGAAATTGCAACGTGCCTAGTGGTAGCCTGTTTAAAACCCAAAGAAATTTTGCAAGTGATGATGGATCTTGGTAGTATATTACATACCTTAGTAATAATCTCTAACCTAACTGTATACGTAAATAAAATTCATTTGTGAATATGTATGTATATGTATATATTTATGTATATGTAAAATAGGATTTAAATATGACATGTAGAGCCGCTGCCACCAGGAGTGCAGTGCATACGTAATAATAATAATAATATAATAACAATAAGAGAAAATAGAAAAATAAAATAATTCAAGTTTGCAGGTTTTCTGAGTGATTGTACGTGTGTGTGTGTGCCTTTCTTTTTATTTAGGTTAGTTTTCGACAACAGGTCCCTGTAGGCCATCATCCTGCAAACTTGTACTCTCTTAATTTTTCTATTTTCTCTTATGGACGTGTGAGTGCTCACTTGGATAATTTTACGGTTCAGGAGTTTTTTTTTATTCTAAAAGTGATTGACTAAAAATATTTGGATAAACGACCCGGGTTTGACTACAGGAAATTTCTCATAGGGTAACACGTACAAATGGAATTTTAGACGTGCAGGCTTTTAATGTTTTGGAAATTACAATTAGACATGTAGATCTGGAAAGAACTGTTCCGCCTACTTTCCTTTCAATACAATTTTAATATATAACAAGTAGGGATGTACACGGGTTTCCCGTGGTACAGAAGTGCTTTTCATCAAATTTGCCATAGTATAATCGTATACCGACTGATTTATTTGCTTTGAAATCAGAAAATTATTTTTTCCTTATATTGGGGTAGCCCTGCTTTTTAGATCTATTCTAAACATATTCATCTCGTTTGCCATTCTATACTCGCAGGACAAACAAAATTTCTTTTAAATCGGTTCAGCCGACGACTTTGAAATTCATAGGCACAAAATTTCTAACCATGATATTTTAGTAGCCCTGTTTAGTCGACCCGGTTGAAATAAAATATTTTGGATATTTATTTATAGGAAGATAAAGTACAATCCATTGGATCAGTTCTTTGGAAATACGTGTAAAATAAATATTATTTAACTTTTTATTATGGTAGCCCTGCTCTTTAGCTCCGCTTTCAATATCTTGATTTCATTATGGTGTGTTGTACAAATCTTATGTACAAAATGTAATTTAAATCCGTTCAGCCAATTCCTTCAAAATTCCACGAGAAAGGTTTTTGTGATATAAAAAATGAACATAAATAGGCCTTGACTCTCTTTAGATGGCAAGAAAACAACTTTCGCTTTTTTGTTTCAAGTTACGAACTTCTACGATGATTCTAAGTACCTAATTTTAATATGCGAATGATTAATATTCTACATTTAAATGTACTCATTCTCGTAAATAACGCAACAAATGTTGTTTACATTGGTTTTATGAAAATAATTTCTCTCACTCTCTCTCGTACTAATAAAAACTACTACTACTAATAAAAATTGAAATAAAAATAGGATTTCGAGGTTTAACAATGAAATTGGTTGGCATGGCAACATCCCGTTAAAATGGCAAGATTTCCCCAAAATATGTGTATTAATTATTTAACAGGAGGAATCTTGAACTGTAGGCGGGAATAGATGAACAGAATAAAAAATGGGCTTGATCCAAAGATAATAGGTGAATTCCTTCTAATTTAGATCTCAAAAAGAATAAAAGCCTGATAGTCAAAAAGTCGACTTGTACGTGTTATCACTGAAGTTGAACCTTGAACTTTTTTCGAGATTTCTTTTAGTCATCATCTTAGAATATGTGAATCAATCATTTCTACCAAATATAAAAAATTAATCTCGTTCCATTATGGAGTTATTTGCATTTTTATAGCGTGAATGAGGGAGCCACAAAGGGACAGAAGTAGCCTTTTATTATTGTTAGAAGATGGTTTTGTAAATATGTGTATATTCATCATCATCATAGGTAGTCTGTCTGTAGACAGGTTCGTGATTATTCATGGTTAACACTGGTTCTCCATATTCTCCTATTTTCCGCTGTCCTTTCATATCTTGAAAACTCTTTCACTTTCAAATAGTCTATCAGCTGAAATCATTACCTATCTCCTTTTTCCGTCTAATTTTCCTTCTAACACGTCTTTAATTATACTCTCTCCTCAGGTAATGCCCAGCCCAGTTTGCCTTCCTCTTTCTAATAGTCTGTATAATCATTCGCTTCTCTCCTATTCTTCGAACACTTCATCGTATTTCATCCTATCTGTCCATTTTATCTTCAACATTCTCCTCCAAGTCCACATTTCAAAGCTTTCCAAATATTTGATGTCATTTTTTCTAAACGTCAATGTTTCTGCCGCGTACAAAGCTATACTCCATACGTAGCATTTTATGAACTTCTTGCAGATATCTTCCCTTATATTCCCAGTAAGTAGGTGTTTCTTTTTTCTGAAAGCCGCTTTTGCTTTTCCTGTTCCAGTTCTGGTCTCATCCGTACATTTTGCTTCTCTTTTTATGATGCTTCCGATGTATTTATTCTTTTGAGGGATCATTGTCACTTCTAGGAGATCCCGAGGCCACTCTCCCGTGCCGTAAATCTAATAAATTAATTTCGTGATCGCTTTTCGTCCTTTTGATCCTATTAGTATGAGTATCTCAGCCGGTATTCCATCGCTGCCTGTGGCTTTCCCTTTCTTAAGATCCACTATCGCTTTTTTTACTTCGCTCTCCATAATACTTAGTCCTAAGCTATCTTCTTCAATGTTTTCCTCGTCTTCTATTTTTGTCGATCCTGCCTGCTTACTGTATAGTTCCTTAATCTATTCTTCTCATACCTGTGCCACATCCTTTGTTTCTGAGAATATATTTCCATCCGTATTCATAATTCCTTAACACGAATTCCATTATACTTCTTATCTTCTAATTCCAGTGCCCTGGCGTACATCATATCGTACCGTCCTAACTTCTGCATTTGTTGTATTTCATCACATTTTTCTTTTATCCAATTTTCTCTAGCTTTATCTGTTACCCTTCTCAACTCATTGTTTATACGTATAAAGTTGACTCTACCTTCTTCACTGTTAACGTTTTTCCATTTTCGTCTCTCATTTCCTCCAGCGTTTCCTTAGTGATCCATGGTTTTCTGATTTTCTTCTCTTGTTTTCCCATCTCTTTATCCAAGGTATCCTTGACACTGGTTTTAATTTCTTCCCATTCTATATCCACGGTCTTCGGTTTGTTTTCCAACTTTCTTAGGCGATCTTCTAACTTCATGTTGACTACATCCTGCGTTTCTTTCAGTTTTTCTAGGTCCCATGTCTGTCTTTCTCTTCTCGTTTTTGTTATTTGTTTGAGCTTTGTACTTACGTCAACTATTAGAAGGCTGTGATCTGAATCAAAGTCTGCTCCTGGTAATGCCTTGGCGGTCTTTATGCTGTTCCTGTATCATTGTTTCACTAGGATGTAATATATTCGGCATTTCATTTTATCTCCTGTGCTTTTCCTTGTGTATAACCGTCGTTTATGGATTTTGATCCATGTATTAGTCACTGCAAGGTTTATTATTGATGCAGAATCTACCAAACTCCTCGGTTTCTCTTGCCAAGTCCGCATTGTCCGACAATATTTTCCTGCTCTCCTTCTACTATGATGTTCCAATCTCCCATTAATATGCAGTTTACCTTTCCTGTTTCGTCTTCTTCGTAAATGTCATTAATTTGCTCATAAATCCCCTCGATTTCTTCCTCTTCATAAGCTGACGTTGGCATATACACCTGGATTATCAGTATGTTAACTGGGACTGCTTTTAGCTTTATTACCATCAGTCCATCGCTCGTTGCTATTATCTTTGTCACGCTTTTCATCATATCTTTCCTACCTGAGCTACTCCCCTTTCCCCACTATTTCTTCCAGAGTAAACTACCGTGAACTCTTCCGAGTCGAATTGTCCTTCGCCTACCCATCTAGATTCGCTCAGTCTTATTATGTCAACTCCATTTCTTTTAATTTCTTCATTCAAGTTCTCTAGCTTTCCTGCCTTTCTCATAGTTCTTACGTTCCAAGTGCCTCTTCGTAAATTACTTTCGATAAATGTTTTCCTCAAGACAGTCCCCGCCCGGAGATCCGATTGGGAGACTATTTCATCTCCGGATTGTTTTACCTCGAGAGAACCCACATTGTCCAACCATATAATCATTACTAGGGATTGCATCGCAGTACTGTAGCCGTTCAAATTGTTCCGATCCAACATAATTTGTTTTCCGCTCTATACCATACTGCCTCCTGCCAGGCACCGCTGATAGTTCGTTTTAATAAACCCTCCATTCGCGGTGTGTGAACCCCGGACTTTTGTAATGGGAAGCCGACACGCTAACCACTATACCGCCAGTGCAATTCGGAAATATATGAACATTAAAATTTTGTTTAAACAATTGCGAATTTTTAGCGGCCGCATTGTTGAACTTTCTGGATATTTTCCATTTATCTAGTCGGTTTTGCAGGTAGACCTACCCACAAAAAAAAATATTTTGTCCAGCTCATCCAGACGTGCCTAAACATTAGTATCCTCCTGATATATATATACACAGTTGAAACCGCTTAACACGAAAACGGATAACGCGAAATATCGGTTAACACGAAATGCAGGCTCGGTCCCTACCGGTGCCTATACATTTCAACTTATATTAGTTCGTTTTGCGCGAAATGGTTAACAAGAAATTTCGGTTAACACGAAAAAAAATTTCGGTCCCGTGAAAATAAATCCCCGTCAAATTATGTGGATAACACGAAACGACCCTCTCGTTTCTTAACAAAGAAGTATGAATAATCTCACAACCACAGCTGTACCTCCTCCTTCCCCCTCTCTTTTAATAGGCATGGTCATTAGTAGACCTCAGAGAAACTCACGCGCCCCCGTTGAGAGGGTTGCTACCGAGATTTCCTTGGCAGCAATAAACTAAATTCTGAGAACTACCATCTTCGAATGAAAGGAAGGATTTGGAGGTGCAGATTGTTATCTGTACTGTACCTTCCCTTTTTCCCGTCTTTCAATACGCTCAACTCCTCCCTTGCTCTCGTCTCTAGACCCCTACGCAGAACAGTTCTACTCAGTTGATTCCGTTGATTCTGAATTTCCGTGTGGAACGGTTAGCGAATGTGTAACGAATCTGGGAGCGAAGTTCTTCTTTCTTTTTCGGGATCGTTTTCAGTTGTGATTTTTTATTTTTATAAAAGATAAAAGACCCACATAAAAATGCCTGGTTTGAGAGAAGCATGTTTGAACCGGAACGGAAGCGTCTACGCACGGCAAAGCACAAGGATTTGGAAGCGGCGCTGATTATCTGGTTTAAGCAAGCAAGAGGCCAGAATGCTCCAATTTCTGGTACGGTTTTGATGGCGAAGACTGACGCTTTAGGATCAGAATTGGAAATTGAATTCAAGTCTAGTCCTGGATGGTTGGAGCGGTTCAAGGTGAGGAATGGGATAATTTTTAAGACTTTCCGGCGAGTCGGGTGACGTCTCCCGTGATATGACATCAGAGTGGGTAACTTCTACCTTGCCTAAATTATTAACAGACTTTGCGCCTAAGGACATTTTTAATGCTGACGAAACCGGGATTTTTTTTCGCTGCCTCCCAGAAAAAACTTTAGCTTTTAAAAATGAGCAGTGCTCTGGTGGAAAAAAATCTAAAGAATGCATTACGGTAATGGTGGCTTACAATTCAGACGGTTCTGAAAAAATCCTGATGTTTGTTGTGGGTAAATTTCTGAATCCTCGCTGCTTCAAGAATGTAAAGAAGCTTCCCGTGGAATACACCGCAAATAAAAAAGCTTGGATGACGGGAAACATTTTTACAGACTGGGTTAGGGCATTGGATAAGCGCTTTTCACGCCAGAAGCGCAAAATAGCTTTAATTATCGACAACAGCCCTGCTCATCCAGAAGTGGAAAAGCTGAAATCAATTAAACTGACCTTTCTGCCGCCTAATACAACAAGCGTATTGCAGCCATGTGACCAGATTATTATAAAAAATCTAAAATGCCACTATCGGAAGTTATTACTCCAGAAATATTTATCTAGTATTGAATCAAATGAGGAAATTAAGCCCGTGACTCTTTTGCAATCCTTACATTGGTTGTATGCCGCTTGGAGGTCAGTTACAGCGAAAATTGTTTTCGCCACGCTGGATTTTCCTCTTCGCCAATAGCAGATAGGTTTTCTGGACAGGATGAAATTGAATCGACTACGGAAACTAGGGTAAATACATCTACTGAAAGTGAATTGTGCGATATCTTCGGTCGCGTGTCGTCTGTAATGAGATTGACAACTGAAATCACGCTGAATGATTATATTGCAGTGGATGACCATATTGCCACTACACCACTTTTAACAGACAGTGATATTGTGGACATTGTTAAATCAAGTGCAACAAAAGAAAATGAAAATAGTAGTGAAAGTGGAGATGACTGTGACGACGGAATGTTGTCAGTGCCAAGTGGTGCGGATATCCGTGGAATGCTAAAAAGTGTGCGTCGGGTTTTGGAAAATCAAACAGATGGGGACAGTTTGTATGAGACGGTTGATGATTTGGAACAATTTGTCGAAAAAAAGATCATTATGAATGCTAGACAGAAAAAAATTACAGAATTTTTTGTTAAGAAATAGACAATTGAACTACTTTAGCGACCTTGATACTTAATATTTGTACATTGTTTTTATGAAACTATTGAAATAAAATAATTTTTTTATGTATATATGTAATGAATAAATTATAAGGTTTTCATTATTATAACTAATTACTGTGCTGTTTCCATCGCATATTTGTTATGTCAAGATTTATTTACGAGCTTATATCAATATCTCAAATCAGTCTCAAAAAAGCTTATCCTGAAATTCGTTTAGCACGAAATTCGGTTAAGACGAAATGTTTGCGCTGGTCCCCGACATTTCGTGTTAAGCGGTTTCCACTGTATATATATCATAAGTAAGAAGCGTCAATATATAATAGATATATAAGCATTACTGAAATTAAATATTAAATTTTTCAATATGGACAAACCGCTTCAACAATTTCACTGAAATGCCATGAATTATATCGAAATTTAAAGATTCATATAGTAATTTTCATAGCGAAAATAACTGTTAGCCTTTCGTTTGATACGAAACTGAAAAGTAGCACGCTTGAAATGAAATCGTCAATCTAATCGCATAACATATAACATTGATTTAACCGAGTACATTAATTTAACGATTAAATTTTGGATTCACAGAAAGTGCAGTTCGAATAAACTAGTTATAAACGCTCAAAATATTCCTCTCTTAAATATAAGAAATGAAATTCAACAATTGTCAAAAGGAAACTTATTTATTCTAATCTCTCCGCCAGATTAAATTTCTCATACCTCGCCGAGAAATGTGACCTGCGAATAAAAGTGCTCGGAATAACTGCCTCAAAAGTTGGAGAAAACTCATTTAAAAGTTATTCATATTTTCTAATAATTTCGAGAGCAACGAAGCACTTCTCTCAATACCTGTTCAATTGAGAAACTACGCCGCGCAACCGCTGTTTGATTTTTGACAAAACGAACGTCCACGACAGTAAAGCAAAAAAAGAATGTGGCACGTAAAAAGCGGAAGCTTCGTAAGAGAATTTTTAAAACCCGTTTTCGTAGGTTGTGTAAAACTTAAACGCTCGTTCATCTGCGTTGCGCTACCGCGAAAGTTGGACCGTTAATATTCATGCCTTTAAAAAAAACTTTTTAACGAAAAAATCAGGCAAGTGTACTTTTGAGCTATGCGAGTTTTTTGTGTAGGACATACCAAGGGTTTAGACATAATGCAGTCATTCTACATTGCATGCAATGAAAAGTTTTGCTACTTCCCGAAAATCATATGATTAATTGTGGTTATATTAGGCACAAAAGCTCACTTGCTTCCCACAATACTCACTACCATAATTCAACGAGCTTTAAATACACCACAACCTTTTAAAAAATAAATAAAACAAACGAAAAATGTACATCCGCAGATGCGCAATGAAAAGAAACGGAGATGATTTATATTCATTTAGAGGAAAACTCCGCTTTATTACCGAAACGGTGGAAAATTAATTATTGGAGCCGGCGTCATTTTGACGGAACAGGATTAATCCTACCGACTGTAACTATAAACACGAAATGCAAAACGCACAAAACGCTGGATTCGTTTTAATCTTTCTCCTCGGTGGTGAGTCGGAATACTGCTTTTATAAAAATGATAAAAGGTTTTGACGTTGATAATAATAAACTGCATAAGTTATGAGAAGAAAGATTTTAAATGCCTCCTTCGATATTAAAAACAATAGTATTTGTAGAAATCTACGGTAATTTTATACTTAAGAAACGCGTACGAAAGAATTCCACATTGTTCGACATGGATTTCAGCAGAAAAGCATCAAACTAAAATGGCAATTATTCGATTTCACATAACTTGCTCATATAGGAAATGCGATAATATGTAAAAGATAAGATTATGTAAGTAAATTTTTCATTGGCCCGAGTTTGAAGTAAATTATGAAAACCTTGATATTTTACAGACGTTCCTACCTAAAAACAAAACAAAGAATGCGAGATGGCTCTCTACCCTAGCAACCGAGAGACGAAGAGAGAGAAAACGAAAGAAATTAACTTAGGGAGTGAGAAAAAATTTCCTAAAAGGACCCTTAATGAGCATGACAAATGAACAAGACGGAGGAAAGAGAAATCGGAATATGAAGAAGTGTGAGAAGATTCAGGAAGAAAAGAAAAGAAAAAAGGACATTGAACGAGTGAGAGGGGGAACGTAATTCCCATTTGTCAAATGTTGGAGATGAGAAAAGATGCGGCGAATGGATGAAGAAATGGGACCTAAGGGGAAAAGTGTAGGAGGGAAGTTATGAAGAAACTCTTGCTTTACGTTGCAAGGGTCGCGGGCTCGATTCCTGCCGTGGGCTCGGATGTCAATGACCTTCTTTGTTGCTGTTTAACGACCTCTTTGTAACAAGCCAAAAGTGCACCGCTTAAGAACTAATTAAGTAGTTATAAACATATTTAGCTAATTTGGTTATCCTGAAATTTATTTGCTTTAATATACGAACTTAGCCATTAATTTTAAACGACTAGGCCAATTCAAAATTTTAAATGGAATCTTAGCTAATCAACTAATTGTAAATTTTTAGTCAGATTAATTTACAACCATTTTTACAGGCAATATCGCTTGTAAGTAAATAAAAATAAACGAATAAAATTAAGATTAAAAGATCAATACAAAGAAAGAGGAAAAATCAGTGACGGAAAAAAGATAAAATGCGGAAATTAGAGAGAAAAAAGCTATAGAATAGATTGAAAGGGAGAGAGAAGTGAAAAGAGAAAAAATGTGGGGTTAGGAGAGGGCATAACAAGAACGAAGGGAAAATCAAGGAAGTTTGTAGGAGTTAAAGAAAGTAAAATGGTAAGGGATCCCAGGGGAGGTAGAGGGAAGGGGGGGAGGATAAAGGATAGAAAACAATTGAGCATATAAGAGCGAGGGAACAGATTTGACGGTTTGAATTGAGAGGGGATTGGGGAGATTTTGGGTACAAAAAGTATAAAACAAGCAAACAGAAGTGTGAGGGAGGATAAGAAAGATAGGTTGGTTGCTGGAGGAACCAAAGGAGGGCAGAGAGAGATAGAAATTGAACCACGTCGCAGAGAGAGATGCAAAGACAAACAAGAGAGGGTAAGACACGGTGCGGGATACAAAATAGAATTAAGAGAAAACAGGAAAAAGAGAAAGGTCGCAAGGAACGCTAAAAATATAGTCATATGATGAGTGAACGCGAGAAAGCGAGAGA
Source organism: Tanypteryx hageni (assembly GCA_028673005.1). NCBI lineage: Eukaryota > Metazoa > Arthropoda > Insecta > Odonata > Petaluridae > Tanypteryx > Tanypteryx hageni. The sequence goes on along the minus strand of CM054118.1, from coordinate 2,271,815 downwards.
GAACAAAAGAGCTTATGATGCCTACTTTCCAATTAATCATTTATTTAATACTTATATTGGCTTTAATAGCCTTAAAGTCATCGCGGATATGTAGCCCTTTGTGTCCCCAAATTTCACAAGTTTAGCGTTATAAAATACTACAACCACATTCGAACGTAAAATTAAATTGATCATGCGTATCTGTGCGGCAAAAATAACGCGTGTACGCATTAGAATATACCGAATCTGAGTCCCACAATAGTTGTTGCTATGGAAACACTCTCGTAATGAGTGATATAAACTGAAAAAACGCCGGTTTACGCGAAAGAGGGAGAGGGATGGAGATGAAGAGAGGAAAGGAGGTGGAGAGAGGGAGATGGATGGAGATGAAGAGGAGAGGGAAGGAGGTGGAGAGAGGGAGAAGGATGTAGGTGGAGAAAGGGAGAGAGATGGAGAAAGGGATAGGGATGGAGGTGGAGAGAGGGATGGAGGTGGAGAGAGGGAAGGAGGTGGAGATAGGGATGGAGGTGGAGCGAGGGAGAGGAAAGGAGATGGAGAAAGAGAGAGGGAAGGTGGTGGAGAGAGGGAGAGGGAAGGTGGTGGAGAGAGGGAGAAGGATGGTGGTGGAGAGAGGGAGAAGGATGGTGGTGGAGAGAGGGAGAAGGAAGGGGATGGAGAGAGGGAGAAGGAAGGAGATGGAGAGGAGAGAGAAAGAGGTAGAGAGAGGGAGAAGGATGGAGGTTGAGAGAGGGAAGGAGGTGGAGAGAAGAAGATGGAAGGAGGTGGGAAGAGGGATAGGAAAAGTGGTGGAAAGAGGAAGAGGGAAGGGGATGGAGGGAGGAAAAGGGAAGGAGGTGGGGAGAGGAAGAGGGAAGGAGGTGGGGAGAGGAAGAGGGAAAGAAACGGAGAAGAGTGGAAGGGATGGAGAGACAGAGTCAGAGTGAGATAGAGGGAAAAGGAGGAAAGTAGGGAGAGGGAGATAGAAAGAGTTCGAGAAAGAAAGGCAACAATCAGTATTTGAAGTTTGCTGCGGAATTCTGGGAAGCTTCCTGAAAACAGTTGGAGGGGGAAAATGCTCTTTTCTCTCTATCTCATACACTCTCCCCCTCCTTCTCATCCTCCCGCCCCATCGTACCATCTCCAGCAGGAAAACCGTTTCGGAGAACATTTGCGGAGAGAGGAGGCATGAGGAGGAAGAAGAGGACTGTGAAAGGATTTGTCCTTAAAGGATACCGACCTCTAGCTTCACAAAATCCCCTTCCCACGCCCTGTTCCTCATCCCTCTCCCTTCCCCCCGCCTCCCTTTTCCTCTCAATCCCTCCATTTGATACCAAACTATTACGTTAGCCTGTCCTAGCAACGCTCTCTACACGAAAATAAAAAGGAATAGTTACACTGGCCCTTTTTAAAAATAGAGTAGAGGAAACGTCGGATTGTTATTTTTTAAAAGCTTCCCGTGTTTTTTCTTTCGCGTTTTACCTTCTCAAACCATTCTCGCTCTCCTCTTCTTCCCCTATCTCTATTTCACGCTTTTGCTCAACCACACATGCACACCCTTTCCTAAGTCTTCGAGCAAACCGCAGTTGGACTTTTCCCATTCGGACGACCACGACCCTTGTGTAGTGGATTGGATCACTTGCAATGGCACCCCAACCGTAAAATTAAATCCCGTCTCTCTCTCTCCCTCCCTCCCCATCTCCTCTCTCCCATCTCCCTCTTCCATCTCCCTCCCCCCCTCTCTCCCCCCTCTCTCCCCCCTCTAAGTATAAAATGAAATTTCTCCATATTTATAATTATTCAAAATTGTCTCTATTGTACTTATCTACATATGTATAAGAGAATGTACATGTATATGTATATTTCTCTCGTGGTAACCATTTTTTGTGAATTAGGATTGTAAATTTTAAAAAAGTTGTTAAATATGTAAATCCTGATGCAAACAAACTGCAATGGTTAGGTGGAAGAGGGCGGCTACTTAGCCTCAACCTCGCCAATAAATCATATTTCTTTCTTCTTTTTCTTTCTCTCGCTCTCTCCACCCCCTCCCTCCCTTCACTTTTCTCTTTCTTTTTTTTTCTTTCTTATTTCGTTCTATCTTACTCTTCCTCGAGATTTATTTTTCTCTGTACTTTTCGAGTATTTTTCCTTGCTTCTCCCTTCGCCCCTTTCTCTCCTCGATCCTCTTTGTTTGAATGGAAATGTTTTTAAGTCGGAGGATATATCTCCAGATCGGTTGTTTTTTACCATTGGAGTGAAAAAATGGGAGTTTTAACGGCAGGAAGGCTTCGATGCCTTTTCCAAGACATATAATTGAAACCGCTCCGATTTCTCCCCTCCCCCCCCCCGTTGCCCTCCTTACCCTTCCCTCATTGCTGTATGTAAATGAGCGATTTATTGCGCAAGTTTTATTCCGCCTCCGCGTATCTCTCTTCCTTCCCACCCCCACCACTACTCCCTCCCCTCCTTTCCCGATACCTTTTTCTATCCTGAGATGAGCATAATGAGAAGACCAATTTCTCTGCCCCGCCGGGTTATTTTTTTAATTATTCTTTCCCCATTTTTATGCCCTAGAGATGGTGGGATATAAGAAATGGCGAGAAAGGTTTTTTCCTTAGACATTTTATTTGTGTCGTTCCGCAATGAATTCTGCCGGGATAGTTTCGTACAGTCTATTTCTCTCTTTCTCTCTCTCTGTGTAAAAAAATCGACGGAGAATTAAATCAGGGGATGCGTATTGAGGATTTAATTTGTTAGGGATTCGCAATCGCTTGAGACGCTCTGCCGAATCTTTTCGATTAAAGTCGACCCTGGATTTTATGGGCACGTTTTAAATGCGATTCTATAAGACCGTCGAGGGAGGTTGTCATTAATCATCAATCTAAGTTTCTCAGGGATTCAACTTTATGCCGAAGAGCTTCTTCAACTCGGAAATAATTAAGTACTTACTAAAATTTCAAAAAGTCTATAGAGTTATTTATATGCATAGTGATCATAAAGTGCGTGTGCACTTTTAAACTTAAACTTAACTAACTTTATATATGTACTTAAATATATATATTCACATAGTAAACTTTGAAAATAAAAGTCTTACATACGTAACTATATTTTCAATTACTCGGTTATTTTTTAAATTAAATTACAAAGCACACCTATAATAACAAATACAGCAAACCATCAATATTCGTTGTTTTGATATTCACGATTTTTACTAGGGTTTCCGTGTACACCGATTTGAAATTCGCATCATAGGAATTTGAATATTCGGGGATTTAATGCGTGGCACCCCGTCATTCTTGCTGACCATACGCAAGCAATGGAACTGTGAAATTCGCGAATTTGTTATTCATGAATGTAACCCCCGCGAATGCAGAGGAGCAACTGTGTGTGTTCAAATATGAATGTCTGATTTAAAAACTGGTCCCAACGAAAGTTTCAGGCTCCAAATGGACTGGAAACTAAATCGTTCAATTCTTGCATGTCAAAGAGAGTCGTTTTTCCAAACCACAAAACCAACTACCAAGAACATAGCAGTAAAGTAAAACAATTTCTAGGAAACTTGACTAGCTCGTAAACTTTACTTTAATTTAGCCGAAATATCGGGAATTTAAAAATCAATGTTGTTTGAGGTAGATTAAATTCCATTAAACAATTTCCACCGAAAAGGACTTATAGATCAACCATCAAAGAAAAAAGTTATTATCCGCGAAATCAGATTCCATACGAAACCTAGCTTGCAGCCACACTCTAAAGAGATCGATTGCTGTATTAGATTTTAATGATGAAATCGTAAAAGTCGGTCATGCACACTCAGTAGGCTTTCAAGCAATGACGATTAAGTATTTCCTCCTCTATAGATATATTTCAACCATTATAATTGGATAAGCCACAATGATTTCTCATACGAATTTATATTTGAAAATTAGCCATACTAAACAAAACGAAACAATTGCTAATATACATGAACTTCCAATATATCGATTCGACAGAATACTTATTTCGTAGCATGATAAATAACCATCACTGCGTTTTAACAAACTTATTTTGTTTAATATTTTTTAAATCATCAAACTAAATTATACTTAGTTTAATTGAACGAAAATGATATTAATCTCTTAACTGCTCTTCAAACAAATACGAGCTACCCCTAAAAAATTCATTTCGATACTTTTTCGGCCGATATTGTTTCTTACAGAATTGGCTATTTCAATTCCTGTCCAAACTCCACGCTAACGAATCTCTCCGTTAATAAACTCGCGTTAAATTAGGAAACAGGAAATATGTAATCCGCAGAGTTTCACTAGACGTGAAACGATGTTATTCCTCATCCGAAGCTGAGTGGGGAGGGAGGGGAGGAGGGAGGGGAGGAGGGAGGGGAGGAGGGAGGGGGAGGAGGAGGGAGGGGGAGGAGGGAGGGGGAGGAGGGAGGGGAGGGGGAGGAGGGAGGGGAGGAGTGAGGAGGAGAGATAGTGGGAGATGTGTGTAGGGAGTGGCCGTGAGAAGCAAGGAAAACGAGGCCGAGGTTATCTCTAGAAAAAAATGCGCACCGAACTGGAGATCGCCCTATGCCGAAGTGATGCTTTCCCGGTTAACTGCCACCCAATATAGCCGGAGCCATTTTGATGGAAGGTCCAAATAGGGCTATTGCTACCCGAAGTACCCCGCCGCCCCTCCGTCGCCCGGGGAAGGGCTAACCGATTGACAAACGGGTAAGAGGCATCAAATGTATTCCGAGCGCACGAGGTTTTCTCCTTTTTTCTTTTCTGAACGCTTTTAATGAAAAGAAAGGGCGAGTATGAGATTTGGGATTATCTCTCTTCTTACGCGGCGCCGAGTTTTCCGTGGATTGATGATGTCGACGTTCAGCAACGATTCATATGTTCACATAAAATTCCAGTAACCAAATGGCATTGAAACGAAAATGATAGTCAAAGAGAATGAGATTCGAGTTTTTCCGCGAATGCTTGGAGAATTAATATGCCAACATTAAATATTGACGATTTAAATAAATGTTACAATAGGAATAACAATTATCCATGCACATTACGTATAAAATCATACTACAGTATTGAACTTCACTTTAATTTTCGTGATAATAGTAAGTTTAGTAGTTATAAATTGCAAATATTTTACCACTACAGACAACTTTGTGAGTGATTAAAACATTGTCATTAAAATGTTCCACGAAAACCTGCCCTGAGAAAACACATTTCAGCAATATTATTATTTCAGACTAAATGCAATTTAAAATTAGCTAATTAAATTAAATATCTGACAAGCTTGAGGCAAGTTTAATTGGATATGTTGTACGCAACGGTTAAAAATTCAATTCAATTAAAACGTAAGATTTCGTTAAAACGTAATAATAGGCACCTGTGACTCGAAGAGTCATAATAAGGTAAACTAGTACAATTTTAATAGGTACCTCGATGAATATTTTACTGGCATTTGAATGTTGTAATGTTTCATAACAACTACTTCTTCCTCAACTCTATTAAATACAACAACCATCGTCATTATCTCGAGAAATATCTCCGCCAACGTAAGTAATTTGGCGTCCATTCGCGTACTCCTCGATTTAAAATGCATTAAGTGACAGCATTGGGTAACAGACAAACAAACAAACGACTTTATTCTGGCAGGACCGTGGAAATGGTAAAAGAATCAGAGAATGTCCTTCAGACGGCGAATCGTGTTATAACCTCAACTTTAATATTAATACATTTTAACACCACAAATATATATTTTCCGATTTGAATTTGTAAATTTGATTAAAACTTAAGAGATCCTTTTACGTATTCGCCGACGCAGTTCCAGTTCGCTGATAAATTTTCTTCACTTGCATCCCTTCGTTTCCTCATTCACCTCCGGTAATTGCCCATTTATTTTGCTCCCCGTTAAGTCTTTTATTGATCCCAAATCTCCCCGAGAGTTTCTCACGCCCCATTTTGCCCCCTGCTGCATAGCCACCTTAAATCTTCTTCCGTGAAATAAAACCGAAGCCTTTTTATTAAACGCGGGGCAATTATCGGTACATTCTAGAAACAGGAAAGTTGAACCGTTCCGCATTAAGCTTTAACCGTTCGAAGTAAACACGCACTCCGGAGAGGTAATGACATTATACCGCCCATCTCGCTCCCTCGAAATTAATCAGCGTATTTAAATTTCTCATCCATCCTTGCTTTTCGATCAGAAAAATAAAAAATCTCGCAAATTTTCACTCTTCGAATAAGAGCTGTTATTAAATCCAAACAAGCTAGATGATGAAAAATAAATCAAATTCGCACCACGTCCATTTTCCACTCAATTTAAGACCACTCGCTACCGCCCGTTTATACTATTTTTAGCAATCGATGTTCTTTTCATCCAGATTAACGGTTTATCTAAGACGAAGAGGAATCTTTAATCGCGTATTTCCATGGCAATAAAATCTCCGTTCGGCTCAAAAGTGCACCGGCTGGGTTCAATTTTACTCGAGTCGAGAGTTTAACTGATTCTATATCGTATTAGATCCACTCAATAGGGATAATCCAATTGACAAGCTTACTTAGTAGTAGGCCAAAGGAGAATCTCAAAACCGGGCAGAATAGTCTCCCCGTCGGGTTAATATCCGTAAACACCGTTAAAAGGTTAAAGCTTAATGGGAAATGATTTGGAAACATCATTAGTTAAACTTAGAGAGTACGTTCGCCTACAACAATAATGGAACCTATTATTTGAGAACCCATTACCTTTCATCTCCCTGCCGATTTAATTGCCTTTTTTACTTTTGGTATTAATTTACCGCGTAACACTAGACAAAAAAAATTCAAAATATTATACAGTTGCGATTTCACGCATCGCAAAAAACGGAAATTTCTTCCATTAATCAATTCTCGATTGGCAATTTAAATTTCGTAGTGCAGTATTCCGTATCCCAAACATTACGCGTCTCTATTAGCGCTTGCCTTCCGTTCCAAACAGAAAGTAATTGAGGAATGAATCTGATATCTCTTATAGCATGATAAAATGCAAGACTTCATACCTAAAACAAAATCCGGACATTAGCCAACGTATGCAATTCCAATGTAGGCACGGTCCTTAAGCATACTCTTAATTATTCGAAGGCGTACATATGGCTACGTGGGCTACGGTGCAAGAATTAATGTTGCCCTCTCTTTCTGATAAATAAATAGGAAGTTATTGCAAGAATAAAACTTCATCATCATAATAAAATGCGCAGTTTTATTAATCATCCACTCTTATTATTCATCATGATGAGATCATAAGTAAAAGGAATATATTATTTCGTAAATATAAATTAGCAAATAAAATTGATAGCTTTAGTATTCCTTAACCCGCACCGTCAGCTGACGGCCTATGCGCACCACATAATCTGCGTAACCTGGGATACACGACTTCCAAGCCTATGTAAATGATATAAAAATAAGTTAACAATTTTCTATATGTTACATTATATAAAAATTTAAAAATAAATTTGCAAGCAAAAAACGAGCAATCTGGCTGTAAAAGTGGGTTTTCAAAAAAAGACATCAGGCCCAAAATATCCATGACCCACTCTTTCTATGGTGTTCTGAAGATAATCTCACCAGTGACGAGGTTTTATTTGGTATATCCCATGAGGAGCATTACCTATCTTAGCCCGACACAAAACTAGAAGAAAAAACAAAACCTTAAACAAGAGGTTATCTACACAGCGGTAGAATTTCAGCATGGGAAGAGGAAGACACGAGTTCGTTTTCCAGCCATGCCATAATATTTTTACTGATTTATAATTTTCTACATTCTTTTGAAAAATTCGTATTTTCATTGAAGAACAAAGAGCGAATTTCATTAAATATTTGTGTAATTACAAATTATCTTTCCGACACCACTCCTCGTCTTTGCTTTCTCCATATACGTAGCATTGTATTCATGGAAAAAATCCACTTCGAGATTTCAAAGGAAATACACGTTTTGAGGTCCCCTGAACACGTTTTGACTATTTTCTCAGTGGTGTGTGTGTATATGTGTATGTGTGTCTGTGCGTGAGTGCGTGCGTGCGTGCGTGCCTGCGTGCGTGCGTGAGTGCGTGCGTGAGTGCGTGCGTGAGTGAGTGCGTGCATGCGTGCGTGAGTGCGTTCGTGAGTGCGTGAGTGAGTGAGTGAGTGCGTGCGTGCGTGAGTGCGTGCGTGCGTGAGTGCGTGCGTGCGTGAGTGCGTGCGTGCGTGAGTGCGTGCATGCGTGAGTGCGTGCGTGAGTGAGTGAGTGCGTGCGTACGTGCGTGCGTGAGTGAGTGCGTGAGTGAGTGAGTGCGTGCGTGAGTGCGTGCGTGCGTGAGTGCGTGCGTGAGTGCGTGCGTGAGTGAGTGCGTGCGTGAGTGCGTGCATGCGTGCGTGAGTCCGTGCATGCGTGCGTGAGTGCGTGAGTGAGTGAGTGCGTGCGTGAGTGCGTGCGTGAGTGCGTGCGTGCGTATGTGATAGCTTTTTATGGGTGCTCTAACTCATAAACTATTAATCAGGTCAACGCGAAATTTTATATTTAACATTTTTATGAGTCACAAGAACTGATTAGTTTTTGGTAAAAATCGGGCAACCGGAAGTGCGTGTTTACACTTGTCACTTATCCGTTATTTTGAGGTATTTGCTTTAATATTTGATAAATGTAAAAATGTATTAGAATAAAAGTTGTAGAAATGTTAATTTTCTACAACCTCTGTTCGAATCATTTTTCCATAAAATGCATTGTTTAAGAGATATCTTATATTTCTAGCTGCCACCACCACGCCACATACCGACGACTATTGTTAACAATTGACGCTTAGTTACGTCTTAGTAACGCTCCTTTTCTTTTTCTTAATTGTTGGAGTTTTGTGGCTATATCCAATATCAGAAGGCTATGGTTTGAGTTTATTTCTGTTCCTTGCAAAGTCTAAAATTTTCTCGCAGTTTCTTAAAATATTTATTGTTATGTAACCTATTTGGAATTTTTAGAAATATTATAGATATGGAGAAAGTCATGGGGTGGCCACATTAGATTTTTTGTATATATGTATGTACACACTCGACTGACTTGTTCACCATCACGTTCTTCATTGTATGCACAACCGACGCCAGATGTTTTGATATTAGAAACAATCACATCAGATACACTCGTACCAGGGGCGTATATAGGGGGGGCGAAGGGGTCCTTCCCTTCCCAAAACTGTACTAGAAAGCTTAGCACAGTGTGACAAGCGACTGTTTCCGAACATTAATATTCTTTTAAAATTCTTAGCAGTTCTCCCTGTATCCACTGCAACTGTAGAAAGAAGCTTTTCTAGCCTACGTAGAATAAAATCTTATTTGAGGAATACAACATCGGAAAATAGGCTGGCTCTACTTTCTATTCACAGAGACTTCCATGTGACTGATGAAGTGATTTTCAAGTGTGCCACGAAAAATGAATCTATAGAATACTCATTCAAAAGATAAGTTTTTGCTCTTTCTAAACTAAGTAGGTAAACAATAATTGTTTATTAATATTTATTTATAATATTAAATGAGTATGGCCTGAATGTAACAAGAACATTTTAAAATAATTTGTAATATTTTATATAAAAATTTAAAATACAAATTTAAAAAATATAAATTAAAATAATTAAACACCTATTTCATCTATTTATGCTGTAAAAAGGTAAAAACAAATTTACTCAATTTAAAAGTTTAAGAAATTTAACTTAAAATCGAAAATGTTCATAGTAATAAAAACTAAGTTAACACCTTCACGCACCAAGGGCCTCGTTTGTAGTGTTGTTTGCGGTATATTTTTAATACGAGCAAATATAGCATAGCTGGAAAACATGTTACCACTTATATGGGAAAATTATCATTTTTGGATCACCAAATTGTTTAAAAATTAATATTCTGGGGTTTTTTGATATACTGTTTACAAATCCACTATCAAATGTTAGACATACGAATAATGACTCTCCCATATAAATGGTAACATTCTTTTCCGACCACCCTGTATTGTGACAAGCTGTAGACCGTTTAATTCAAACTATTATAGAAATGTATAATAAATACTTAAAAAGATCCTCATAGGACCTCTTGCGACCTTGCCCCCCTCCCCCCCGAAATAAAATCCTATATACGCCTCTGACTCGTACGGTGGCACTTTGCATGAAATCAGGCAGACATCGTTGAATAAAACCAACCGTCGAAGCCTCAAATTGCGTCTTCCTCGCATACGGGCGCTAACCCGAAGCATCTTTTTGACATCGAACAATCTCGAATACGCTCCATCGAAAAATATAAAAAATGACCGAGTCTTTTCATCGCCCTTGCAGAATTGGAAAGCATCCGTTTAAAACCCCATCCACCGATCCCGCCGTGCCGCTTGTTCCGAAAACCGAGCGTCAAACGGCTCATTTTTATTTTCTCATCGTCACAGAGTCGCACAGATCCATCGTGATCGCACAGAGAGAGAGATAGAGAGTGATAAATACAAAGAGCCTCTACAACGGCGAAAAGGAAGCCGTGATCTAAATAGAGCGACGCATTCAAATCTATGTGGCAACTCTTGCGTCGCGACACGGCCTGGGATCAAACCGGTCCGTTTTCATCTCGCAAAGTCAAAAACCTAGCTCGACGATAATTATTCGGCGAAATATAGCCGGAGATAAACCCGAAAAGGACAATTTTGAGCGACGCGGGCAAACGCCCCATGGCAGGAAGATAATGCGGGAGAAGAGATTAATTAAAACAAAGAACGAACGCCATGGCGCTCTCGAGAGATTTAGATACGGTCACGGATGCTAATCTAGAGAGATATCGCGTATCTGCATCCGTGATGATTCCGCTGTAGGATTTTTCACCGCGCTTTGAGAGCGTCCGCATCGGGAAGGTAATAAATAATTCAGTCAACCTTTCCGATGAACAACTTCTTTCGAGGCGGGAGCGGAATAATAAGGTAGGGAAGATTTTTGCAGGTACTGATTGCAAAACTTTCCATCGAGCAGGATTATCGCTAGGCGAAAAAGACTGGCGATGCGAGGAGAAGAAGAAATTAGGTCGCTCTCAGCCGTCTTGTCGTTCGGTGGAGGAAATTATTTGGATCGTAACTCAATAAAATATACGGCTTGATATTCGAAAAATCTCAATTCCTTTTAGAACTTAATGCTCTCAAAAAAACTTAAAAACTAAATATTCTTTTTCGGGAGAGTAGTATCGGAGTTTGAGGTCAAACTTTTGATTAAATTCTTACGAGGGATATTGCTTTTTATCTCTCCAGAATCGAAACCAAATAATATTTCAAAGAGTTTTCGTGACAAAAAGAAACTACTTATTAGTTATTTGATCTTTTAAATATTTGCGTCGACGATTTTATCTGAAAAGTTTATAAAAATGCAATTGCAAGATTTTAATTTACAAGTTTAATGAAATCCCTTTAAAAAATCAAAATGAAAAATCGGATTCACGAATGGGAGGATTTTCTTACGATAAAGCACATTTTAATTGGTAATTTCTGTAGAAAATTGCATGAGAAATACGCAAGAATACCACTGACTGCACAAGCGATGACCCAACAAATGTATGGAAAGCAAAGTGACGGACGAACGCACAAAAGAGAAAACGACTATAGAACAACATTCCGATGCCGCGTCTTTCATTCAGAAAATCTCGCAAGCGTCGCCATTTTCAGCGAGGAGCATATCGCCTGTACTCGTGAGAGGCTTAATCCATTCCCACCCAGCATTAGCCTCCCGAACAAAATCCCGCCCATAAACCCACACACACCGCGTAGTAACCGAATTAAGCGTCTCCCTTGACGATTCGGCACGCACGACAACTCCTTCCCGTTCCTCCGACGGTGCCATGTGATCAACGTTTTCCAAGAGACGGGAGAAATAGAGAGAGAGAAAGAGAAATAAAGAGAGACATAAAGAGAGAAAGAGAGAGAAAGAAAGAAAGAGAGAAAAAGAGAGAGAGAGAAAGGAAGAGAGAGAAAGTAAGAGAGAGAGAAAGAAAGAGAGAGGGAGAGAAAAGGCCACCGAATTGGGCTTGTTTGAAGCACAATCGTCAAATTTACACGCAAAGCCCTCGACTAATGTGGTAGGGTTTGCTTTTTTGTGTCTTTAAACTTTCATATCTTCTACTTACTCATGCTAGCTTCTGCTGTCTAACTCGCTAAACAGGCCCACTCTCACTCTTTCACACTACATAAACACTCAAAACTCTACCTTCACTTGTGGGTGCCAACTCCTTGTAATTGCGCCTCGTAAGAGAGAGAGAGAGGGAGAGAGAAAGACAAAGGGGGAGGACGTGGCAATTCGCCGAACACTTACTTAGTACTGTAGAAAAGGACCTCTCTCTCTGACCTCTCCGAAGGAGAAGGAAATAGGGAGGAGAGGGAGGTAAGGCAGTTGAAATGTAGAAGCTTTAACAATGCTCCTGAAGGGAGTGAAGAGGGATAAGAATGGCGGCGAGCAAGAGAAGGAAGGGAGAGTAAGAGATGGCGGTTTCTCTTCAAGCAAGGAGAGAGGGAGAGGTAAGGGAGAGGCAGGTAAAAGGAGAGGGAAGGGAGAGGGAGAATGAGGGGAGAGGGAGGGGGAAGAGAGAGAGGGAGGAGGAAGAAAGAGAGGAGGAGAAAGAGGGAGGGGGAAGAGAGGGAGGAGGAAGAGAGGGAGGAGGAAGAGAGGGAGGGGGAAGAGAGGAAGGGGGAATAGAGGGAGGAGGAAGAGAGGGAGGAGGAAGAGAGGGAGGAGGAAGAGAGGGAGGAGGAAGAGAGGGAGGAGGAAGAGAGGGAGGAGGAAGAGAGACGGGCAAGAGAGGGTAGGGAATAGTAAGGGAAGATTAGGCAGGTTGGAATAGGCGGAGAGGGGGGAGAAAGAGGAAGATATGTGACAGAAATGATGACAAAGACGATGATACAGGCCGAACGGGAGAGGGAAAGATGGAGATGGGCGTATAATGGTGAAAGAGAGATAGATGGAGAGAAGAGACGAATGGACAGAGAGGAGGAGAATTGGAGAAGGGAAGTGTGAGAATGACTGATAAAATGGGTCCGATAGGAAAAAATAGAGATAAGTAAAAGGAGCGGTGCAAGGTGGGAAGAGAGAAATATGGATTACGGAGAGAGCTGCTGAGAGGAAAAGTGCGAGGAAGTACATTCTAGGAATCTAGACTGGAAGAAATTGAATTTAAATGAATGGAGTTTGCAATAAGGCGAAAACGATAAAATGAATAAAAAATTGAGGCGACGAATATCGCGAAACTATAGAGGAAACAAAAGAGGGTGAAGAAGGGGACAGTAGGAAATGATAAGCCAATTACAACCGGTCGAAAGAATTGATTAATAAATTTTTAATTTCGGATTAATTAAATATACTATAAATCAATTCGCCCATCATATTGTAATTTTATAATGTTAAACCTGTCAAATATACATCAGAATCCTAGGCGATTTCAGTTTAATTACGAATTACCTACGAAGCGGTCTATAAACCTTTAGAAAAATCCTATTAAATTTTTTAAAAACGGGAAATCATTATTGAAAATCATGGACAGCAAATTTAGAATATAGAGTATAGACACGATTTTTATATTTATACTTACAATGAACAACCGGTTTACCGGATGACTCGAGACTGAGCTTACTTTGATTAATCGGTTTTTTTGGCTGATAGGTATTCCTATTTTCACTCATAATACTAAAATGAAAAAATATTCAAATATTAATAAACTAAATAATATTCTTAAAGGGAAGTAACAACAGTTAAGGAAATCAAGTAACGCCGTCTTAAGTATTAACATGTTTGTAAGATAAGAGGACAAGTAAAAACCGTAAATATGTGCGTATGTAATGCAGTGCACAAAAAGTTTCAAGTAATAAGCTTTAAAATTTCATGTTGATATAAAATGCGGTTGTACAACATTCCGTTAATGGAGAGTTTACTGTGTATAGCATTGGTCGGCAAACCATGACCCGCGGGTCAATCAGTGACCCGCCATCACGATTTGGGTGACTCACAAAGGTTCAGAAGGGTTTACGTTTTGAAACTAAAAGTGTAATTCAATGCCAGATATAGCTTATATAAACATTCAGGTTTGATTCTTCTTTTCGTTCAATCTTTTAATTGATACATCGCATTTCCTCAAAGCCTTTAATTGACCCGGCATCAATCAAGGTTGCCGAACATTGGTGTAAAGCAAATTTCGGATCTACATCTACATTATACCCTGCAAGTCACCTTTTTGGCGGATGGCAGGGGGTGCAGTGCACCAAGGGTCCATAGTTTTCCTACGTTATCTTTTTCTATCATGGTCTCTTATCGTCCTAGGGAAAAACGATCCTCTATATCGCTCCGTTCTACAGTCGATCTCGCGAATCTTATCCTCACTGTCCTGCCTTCCGAGATACGTCGGGCTTCTGATAAGTCCTACTACCTCATTCGTTAGTCCCTCCGACATAAATTTTTCCAGTAGTTTAATTCTAGCCTGCAGCCTACGTTCCTCTAACGATGTCCATTTCAGATTTTCTATTAATGATGTTACGCTGTTTACTATCGTAATTGCTCTTTACAAATCTAGCTGCCCTGCGCTGAACCTTTTCTATCTCGTTAGTGAGTCCCTTTTCGTAGGGATCCCACACAGCTGAAGCATATTCGACCTGCGGTCGAACCAAGGATAAATAACATAATTCTTTCACTTTTTCGGAGCTATTTCGAACTATTCTCCCTATAAAGGCCAGCTTTTTGTTAGCGGCACCTATCAATCGGCGAATGTGGGTGTCCCACGAGAGATCACGATGAATCGTGATTCCTCTAATCGAGTCTGAAACTGGAATCTCTACTCCGTCCAACGAATAATTATTATCCAACAAGATACTCTTGGTTCTCCAGAAGTTGATGACGCAGCTTTTCTTTTGGTTGGTCTTTAACTGCCATTCCTTACACCATGCAGAAATAGCTTCTAGGTCATTTTGGAGATACTGGTGGATTGGATTGGATGTCCTATCCTTAATCGTACGCACCATGAACTACATGACGAGGTTTTTTAAGAGCATCATAACGAGAAAGGACTGGGAACGCTGACATTGGTTGGCAAACTACAGCCCGGCCTATGATGCTCACGAGAGCATGTCATGCGGCCCGCGAAGCCACCATGAAAGAGAACCTAGAAGTTCAACCTCCTACTTTTAAACATAAATCACGCTCGAAAAATACTCGCAAATTTTTTGTCATAACGCTAAAAAATTGTTTATTAATGAATTCAACTAATAGGATCCCACGTAGTATTTTGAGTAATTTCCTATGTGAACTCTAATGCGGCCCACCAAAGTCATTACAACTGATGATCGAAAATATTTTTCCCACCCCTATTTCAAGAGTGGAAACGAGAAGAAAAGAGAAGGAGAGGTAGAAGCGAAGGGCGAAAAGCAAGAAGAAGGGAAGTGGAACGGCAAGAGGGAGTTCCCGAAGTCTCGTGACGCAGACGGATGTGGTAGATTTACGGTCGACTCTCCTAGGGAAAATGATTTTCAAAAGGGGAAAAGGGGGGGAACTGCCTTGACAAACGCCTCCCAGGACACTATGTCACATTGACAAAATGTCTCCGGTAAGTTAATAAGACAAAACGTCGCAGTAATATAGTGATCTCGTAATGAAGCATATTCGGATTTGTGAGGGCGCCTCAATATATCAGATAAAAACCTGATTACTTACATATAACATATTAATGCTTGGAACTCTTTCGCTGGTAACGCACGAGCTTCACTTTATTCACTAGGTTTGGTAGATGGGTGGTTAGCGTGTCTGGCTCCCAATGCTAGGGTCGCGGGTTCGAATCCTGCCGAGGGCATGGTTGTATGTGTTCGTCTTTGTTAATGTTATTACGCTCATTGTAAAAGGCCGTTAACGGCTGTTTATGAGCTATTATAAAAATAAATAAATAAATAGGTTAATGTAGCTATCTTATAATATAAGTCCAAAATGGTTAGGCGAAAATAAATGCCTGGTTGAAACTCGATATTTGCGTGCAAAAGGGACGCAACAAGCTTAAATCTGGATTTCAAACCATAACTTATAATCATATTTAAGAAGCAGTGCGTGGCAAATGAGGCTGCAACTACGGAACGAGTAATATCAATCAGACTATCTAGCGGAGAAATACACTTTTAAGAACGAAATATATTATAATTTATTTCTTCGAGTAATAAAATTCAATACTATTTTTGCTATTTTGCTCTCTCAAAATAACGGGGTTCGCATCTCGCTCGAGGGCATGTTTAATTCCAATAGACACGATAAAAGATCAGTCGAAAGCTATTTTCTATCGATAATGATTACTAGTGATTCATTATTCCACAGGCAGTAAACTTGCGAAATATATGATATTATGCTTTCATATTGGCATCTCAACTATTATTACCTTTTATAAAATTAATTCATATATAATTTGTATGTGCGATTAAAAAATTACGTGATACTTTCATGCAAACATAACCGCAAGTACTACAATATCCCGAATAAATTAACATAAAAAACATCGTATGATGCCAGTAATGCTTAAGTGGCGAAAATGATTTTATGAGCCGTCGATTTGCAAAGAAAGACGACACGAAACTTTCTTTTAGCCAGAAATGTTAGCAACAATATTAAATAGCGTTAGGGAGTTACGTCAAGGACGTTAAATTGACGAAAAAAATATACCAAGCACCGAACTGACCAAGGATGAAAAACACGACGGAAAGAGTCCACTGCTGTATTCGGCCATCAAAAAATTTCAAAATTTATCTACCCGAATCGACCCCCTCCCCTCTAAAAAAACTATAAAAAATTAGCCATCTTACTCCTAGGTTACGTCATTGTTACTATCCCGATAATCGTCGTTCCACCTTCCCTCCCTATCCTCCTTTTCCTTTCCCCTTACATCACATAAAAACTAAAAAGCAAATAAAACATTTTTTACGAGTGGTTAGAGATTTGTATTATTCGAAATGGCTCGGAATAAGTTGAGAGAGAGAGAACGTGACAGGACAGTGAAGAAAGGCTGACCTTTTTCGTTTCGAGAATTTGCAGGATGAAGCCCTTTGGGTCTCTTAAAGGAATGCAATGACTGAGGCTGCAGTAATCAAGGCAAAGGAGCGAAGGAGAAAGGGGGATAAAAGGAGAGGGGAAAGGAAATAGAGAGTGAAACGGAAAGAGAAAGAAAAAAGGGGTATTAAGGGACTTGAGCATTTGTGAAAATTCTCAGCAGCCCCAGGGGAAAGAGGAGGATGGACAAAATAGAAAAATGATACCAGCAAAAGAGAAAAAGTTCAGATGAGAGTAGAAGAGCAGAGGAATACAGAGAGAGAGAAAGAGTGAGTTTATGAGAGAGTAGGATGAAGAGAGAAAGTGAGAGGGAGAGAGAGGTGGAGAGATACGCGGGGGGGAAGGAAAAAAATCTATAGAGGATGGGGAGAAAAAATAGAAGGTGAAACTGGAAGTAAATTGAGGGCTAGATGGAGAGAGGAAGGAAAAGAGAGGACTGTAAGAGAGGAGAGATAAAGAATGAGAGAGGGAACAGCAGACGAGGAAAGAAGAGAGAGGGGGAGAGAAAGTAGTGTCGGAAAGAGGGAGAGAGAAGAGAGAGATGGCAAAGAGGAGAGAGTAGAGAAGATTAGGAGAAGCTAAATAGGTCGAGGGGTGGAGTAGAAGAAGAAAGGAGAGAAGAGTGAGAGGGAAGAAATCGAAAGAGAAGAAATGGAAAAAGAGGGAAGAAAGGAAGAGAGAGAGAGGGAAGAAAGGGAGAGATATGGAAGAAAGGGAGAGAGGGAAGAAAGGGAAAGAGAGGATAAAGGGAGAGAGAGGGAAGAGAGATAGAGGGAAGAAAGGGAGAGACATGGAAGAAAGGAAGGGACAGTGAAGAGAGAGATAGAGGGAAGAAAGGGAGAGAGAGGGAAGAAAGGGAGAGAGGGAAGAAAGGGAGAGAGGGAAGAAAGGGAAAGAGGAAAGAAAGGTAGAGAGCGGGAAGAAAGGGAGTGGTGGAAGAAAGGGAGAGGGAAGTAAGAGAGGGAAGAAAGGGGGAGAGCGGGAAGAAAGGGAAAGAGAGGGAAGAAAGGAAGAGAGAAGGAAGAAAGGGAGAGAGAGGGAAGAAAGGGAGAGGGGGAAGAAATGGAGAGAGGGAAGAAAGGGAGAGAGGGAAGAAAGGGAGAGAGAGATGGAAGAGAGAGAGGGGGGGGGGAAGAAAGGAAAAGAGGGAAGAAAGGCAGAAGAAAGGGAAGAAAGGCAGAGATGGAAGGGAGAGAGGTGGAAGAAAGGGAGAGAGATGGAAGAAAGGGAGAGAGAGAGAGAAAAAGAGAGAGAGAGAGAGAGAAAAGAGAGAGAGAGAGAGAGAGAGAAAAGAGAGAGGAGAAAAGGGGGAGAGAGAGGGAGAGAGAAATAGATGGATGAGTCTTTATTTGGGCGAGATTAAGAATAAACAGTCTCTTCTTCCATCTTGCACATCGTCACTTACAGACAAGAATATAGTGACAAATAATAAAAATAAAAGATTACATAATAACTTATGCACAAGCACACATAGCGGAGAAGTAATGCTACAGTATATGCCAATGACTAAGTAACAATAATAAGAATACAAATTCATTATTAAGAAAAAATAAATGAGACACCACACTAAAGTAGCACTGGTAGAACAAAAATAGAGGCAGAGATGAAATAAAGCATTAGAGGAGAACACTTGGTAGGAATTAAACACGACTAAACTTAATCGGATAAAGAGCACTGAAATGGAAGTGGACGTTACGGTTGATTAAGGGGGATGCGAGGGGATTGCACTTAACACTGGTTGGAGGAAATGAGAAGCACACCGGGAAACAATGAAAACCACTAAATAGGATTTACGCCAACACTACATCTACATCTACATATGATCCTGCAAGTCACCTTGACGGTGGATGGCAGGGGGTGCCGCGCACCAAGTTCCTAACTAATTATTTTTCACTTATCTATTGTGGTCACGTATTGTCCTAGGGAAAAAGGACTCCTTATACCTCTCCGTCCTACTATCTATTTCGCGAATCTTGGCCTCATTATCCCTCCGTCCGATATATGTTGGTTGTCGAAAAATATCCTTCATTTCATTTATGAATATCTCCGACCTATATTTATCTAGAAGTTTAAGTCTCGCCTGTTATCTACGATCTTTCAACGATGGCCAACTCAACTCTTCAATGAGTAACGTAACGCTGTTATTTATCGTAATTCTTTTTCACGAATCTAGCTGCTCGCCGCTGTATTTTTTCTAAATCCTTTATGAGTCCCCTCTTATATGGATCCCAAACCGCTGCTGCGTATTCCATTTGAGGTCTAACCAAGGATAAATAACTCACCATTTCCGTGCTTTTCCTGACTATTCTACGCATAAAAGCCAACTTCTTATTTGCCGCACCTATCACCCGTCTTATGTGGGTGTCCCAAGACAGGTCACGATTCAAGGTTACCACGAGGTATTTCACGGATTCCGAAACAGGAATGCACTCACCATCTATCGAGTAGGTAAACACGGACGATGGGCTTCTCGATTTCCAACAGTTTAGAACGTTACTCTTTTTCTGATTGATTTCTAGCTGCCATTCCTTGCACCAAACAGATAACGCATCCAGATCATCCTGAAGCTGACGATGGTCGCTAGGACCACTAATTTCTCTATAGACTACGGTGTCATCCGCAAAAAGCCTGATATTACTTTTCACAACTGAGCTGATGTCGTTTATATAAAGCAAGAAAAGCATAGGTCCGATCACACTACCCTGCAGCACTCCGGAGACTACATCTGCCACACTGGAGGGCTTACCATCGATGGCTACTTTTTGGTTTCTATTCCAAAGGAAAGCGCAAACCCAGTTAATGACTTTAACATTAACACCAAGATTTCCCAATTTTAATAACAACTTATGGTGGGGAACCTTGTAAAAAGCTTTTCTAAAATCAAGGAACACTGCATCGACCTGTTTATTATTTCGCCGCATGATCAAACATCATTCACAAACAGACCGAATTGGGTGTCACAGGATCTACATTTTCTGAAGCCATGTTGACAGCTGACTAACAGCAATCTAATCTCGAGATAACGCATTGTGTTGCTAACAATAATGTGCTCCAAAATCTTACATGATAATGATGTTAGAGAAATCGGCCTATAATTTTCGGGGTTTTCTTTGTCACCTCCCTTGTGAATGGGTGTGACGTGTGCTATTAGGAACCTCACAGAGGGTAAGGGATTTCTCGAATACTATCCGAAGGAAGGGAGCTATTTCTTCTCCTAGTTCTTTTAATACACGCGCGGGAAATCCTTCTGGTCCTGGGTTTTTGTTGGGCTTTATCGCACCCAGTTGCTTCACTATTCCTGCCTCAGAGATTTTAATATTATCCATCCGAGTACATCCGTCAAGAATAAGATTATCTTCATGTTTATCTCCACCTGCCGTGAACGCCTTCGCGAAGTGAACGTTTAGTAGATTAGCTTATCCTCCCCATCCTGAAGGATGTCTCCGGAATCACATCGCAGCGAGGGTATTGAAGGACTCCCTCCCTTGACTTCTCTTACATAGGACCAGAACGCTTTTGGATCCTCCTTCAATTTTGTATTTAATACCTCATTCCGGAAGGTGTTAAATGCGTTACGCATGGTTTTTCTCGCTAATACGCGGGCACTGTTATACTCATGGACTATAGCTGTGCGATACTCATTGGAAGCGGTGGTAGGTATGTTTTTCAATTTTGCGTCCTCTTAAGGCAATCCTGACTTCCTTATTAAACCAACGAGGTTCTTTCTTATCAGGTTTTAACTTACTGGGGATAAACCTATTGATACCTTTTCCTAGTATATCCTTAAATAATAACCATGATGGCTCCATACCTAATCGTTCTGTCTTTTCACGATAACTGACAAATGTACCTCTGAGATGTAAGCTGAAACTATTAAAGTCGGCCTTGGCGAAAGCGTATACATTCCGAAGGGGCTTAGGATGTCTTTTGAGCTTTAATTCGCACTCCGCATACACAGCTCGATGGTCGCTAAGTCCCTCCTCTGTGGATACACTAAGGGCACTTTGGCACGGGAAAAAGAGCACTAAAACAGTGGAAAACACTAAAATAAACACAGCACAGAAAACTAAGAGAGAAACCGAATAAGGAAAAATTTGATGCACCGGAACCACTTGGGAATAAGCGCTAGGGAGAGGGAATTACACTTAAAATTTGTGACGTGACACTATGGGGAGGGGATGGCAGGCGTCACTGGAACGGGGATGGCAGGCGTCACTGGAACGGGGATGGCAGGCGTCACTGGAACGGGGATGGCAGACGTCACTGGAACGGGGATGGCAGGCGACACGGGAACGGGGATGGCGGGCGTCACGGGAATGGGGATGACAGGCAGAGGTCAATTTGAAGAGTAGGCACTGACAGGATATTTATTCGACAACGGACAAATGTAGAGAAAACGCTCAAACGCACGTTAATCAAAGAAAGCCGTTCTCCAACATAGTTGTGGATTTCCCTAGTGCGGTTGAAGGAAGTTGGAGTGCATGCAGCTCTCTCAGGTTGGAGATTAATGCGCGGACGCCATTTTGCCGCAGTATGCTAACTTTGCCATCGTGCGTCCACACATTGCCGACACCAGCTGGTTTTTCTGCTACGATGAGGAGCTTGAGTCTATTGGTGGTGAGAGACTCCGTGATCGTAAAACCGGAGCTTTTTATGGATTTTTTGTTTCACCAAACGTTATCCCTATCCTGATAGCTGAGGAACCTCACTATCACGGGTCGATGCCTGGAGAAATTTTTCTTACCGATACGGTGGGCACGGGACATCATGAATGCACTGACACTTACTTTTAAGGTGGTCTTTAAAAATTCGTCGGTGATTGCTAGTCCATTTTCTCCAACCTTTTCGAGGATCCCATAGATGAGGAGACAGTTTAGGCGGCTATATTGCTCCAGATCATCGAGTCTCTTGTCGACGTTTACAATACGGTCCTCAATCTGGCAGACTTTAAATTTCACGGACTAAATCTCCTTCATAAGCTGTTCCCGAAAATTTTTAAAATCCGTTTCCAGCTTGGCGAGACTATCAATCCGTTGTAGACCGGATAATTGCTTAGTTTCGGCAAGATCTGTGCTAAAACAGTTCATTTTATACAAGACTTTAGCAAGTTAATCAGAAATTGACTTATTTTCAGCAATGAGCATGGTGTTTTGCTCCTGAAGGGTTACCTTGGTGGTCATGACAGGTGAAGGATGGCAATTATTGCGTGAGGGTAGGAGGTAGGAAGCGCTAGCTAATGACGTCCGTCTCTTAGGAGGGACAATGACTGACTGCGAGGAGGGAGAGAGAGAGAGAGACGGAGGGAGAGAGAGAGACGGAGGGTGAAAGACAGAGAAGAATAGAATTGAATTTATTGTTCTGGGACCTGATAGTCCCATGGAACATACAACTTATACAGTTTTATACAATATACCCAATGAGGTTGGGAACAATGAACAAAAGAAAGTAGTCTATGGTACAATTAAGAACAAGTATGCAAATATTAACGAACAAGTATGCATAAATAATTAACAATATTTCTATACAAAAACACACAAAAAAACAAATTATAATTGCTGTTACAAAAAAATACGTGTTTTATACCCTTATACAATTTATTAGTAGATAATGTCTCATTCTTTTTTTTTAATTGTATCATTAACAGAATTTTTTATGGTATTGGGTAAGGAGTTCCACAGGTTACAGGAAGTGACATGATACGACTGACTATATTTAACAGTTCGATAATGTGCGATGTTTAATTCTTCCTTGCAGCGGGTTAAGCGCTTTCCAGTATTCCAGTATTTGCATTGACTTTTACATTATCGTGCAGATCAAAAGATAAATTAGTTTTAATAAGTTTAAATGTAAACGTTGCCTTCTGTAGTTCTCGTCTTTGTTGAACTTTTAGTAATTTAAATTTGTCGTAAAATGGTGTTACATGCTCATAAAAGCCAATATTAAAAATAAACCGCATACCTGAGTTCTGCAGTCTCTGCAATTTTAGGTGAAGGTCTTTAAAGAGGTCAGAGTATACAATTGAGCAGTAATCTATATGCGGAAACACTAACATACTAACGAGTCATTGCCGGAGGGTAGCGGGAATAAGGCTCCTGAACTATTTTAGTTGGTATAACGTTCTGTTAACTCTATTAGAAACAGCGCTAACGTGATCATTCCACGTCAATGTTCTGTTAAGTGCCACTCCAAGACTAGTTACGGAATCTGAATATTCTATTTCCACGTTTTGAACCATTACTTTATGTAAGTTACCAATCATTAAACTATTTACGTACTTAGCACTGCCAATGATTATAGATTTGGTCTTGGTAGGATTCAACCTCAGTAAATATTCGGCTGCTCAATTGCAGATGGAAGTAATATCTCCATTTATTATGACAATAGCGTCATATATGTCTCCAGGGTAACAATCTAGATAAGTCTGTAGATCGTCGGCATAAATATGGTATTTACAGTTCCGGATTGAATTAGGAAGGTCTTTAATATATATATTGAGAACAACAGTGGCCCGAGTATGGTCCCTTGCAGAACACCACAGTTAACAGATGAGAACCTTGATATTTGGCCATCCGTGCTTTAAACCGTCTGCTGTCGATCAGAGAGATAAGAATAGAACCAAGACAGAGCCAATTTGAAAAATTCAAGCTCACTCAAGGGAAGCAGCAGTTTCTCGTGGCATACCGAGTCGAAAGCCTTTCTGAAGTCGAATAGGACCAACACCGTTACTTTTCTTTGATCAATGGAAAGCCTAATGTCATCAGTAACTTTAAGTAGAGCAGATTGAGTGCTATATCCTTTACGGAAGCCTGATTGGTATTTATCCAAGAAATTTTTCCGAGAAAGATGTTCGATTGTGGCATTATAGACCAGGCGTTCTAGTGGTTTGGAAAGGGCATAAAGAAGTGCTATGGGCCGGTAGTCGGACATTTCTTTGGGATTGCTAGTTTCCATAATGGGGCGAATCAGTGCGGATTTCCAGAGGGTTGGGAAAGTTTAATAGTTCAATGAACAATTATAAATGTCTAGTATCATAGGCATAACAACTGGGAGCATGATTTTAATGTCTTTGATACTAATATTATCATTTACAGAAGCATTGAATTTCATCGTGTTAATGTATTGATCCCTCCCTAAGGACTGCATAACCTTACAGAGGTGGGAGGGTTTGTGTACTCTTACGAACCTAAGAGCTATGCCGGCGGGAGATAATTCTCCTGGTAGGACCATCCAAGCCGGAAAGGTCTGAGGGGAAGAGTCAGACTAAGAAGCAGTCTTGGGGGTTTTACATCCCCCTGTGCAAGAACAGCAGCTTGCACAGTACCTCTGTAGGTGGTGATCATGTGGATCTGAACAGCTACAGATGAGTAATCACTCTGTGAAACTGCGATGAGGAAAGCAAGGGGAAACTACCTCATTATATTTCCCATGATAGGCTGAAAAGCTGAAAATACCTCTATGGATCTTTCTGGGGTAAAATATTCCGGAGGTAAAATAGTCCCCCAATAGGATCTCCGGGTGGGGACTACCCTAGGGGATGCACAGAGGAAATGTAAGATTAATAAGAAAGCAAGTAGTGAGAAATTAAAAATAGGCACATGGAATGTTAGGACTATGAATTCAGGGGGTAAACTAGAGAACTTAAAAAGGGAAATGAGAAGGAATAATGTAGGTATAGTAGGTCTTAGTGAAGTTCGGTGGGAAGGAGAAGGCGAGATAAATTCAGACGAATTTAAGATTATTTACTCGGGAGGGGAGAAAAAGGAAAGGGGAGTGGGGATTATAATGAGAAAAGAGATAGCTGAAAGAATTAGCAAGGTAGTGACAGTTAATGATAGATTAATAGCCGTAAAACTTCAGATGGAGCCAGTGGAAATGCTTATAATTCAAGTGTATATGCCAACAACTAATGCTGGCGACGACGAAGTAGATGAAATCTATGAACAGATTATGGAGATATTGGAGGAGGAGGAAAAAGGAAGGATCACCACCATAGTAATGGGAGATTGGAACAGTGTAGTCGGAGAGGGACAGGAAGATAACATAGTGGGAAAATATGGACTAGGGAAGAGAAATGAAAGAGGGGATAAACTTGTGGAATTCTGCCATAGAAATAGATTAATTGTAACTAATACATGGTTTAAGCATCACCAGCGAAGACTTTACACATGGAGAAACCCAGGAGACCAGAGACGATACCAGATAGATTACATACTAGTCAATGAAAGATTTAGAAATAGCATTAAAAATGTGAAAACACTACCAGGGGCAGATATCGATTCTGACCACAACCTTTTGGTGGCAAATATACAATGTAGACTGAGGAGCGTTAAGAGAAACATAAGAGTTAACAAGAAATGGAACTAAGAGGAACTCCTTAAAAACAAGGAGGCTATCATGACTGAGCTGGAGGAAAGGTTGGGGGAGAGAGCTGAAGAAAATAGGAAGAATGTAAATGAGGAGTGGAGATACATCCATAGCAACATTAAAGATGTAATGGAAAAGAAGGTAGGAAAGATAACGGGTGAAAGAAACAAAAAACCCTGGATCACAGCAGCCATGCTCCAAAAAATGGAAGAGCGGAGAAAGTGGAAGAACATAAACACTGAAGAAGGCCAAAGAAAGTACAAGGAGTTAAATAATGCTTTAAGAAGGGAAACAGATAAAGCCAGAGAACAGTGGATAAATGAGAAATGCGAGGAGATTGTCGAATGTGAAAGAATTTGTAGAACAGACCTCATGTATAGCAAAGCAAGGGAACTATTCAAGAAAAAAGCAGAAAGATAGGACGTAAAGGAATCATGAACAAAAGTGGTAAAATAGTATGGGAGCCAGACAATGTAAAGAATGTCTGGAAAGAATACATTGAGGTTCTGTATGACAAAGAAGGAAAGCCAATAAATATTGAATTAAATGAAAAAGAGGATGTAGAAAAAGATCAGCTAGGACCAAGTATTCTCGAGCTTGAAGTTAAAAAAGCAATTGATGACATGAAAAGAAGGAAGGCAGTTTGGAGTGATGATATAGTCGTGGACGTTCTTAAGGTTTTGGGATCTAAAGCAGTTAAGCAACTCACAAAATTTTTTAACCAAGTATATGATACTGGCATATGGCCTGAAGATTTTTTAGATGTTGTGATGGTACCACTGGAGAAAAAGAACAATGCAAAATGTTGTAAGGATTACAGAACTATTAGTTTAATTTCTCATACAGCTAAAGTTCTAACTAGAATAATAACCAAAAGAATTGAATGTAAAATAGAAAAGGAGCTGCAAGATAATCAGTTTGGTTTTAGAAGAGGAAGGGGGACTAGAGATGCTATAGGATGTATGAGGATGATGATAGAAAGAGCGCTAGAAGTCAATAAAGGTATGTATTTTTGTTTTGTAGATTGGGAGAAAGCTTTTGACCGAGTGAAATGGGATAAAATGCTGGGTATTTTAAACAAAATAGGAATAGATTGGAAAGATAAAAGATTGCTTAAAAACCTCTACTTTGATCAAAAGATTAGAGTCAGGGTTGAAGGAGAAGAAACAGAAAGTACTTCAATAGGGAGGGGAGTGAGGCAGGGATGCCCTATTTCACCAGCGATATTTAATATTTATGCAGAAACAATAACAGAAGAAGCGTTGATGGAAGAGAAAGGATTTAAGATAGGAGGTGAAAGTATTACCACCATTAAATATGCAGATGATCAGGGCTTAATAGCAGACGGCGAGAAAGAGCTTCAGAAGATGACAGACAGACTAGTGGAGGTTGGCCAACAATATGGAATGAAGATCAATGCAGAAAAAACGAAAGTCATGGTGGTTTCAAAGGAACATAAAGAATTAAATATAATGGCAAATGGACAAAAATTGGAACAAGTAAGTAGTTTCAAATATCTTGGCAGTATTTTAGCGTAGGATGGAAGTAGTACACAGGACATCAGAAGTAGGATTGCAATGGCAAATGCAGTATTTAACGAGAAGAAGGTGCTTCTCACAAGCGAGAAAATAAATTTAGAAACAAGGAAGAAATTAGCAAAATGCTACATATGGAGCATAGCTCTTCATGGTGCAGAGACGTGGACGGTAAGGAGAAAGGAGGAAAAATATTTAGAAAGTTTTGAGATGTGGGTATGGAGAAGAATGATGAAAGTGAAATGGACAGAGAGGAAGAGAAACGAAGAAGTATTAGAAATGGTGGGAGAAGAAAGGACGCTAATAAAAACAATCAGGAAAAGAAAAGCAAATTGGATAGGGCACATATTGAGAAGACTGTTTACAAAGGACGATCTTAGAAGGAAAAATTAGTGGAAGAAGAGGAAGAGGGAGAAAAAGAATAGGAATATTAGATAATATAAAGCAGGGAAATAATACTTATAGAGGTATAAAAGAGGCTTCTAGGGAGAGAGAGAAATGGAGGCAGCGATTCAGTTAAAACCTGTCTTCGGACAGAAGCATGATGATGATGATGTATGTATTGATGAACCATGTTGGGCGTACAGGGAGGGAAATAAAGTCATTCGGAGTTAAAACTACCCCGTGATACTGCGTTCATAATAATATTTAACTTATCTGTCACGGATGAAGAGCCAGTAGATGTCCTACATTCCTCGAACCTTTGGTCCGTAAATTTCTGCTTTAGGAAATACGTATTAAGGTCATCAAGAGGAAAATTGACACTCGGAGGATTACGGTCGTTTTTACCAAGACCCAGCCGTCGAATTTCCTGCCAGGTGGACTTGGTATCTCATTTATCTGCAAAACACGCGTAATAGTACTTGTGCTTGGCGTTGCGAAGCAATTGCTGGACTCTCTTACGAAGAGTTTTGTATTCTAAAAATAGAGCGGGAATTTTAGTTCGTCTGTCTTTGACGTAGACGGTCTCTTTGTTTCATCATACTACGTAAATCGCTCGTAATTCACGGTGCTGGGTAGCGCTTAGGTGTAAATATTTTTTAAAAAACATAAGTATCGAGTGATTGATGAATGATATAATTAAATATTTCAATTTGTTATCAACTGAGTGAGTATTAATGAATTCAGACCAATTTGAGCTCACGATATGAGCTTGAAGTTCATTTTTATCGAGATGCACATAATTTCGGAAGCACATTTCTTTTGGTTGGTTAATGTGGACCTTGAACTGATAATTAATGTATATTAAGTTGTGCTTGGATAAGAAGGGGACAGGGTTTTGACCATATTCTATGACCCTAATCAAGTCGTCAACAATAAATAAATCAATAAAAGTGCTACTATTGACTAAGTTGTGAGTTGGATGGAATGGGACTAAAGAAAGGTTGCAAGAGTAAAGGATATTCCTCAGATAAACACTGTCATAAGACTGCCTCAGCATGTCACAGTTAAAATCACCACAGACCACAATGCTTTTGTGGGTGGGCAGGAAGGTAGTCAAAGCAGTCTCAAAGTCTTCGTTCAAATAACCTGTTTTGGGAGGCCTATAGAGTACTGCGAGTAATATTTTACTATTAGCAACTAGAAGTTCAACGAATATGTATTCAGGTCTAAACGGAGCACAATCAGAGGTCTTCTAAATATATTCCAAGTTAGACCAGAGTGTACATAAACACACACACCGCCTCCAGCACGGCCAATTCTGTCATTACGCACCATTGAATAGCCATTCAATTAGACTGCTTCAGAGGAAATGTGGGTGTTTCTGAAACGGCTATAATATGATAGTACTGGCCCGAAAAGTGATCTCTAAACTCATCGATATGGCACGAGAGAGACTGAGCGTTAACACGGCATGTATCTAAAACAGGGGTCGGCAACCTTTTCTGCATGGCGGGCCACATTTGCAGTTGTGAATGTTTCGGAGGGCCGCATTGGGAGTTAAGAAAGCCTCGGCGGGCCGGATGAGCGAATAAATCAGAAGTTTTCTAGAGATTCTGTGATTTCATATGAACGAAATCAAGTCTACGTAATATACTAGCGTTAAAACTTCACCAGAAAAGGCTTGGAGACCATAATTTTACTCAAAAAATATAAAATTGCTCGTGAGAAATTTTCCTGATCACTTTTTCATTACAGATTTGCGGGCCGCATAAAGCGTTCTCGAGGGCCACACGTGGCCCGCTGGCCGTAGGTTGCCGACCCCTGATCTAAAATGTCACAAGAGCTGAACATATCTCTTAACGGAATGTTTTTAAATCATCGACACAGCTTATTAAATAGCGATCACTGCTATCACTTCGCCTAATGTAGATTTTGCCGCCTCTGATCCATAAGTATTTAAAGAGAAGAGAGAGAGACGGAGGGGGAGAGAGAGATACGGAGGGGGGGAGAGATACGGAGGGGGGGGGAGAGAGAGACGGAGGGGGGGAGAGAGAGAGAGACGGGGCGGGAGAGAGAGACGGGGGCGGAGAGATAGAGACGGAGGGAGAGAGAGAGACGGAGGGAGGATAGAGAGAGACGGAGGGAGAGAAGAAGGGAGAGAGGAAGGGACAGACAGATATACAGACAAACGACTTTATTTAGGGCGAAATTGAGACTATATAGTCCCTTCTTACATTTAACCCTTTCGTCATATAAGTAATCACAATATTTACATCTTAAAAGAAGTTAAGTTACATAAGGGAGAGAGGAAGGGAGAGAGGAAGGGAGAGGTTTGAGGTTTGAAGCAGCAGGGAGGGAGAGAGTGGTAAAGAGATACGAAGAGAAATGATAATAGAACCGAAGGATGAGAGAGAGAGAGAGATCGTGAAAGACGTTCCGAAGATGCGGTAGAGATTACGCCGCGAAGAGTAAATATCGCAGCGTTTGTGGTAAGGGGTGAAAGGGGCGCTCGCGAACCTTTTCCTCTTTCTCTCCCTTCTCTATTCCCCCACCCTTTCCTCATCCTCCACCTCCCATTCTACCCCATCTCCTCTCCTTTCCCCTTCAATATCCTGATTCCCTATCCACCACTCTCCCCACACTCCATTCCGCTCTCCCTTTCCGTTTTACTTTCTCCCCTCTTTTCCTTACTCCTACCCTCTGCGTCTCTCTTCTCCCTTTTCTTTCTACCTTATATCCACCCTCTTTTCTCCTCCTCTTTTTCTCTCATTCTCTCTTTCTGCTCTATTTGCTCCCTTCCCTTTCTCCCTTTCCTCTTGCTATCTTTGCTCCCCCTCCTTCCCTCCTTTCTCTCTCTCTCACGCACCTTCCTCTCTCCCACCTGTATCCCTCTCACCCTCCTTTCTCCCTCTATAATCCTTTATCGCTCCCTTCCTTCTTCCCTTTCTCTTTCCTTTCTCCTCTCGCTCTTTTCTCTACCTCTCGCTTCTTCCTCTCTCCCACCTTCCTCCTTTTTTCTCAACTTTCTTCCTTCTCTCCCTCCTTTCTTCCTTCTCTCCCTCCTTTCTTCCTTCTCACCCTCCCTCGCACCATCTCTCCCCCACCTTTAACCCATCTGCATCCCCTCCACTCTTTCTCTTTCCTCTCACCCTCCTCTCTATCGCGAGAGCTCCTCCACCTCCGTTTTGCAATTGTATACGCCAGAGATATGGAAGAGATATTCACTCCGACAAGCCTTCTGGGGGTATTCGTACTGACAAGGCTCCGCATTCTTTGCGAGAGGATAGTGTGATGAATAAAATGGAACGTGTCGCACCTCGCGAGACACCTGAACCTCCAATAGAGTAGATCCTCTCCCCCCTCTCCCCCTCGCCCCATCCGCCCCCTCCCTCCCTCTCCCCCTCTCCGCCTCTCTCCCTCCCCTCTCTCTCGCCCCCTCTTCCCCCTCCCCCTTTCCCCCATCCTCCCATCCCGCCTCCTCCCCTCTCTCCCTCTCCTCTCCTATCGCAGTTTTTTTTCGTTAAAATATTTTTTCGGCTCTACCTCTTATTCCTTGCTGCCCCTTCCCCCCCTCTCACTCTCCCTCTCACACACACCTGCCTTGATGGGTAAGTTTGTGTGAGTAAATGGGTCGGAGAGGAGAGAGAGACTCGAGGCGAGGTGGCGATGATGATGCAGTGTCTTGAGCCTGTTGGGTACGGAGCGAGAGTCGCTATCAAGCATTCTTAGGACCTTCTTTACTTCTCGAAACAATATTCCGCCGTCCGGATTAAAATGGTCGATAGCGCCCTCTCATCATATTAGGATAGAGGGAAAGCGTCACGTGCAAGACTGCTGAGTAATTCCGGTTGCATCTTCCGTTCGGTCGGTTCGCAATCGAGTGCAACTTGATTAAAGCGCGAATAACAAGCATAATTCATTTTATGGGAACAAATCTATATCCTTTCCTTAAAAAAATAAAGAATAAAAAAGTCGGTAGTTAAACATTTTTATAACGTGCGATAAATCCTTCATTCATTTTATTCTTTTTTAAATGTATGTATAATTTCCTTTCACATCAGTCATTAATTTCCGAATTAGTCTCTTCCATCTCTTCAAAATTCTCTTCCTGTCTGAGTTATTGAAATTGCAGATACTTTGTGGAACATGTGTGGTAAATAAATCGTCGAAACTTGTTGTGTAACACTTCTTCCCTTGAAACAAATGAAAAGTTTAAGTAATCTCATGCTTGGGTTATATTTACCAAACGTGTCCTTTCCTATTATTGCAAAGTTCCGACGAGGCGGTAGAAGTTTCTCGCGCACAAATGTAAAATTCCATATCTCAAAAACCAATGAAGATATTGAGTTCATTCCATTTTCAAAAATAAATTTAATCTTTTTTCACCATTTCTTCTACAAGCAATACCCACCTATTCCTAAGAATACGTAAGCTATCAAGAGAGGGAAAATTTCGTGCACTGATGCAGAATGTGATAGCCTCGTTTGGTTTTAAATTTTTTACAACAATGAATTGCTTTACATGTTCCTTTTAATGGTATGTGTGGCTTATGGAACACTTGCGAAAGCTTCAGAAAATGTTTGTGTGATTTCAGCGAATAGACAGCGAGAATTGGCCGTTCAAATATGAATGCGGCGGAAGAAACTCGGAAGTGTCGATGAAAACGCGGGAATTATTGTTTAGCCATGCAAAAATGTCAATTTTTCGGTTTAAAAAGTATTTAATTTATTTTCTTACTCATTTTGTTTATTTTTCATCTTTCGTCAGGTGTATAAGTGAGTAATTATGCCAAAAACTACGAAAATCTGGATTCTGCACGAATTGGCAACGCCGAGAATTAACAGTATGTATAAGGAAATAACATGGGATACCGATTCTCCCATAAGAACACGTAGCTCACGGACGACGTGATACGCACTATAATACAGTAAAACTTCATAAATCCGGTATTCAAAAATCCGGAATTATAAATAAATCCGTCACTTTTTGAAAGGGGTTGCCGCGGGTTGTCTCGCATCTCAGGTGCATTTCGAAAGAACTGATATCGACTTCAAATAAAGTCTATCCAAGAGCTTTCTCTATGTTTTCACTCTCATTATGATATATCTTTAAAATTTATAAGTTGGATAGTTGCTGGGCTGGAAAATTAGGTGACCAGGCACCAAAAATTTGCGAATGTTAGATTTTTACATTATGTCCCGAAAATAACCTTCAAATCATCAATTTGTCCCGGATTTCTCATATCTGCTATATAAAATGACATCGTCACTATTTAGTTAAACACAAAATTGAAATGACTGAAAAAATTCTTAGCATCGAAAATGAGTTATCCCGTATTTCCCTATGTAAAAGTTGGCATCCCTACCTGAAGTAGATTTATCAATATCATCATCTGAAATCGTTTGGCCGGAGTAAATGTAATGATCGATGTGGGAAAATAATTTCTTCCTCACCAGTGTCATCAGTTTCGTCAATGCCAGCTTCTTCTTGGTCCGAAACGTCCGAAAGTTCCTGTAGTTCCCTAAGATAATCTTCTTCAGCAACAAATTGTCACGAAGTGAAGGTGAACCAGTATCAGGCTTAATGCTGATACAGCAAACAAAGAAATTATACGAAGACTTGGTATTCGCAAGGTTGGCTTCAAGCTTGACGCCGATTCGGATGCTGCCGAAAGATTCGTAGAGGAGTTTGCGAAGTTAATTTCGGATAAAAATCTTACTGCCGAGCAAATCTATTATGCGGACGAAACGTGTTTATTTTGGCTATGTCTTCCTCGTAGCATACTTGCAGCTGGTAATGAGGATATGGCATGCGGAATGAAGGAGTCAAAGAAGAGGCTGACGGTTCTTGCGTGCGGAAATACATCAGGAACGCATTAACTACTTTAAAGGGTGAAAATAATGTTCTTGTTCACTACCACGCTAATACATGTGCATGGATAATTTCGCAAATAACGGTCGATTGGTTTTTGAATCACTTTGCGCCGGAGGCACTTGCGCATTGCAAGTCTAAGACACTAGGTGATGATTGTAAATAATTCTGTTATTAGATAACTGTCCTGCCCATCCTGATGCATCACGTTTGGTATCGGGTAATGTGTGTGCGGTATATTTACCTACAAATTCTACTTCTATAATTCAACCTCTCTAAAAAGCTATTATAGAAAATCATGTGTGCAGAAATTGCTTGTTTTGGAGGCAAAGTTGTTCACGGATTCAAAAGGAATTCAACATTAAGGACGCGATTTGTACTCGAGTTAATGCGTGAAATGATGTAACGCCGCAACACTGAAATATTTCTTGCATAATTTGCGGCCTGCAAGGAAGATGGACCGAAGGAAACCGAATTTGAACATATTATTCGTAGTCTGCGTGCTGATGTAGTTATAGGCACAGAAAGTTGGCTTACGACAGACATAGCCAGTCAGGAGATCTTTCCTCGTGACTATAGCGTCTTCAGAAAAGATCGATGTATCCGGTCGGGAGGTGGAGTCTTTATAGCAGTTAGCAATAAATACGAAAGTTACCCAATTCAGATTAACGAAGACGAAGTCGAAAGTGTTTGGTGTCGTGTGAAAGGAAGCGAATCAAAAACTATAAATATATGCGCTTTTTATAGACCCCCAAATGCGAGCGTGGAAACTATTCATTCTCTGGAGAAACAAGTGGCGACGCTAAATTCGTCTAATAAAGATAAAGCCATTATAATCGGGGGCGATTTCAATCTTCCGTCAATTGATTGGAGCCATAATTGCTTTTATCCCGGAGATAGAGAGCGTGAATCGTGCGAGGCTTTACTAGAAACTTTCGGTAAGCACTCATTGTATGAGTTAGTGAGATTTCCCACGAGATTTAATAATATATTACATTTATTTGTTACTAATCTTCCTGAGCGTATGAATAGAGTATCTGATGCTGAGGGAATAAGCGATCACAAGGCAGTGTACGTGGAATTTCAGTTAAACATTGAGAAACAGGTTAAGACTAAAAGAAAACTTTATGTATTCGCCAAAGCCGATCTCACAAGATTTAGGTCTTTTCTGCGAAATAAATATAATAATTTCAGCGATTTAACCGATAGTGCAGACGCGGAGGAATCCTGTTGCATGTTCAGAGATATGATGCGAGAGTGTACAGATAAATTTATTCCAAGCAAACTGAAGCGTGATAGTGCAGAACCTAAATGGTACAACCAGGAAGTAAGAAGCGCTCTCCGACGGCAAAGAAAACTCCACTTTCGCGTAAATAACACATCCTCAACAGCTACGGTCGAACAGATTGCAATAATTAGGCAGCAATACAAGGAGGCGCGCTCCGTAGGCAGAGTAGCAATGCGTAATGCGTTTAACAATTATAAAAAGAAGGTTTTACAGGATAACTTGAAAGAGAACCCGAAAGCATTTTGGTCTTTCGTCAGGGAAGTTCAAGGTAGGGGCCCCACTATTGCGTCACTGCGATCGGCAACGGGAAACGTAGTTCACGATAGTACTGATAAAACAAACCTATTAAATCATCACATTCAGAAAGCTTTTAATCGTGATGACGATGAATGTGAAATCCCTATTCCTATGCGTCAGGGCGATTCGATGGAAGATTTGGTATTTTCGGAAAATGGCATCGCGCTCCAACTTCATTCGATTAAGCCAAATAAATCTCCTGGACCGGAGGAAATTCCCGCGCGTGTAATGAAAAAATTATCTGCTGAAATCGCGCCGTATTTGAAAATTATATTCGAGAAATCCATTAGGAAAGGAGTACTTCCTAAAAATTGGAAGGTGGCACAAGTTACGCCCATTCATAAGGGTGGCGACAAAGAGAACCCCGAAAATTATAGGCCGATAACCTTAACTTCATTATCGTGCAAGATACTTGAGCACATAGTCTTTAGCTCTGTAATGCGCTATTTAGATAGTCATTCATTGCTTAGCGGATGCCAACACGGATTCTGGAGAGGTAGATCATACGAAACGTAGCTCGGCCTGTTCGTGGACGATTTGTTGCGATGCGGAGAGAAAAATACTCAGGTCGAAGCCATATTCATTGATTTCAGGAAGGCGTTCGATAAAGTATCTCATATGAAATTAATTGCGAAGTTAGGACAATATGATATCAATTCGAAAGTTGTCGGTTGGGTGAGAGACTTCCTCTCGAATAGGGAACAGATAGTTGTCATCGATGGGAAATACTCGTCCCCCGTTAAAGTTGCTTCGGGTGTTCCTCAGGGAAGTGTATTGGGCCCTCTGCTCTTCTTAATCTATGTAAATGATATCTGCTCGGTTGTTCGTAGTAAAATTAGGCTTTTCGCCGATGACACCGTTCTATATAAAGAAATAAAAAACCAGGAGGATTATCAGTTACTGCGTGAAGACTTAAGAGCCATTTCAGCGTGGTGCAAAGAATAGCAAATAGAAATTAATTATACTAAATGTGCCGCAGTCACGTTCTGGAAAAGTAAGAGCAAAGATTTAGGTTTTGAATATCAAATAGATGAAATGAGCATTCGACAAGCTGAGTATGTAAAATATTTAGGAGTAACCATTTGTCGAGATCTTTCGTGGGACACGCACATTCGTCGAGTTATAGGCGCGGCCAACAAGAAACTAGCATTCATAGGTAGAATAGTACGAAACACTACAGAGAAAGTACGTGAAACATGCTACTTATCACTGGTAAGACCGCAAGTGGAATACGCAGCGAGCATATGGGATTCGTACGAGAAGGGACACATAATTCAACTAGAAAGAGTACAGCGCAGAGCAGCCAGATTTGTAAAACAAAAGTACTAACATAAGGAAAGCGTCACCTCTTTATTGAGCGATTTGAACTGGGTATTACTGGAGGACCGTAGATTGCACTCAAGGTTGAGACTTCTAGAGAAATATAGGTCGGAATGTCTAAAAGAGGAGGTAGTGGGAATAATTGTGGCACCAACGTATATAGGTAGAAATGATCGAGACGATAAAATACGTGAGATCGATTGTAGGACGGAACGTTATCTAGGCTCTTTCTTTCCGAGGACAATACGAGATCACAATAGGAAATTTTGAATTGCGTTAGAAAATCTTTAGGTAGGATTTGGTGCATTGCACCCCCTGCCACCCACCAACTTGGTGAATTGCAGGGTAACTTGTAGATGTTGTAGATGTAGAAGATGAAGACGGTGGTGAATTTTATAGGTTTTAATATTAGTGACAAAAAGAGACTTGTTTATGAAATTATGGAGTTCGCTAAGGTATTGACAAATAACGCTGTTACGAAGAATCTGGAAGACGTTAAAAATTGGATAGAAATCCCCCTACCCCCCCTCCCCCATACGAAGCTACCAGTGTAAAATCAAAGAAAACAAATGTAACATGCGAATGTGAAAAGTGCCTCAAAAAAGTTTTTAGTAGAATAAATGCAGAGCAATTGAGTACCAAGATCGTAGAGATGGATGAAATGAACCCTAACCTTGACATTGTTCTTCATGTAGGAACAAGTAATGTGAAAAGAGCCAGGTCTCCAGAAGAGGTTATGGGTGAAATTTATTGCCTGATAAGGACTACAAAACAGAAATTCCTCAATGCAGGTATAGTCGTAAACTCAATTGTGAACAGAAGAGACGTTCAAAGATGGCTTAAAACCTTTTTGGCGTAAACTGAGTTTTTACCTTTTATTCAGAAGAGACGTTGATCCATCTTTCATATACAATATTAATACATACATGATAGTTGGTTGGGAAAGGATGGTTTCCATTTAAATCAACGAGGCCCTTATATCCTAAGTAGAGCAATAGAAAAAGTTACTGCTTTGTTAAACAAACAGGGAAACTAAATTTTGTTACAGTTGGTGTTACAAGTAATACTTACCCTAGTAAAAATCGTTCATCTATTTCTATGCCTAAGAACTCTGCTGATGTCCTCAAAGGCAGTACGCACAATGTTAATTTCAATGTCACAAAAAAGATTCATAATTTCACAATTTTGCATCAGAATGTCCAATACATTATAAACAAAATGCATGAACTTCAAGTGTTTTTAAATATCACAGTGATCCTGTTGATTTTGTATGTGTTTCTGAGCATTGGCTTGTAAAACAAGAGGTTTAACCCTAGCCATTCCAAAATATAAAACAGGCAGCATATACTGTCACTCCAATTTCAAAAATGGAGGAACAGCTATACTGGTCAGGGAAAGTATCAATTTTAAAGAAAAAATTATACGGCATATCTGAATGATGAGAAACATTTTGAGCATTCTGTAGTTGAATTGTTTGTCTAGTGTTAATACTCTAGTGGTTTTCTGCTTCCTATGGTTGTGCTGACACTTTTTTAGAAAAGTTTGAGCTACTTATTGGCATCTTAAAAAATGAGAAGAAGCCCCTTGTGCTGTGTGAGAATTTCAATATGGATTTTCTTAAAAATTCATGTGATAAAGTAGAATTACTTTCAACTGTTAACTCCTTTAATTTGGTAGCAACTATTAACAGTGTCACTCATGTTAAGGCATGTCTTGATCAAACATTTCCTGATGATATTTTCCTCTATTCAAGTAATAACATTGCTTCAGGTATACTCTGCCCTACCCAAATCTTGGAAAGATTTTTCACGACATTCTTTTCTTTCGTCGTTTATATACCTACTGCGCGAGCATAATAAACATTTTAATATAATTTTTATACAAAAGAAATTACGTTTCATATAAAGGGTGTACCCAAAATAACGGAACGTTTTTTATTTCAATTTGAACACAGTCAGGTGGTTGTCTTTATGTGCATACAGTCTGATCGTCAGCCCTTAATTGATTCGAAATTCTGCGAGTAGACGCAGCGACGTCTTGTTCAAATCGATTGATGACATGTTGGAACTCCTTTTACTTATAACTAATTCAATCAGTCCTGTTCGTGTTTCGTCTTAAATGGATCCAGTTCATTCAAACTTTAGGGCCAATATTATAAATTTTAGACGCTCCGGGACCTTGCTTCTGGAACTCCAAACCGATTCTTCTTGCTACTCCACGAGAATTTTCATCCTTGTACAAAAGTTTTATAGAGATAATACGCTCTTCCCTTTAAGTCGCATTGGCGTATGAAGCTAAAAACTAATAATAATAATAATAAAATTTCTCGATGAAAGTAAATTCACGATTGCTTAATGTGAAGACAAATTTTACTAAAAATAAACAGTAACAGAACAATAGAGAGACAATAATCAGTTGTATACATTTAAAAAATTATAAATTGAAATGTGTTGCGTTACTTTTGGAACATCATGCACGATAGAATGATTTATTACGGAATTGTTTGAAAAATTGTGCATTTGGGAAACTTTACGTGTTTCAATCTAGGATGCGATTTGCGGGCGTTATGGATCGGATCACCCTCGTGGCAATTCTCTCGGACTCTCAATTTGTCCTGGCAAATGGGTGCGAAATTTCGGCCTCGGATGCGAGGCCTAGCACGATTTGAACTCATTAATGTCCTCCGGCTACGGTGCTTGATCGGAACCTTTTTCGGTGCTCTAAATCTTCTCGACAATTTTCGCCCCACCACACCCCACACCTCCCTTAATGGAAGATTACTTAGCACCGCTCGAATTACACATATAATCATCTCTTCAACGCAATTCCTTGACTTTCGCAGGACGTCGTAGAAAATAAAATGCTATAATGATTTCCCTGCGTCTATCTGCAGTTTGTCCGTATTGCGCCTTTTATATAGCGAAGTTGCTCGAGTCGCGGAGACGAAATTAAGCGGGAGATTCCTTTAATTAAGAAGTGCTGTACAGCGGTGAGGGAATAGAAGTCAAGGAAACGACCTCCGGAAACTGGGAGACATAATCCTCCCATCAAATTGTCTATTTTTCCGTATTGCCGTATCACTGGGCAGTAAAATACGCGAAACGCTTTATACTGCCAGTCTTCGGTGTCGTTGGGTGATTAATCGAATGTGACTGACAAATTATTTTATTCAAATCCAATTTATTTTTATTTTCTATAAAAAAATAAGAGTTTAATTTGTGAAGCGAAAGATCGAGGTGAAAATATAATTAAATTATTTTTTTGCTCGGTGGCGCTTCGAGTTTTGAAATGATACGTTGAATATGATGAAACACGTTTTATGTACGAACCGCAATGCTAATTTTTCGAATAAATGAAAAAATATTTTTACTGCGAAGAAATGAATATAAATAAACTTTAAATCTAGATGATAGCTAAATGCTATACCATAACTGCGCATTATGAACGTCTGGGTCGCTTAAAGTGGTGAGTTAAATTAAATAATATAATCTCTCTTGTATTTAAAAATACTCGTTTCCGAGAATACAATTTCGGAATGGTTTATAATGGAATGTGTAGATGGAGCTTCAGTTTTAATGCGATCAAATAGAACTGTCCTAATCCTAACTTAATATTTATTACAATGTCTTAATGTGACTGATGTAAATATAATTGACGTGACGCCATGCATTTTAGAAATTAAAAATAAACGTTGAGTCGCATCAATTCGTTTGATATCTCACCTCCTCCTGTATGAAAATTGGCCTAACTTGATTGTATAAATTGACAAACGTCGTGGTGCAGAAAAAAATAGTACTTTCTTTAACTTGCCCGTATCAGTAACTTACGACCTCCTATAGCAAGACGTTGGCAACTTTTTTTACATGGCGGGTGCCATTGGTGGTTGCGTAGTCTCGGCGGACCGCATTATAATTTCATCGGAAGTTACCTGTAGATTCCGAGGTATCAAATAAGTGAAAATAGCCTAAGTAAGATATTAGGGTCAACATTTCAATATTTAAGTTTTTATTATAATGCTTTTAATTGAAAGATATTGATTTGTGCGTTAAAATTTTCGGGTAGCTTTTTCTTCGTTGCTTTGCGTAAAACGCACTCGGAGGCCACATAAGGCCTGCGGGTCCTGGTTTGCTCACTTATAACGTGCATTCCTGCATAATGGGCAGCTAATTCCAACAAGCAGTTAAACAAACAAGCAGAATGTTTAAAAAGTGTCTTATCAGTTTAAACGAACAAATTAATTTAGAATCAGTGCAGCAATACGGGGATGTGCATTAACCTAGTCGAATTAATCGTTTGTAATTTAGCGAACACAATATTTTTCTTTTGCAAAATGTACTGTCGTTTCTTTCATGCAAAAATCAACTTAACATTTGGTTGTCGGCGGACGTCCGAAAACCATTCCATTTGTTTCGTTGAATATATCTTCCCCCTTCCTAGGCTGGGAGCCGTGTTTTACGCTAACGGATGGATCAGCATCCAAAAAAAGCTCGCGTCGTTGTGAAATAATCCCCTTTGATGGATACTTAGGAGTTATATTGGAGGAGCGAGGGCTTGTGGAATCGCATATCCACTTTTTAAAAACTCGAAAATACGATCGGTTCGATGCGTTTTTGTTTCCGGACGCAAGAGGTCGGGAGATATAAATAACAGGAGGGGATTTTTTCTATTCATGAGGAGAAAGAAAAAACCGAACAAAATTTGCCTCCTTAGATGAAGTTTGGAATCACTGCCGCAAATGAATCTCCCCCCCCCCTCTCTCACACTCTCTCTCACTCTCTCAGTCTCTCTCTCACTCTCTCTCTCACTCTCTCTCTCTCTCACGCTCTCTCACACTCTCACGCTCTCGATCTCGCTCTCTCTCGCGCTCTCTCTCGCTCACCCTCTCCCTCTCCCCCCCTCTCCCCTCCCCCTCTCCCCTCCCCCCCTCCCTCTCCCCCCTCCCTCCCCCTCCCTCTCTCCCTCCCTCTCTCCCTCCCTCCCTCTCTCCCTCCCTCCCTCTCTCCCTCCCTCTCTCCCTCCCTCCCTCCCTCTCTCCCTCCCTCTCTCCCTCCCTCTCTCCCTCCCTCTCTCCCTCCCTCTCTCCCTCCCTCTCTCCCTCCCTCTCTCCCTCCCTCTCCCTCTCTCTCTCCCTCTCTCTCTCCCTCTCTCTCTCTCTCCCTCTCTCTCTCCCTCTCTCTCTCCCTCTCTCTCTCCCTCTCTCTCTCTCCCTGTGGAACACGAGTTACCATCTTTCGGTGCCGTAATTAATTTAATTTTCCAACTCGTAAATTTTTCCTAATCTGACGCAAGCGAAGCAACATGGTTTCGCGTCGACGGTGAACTTCTTGCATACAAATTAACTATTCATGACGGCAAAAACACACAGCGCGGCGGTGGTGGCGTTGGTGCAGTCGCCTAGTAGGTCGGTGCATCGCGCCACCTTCCGAAATTCGACGGATTCCGCCGGTAAGACTGCGGAGGAATTCGTAATTTTGGAGCGAAATGATTTCCCAAAAAGTAAAATCAGAACTGTGTGAAGAGAGATCCTCCGATGGTTTGCTCGTTTAGGATTCCTGGAAAAACTTTGACACCAAGCTCTGATTCAAATAAAAATAAAAAATAACTCAATAATAAGATTGCAATTAATTACCAGTGTAGGTTGTTAAAACTAAAAGTACGTAATAGACAATTTAAGTGAGATAGACGTCTCAACAAAGAGACGTCAGCAAATTATTCCTCTATAAACTGCTGCGATGCTTACAAAAAAGAACGAGCTATCAGTACGATTATTTGTTTAAGACGTTTATAATACAGTACAACCTATTTAGCCCGGTGCCCTTGGGAAATAGACTATGCCGGACTATAGAATTTTCCGTAGCACGGGAGTTGGCCACAATGAAGGTTTAAATAATCTATGCTATCATTTTGCTATGTTTTTATAAGGTGCGATAAATCGCAATTTTTTTAGAATAAATTGCTAATGAACAATCTTAACATAGTTTTTCTCACGAACACCTCCTGAGCACCTTTAATATTTCAGTAACTAACCATAACCCCACCAGAATTACAGCCAATACTCAAACATCTATTGACAATATTCTCACGAATTTGCATCCATCCCTAGTTAAAACCAAAGTGATTGAGTCAGATATATCAGATCACTATCCTCTTTTATCAAATTTTTCATTCAAACCAGAAAATAAATTCATAAATCCTCTATATATTTATAATCT
Organism: Tanypteryx hageni; assembly: GCA_028673005.1. Classification (NCBI taxonomy): domain Eukaryota; kingdom Metazoa; phylum Arthropoda; class Insecta; order Odonata; family Petaluridae; genus Tanypteryx; species Tanypteryx hageni. The sequence goes on along the minus strand of CM054118.1, from coordinate 2,229,512 downwards.
GATACTGTTTGTAAAGAAAAACATACATTTGTATAGTTTAAATTGTAACATTCATGGACATAACACCAGAACCAAATTAGATTTACATGTCCAGTCCAGGGTATCTAAATTAAATAGTGAGGGGCCGTATCATAAAGGTGCTAAATTAATGAATTTGCTTCCCACAAGCATAAAAAGACTTAAAACATTTAAAAAATCTAAACAGTCTTAAGATATTTTTAATTAAAAATCCACTGTACTCACTGGAGGAGTTCTATGATATTTGTAATGAAAAGTTGTGATGCGTATTTCCTTTTTTAATTCTGTCATATGCTATGCATGCAAAAAAAAATTTTTGAAATTTCTATTTCCTTTGGACTTGACGAAACCATGTACACTGTACCAATTGGTGAATAAAATTAATAATAATAATAAATAATACAAACGCCACTTCTCCCATCCCAATAATCACACTTTTCTATATATGCTACAATCAGAAACTTGGAACAATGTGTATAATGCCTTTAATTTTGAGGGCAGCTTCCAAATAATTTATAATAAGTTCCTGTATTTCTACATTGTTGCCTATCCATTAACCTGTAAACCAATGGTCATAGGTAATGTAAGATGTAAATGGGTTACCAAGGAAATTAAGCTGTTATCTGAATTCCTGAAGGATTTTGCCAAGCTGACCAAGCAAACTAATGACCATTCCCTCCTGACTGAGTATGAAACTTATAAAAGGCAATACCGTAAACTATTAAATACAGCTAAACAAACATATAATAACACAAGATTACTTAATGCTGAAAATATGACAAAGGAAGCATGGAAGATTATTACCAATTCAAAAAATCACAACAAACAGCACTCTATTCCACAGATTGTAAATTCCTCAGGCCAGACAATCAGTAATCCCTCACTTATAGCATCACTTTTATTGATCACTTCACCTCCCAACCTAACTTCCCTCTCCCCAGTTCACCCGACCTTAATCTAATGATCCCTAACTCTCCAAATTCTCTCTTTTACATCCTTGTCAGGAAACCGAACTTATTTCTGTCATAAAAAGCCTTGCACCTAAGTGCTCCACTGGCAGTGATGGTGTCTCAAGCTCTGTTATAGCTATGTGTTATAACATAATCAAATTTCCTCTCCTTTTTCTTGTTAACCAGTCTCTGCAGCAAGGTAACTTCCCGTCATCTCTAAAATCTTCCAAAATAATACCAATATACATGAATAAAGGCAGTAAACAAGATATTATTAATTATAGACCTATTGCAATTCAGTCAGTTTGCCAAAATTTTTGAAAAACTTTTTTATAATCGATGTATGTCCTACCTTGAAATGCAAAACGTTCTCTCCCCCCACCAACATGGGTTTAGAAAAAATAAATCTACAATATCCGTTATATACAGAGCAATAGATTTCATTTTAACATCTTAAGATGACAAAAAGGAAACCCTAGGGTTATTCTTTGATTTTTCTGAAGCTTTTGACAATGTGAATCACCAGCTATTACTGAAAAAATTGTACAGGTATGGTATTCGAGACTCATCTTACACTTGGATTAAATTCTACCTTAGATGTCGGTCTCAGACTGTTAATATTACCTCAAATGGTGTCAAATATGTTTCTCTTTCCAAAACAACAAATATGCGTGTCCCACAAGGTTCTATTTTGGGTCCTGTCTTATTCCTACTTTTATAAATGATCTACCAAAGGAATTCTATGAAATTCCTGGTGCTAGGCCAGTTCTCTATGCTGACGATTCTAACATACTTCTCTCTGCAGCCTCCCAGCACAACCAATTACATAAGAGCAATTTGGTGATTCAAAAAATGTGTGACTGGTATAATGACAATTACCGCAAACTAAATACTGAAAAGACCCAAATGATTCATTTCTCTCTAAGAAAGTCTGATAATAAGAATCTGCCAATTAAGATTAGCAATAATTTACTAAGTAATGTTGAAAACAATAAATTCCTAGGCCTGTATCTTGATTCCAACTTATCATGGCAAACACATCATCATCTATTTCTAGCAAACTGAGCTCAACCTGCTTTCTACTCGGATACCTTAGGAGTGCTGTAAGTAAGGAAATTTTATTATACTTATATTATGGAGAGTTCCATACACATTAGCAATACAATATTATATTCTGGGGACCTAATTCTTTAGCAGATAATATATTTAGAATTCAAAAAAGAACCCTAAGGATCATTGCTGGAAAACATCCTAGAGCCCCTTCTTGTCCCATATTTCTAGATCTACATACTCTTCTACTCCCCTGCCTATATATCTTTTCCTTATTATGTTTTATTAACTCAAACATTGATAAATATCCAAAAAAATCATACCATCATGACCACAACACCAGAGCTAACAAGGACCTTCACATCTACAGTTAGAGAACCAAAACATTTAGCCATGGACCTAAGACAATGGGTCTTCGCCTCTACAATATGCTACCAAACCCTTATAAAAATATTCGAAACAACAAAACTTTCAACACAACGATTAAACAATATCTCCATAGGAAACTTTTCTATTCAGTAGAGGAATATCTTAACAACTCTTGATGTCCTAGTCTTAACCCTGTCAATTGCCTTCTGGCATGTAACCCATTGCTTACCCTGTTATTATATATGGGTAAGTCATTGAAATATTTTTATTAATTTAACTTGTATTTTCTTTTTGATGTACGTGTTTTTTTATTCTGACCTGTCCAACATCAATGTAATTGATCCAAGGACCAATAAACATCATTATCAATATCACCTTTCTTTCAGGGTTTTAACAACTTTTCATTCGAGTTATGGGTGTTGAAACAAAATGTGAGGAGACAAGGAAGTTTGGTATCAATCTGAAGAAACATGTTACAGGTGTTCACTATGGTTAAATTTATTTTGCTGTAATTAATTATTTTTGAGGAATTTTAGATTGCGTATTATATTGATTTTATAGGTTGTGATTTTGCATAATTTGGTATAATTTACAGTATCCATTCAGATGGGAAATAATTGAAGCAGAGATAATAGGGAGAATATTAAACTCTTGGTGACATTATATCTAAGTAATAAGGGCTGAGTTTTCCACTTCCTATTCTGAGAGAGGTTATTTGCGCAGAATAAATAAAAAATGTTAGGAAACCCATTTGAGACGGAAATGGCGACAACTATGCTTTGCCCTCGCAACAGCGTTGGCATTGAGATAATAGGGATTTGCACGAAGGAAATCCCACGGATTCTCTTAGTCCTAAGTTTCGAGAACTTGCCGAAAGAAAATGGCCAGCGTTTTAAAAACATAATCCACTCGAAAAAATGCGAAGCGCTTAAAAAAGAACGGAGAAAGTGGTCCGACTGGTGGGCAAAAAAAAGAAACGAATGGTCAAGAAAGACCAGCTGGGCTCATTCCAATTTTTCGGTAATCTCACAAGTTCGACCAAATCCGCGACTGCGGACAGTTTTAAAAATGTCGCAATATCTAAATCTCGGCGAAATCCGTTTTAATGGCCTCGAAACCTTTCTCCTAATTTGTACATTTTTACGGTTTTTACTTATCTTTCTTCCCTCGGCCCCTAATATTCCAGTCCGTGCACACATATCAGCACTTTTTAACGGCTAGCCTATTCGCGGTAAAAAGTCCTTAATTTTCTCACGTTACGCACCGTAGATAAAAAATACGTACATATTAAAATTTACTTTATCGGATTGATAGCTTTGCGAGAGATACATAGACGTTGTGGAGGAAACGGGATGTGAGATGAGAGGAAGAGAGAGAGAAAGAGAGGAAGAACTTTAGAGAATTGAAGGGGAAGGGTTAGGGAGCGGCGGTGGATTGAAGAGACGGAAAATAAAACCATCTCGACCTCGGTCCCTCAAGTGGCACTGCTGCGAAATCTAGCGGGGAGAAATTGAAGCGCGGAAAGAGGATAAAAGAGTGGGGAACAGAAGTGGTCTTTGGAAAGTTGTGCCGATGGAAAGGGTTTCGAGTCGCTAAGGGAGAGACAGAGGAAGAGGGAGAGAGACAGAGAGAGGATGGGCATTGTAAAGCCTCTTACTTTGCCAGATGAAGGAGTTTCCATTTTTATTTCGCTTATTTTTTAGTATCCAACCCATTTTGAGCGGAATGAGAGGATAAGTCAAGGCCGACCCGAGCCGCGGGCGAGCCGGGCGCTGCCCGGAGGGCAAAGTTTTGTGGGCTCTATACAGATCATATACTTACCAATGCATTACATGCAGGTGAATAAATATTAGATACCATTTTATAACGAGGAACAGGCTGGAATCTTGATGGAATCCTTTTAATTCTTCACTATCAATAATTTTTACAGAGCGATGAATAAGTTAATATGTACTTTGTAAATATCTTAATAAACATTAACGTAGGGGGCGCTGGTGTGCTTTCTCGCCCGGGGCGCCAAAATTCTTAGAGCCGCCCCTGGGAGGAGTTCACATCGGTTTGCTATCTCTATCTCGCTCACCATACGAGTATATTTTATTTTTTGCTGCAAACGAGAGGCGGTTAGTGCGTGGCTAAGAGGGATTGTTAGGGAAGATGAGCGGGAGAGAGAGGCAGGGAGGAAGGGAGAGAGGGACGGAGTGGGGAGGGAGGGAAAGAGAGGGAGAGAGAAGGAGAGAGGGGGAGAGAGGGAGAGAGAGGGGGAGAGAGGGGGAGAGAGGGAGGAGAGAGGGGGAGAGGGGGGAGAGGGGGGAGAGAGGGGGAGAGGGGGGGAGAGAGGGGGATAGAGGGGGATAGAGGGGGAGAGAGGGGGAGAGAGGGGGAGAGAGGGGGGGAGAGGGGGATAAAGGGGGAGAGAGGGGGAGAGAGAGGAGAGAGAGGGAGCGGGGGAGAGAGGGAGATGGGTATAAAAAGGGAGGAAAAGAGCCTGATAGAATGGAAAGTGAAGAGAAAGGGGTGGAGTGAAGAAGGAATAGAGTGAGGTGAGGAAAAATGAGTTTAGGAAGGCAAGGGGGGTGAGGGAGGGACAGAGAAGGGCGAGGAGGGAAGGAGAGAGAGAAGGAAGGAGGGAGGGAGAAGAGTGGGGGAGGGAGGAGAGAGGGAGAAAGGAGAGGGAGGTTGGGGAAAGAGGGGTAAAAGGGAAGTGGTAAAGTAGAGAGGTAGAAAGGTTATGATGTCGGGAGAGGGAGAAAGGGTAAAGTAAAATGCTATAGAGGGGGAGAGGTAGGGAGAGAGGGAAGATAAAGAAGGAAGAGGAAGGGTGCGAGAGAGGGGCGAGGGGGGAAGGGGAGAGGGGGGAAAGGGAGAGGGGGGAAAGGGAGAGGGGGAAACGGAGAGGGGGGAAAGGGAGAGGGGGAAATGGAGAGGGGGAAAGGGAGAGGGGGAGAGGGGGGAAGGGGCGAAGGGGGAAGGGGAAAGGGAGAGGGGGAGAAGGGGTAAGGGGAGAGAGGGAAGGGGAGAGGGGGAGGGAGAAGGGGAGGGGGAGGGAGAGGGGGGAGAGGGGAGGGGAGAGGGGGGGAGGGGAGAGGGGGAGGGGGAAGGGGAGAGGGGGGAAGGGGAGAGGGGGGAAGGGGAGAGGGGGGAAGCGGAGAGGATAAAGTATAAAGGTTAGAGAGTGGGAGAGGAGGGATCTATAAGATGATAAATATGGCGAGAAGAGGGCAAGAGAGGTCATTATTTCCGGTAGCTTTGGTTCAACATTCAATGGACGGCGATATTTGGCTGGCGATGCGCGGTGTATCAGTCAAAGTGATGGAGCGTGGAGGATGTGAGAGGGCTGTCTTCTTCGGAAGGAAAATCGTTTCGCCCCTTCGATAAATGTGGCTCTTCTAAAATAAAGAAACGCCCTTTCATCTTAAAAACAACTCATCTCTGCTTTTTATTACGAGTTTTTTCTCCCGTATTTCAGCTTGTTAAGTATTCTACGTGTGTCCGTCGGGATAAATTTCTATCGAGAACGACGCGGGGAGTCGGTAGGGTTTGTTTTTGTGTCAGCAGCAGCAGTTTTAAGACTTCTTGGGCCGTATTTTCTTAACAGTCCATTCCGCGCGGATTATGGACGCAGCATAAATTTTCCATTTCATTTCCCTTTTTTAAAAGAGATTCATGTTTTACGACGGCAATGACATGCGATACGATTATTTATACACGGCTCGAGATATGTTAAAGTTCTGCTGTCGCGGAATTGCTAGATAGATATCTAGGGAATTATGCTATTTCTCCAAAACGAGCGTCGGGTTTTTGGGATTTCCCTCGCTCACACGAGATTCGCAATAGTGGAAAGTATAGGTGGGTTTTTTATTTTGTTCCTTGCGTTTTTGGGGATTTTTCTTTTCGTGTTCTGGAGAAGATTTTCGAATCGCGAGGGGCTCGGACAAAAAGCAATGTCGGAGTTTTGTAGGAAGACATGTTTTTCATGGCGAAGGTTGTTTTTTTGGTCGGAGGAAAAGACGGAGGGGGCCTTTTTAATGGATTCGCCGTCAAAACGAGTGCAAAAAAAAAATAAAATAAAATGAGAGGCTATGTCCAGGAAGTTAACGACGGGTGATTTGTATGCTTCGGGATCGCCGCGAGTGATTTATTTCCGGAGACCGAGCGAAATGAATTGTACAGCGCGAATCGTGTGTTTTTTCGTCTTCGCCTTCTCTCCATTCCCATGGATTGGTTGGATAAACAAGGCATTTGCCTTCACGCCCGTGGGTTACATTTCATTTCGTTTGCATCTACACGTAGTAATGCAAAAATACGGCAGCCCTTGACGCATACTTTCACGAAAGTATACGCATATACATAAAAGACATATACACACAAGTCTCTCTATTAAATAATTACAATTCCTTGATTGAAAATCGCCATATGGGAATAGTTTATTTTTTTCGTTGGCTGCTTTATAAGGAATTGGAGATTGAAATTTCCTTGAGTAGTTCAGAATCCCTCATTTATAAATCACTGGATAACCACTTGAAGCATAAGGATTTTATCGTGAGGACAAATATAAGAAATTACCGGAATTATGCTATTAAAACAATACGTTATGTAATTGCTTGGATTTAATTTTAGTAGACAGATATTCTGAAACTATAGTCCGCTGATCGTCGTAGATGGTTCTCGTTAATAATTATAATGAAATCGGTTAATCATTTGGAACGATTTCCTAGAAGATGGTACTGTACCTGCATTCCATACGAATCAGGATCTGAAAATCGGTAATAGATCGAAAATATATACATAAAATACCAATAATGATGGTAGGTGCTAAGGTAGGAAATCGGTGGACGCGAGAAGATTAAGAGCAGTGGAGCAATTATGTACCTCCTTATTTTAAATTTCTGTATTTGGTTAAATACTGCATTTATTTGACTTTAGTTTTTAGAAATCTATTGGGTAGTAAATTTTTCCGTTTCTTTGTATTTGTGCGATGTTCTGAGATTCCTGTGTTACAGTTTCTTTTGGAGTCGTATATTATTTAAAGGTTTATCGTATACCACCCTGTATATATCGATTTGCGTCGAAATTGCGCGCTTAAGTAATTTTATTACATATTTTCCACAAAATAAACTAAATTTGTCATCTTTTACCTTATGCGACCCTAACGTCACTATTTTTCGGTCCGACTTCTTGTATTTAAATTTCACTCCAAGACAGCGCAAAAGTTAATTTATTCGCTAGAAACACAATACACTGAATGTATGACTTACGCTTGTTGTCATACTTTGTTTGGAAAGAATCGTGGAGAGAATTAAAAGCGGGACTGAGAGGAAAGCACCATTCTTTTTTATGCGTCGGAGCGCTGCGGTGAAGGCAAAGATAACACAGCGTTTTAGCAGAATTGAGCCAGATCGCGCCTAAATAACACGTGAACAAACTCTTAGGACGAATTCGCGGGTCTTTGTTTTTTTCCCGGCCCTCAAAATAAATTCTCCCGAAGCGAACCATTTAATGACGAAATGAAAAGTGTTTGCCGGAGTCCACCATTTTGTTTGCTTCGCCTCCGCGCACGGTTTCAAATGTTTGACCTTTCTCTCCCTCTCTTTGTCTCGCTCGGGTGAAATCTGTTCTTTCGTCCATTTTTGAATTCCAAAGCCAAATTTTCGTCTCTGTTTTTCGGAAACAATATTTTTGTTGGTTTTGAGCTGTCTTTCGTCGGGTTTGACGCTGGCTCGTCCGTCGGCTTGAGTGTAATAATTAAAGGTATCGGTGTGAACGAGATGTATGAAGTTTGAGTAATCCTCACGGTAGAGCTTTCTTTCGTTGAAGTTTCAACAGTTGGGCGGACAAAAAGATACGCTTAGATTTGTTCTTTTGTATTTAGGGTGGGCTGATCTCGTAATGGTGAGAACTAGCGAGTTTAATAGAATATGTAGAAGTAGATGAAAGCGAGCAAGTAATCCCTGCCGAAATGTGATCAAACTACGGTGTGATCATCTTGAAAACGTAAGAAAACGAGATGCCTGTCATAAAAGCTCTTTATTCGCGTAGTGAGCCTTTGAGTTTTTTTGAATCGTGTTGACTCAGAGATATTCGGATTAAAAAAGCGTTTTAAACATTTAAAAACAGTGTGTAAGTACATTGAAAGTTGAACCTGTAGCATGGACAAGGGACTTTTACGTAGAAGTTGAAATGGTTTTCCTCTGAATTTTAAAAAGTTCAGGGTATGAAAGGGATGAGCCCTGGTGTGTATATAATTTACGGCGTCTTCTTATTGATCAGCTGTTCCCTACTATAAATTATGGGAGTGATATCAGACTTCTGCAATACTTTCCCTTCTTATTTTTATCAAATTATTGTAGCGCTGAATTTCTGCAGAAAAAAAGCTCAAAAATGGAAATAAAAAAGACATTGGAGTCAGCCGTCGAGATTTCGACAGACTGGTAATATACTTTCAATGACAAAGATAAACGCATAGTAACCTCAATATATATTTTTTAAATGGTACACCGACAAAAAGGAATTACAATATAAAAGCTATAACTTTTTACATAGATATAGATGTACACTATCAGCAAAAGCATTGGACACTTAAAAAAATGAATAAATTCAGAAATAAAACACAAAACTTATTTAACAGAACATTTTTAAATATTCTTTTGTTTCTTAAATGATATTTTAATTTATGATTAACAAAATAGTAAAAAGATAATCAATATTTTAATTAAAACAGAGCACAAAAAAGAAAATGTTTTTAATTTGATAAATATTTTTCACTGGAATGATTTTTTTTCAAAAGCTTTGGATTATCACTTAATATTTTATGAAATTCCTCACATGAATTTTTATTGTAAATGTATTTTACACTCAGAATACCCTTGACAGTTTCAGTTTTCATTTGGGTTTTTTTTGATGTCCAAAGATTGTTCATCAGAGAAAAGAGACGTTCTGAGGGTGCATTTGTTCCAGGTAAAGACAACCCGTACTCTACAAGTAGCAAAATGTTTTTGGAAGGAATACTTTATAATTTAAAATATGCAAATACATCAACCCATTTCTGTTCAGGTGTAGTACCACTCTGAGCCCAAGAGTTGATTCTTTCTTCGTCAGCATATTTTTTTACGTTTGAAACTTCATCAAATAACTCACTCTCATAAATATCATTTGTTGGAAAGCGTGAACAAATATGAGGCAGAGATTTTTGAATGTCATTCCATGCTAAGGGCTTTTTCAAAATGATCCAATTGAATTCACCAATTGTAGCAAACTGGGCGGACCACTGTTCTAAATAATCCAAGCAGTTTCTATAAAAATCCTGAACATGACCAGTAAAAAAGGATTTTTTAATCAATCCTTGTTCTTCCAGTTTACTAATTCCACTTTTAATCATAAGAGGTATGAAAAGATTTTCAGATCTCTCGCGAATTATAAATTTTAAGGCAGCTATCTGTTCAGATACTTCTGTCATCGTTATTGTGTTTCCTTCTATGCATTTAACTGCAGAATGAAATAAAGAAGCTTGACAGTGTATAAATTTTAGCCATGGCTCTGCAAGATCGTTTTTAAAAAATGCTTCTAGGACTATAGGACGTGTCCTGAGACAGAAAAAATAATTTCAACGGTTAAAATAGCTTTAAAATTCTCTCAACTGCAGGCAACAAGGCTAACCATCTAGTTTTACTATACCCAAGCAATTTATGGTACTCAACTTCTACTGATTTACAAAACTCCTTTAAACTTACAACTCGTACCGTATATATATATATATATATATATATATATATATATATATATATAGAAAAAATAATAAATTTTAATAATATTTTCAATATCAATTGGTAACAAATCAGCAGCATTTTGGATGGAATTGTGAATTATATGTGCCGCACAGCCGACTCCAATTATATTTTGTTTCACGTAGTCACTAAGTTTTACAAAAACGTTATTAGTTCCTTTCTTAAATTTACCACCGAAATTTGTATTGGTATTGTCAGCACAATATGCGATTAATTTTTCTTTTAGGTTATATTTTTCTAAAGCCGACTTCAGTGAGTCAAAAATTATTTGCGAATTTTCGCCTGGTAATGAAATGAAATCAAGAATTCTTATTCTGATGCCAACATTTGGGTCAAAAAATCGAACAAGTATTGGGAAAAGTTTTAAATCATTATGATTAGATGTATCACAATCACAATACGAAAACGGAGAGAGGACTTTACAAATAATAGCCTCGGTTTTTGTTCTCGCGCATGAAAACTTTTTTCAAACAATGTTTGGATGATTTTTGAAGTACAGTCCATTGACCGAAAGCTTTGATTGTGATTAATTACATGGAATGTAAATAATCCTTCCGCTATTGCTGTCTTTTAGCTAAATTTGCGAAGTTTGTCAAAAATCGCCTTTAAAGTAAAACTGAAAAAAATACCCTTATCTTTGACTTTTCCAAAATTAAAGAAGGTCGAGACGATGTTTATGTTTAAAAGTTTGAAGTCCGAAAAAGTGAAAATAATCAAAAATAGAGGAAAAGCATTCACTTAAGTAGTGGGAAAACAAAAATTTGTATCAAAAAGGTGAAAGGAGATAGGAATGACTATCCTTAAAAAGAAATGGATATTTCCGAAAATTTTATTTTTAATAAAAAGATGTATGACGATAGTACATGCAAACATAGACATGATTATAATAGAATTCTAAAGTACTGAAATCTTTTATTAAATCGAAGTTTTGTAAATATCCATTTCTTTTTAAGGAAGGTTATTCCTATTTCCTTTCACCTTTTTAAGACAAATTTCTGCTTATCCACTACTTAAGTGAATAAATGTCCTCTATTTTTTATAACTTTCACTTTTTTACTTCAAAAACATAATTTTCGTTTCGACCTTCTTCAATTTTGGAAAGTCAAAAATAAGGGGATTTTTTCAGTTTTGCTCAAAAGGCGTCTTTTGCCAAATTTCGCATAAAGATCCAATATTTTTAATTTTCAAAGTATTACCAGGGCTTATATAAAATAATTACTCACCGAAACGTTACGTTAGAGCACACTGTTTCTTTTTTCAAAGCTGAGTTTACAGTAAGAGTACGATTCCGGTAGTGAAAATTCACAAAATAACCACTGAATCACATGGCAATTTCCGGCACACTATGTATTCTGATTTACCTCAAGCTTACGCTAAGAGGTCGAATCCGCTACTGATAACATAGCGCACCTGCATGCGATCGCGCTAGAAGTAGCCACTAGAGGAATGACAAATGGGGTTTACATTGTAACACGTTAAACCTCTAAAAATGCGCCAAGATCATTGAGACGGCGAGGTGTTACAAAATTAATTCGCGTTACACACTAGGTAAAATGTTGAGAGGCGATAGATGACAGTAGCTCAGAGACGTCGACGACGGTTTAACGAAACAATCATCGATAGAGATGATTGTAAAATTCTTACTTTTCTTTCTTGACTGCTAAAAAGCGGGACATTTTTGGATCGGAGTGGGCAGCGGGACAGATGGTCAAAAAGCGGGACGTCTGGTTACCTTAGGCATATATCTTACAATGTTACATAATGCCACCATTAATTAGCTGAAATTTGAAGGTACGGGGAATATGTTAGTTTAAATTTGACTTTCCCTTACCTTTTTTTTATTTAAGGTATTTTAATTATGAATTCCCAAACAAGATCTCATTTTTATAATCTGCTATTTATTAATAAAAAAGCACGATCCGGGTTTCTTCAGAGAGCGAGAGAGAGAATATTATTGTTTCAGCAGCTAACTAGAAAGTCGAATGCGTTTCATTGATAAATAAATCTCAAGCGTAAATTTTCAGTGAAAATTTTACATCTTTCGAGTTCCTTCCTCCCATGCATGACAAAATTTGATCTTTGTACCGGTTATTTCCGAAAAAATTCTATTATTAAATATAAAAAGGTGGAAGAGAGTCTAGCTATATATATAAAACTGTAGATGAAAGGCCTCGAGAGAATTTGCAGAGGAATATTTTTTTCTTCGATAGACTACAAATTACTTACTCTTTGAAAAAGAAGCAACGTGACATCGTACAAAATAAGCAGGTCGGGAAGCCATTGAAGCACAATGGAAGACCATATTTTTAAAAAGGGTCGATAACTTTGTCTTCCAATTTTCTCTACGCTTTAAAAATACTTGCCGGTTTCAAAAATTGTTTTATATCGTTTGCGGCAAACAAATTTGATTTTCCCACTCAAGCGATACCATAGATAGTTCAAAAGCAGACCTTGTCCAATAATAGGGTTTCGACGCTTTTATTTGGTGTCTCACCTGGAGAATATAGTAAGTAGGCTTTTCTAAGATGATGGGAAATTACTTCGTGCTTGCATTTTTTGTACTTTTGTCTTTCCTCCGTAAAAAGAGCAAATACGTTTTTAAATTAAAACTTTCTGCTTTAAAAGTTAATAAACAGAATTTAAAACAGAAACCGATATTTTGTCAAGGAACAAAGACGTCTTGAATAAACACCTCATTTTCTCTTTTGAGGATTCTTCGGAATCTCTAGAAAGTTCGGAATAATAATGCAATTTTTACCACGCTTTATTTTGTCCCAGTGCCTGGAGGCGAAGCGTCTACACCTCTCTTTTCTCTTTGAAGTTTCTAGACTATTTCGCGGATCCGAATAAATAAATCAACTTCCGCAAAATTTCTCTTCTCAAACTTCAAAACTTCTATTTCTCTCCATGGATACTATTACATACCGATCGTTACTAGAAGTAGGATTTTCCTAAATTTCAGGAGTGAATTGAGTACGACATTAGGTTTTAATTTTGATAGAGGTAACTCCTGTTGGACCAGAAACCGGTGGATTACTGATGACAGAATCGTTGCGGCGTTCACTCAGTCGTTTTATGACCAAAGGAGTGTAATATGGGTCATCCGTGGGATTATCTTAATTGCTCATTCCATCGATACTTATATACTACTGATGTAATTCATTTAACCATAATAACTTCACGATCACCCACAATGATTACACATACCTTCAAATATCAATTTTGCTATTAATGGCCAATTCTTACCGATGTTCATTTGTGTTCTCTGATATGTTCGGTATTATTCGGCGGCTGTTCCGGTATTATCGTGGTCTATCACCATTACAAAAAAATGAATTATTAAGCTCAGTTATTGGCATGAATCCCACATAAGATTTCCTTTACCCACAAAACGGGCGAATGAACAAGACGTGCATTTCAGCTACAAATCACCCGTGCTTAATACTAATTCAACGATAAAAAGTTTTGCAAATAAAAGGCTGTTGTGGATACGCATCCGATCTACTCTCTTTTATGACTACTACCTTTCTCTTCTATAAGATCAACCGCGTCGGTAGGTCTTTACCGTTTCCTGTTGGGTTTTGTTCTTTAGATAAAGCACACATACCATGCAATTGCCGTCGGTATTACTCCAAGTTTAACCAAGCGACGGCGTCAGGGTGCGTCTTGTTTTTTCTAACAGCTCGAACTGGGCGAAATGACGACGCGCACCTTCTTCGGCTTTTGACTGTGTGTGCAGACCCCGCTCCCTCTTCTTCTCGGGATTCCTTCGCTCCGCCCACATACTCCATCGCTTTCCCGCCTTTATCGGACGCATCTGTCTTCGCTGTCGTTCTTTCTAAGCATAACGCCCTTCTGTCGTCACTCATGTCAGCCTTCTTTTATGACCTGCCGAACTCTGTCTCGAGGGCATTGTCCCGAAACTTTTAATTATATTCGACGCCCCATATGCAAAAGAACATTTGTATTTCAAAAAGAAAATTGATGTCGATCAACACGCTGGTTTCTTCGAGTGTGCCTGTTATATGTACTTCGAAAGTCGACGCTCGTATTTGGACTTTTTCTCATCCGTGTCCTCCTATCACGTCCGTAGATGTGTAGTCAAACGGAAACAACGATCCCTTGGCGTTATGCGCCAGCTGCTTAAAGTCCCTTCCGAAGGACGGAACGCTGAATTTGCGCGGTCTACTAAAACCGCAACCTCGGAAAAATCCTACTTGGGCTGGATTCGTGCCCGCTGCCCATACGAGCAGCGTCTTAACCACTACACCACCAGCCGAAAACAAATGATGTTGGCCGGGTCTATATCCAATACAGCTGTAGGCGTGATCGGGACGATTTGAACGGCTACAGTACTGCGATGTGGAAAGCAAGAGGGAAACTACCACATTGCAATCCCGAGTTATGATTATATGGTTGGACTATGTGGGTTCCCTCGAGGTAAAACAATCCGGAGATAAAATAGTCTCCCAATCGGATCTCCGGGCGGGGACTGCCTTGAGGAAAACATTTGTCGAAAGTAATTTAGGAAGAGGCACTTGGAACGTAAGAACTATGAGAAAGGCAGGAAAGCCAGAGAACTTGAAAGAAGAAATGAGTTCACGGTAGTTTACTCTAAAAGAAATAGTGGGGAAAGGGGAGTAGCTCAGGTAGGAAAGATATGATGAAAAGCGTGACAAAGATAAAAGCAACAAACGAAAGACTGATGGCAATAAATCTAAAAGCAGTCCCAGTGAACATGCTGATAATTCAGATATATATGCCAACGTCAGCTCATGAAGAGGAAGAAATCGAGGGGATTTATGAGCAAATTAATGACATTTACGAAGAAGACGAAACAGGAAAGGTAAACTGCATAATAATTGGATATTGGAACATCATAGTAGAAGGAGAGCAGGAAAATATTGTCGGACAATAGAGACTTGGCAAGAGAAACCGAGGTGTTTGGTAGATTCTGCATCAATAATAAACCTGGCAGTGACTAATACATGGATCAAAATCCATAAACGACGGTTATACACAAGGAAAAGCACAGGAGATAAAATGAAATGCCGAATATATTACATCCTAGTGAAACAATGATACAGGAACAGCATAAAGACCGCCAAGGCATTACCAGGAGCAGACTTTGATTCAGATTACAGCCTTCTAATAGTTGACTTAAGTACAAAGCTCAAACAAATAACAAAAACGAGAAGAGAAAGACAGACATGGGACCTAGAAAAACTGAAAGAAACGCAGGATGTAGTCAACATGAAGTTAGAAGATCGCCTAAGAAATTTGGAAAACAAACCAAAGACTGTGGATATAGAATGGGAAGAAATTAAAACCAGTGTCAAGGATACCTTGGATAAAGAGATGGGAAAACAAGAGAAGAAAATCAGAAAACCATGGATCACTAAGGAAACGCTGGAGGAAATATATGAGAGACGAAAATGGAAAAACGTTAACAGTGAAAAAGGTAGAGCCAACTATAGGCGTATAAACAATGAGTTGAGAAGGGTAACAGATAAAGCTAGAGAAAATTGGATAAAAGGAAAATGTGATGAAATACAACAAATGCAGAAGTTAGGACGGTACGATGTGATATACGCCAGGGCACTGGAATTAGAAGATAAGAAGTATAATGGAATTCGTGGTAAAGGAATTATGAATACGGATGGAAATATATTCTCAGAAACAAAGGATGTGGCACAGGTATGAGAAGAATAGATTAAGGAACTATACAGTAAGCAGGCAGGATCGACAAAAATAGAAGACGAGGAAAACATTGAAGAAGATAGCTTAGGACTAGAACAGGAAAAGCAAAAGCGGCTTTCAGAAAAAAGAAACATCTACTTACGGGGAATATAAGGGAAGATATCAGCAAGAAGTTGATAAAATGCTATGTATGGAGTATAGCTTTGTACGGGACAGAAACATGGACGCTAGGGAAAAATGACATAAAATATTTGGAAAGCTTTGAAATGTAGACTTGGAGGAGAATGTTGAAGATAAAATGGACAGATAGGATGAAATACGATGAAGTGCTACGAAGAATAGGAGAGAAGCGAATGATTATACAGACTATTAGAAAGAGGAAGGCAAACTGGGCTGGGCATTACCTGAGGAGAGAGAGTATGATTAAAGACGGGTTAGAAGGAAAATTAGACGGAAAAAGGAATGAGATAGAAAAATGTTTTCAGCTGATAGATGATTTGAAAGGGAAAGAGTTATCAAAATATGAAGAGGACATCGGAAATGCATTCTAATATTACAAAACGCCGTTTTTTACTTCATCCCAGCCACCACCCCCTTAACTTTAAGCAGAATCGCTCGTTGGACTTGATTTCGTCGGATGTCATCTGGTTTATTTGCACCCCTCCCTTCCCCATAGACGTCCTGCCGAGGAAAGATTTCGGATGACGGTGATATTCATTTGGTCCGAACGCATTTTGCGATAATCATTTGTCGAGCATTATATATTTGACAGGCAGAAACGCAGAAAAATGTTTTTCGTCCTATTGGCAATTTCGGATAGGAGGATCTCTGTCTGCCGACGGTTTTAATGAGGTGAGATTTTGTCGGGGAGTTATTTTGCCGCCGGGATACATCTCTCGCAATAAGGAGGATGAGGTGGGGAGGGGGCGTGGCGAGGTAGCGTCACGTTACGGGTGATTTACTAAGGCGGCCCCTTGTTCATCTTCATCTTTCTTCTCCGCGCTCATTCGTCCTCTCTCTCTCCCCCTACCCTCCCCCCATCCCACTCTTCCCTCCCTCTCTTTCTCTATCTCTAATTGCCTTTCCCTCATGCCACCGCCTCTCCTTATTCTCGCCGCCGGCGGCGGAGCGATTTCGTACACTTTATACAACATTCCACCGCCAAAGCGCGTCTACTATCTACCTACCATCCATCCCCACAACCAATCCCCATTCTCCTACTCCTCGAGGTTAACCCCCTCCCTCCGCCTCTCCACCTCCCCCTCCCCCATCATCCCTCCCTCCCTCCCTCTCTCTCTCTCTCTCTCTCTGTACTCCTATCCCTTAACCGTTTCATGGCTTCTTGAAAAATCCATACAGACTGCGCTTTTGTTTCAAGGATAGATTACAGTTTTGAGGTAACTTTCCGCACCGTAGCGCGGTCGGGCGATCGTTATTAAAGGATACCGTGTTCGAAAGGCCACGGCAAAAGTTTTATTTTTTTCAATTTTTAGGAGAGCGGTCAAATAATAATCCGACGTACGCGTAGGTCGTCCTCTTTCTCTTCTTTAATTCTGCTTTCTTTCCGCAGGCTAATTACGGAAAAATAGGGTGTGGCTCGCAATTAAGCGGTTTAGAAGGGCGCCTATCAAAGGTAATTTTCTTATTTATGAAAGTCCAAAATAATGAAAAATAACGCTCCAAATCCCTTTGGAGTGCTACACTACCAACACGAATGATATATATAGTATAATGCCGAAAGCTGTTCAAAGGATTAAAAATTGTATTAACTTTCTAATCTCATTTTATTCGCCCATCGCCAATGTTTTCATTTTTTCCGAATTCACGAAATTAAATAAAAACAAATGAACGTGAATTTATGCAATTTTGCGAATTGATTCCGAAATAAATGTCCGAAAATTGTGGTTCGTTTATATGATAATTCACCACCAGCTCCAAACAAGGAACCTATCAAATATTTTTACTACATAGGCTGCGCTGGGATGCACGTGTTCCAGCAAAAAGAATGGTATGGAATATCTCAAGGGTATACACTACCAATGTGCTTCAATCACTCTTAAAGAAATCCTTTCGCATATTAAATATTGTACACAAATTCTTGTTTTCTCTAATTAACTACTGCAAATATTAAAGAACGACCACTTATAAAAATACTTGTCTCAGGTATCTCCAATACCCACACCACGGTTATAAAAAACCATATGTGCATTTCGGCTACCAAGCAGCCGTCTTCAATAGTAATTCATCTCGAATAGATTACAAAAAATATGTTTTTAATAATCTTGTGGCTATTGGAGATACCTACGACAAATATTTTTAAACGTTTGCTCTTGATTTTTTTTTCAACTATAATACAAGCTCAATAATTCCCAGTTTAATACTGCATATAGTAAATCAAAGAAGATAGGAACAAAAGTTATGGCTGAAATTTTATCCGCAAATACTAAACCTATAAATTCACGACGTTTATCACCGACTTCCACATCATGATCCATTTCAGACAATAAATTCGATGAAAATCGCATACCGACCGATTCGTTTCACGGAAAACATAATCAAACTGCTACCGATAAAGTTCTTCGACATTATTCCGCACAAAAGGCATCGCAAACGTCTGATGTCCTTTTACGCTCCATCGTGTTTTTACCTTCCATTCGAGCGCTCACACGAGCATCGGAAAAAGACTCCACTCGATCATATTTCATTTAAAATGCTTCAATTATCTCCGATTCGCTTCGGGAGAAAGATATGAATCCCATTCCTATGGTCTCGCGGAGTGTTAGCATCAAACATTCCACACCCGATCGATGTCCACCTGCCGGCGTCGGCAGTAATTTAGTTTCCCCGACTATCCCGGTTAGGACGAATCCACTCTCCTCTTTTTTGTTCCCTAGGGTAAATAATTTCCACTGCCATCGGGACGTGCGGTGGCATCGAAAAATTCCACCCGGGAGAATATTTTTCCAATTTTTCAGGTTCGGTCTCTTCACTCTCGGGCGAATTTCCTCTGTGCCCCTCCTTCTCACTCTTCTTCCTCCCCTTCGGAATAAAAATTAAGCGCCTAAATCCATCTCCTTTAATCGACCCAAAAAGACGAGGACAGATGGAAGAACATTATCGCCGCCTTCCTCCCCCTCCTCTCTCCCAAACCATTTTCTTCAACCTCAGAGGGAGGGGAAGTGAGAGGGAGGAAAGTGAGAGGGAGGAAGACCGAAAGGAGGAAAGAAGAGAAGAAAGGTAAGAGAGAGGGGAAGAAGAGAGAGGCAGGAGACAGCGGAAGGCGAGATAGAGAGTGGAGAGAGGAAGGGAAGGGAAGCAGGGGGGGGAGACACGAGATGTGAGATGAAGAGAGGGAGAGAAAGAGAGAAAGAAAGACAGCGGGGGAGAAAAAAGAGCGGGAGAGAGAAAAAGAGAGAGTGAGAGAAAGAAAGAGTGAGAGAAAGAAAGAGAGGGAGGGAAAGAGAGAAAGGGGGAGAAAAATAAAGAGAGAGGTAGAGGGGGACAGAGAAAGAGAGAGTTATGGAAATAGGGAGGGAAATGAAGAGAGAGGCGGGGAGGGAGGGAGGTGGGGGAGGGAGGGAAGGAGGCGGTGGGGAGAGAGAGGCGGTGGAGAGTGAAGTATCTGATAGAGAGACAGACAGATGAAGGGTAGAGGCAAAGAAGGAGGTAGAGTGGCAGAGGAGGGAGGCAAAGGAAGGACAGGGGGAGGCAGAGTTGAATGGAAAGAGGAAGAGTAGGATTGAAGGAGGCAGAGTAGGATGGAAGGATGCAGATAGAGAGAGAAGGATGCAGATAGAGAGAGAAGGATGCAGATAGAGAGAGAAGGATGCAGATAGAGAGAGAAGGATGCAGATAGAGAGAGAAGGATGCAGATAGAGAGAGAAGGATGCAGATAGAGAGAGAAGGATGCAGATAGAGAGAGAAGGATGCAGAGTGATGGAGATAGAAAATGAGGGAGAGAAAGGAGGCTATAGAGGAGAGCATTTCTCTTAATTTCTCGACTCCAGAAAGCCCGATATGACCAAGGACGGCGATGTTTAAGGGGAGAAGTGGGAGCCATGCAAGACAAGGAAATAAAATGCGAGAGGTGGAGAGATATGGAGCCCCGCTCATACACACACACACACACACACACACACACACACATGTGCATTCCTCTCCCTGCTGGAATTCAACCAAGAAAAAGGGTAGCTCTCCTAGAGCTGCCCTTACCCATCTTGGACTTCCGCCAGTCACCAGAATTCACCCAGCTGAGAGTGGGTTCGAGATAGGGAGGAAGTGTGGGGAGGAGGAGGAGTGAAGGGGGATGTGAGGTGGAATGGGAAGGTCGTACAAAACGGGGGATGGTTTCAGTCGAAAGATACGGGTTAGTACAAAGAGGAAAGTGGGAGGGAGTGGGTGGTAATGGAGGAGTGAGTGTGAGACACGCGAAGAGGAGAGGAGAGAGAGGAGGTGAAGAGATGAGGCGATACAGAGAGGTTATAAGGACCCAGGTGGTCCCCAGGATACGGGGAAAACCCCAATTCGCCCTCATGCACAGAGCGCGCATACACACACAGAGCCACTACACCTGCGGTTGGCGGTTTTGGATATTCAAACTCCTTTTCGTCCCGCAAACCCACTATCTCTCTCATCCCTCTCCCCCACCCACTATCTCTCTCTCTCTCTCTCTCTCTCTCTCTCTCTCTCTCTCTCTCTCTCTCTCTCTCTCTCTCTCTTCCTCTTCCGTTTATTCCCACATTTCAGAGGTAGGAGTAGGAGGACAGGGAAATGTTTGTTCATAACGCATGGGCCTTGGGAAACGATTGTGCGCGCGGTAGACTTAATTTTTTTAATGCCCGAGGCCATAAGTGGCAGAGTAGGAATTTTCCATTTAATTGTAGATGGCCTTCCCAAATAAAAAACAACTGGGACGAAAGAAAGTTACGATGTGAAATAACTTGAAATCGAATATAACATGCATCGAATATTATATTTATATCGAATATTATGGTTATATCGAATATTATATTTATAATCAATATCATTTGTACATCAAATGCGACCATCACAGTTGATCTATCTTTCGGTGGATTTTTTTAGATCACCCAACCCATTTTACACAATATACAAGACCTTTCTCTTCATCTTTCCATATCCATCCCCTTCTTTTAACGCATCTAATATTTCTTTCTTTCTCGAATCTCTTTGCCTATTTCCTAGCATCATCCCTTCTACGAATTCTTCCAGAAGACCGTTACCTTTCAAAATTTCTCCTATCCATTTCTTCCCTTTCTCCCTTAAGCTCCTCTCTTACCCTACTGTTTTCAAAACTTCCGCGTTGGTTCTTCTCTTATTGTTAGTCCAATTAATTTTCTCCAGTCAACGCGACACCGACATCACAAACGCTTCCAATCTGCTAATTTTTTCTGTCTCACATACCAAAAGTTTATTACTATTATTTTTTATCATAAAAAAACAATATCCGACGACGGTGCCGTATCACTGACGAAAACCGCACCTAATTGCTTCACAACACTTCCGGCTTTAAAACCAGGGACCGACGCAGAATTTTAACGCGTCGAGTAAAAAATTTAATCGTGATTTGCATAAATCGTGGCACAATTTTTTCGTTCGATTGCCTTAATTGGATGAAGGAGAACGAGAGTTCTGATATCGCGGATAGCAGATAACTTGTAACGCCGATCAATTATCCTGTCCGATTAGGAAAACGCGAGGTCTGTGCCGAGAAATTATTTATCGTCCTGATAATTGCCTCCCTCCCCCGACGACCCGTAAAAAATGCCCCTTTTTTAATTCGGGCCACGCGTGCTGCTCAGTTAGCTTCGAGATAACAAAGATTAATTCTTTTCGTTACACTTAGCTCGGATTTTTTCTTCTTTTTCAGGAGTCCACTTTTTCAATTTATTCGATAGAAACATTTCTGCGATTTTAACGGCCAAGCTCAAATGTTTTGCGTTATGGTTTGCATCACTTTCGAATAATTGTTTTACTGGATATAATGATCATAACGACCAAACCTGACAAAATACTCAAATACGGTCAGATCTCAGTCCCGGGAATATCTGCACATGATCTCATTTATGCATCCTGCTCTTTCAAAGTACCAAAGGAACAACCAAAATTTATTACTTTTAGAGATTTTAAAAACATAGACATAAACAAATTGACAGATGATGCTCTCTTAGTCCCTTGGGAAAGTATTATTAATATAAATGACATAGATGACAAGGTGAATAATTTTAATGCTTTCCTCCTCAATCTATTTGATCGCCATGCTCCACAAAAAACAATTCGTATTACTAGAAAAAATTCTCCTTGGATTACGGATGATATAAAAAGATTAATGTCGAATCGTGATTCCGCTTTTCGTAAATTCAAACGCACAAATTCTACGCTCCAACTCGAACAGTATAGAAAACTGAGGAACTCAGTAAAGCAGGCAGTTAGAAATGCCAAAATCAAATTCTCGTACTCAATAATTTCTCCTCAGTCCGACAATGCATCACTATGGAGAAAACTGAAAGTATTCGGAATTGGGAATAAGAAAAGTGACTCTGAACTACCTTCTGTCTCTCTTGATGCATTAAATGATGCCTTCTCATCACCACCTAATATATTTTCAGTAAATCAAAGAAATTTAACTATCTCTGACATTTTTTCCTCAATCATAAACTATTCACAATCCTTCAGTTTTGCTTCTGTTTCCATATCCGATGTAAAGAAGATAATTTCTAAACTTAATTCGAAAACAAAAGGCTATGATCTCATCACCGGATCTATGCCCCATAATTTGATTCATATCTTGGCACCGATCATTACACATATAATTAATTGCTCCTTCACTAGCTGTTACTTTCCCAGTTCCTGGAAACGTGCTCTACTGCGACCTATCCCTAAAAAGGCTAATCCAACAACTCCATAGGACTTTCGCCCTATAAGCATCCTGCCAACGCTATCCAAAATTATTGAAAAACTAGCGCATAAACAAATACATCAATATCTAAATGAATGTGAGCTCCTTAACCCTTATCAATCTGGATTTCGTACTGGCCACAGCACTGCTACCGCATTGATCAAAGTCACAGATGATATTCGGGAGAATTTCGATAACAAAAAAGCTACAATTCTCACACTATTGGACTTCTCTAAAGCGTTTGACTCCATTGACAGCGGAGTATTACTTGCCAAACTTGCTAAAATGAACTTTTCCCTTAGCTCTTTGAAATGGATAAAATCTTATTTTCAGAATCGCTACCAAATGGTATCAATCTCTAATAAAAGTTCATCGTGGAAAAATGTCTCCCGTGGTTGTCCCCAAGGATCTACATTAGGACCCTTATTCTTCGCCTTATATATAAACGATATCTCTAACTCAATTCATCACTGCCAGTACTACCTTTATGCTGACGATCTGCAAATATACATAGGAACTCAAATATCTCATATCAATAACAGAATTGATTGCATGAATAGGGATATAAGATCGCTCATGACCTGGAGTGCTTGTAATGGCTTAATGTTAAACCCCTTAAAATCTCAATCAATAATTTTCTGCTTTCCTAAATTACTCGGCAAATTACAAAAGTCAAATATTGACCCAGTATTAATTAACTCCACTCCTGTACCGTTTTCCAAGTCAGTAAAAAACCTTGGTGTTATTATGAATGATACACTCTGCTGGTCTAAACATGTAAACGAAATTTGCCGAAAAATCAACTACTCACTTTATTCACTTAGGCTACTTAAAAACATTCTTCCAGTAAAACTAAAAATTTTACTTGTAAATTCGCTTGTAATTCCTCATTTCGATTATTGTGATTCCGTTTTTCTAGATCTAAAACAAGATTTGTTACTAAAGCTCCAGAGGACTCATAACTCTTGTGTTAGATACATTTTTAATATGAGCAAAAGTTGCCATATAACAAACGCATTCAAAGAATTGGGCTGGCTGTTCTTGGAAGAACGTAGGAAGATGCATATCCTAACGCAACTAAGAAGTATCCTCACCTCTTCCTCGCCTAAATACCTAAGCTGCAACTTCAAACCCCTTAATTCTGGCCTCTCCCTGAACACCCGAGGATCATCCAAATTACTTATTCCCACTCATCGTAGCAGTTACTATAATAAATCCTTCACCGTTACCGCCTGCAATCTTTGGAACTCTCTCCCCTTTCACTTTTACTCTGTCAATGGTATTAACCAATTTAAGAATCATTGTGCTAAATACTTAGCCAGCATTAGGTCCTCATAAAAATGTAATACTTTCCTCTGTATTTTTCCTTCTATCCTTCATTTAAATATCAGCACATCACTATATCCATCAGCAAACAGGGCAGTGATGATGATTTTTATTATTTTACTTTGTGTACATTTGTGCTGTACTATTCTTATTTTTTTATTATTTATGAATACCTTGAAATGATTTTCATTTCTCTATATTGATTTGTATTGAATTCTGTACATTTATATTTATCATATTGTGTATCATAATGGTTAGGTGGAAGAAGGGGCCATATGGCCTCAACCTCGCCGTAGTAAGAAATAAATAAAAATAAAAAAATAAATATTCATTGGTGAATCCGGAATAAGTTCATGGCTTGATTTTGGGTTAGGCAAAATTTTGAAATTTTGCATTATTTCATAAAAATTCTTGTAACATTTCTTCTATTTAAATCTATATTTAATGCAGCAGTAATTGAAATAAAGACTCGTCTTTGGAAACAAACTTTTTAAGGATTTTTAAATATAAATAGGGGCGGCCAAACTAAATGGCTTTGCCGACGAAAGCCCTTCAGAAATATTTGCACAGATCGTTGGATCCGCACTAGAAAAATTCTACTTCAAAAATCAATCTTAACCCACTCATTTTCTTGTGGAATTAAGCTAATAATTCACCGTAACTGTTTTGGATAGTATATGTGCAGACGATCACCCGTTGAACGTGCGGTATAATGGGCATTTGTCCAATCAGAAAAGGACAAACGAATACGTTGAGATATCGGCTTAAAACGAATGCAATCGGGTGTGATTCAACTTAATTGAAATGATGCATCGCTAGGTTTATTTTTTCACTTAAAAATATCAAAATTTTAAGGATAATACGAGTCTATAAAGTTAAACCGTACTTTTCGTCAACGTGCCTTAAATTCGTTGCAGTGGTGTACTGTTTAAAATTAAACGAAAGATAAACCCTGATAGATCTATTCAAAGAAATATCGTTCTCGTCATGTGGCTAAGCTCGAACTGATAAATCTGTCTAATATTTCATAATGCAAAAAATACGAAGAAAAAGAATAACTAACTAGGGGTTACCCGTCGAAATCGACGGTTAGCAGAGAGCGACTGCAGAGATCCGGCTCGCAGCTCCCACGTGTCGTGACTAACACGCACAACATCACCCATCCCTCCCTCCAACCGCCTGTCTCCTCCTACCGTCCTGGTGGCGTTTGACTGCCTTCAAATTTCATTCAGATCGGGTCACTCGTACACCCACCGTAACCTATATCGAAATTCTCTCTCTATTCAAAGTATCGATAGAAACGCACCCCTCTCCTGATTGAAATTCTGATATTGCATGTAGCCTACGTTCTAAGTTGGATCGACCTTAGGATAAGTTGCAAGTTTCGTGCAAATCGATCCAGCCGTTTTTGCACTATCACCGGTTTTTTAGTTGCCCCACAACCCCCCTCCTGATTGAAATTTTGATATGATATGTAGCCTAAGATCTAAGTTGGATCGACCTTTCGATACGTTGCAAGTTTCGTAAAAACCAGTCCAGCCGTTTTTACGCTAACGCCGGGTCTTAGTTTCCCCATTCCCACAATTGAAATTCTGATGTGATAAATATCATCAATAAATGGAGACCCAACCCTCTGATCTCAATTTTTAAGTGCCTGCACATCTACATGGTAAGACCTCTCTTTTGACACCTCAACCATATTCCTAGGTGCTGCCGTTGTCTCACACGTTCTACCACAGGAAAAAAGTGATTTAAATTAATATATAGATTGGTTTTTATAGTTAGTTAAGTTAGGGCTATCACATAGCTCGTCTATTTATCATAAGAAAATAGATAAAAGTTCCCAACTGTTGTATGACAATGGAATTTCATGAAAAAACTGACAGGTATAAGTAATAAAATAGAAAACATTTATCTAAGGCAACATTTAGCATCAAATTCTGCAAGATACCATGCAAGCCGCTAGGAAACTAAGAAAATACGAAGTACAATGGAACTGAAACTTCAAATGGAGACGTTCTCTTCTGTTTTAGCAAACAACATCCAACGGCATGGAAGAGAAAATTCTCGTCTTTGACAATAAGAACGACAATGTGACAAAAATCGAAATAAAGGAAAGCTTCAAGCAAAACCCGCATCTGGAACTGCGAAAAACATCGACGAAAATGACCTTTCCGCCATTCAAAATATTCAAAGAATTTGACGGTCACCCGAAGACGACCAGATTAAGAGTACACGGCGAAAAAATCAGAAATGGTAGAAAAGGAACACTCACCATGTCCGAAGAGCGATCCATTTGCATCTCGTCAACCTCGTCCACTCAATCGCAGTTCTGACGTCCGGCGAATCCCATCGGGTCGGCGAGGTCTTCTTCGTCCCGCACCAAAACTCTTTTGATCACCTCTTCAGAATAATGAATAAACCTCTCTCCTCTGCGGCTTAAAAAGATCCCGAAAATCTTTTTTAATATGTTTAACTTCCTTTCAAAAAGTTCTATTAAAACAAGAAGTTTCACCCACTTCTTCCTCCTGTTGCTCTTTTCTCCCTTACGTGAAAGAATCTACGCAAAGGTTCACGTGGTCTTGGAATCAACACCTACTTGACGTGGAATTCTAAAGTTTAAAAAAAACAGACTGTCTAACATTCAACGGTCAACTCTTTTCATATGTCAGCGATCGGAATTAGAAATTAATAAAAGTGAAACGAAAATCGAATAAAAGACGCACACAAAGACTCCATCGCGCGTGCCGTACAATACGCCGTTTTGAGATGCGCGGAAAATACCGAAGCGGGATGCGGGGACAGACGGCCTCCCCTTGCGACCGGTTACTACACGACCCGCTTATCGCGGCCCAACTGCAGTATCGCTCGCAGTCGCTTCGCGGAGCCGAGGGCTAAGACTGAACACCGTACCTACTCCACCTCCCCGCTCCCTGCACTTCCCGCACCACTCGCCCCCTTGCGTGGCGAATGAAACCCCCACTCCCGGTAGAAAAAGGGTAGCTTTTCCTGGGGCCTGCGCAGTCGTGGCCTTGCGCGTAGCTCCCTCTCTCTTGCAAGGACGCTCCGTGAAAATACGACATGCCACAACCGTTAAGGAACGGTGTTCTCCCACCCTTCAATGAAAGAAATCCTTAAAATGAAAAAAGCCCTTTTACACGCGTTTTTTAAAACCTGTTTATCTTAACTCATTAACCCTCTGTGTTCTTTCAATAGAAAATTATTTTCCTGATGGGCAGGTCTTGCGAATTTAATGGTAGCGCACTCAGATTTTATGGATGCTAACAGTAGTCCCGATAGTAATGAGGGCGAGTTCCATCGCTGTTTGGTTTCAATAGTTCTATAATTTGGCGATTCAATGCAATTTATCGAGCAATAGGTCGGGCGAAATACATGACTTCCTTCCTTAACCTTCACTGCATTAATATAATACCCCGCTAAGAATTGCATTTGTATTTATCCGCATGGCTGAAAATAGTCCGAGTTTATTCTTCGCGCTAAATTCACAAAACAATACAATTTTTATTTCCATAGCTTCAACTATTAACTAATTTAGGATCACACGAGAATCGCATTAATACGACGATACTATCCGCTCTATTGGAGTGGGTTAAAAATCACACTCCGTTGTAAGGCTTTATTTTGTACTGGCGCAATTGCCCGTCATAAATGACGGGTTATAATTATTAAAAAACGGAATTAAAATTTTTAACTTTTACCCTAGACTGCTAAACATGGTCAAGGTGGGACATTAATACTAAACATTCGTCTATTAGACTATTTTTCTCAAAATTTATTTTCCGATAACATTTTCATAAATCCTTCAATTTTATTTAACAAAAGGGTGTGATAATAACTTAAGATAATATATAAAACGATAGGAAGTAATTTCTGTAAGATTATCGCATTCAAAACAAATGTTCGCTTGGTGATCGCCACACATCGCTCTTGAACAACGTCGACAATAAAACCTTGCCATTCTTCTCATCTTGGAGGGACAAGAAGCACAGATTTTTTGTTGGGTTGTGCAGGTCCAGATTGTTCTCCAACGGGTGCTAAATGAATAATTTCTGCGATAATTACTTTTAATGAACTAATGTATGTTCCCAGCTGATTCACCTCTTGCTTACGTGCAATGGGTATCTAAGAGGTAGTGCAAGGAATAGCTTGATAGCAAGGGAGAAGATAAACCCGGTGCTGGCATTAGCCTATTCTTAACGAATAACACCAATGGGGCCAAGGTCTTTACGTCCCTTCCGAAACGTCTGGCAACTCGCTATGCTAGCGCATTGGGAAAGGTTGCACAGCTTTGAGGCTAAAATATTAGTTCGTGCTGAGCGGCACTAGTAGTCGTCAAACCCGTGTTGTCCTTTGTGAATACATGGTTACGAGAGACAGCAGTAGAATAGAATATGATAAAATGATTAGCATAATAGAAAGAAAAGACTGTGAGGTCTCTGATGTGATGGAACAGCAGTTCCCAACCTTTTTCACTTCACAAACCCCTTCAGTTAACCTATTTCTCGTCGTGAACCTTTTGGATTAACCTTTTATCTTCGTAACCCCCTTGAGTTGCAACAGTTTTGGCGGCGAACCCCTTATAATGGAGAGTAAATTTTGTAAAAAAAATCATTTTGAATGAGTTTAATTCATGAAAAATAAAAAGTTTATATAGCACATAGTATGTAAACGTTCACAATAAAATCAGAATCTGATATTGTCATCAGTTTCTATTTAGTAGGTACTCTGTAAAATTAAAATTTAATTATTGAAGCATAAGAAAAAAATTGAAAACAAAACCATGCAACTTATCTAAAAGAAACTAAAATACATCAGCATGCAACGTGCGAATTACGTGTTCGAGTTCGGCAGACTTCCTACGAACGCTGCGGCAGTTTAAAACTACAATATTTAATTTCTCGTTATCGCCCGAAGCATTAACTGCTCTATTACGGTTTTTGCAGGTGGACTCTCTCACTTCGCGACCAGAAACTGTATTACACTCGATGCCCCTATGAAATATCCTATTACGCCTACACCCTACCCTACTCTCTAATCTAAAAAAGACCTACCATGGCCGAAGATCCTACACGCTACACTCTGTGAAGCCTCGGTCGTGTAATTGACTCCAGAGCCGTTTAGGGGTACCCTCCACGATCCGAGAACCGGCCGGAGATCAACGAAGTCGACTCCCATGCCCACACAGAAATTCCATAGCCTTTGGTTTAGCCCCGCCACGCGGCTCCAAACCTCCGAACCACAGTCAATTCGCGGGACAATACTACAAATGGTGAGCCGCACATCAGAACCCGACTCCTCTCGGACATGAGTGATCTCGGCGACAAAGTCCTCAAAAGAACTTAGAATCTCCTCGGACCCGCGCTTCGAGGCGTCATTAGTCCCAACATGGACCACCATCCGCAGCCTAGAGCAACCCGTTGACTCCACCGACTCCCGTACCGCCCTCGTCACTTGGGGGACCGTTCCTCCTGGTATACACCTGGAGAACACCCGCTCAGCCACTCCCTCCCGGCGGGCCCGAGTTAGCAAGGGAGCCATAACACGCCGGACATTAGAACTACCTATTACTATTAACTACTATTCCTTTAGTTTACTTTTAATTCTGTGTGTAAAATTAATTCGAAATTATAATTTTAGTGAAAGTGGCTTTGCAGCACCAATGTCATGAGGCACTACACGTTTGATAGCCTAAAAATTTCTTAATTTTCACTTTACACTTGTGGTTCATTTTTTGCTGTAGATGCCACCACAAAAATTCAGGAAACTGTCGTTTGAGTTTTCTGGTCATTGCAAATTATTGTTAGGAATTTTGAGTTATGGTAATAATTGTGAATAATAACTTCAGAATGGAAGAAAATCCGGCAGAATGAATAATTCGCAGGACTCCCGTACGTTTGCTACTACTGTCAGCATACATTGAAAACTTACGTCAAAATTAAATGTCTAAGAGATGTATGCAGTGTTTCTAATCGATTATTAGATTTTTGGATGCTTCAAGTTCATGCATTCATTCAATCGAGCCGAAATAGCAAACTTCATAAGTACATAATCATTAACAGAAGGATTTTTGGCTGGGCATAGTGACAACTAGCGCTGGTAGTTCGCTATTTCGCCGCGGCCTTAAAATCGAGCCAAACAAACGACGAGAATTGCACCGGCGCGGTGTGTTTCCGAAGAACGGAACAGGGGGCCGGGCTACCTTGGAAAAAACCCTAATTGCGCAGGATTCGTGCCCGCTGCCTTTTCAAGCAGCAAGCGAGTGGCAGACTTTTAATTAACGAGCTGAGAAGCTGACACACTTACTAAACATTCGTCCATGAGGCGACTGACAACTAATGGCCGGTTTCTTGAACGAGATATCGGTTCAATAGCGCTATTGTATACATAAATCGGCATTTTGGTTTCTTGAACGTTCCATATGCCCATTGGTCCGATAAATCGTTCCAGAAGTTATCTGACCCACTACAGGCAGTCATTGAAGCAATAAGTATCTGGCGCATGCGCAATGAGGCGCGTAGCAGAAGCTGCTTGTAAACAAAGTTATTCATCGGTGTTAGCTTCTTCGTTGTGTTTGTTTTACATTAGAAATAACAACGAAATGGATTATTCCAGTTCATCCTCAGACGAAGAAGCAATTGAAATAGTAAATAGATTTCTAAGGCCACGATCGACAGTTTCGATGTACATAGTGTCGATGAATTTAAGCAACGTTACCGATTATCGAAAAGAAAAGTTTATATCTTATCGCAAATTATAGGTGACAAATTGTCGCCATTCACCAAAAGAAGCCATCCACTCAAATCAGTAGACCAAATTTTAGTGGCATTACCATATTATGCTACAGGGACTTTTCAAATAATGTTAAGGGATAATATAGGTATACACAAATGTACAGTGTGTAAAGTTGTACAGAGAGTTACAAAAGAGACTGCCAAATTGAGGCCAATGTATGTGAATATGGCACAGACAACGGAAGAAGTCAAGTCAGTGAAGGAGGGTTTTTACCAAATGTTGGGGTTCCCAAATGTAGTTGGTTCTGTGGACGGTACACATATTCGCATACAATCACCAGGAGGTGACACAGGGGAGTGTACAGAAATAGAAAGGGCTACTTCTCAATTAACACCTAAGTTGTTTGCGATTCGAAATTGAAAATGTGACATTGTTGCTCATTGGCCTGGATCTGTCCATGATAGCACAATTTTTAATGCTGTGGAGAGAACATTTGGATTGTGGAAAAGAAGATTTCCATGCTTATCAATAGGAATAAGACTGAAGGTAGAAACAACAGTAGCTCTTATTATTGCAACTGCAGTTCTCCACAACATTGCAATAATGGAGAATGAAGAATCAATCCAGGAGAATGATATTGAAGAAACAATCCCCGAGGATGATATTGGAAATGAAATGTTTCCTTTGGCAGAAAATTATGCTGGAAATGCATTAAGAAGTTATTTAATTGAAAATGTCTTCACATAGGTAGAGTAACTTATTTTAATTATGGATCTGTTACATTTTTAATACATGAAGATAAAAAAATACATCTAATCACAAAATTTACATCATAGTAATATGATAACATTGTGTATTACATGGTTAGCTAGTTTTAAATTAGGTTCTTAGAATTAATTTCAATTGTGTACTAAATTGCAATAACTTGAATTTCACCAACAGAAAAGGATGACACAGCAATGTAACAAATTAAGTAAATTAATATACATAGTTATATTATTTATAGTCAAAATTTATTTAAATAATCTGCTTTATTTATTTCTGCATAACTTATTGTACTGCTCCAACTTAATTTCATATTCTAATTCTCTAGTTTTCTCTTCTATTGCACACATTTTTTTAACGTGTTATTGGAAACACTTTGTCTCTAACTCTTTCTCCTTTATTTCCTTTTCTTTTAATAAAATTTCCATCTTCTTCTT
Source organism: Tanypteryx hageni (assembly GCA_028673005.1). NCBI lineage: Eukaryota > Metazoa > Arthropoda > Insecta > Odonata > Petaluridae > Tanypteryx > Tanypteryx hageni. The sequence goes on along the minus strand of CM054118.1, from coordinate 2,197,447 downwards.
ATGAATTTCCATATCCATATTTTTCCTTTTAATAAGTCGATCAGTTATTTCACTGGCACTTCTCTTTCTTTTCCCTAATTCTGTTCTTTGGATTTCCTTAGCAGGTCCTTTTGATTTTGGTGTGGAAATAATATTCAATATTTCCCTTTTCTTGTGTATCATTTATGCCTGGGACACATATAGCCATTATATTATCACTTTGGCCTTGGCCACATGCAGGTGTTGCAGCAATTAATTCATCGGATGTTACTGGAAAATTAAAAGAAATACTTATATATACTGGTTGCTAAAGCAAACTTTTTGAAGAAATATAAAAAATATGATACTAGATATTTTCTCCTTTCAACAACTGAGTACATCTACAACTCTCTCTAACTTCTAATGTTATGTAATATATTTACATTATAAGCTTCTTAAATAGTTTGTTATTGTAGTAAAAATAAATTAATGGAAAGGTTACATTCTATTAATTTACTGGTCACAGGGCATTATCCTGAACTCACTTTTATAATCAACTTAGAAAAGATAAATCTGAAAAAATGAATATAGCGTGTAATATTTTACTTGCCATCTTCTATGTATTCCGCAGAGGAATAATATATGTTTTGGAGTGTTTGGAACTGTAGTTGCAGAATATCTATTAGTTTATCGTCCAAAGCACTCATTTCTGGTACAAATGTCCCCCCTCCAGTTTTATAAATTTCAACCTTAAAGTAAATGCAAAGTAACTGCCTACATGAAAGATAATTACTCAAAACACTTAAAGATTAGAAAAAGTTAATAACTCAATATCAATCTGTTTCATTTGTACATAATTTTATAGCTTTCAATGTAGTTCCAAATACAATATTTTAAAGAATTTCAAGTTCACAAATGTCAAGTCTCATAAATTATTGCATCCTTCTCAGACAAGGTGGCTGTCTTCGCACATGGTGGTGTCTTGATTACTTGAACAATATAATGCTCTGATATTATACTTTACAAATGCTGTATTGAATGATAGACTTGTAGCACATGAAATAATCCTGCAAAGACTGAATTCTCCAGTAACAAAGCTTTATCTTATGTTTCTTTATTTCATCTTACCAGCATTCAATAACTTAAATAAGCAAATGCAGTCTTCAGTCAACTCAAGTCCATACCCTCACACACTTCTGTTAGTATGACCCTGAAAACAATTTTGGAGTGCTACATGAAAGATGATTACCTCAAAGTAATGCCATTAAAAGAGAATAAATGTAGGGATCTAAATAATGGAGGAGTATTTTGTATGTATGTATCTTGGAATAAAAGTGCAAATGAAACTACTAAATTCTAACACTATAAGATAGATAGATAGATAAATGTCTTTATTTGGGCGAACTATAAGGTTAAGAGATGAATGACTTCTGAAAAAATTGTTTGGAATTTTTCATTGAAAGTGCTTTGCAAATTTATAAAAGATATTCCTTTGGATCAGAAGCTTTAAAATCTTTAGAAGTGTTAAATCCTGAAGTTGTTTTTGGAAAATAAAATCCTTCTTTAGTTAATTTAATTTCTTCTTTTAAAAATTTGGCAAATTCAGAAATGAAAAAAATTGATAGTGAATGAAGGCTATTGAGAAACTCTTTGGAAAGCCTAGAAATCCATTCTGGTATGAGCCCAGAAGAATTAATGCAATATGTGATTAGATATTTGTTTTCCTTTATATTTAGTCCAAGATTTTCTATACGTTCGATTTAAAAACGTCACATGCACATTGTTTATAACATTTCCCTATTATGTTTGATTCAAATTAAATTTTATGAAAAAAAATGAAGTGATGGCTTAAACTTTATTAAACATCATGTTCACATGAAAGCACCTAAGATTAAATTTTCTTTTTCTTTAAATAGTTCATTTGATTGATAATAATAAATACTTCATTAAAATATTGTTTTCCAACGTGAAGTCTAATTACCATTATGTACTCCTTATATAGCTCCTTTGGTTTGCATCAATACATTTTTAGTATTTCCGAAAACTAATATGTTATCATTTCGTTTAGAAAATAGAATTACTAGTTCTAGTAATCCTTGAATAATGATAGCTGAAACAGAATTTAGCATACAAATATGCCTTGTACAGAAATTTCTACAGATTCTATAACTAGTCTACAGATTTTCCAAAGACTTTTCTCGGCGATTCTAAAGATTTTCACAATTTTTTAACGGCAACACTACTAGCGACATCTAGCGGTTCACTTTTAGTACTACGTCGAGAATAGATATAGATTCGATAGTTAGCCAACAATAAGTTATGGAACAGATAGTTTAGAGAAACACGTTACTGACTTATGGATTCAATAACGCCATGGGAGCAATAGCTATTGAATCCATATCTGCTCGATCTAGAAACTGGCCCTAAGAGGAGTAGTAAGAAGCAGGTTGTGGAATACGTCATTTCCACAGCTCTAAGCCAGGGTTTCACAAATTTTGTAAAGCCGCGGAACACTTATATGAAAATATCTTTTTTCGTGGAGCCCTAAGCGAGAGGTGATAAGCCAATTGCGATCAAATAGATTGACATTAATTTTATTTTTTATTTGCATGTGTTTTCTTCTGTATTGTAGACAATTTTCCCTCAAGATTTTAATGTTCGATTTCCAATACAAAAAATAGCAATGGTAAGAATTACATATTTTAAAATAAATATACTGATACATTTCAAAAAATAAACGGCGCAATATACATTGCACAAATTTTCTCATATACATATATACGTTTGGTCGACTGTGTACGTTTATAAAAGAAAAACGCTTATAAATCAAAGTTAACCGTAGTTTAGCGAATATTTCAATGCCACTGTTCGATATTTAGTAATTTTTTTGGGACATAAGACTTAGTTTGTATTATTTGTGATATCAGGCTGTACGATTGGATGGATTTTAATCAAAATCCTTATAGTAATTTTTGAGTAAATCGAATTTTGTTTTAAAATATTCAAGAATCAAGTACCCTTAATTGTTGCGCGATATCGTTCATCTCTTCAGAGTGTCTATTATGGATGATATTATCCCCAAATATGACATATCATTCGATTTAGTTAAACTGTTAAGGCTGTAATAAGATTTGGAGTGGATAGCGGCGGTGGCGTGACGTCATAGGGCTTAGGTAAGGTAGCTTAGCCTACATTGTAATGTCACTGGACGCCATATAGTGATTTAAGAGAGGCTTAGGTAGTATTGTTTGTGACATCAGGCTCTACAACTGGATAGATTTTAATCAAATTCTCTGCTGCCATTTTGAGTAAATAAAATTTTTCTAAAAATCACTAAGAATAAACTACCCTTTCTTTTGGTGTCTGCAAAAGTTGATATATTGCACAAATACGAGATATCATTCGATTTTGTGTAAGCGTCTGGGCTCTAGAACAGCGAACAGACCGACAGACTGACACAGACAGACAGACGTCATTGCGAAAACCACTTTTATGGACTCAGGGACGGGTATTTCCATAAAAATCTCGAAGTCGAATTTTTCACGATTACAATACTTTCTCAATTTACTACGTATATGAGAAAGTAATAATAAAATAAAATTTTTAATATTCAATAATTCACAAATACAAAGCTTCTTTGGATAATTTAAAAAATCATGTACCTACTGTTCTCAAAAAAGTATTTTAATTAGCATAGAAACAAATTAATAATTACTACTAATTAAAAATAACAAATTGCTGCTAATTATTTTTACATAGAAACTTATTAAATGATTTTACTACTGATTATTTAGATGGAATAAAATTTAACTCACAATGTACTAAAATTTTATTATTAACACCTACTTCAATTTTATTAACATTTTCAGGTCATAAAATTCAGCTACATCCATTACTTATAATTACAGGAAGATATCTAAGAATAAGAAAAACATTGCAAAAAGTATACATGATCATTCTGCTTCTCGTATCATTAATAAACTAACATGGGACAAGAAGTTAACTCGGTCCCATAAAGTATTCAGAAGCAAGGTCAGAATTATATTTATCGTTGCACTCTACGCGGACGATGCGGCGATCCTCTGCAGGTCATGGGACAAGTCCAAGGCGGCGGAGTACCTTCAGCGCTCCACAGATACCCTTCTTACCTGGTTTGATGCTGCCAAACTTGAAGTAAACCCGAGGAAGACTCAGACAATCATCTTCTCCGTCTCACCGCTGCCAGACCCGGATGGCATACTTGTCGCCGACCAGCAGGCTGAGTGGATGGAGGACGTCACCTATCTGGGGGTGACACTTGATAAGCGGCTCTCCTTTGAAAAACACGCCAGGCGGGTAGCGCATAAGGCTCTCAGCGCAAAACTTGGCCTCGCACCGCTTTTGCGCAACGCAAACATCCCACTTCGTAGAAGACTACACATCTACAGGGCCATCATCTTTCCGGCACTGACTTATGCCTCACGAGCATGGAGCGGCCGACTCACATCTGCCGGCCACTTCCATCTCAGCTCTGCTGAACGCGCCTGCTTGCGCACCATTGCGAGGAGAAAGCGGAATGTGAATGTGAAAACAGCAGGAAGGTCGACGGAGCATCTCCGCCAGATAGCGGATGCGAGACCGCTCCCCTGGGACAAATATAAGCGCCCGCGTTCATCGACTGGTGCAGACGAGGATCTCCCCTCGCAGAAGAGGAGAAAATAGGGTCCAAGATGGCCCAAACGCTCACACCGTGAGCATTCTACCAGCACACCAACCGCCGCTTATGTGCCACCTCCGGTAGGCAGTTGTGCGGCCAGCTTTCTCGACGCCCACGAGTCGAGATATGCAAACCAACCAGTCTGCGAACTATATTTATTGTAATGAATGAATTTCATAATAAATGTGAATTCGAGTTTAAAAACAATAGTTTTTCTACATGGCGTGCACTAAGCCGGCTGCGCTGTTCACTTGGAACAATACCGGCCTTGGAAAAGAGTCTTTCGCATGGAACTGATGTTGCCATGTTGAACTTTTGTACCACTAATTTTGCCAGTGAAGGGTACAAGTGTCCATTTTCTTTCCACCACATGAGGGAGTCTTGGTCTCTACGAAGATAACTACAATCTAAGTACCGCTGAACCTCTTCGATCGCTGCAGACGTTGTCGTGCCGACTAAAATACACAAGAAACAATTAATGTTTTTGAAATTTGTAATAGGAAATAAATAACTTGTTACTTCTACTTACCTTGAGGTTGAGCTGTTGCCATCTTCTTATCAAAAGCATCCCACAGACAAAATCTTGCGTTAGTGTTACGCTGGGGAATGCGTTGTTCTGGCATCTCTCGGTTCTGCCGACCAACTTCGTTCATTATTTTCGTCACCAAATTTATGGCCATTCTTTTTGTTGTTTAAGCTGCATTTGGATTTGAAAATGCAAAAACATTAAACCTTGGATCCATAAATGTGCACAGTGAAATTGTTTTGCTAAACTCCAAATCACAAAATCTAGTATACAATCCATCACGTGTTGCATTAATGGTATTTTTCACAGTTGGGTCATAGTTTTCTTCCAAGAATGAATCATACACTGAAAATAATCCCATTGTAATAGCAATAATTTTGCTCCCTGTAATGTATTTTTCTCCGCTGAATTTTGTGGTGGCTTCTTCCAGTGGCTGAAGAATTTCGCATAAATCGGCACATATCTGCCACTCTTCCTCGGAAAGCACCAGTAAGTCTTTATTTATAAGCGCAAGTGTGGTTTTCATACCATCTCTCAGTTCTAAGAATCGCTTAATCATGAAAAATGTGGAGTTCCACCGTATAGGAACTTCCTGGACAAGCTTTTTTGGGGTAGAAATATCCGAGTTCCGTTGGTACAAAATCAATTTTTCATTTGCCAAAGTACTTCTTCTGAAGTGTGACACGATAACCTTTATTTTATCAAGAATTATCCTTGGTCCTTTCAATGCATCCTGTACAATCAAATTTAATGTATGTGCAAAGCGCCCAAAGTGTTTCCACCCTAGGTCTTCCCTTATGGCATTTCTCATATTGCTATCATTATCAGTTACTGCTACTAATATCATATCCGACAAAGCGATTTTTTCAGCAATGCGTTTGATGTAGGCGGCTAAGTTGGCACTAGTATGAGATCCATCTATTACGGAACATTCCAATAAAAGAGACTTTAATTCAAAGTCTTTAGAAATATAATGAGCAGTTACTGCCAAATAACTATCTGCATTCCTCGAAGTCCAGCCATCTGCTGTCAAACACACACTAGTCACAGATTCTAAAATCTGTCGAACAGAAATCATGCAACGTTCGTAGGAGGACGGGATCATGCATGCAGTAATGGTCTTCCTACTTGGCAAGTAATACGAAGGATTTAGGGCTTTTACGAATTCCACAAATCCCTGATCTTCCACTATCGAAAGGTACCCTATAAAATTGCAATTCATCTCCTGAAAGGTGACTTTGAATCATTATTTTTAACTGCCTTTGCAACAGGAGGATGTAGAAAACAAATTCTGCAAGTACAATGTTTATAAGCCAGGTATCCTGTTAATATTAGGTAGAATAGGTATTGTGGAAATAATAGGTAGAACAGGTATCATGAAGAGAATATTTTGAAAGAAAAAGGCATCATGAAACTAATACGGATTCTTTTTAGAATAGGTATTATGAAAAAATATGGTTTCTTTTAAAAACAGGCTTTGTGAAACTTATACTGATACTTTTTTGAAAAATTCTTAAGAAAATGATACGGTTACGTTAACTGTGCCTATTATGTAATAACAGTGGTAATCTGGTAATAGGTATTTTAGATACTTATTAAAATTCTCTACCTGATAAAAATACCTGTTCTGTTATTATTGGCACATCCCTAGGTGTTTATGCATAGAGAATATTGCTCTCTAAAACAAGGTCTTTTGTAGATGCTTGATAAACCTCCCAGAATATACGTCATTTGGACCGTTGGAATACTTGGAACTGTTAGAACCAAGTTAGGATTCTGGTGGGTGGGAGTGGGAATAGAGACCGCGCCCCTTCTCCTGCTCCACCGAGCCCGCGGTGACAAAAGCGGTCACTGAACCTGTGACTGGCTGTGACTCCCAAACCTGTTACTTCCCTCGCATACCTGTTACCGGTTCCAGTTCCCAGTAGTCACTGTGACAAATTAACAGTGACTTCAAATACTCCCCAACTCCAACGACTACCATTTTATTCATGCCCGCATCACTTGCAACTCCGGCCATACTTGAATATCAATCCGCGCGAGAAAGAATAAGTAAAAAACGCCACCTCAGATGTGATATTATTATGTATTTTACTTACTTGCGGTTTGTTTTTGGTCATACTTTCATCGTTTTTTATATTATTTTGAGTTATTTCATTAGAAAATTGGTTCTATTTAATAAAATAAGTGGATTTATATTCATGTAGATGCTTGATAAACCTTCCAGAATATATTTAATATTTCGATGAACTCCTAATTTGGCAGATAAGAGATGAAATGTAGTAATACGATTATAATCAGTCTTGTAGAGAAACCACTTTCAATGACAATGCAGTCACGACTACCATTTTTTCATGGCCGCCACTAATCTTATTATATTCGCGGTTCAGGTTTCAATAGAATCTTAAAAAATTGTGTATAATTCAAGCACATTTTCGTTGAACCGAAGTTCCAAACAAATTGAGGACACGTACGAAGGCATCGCAGTAATTACGTAATTTAGGGGGTAAGAGGGTGATAAATATCTATTAGAATATAATCTCATTTTCTCTGAATATCTGTTACTGTCTCATGTCTATGGAGTTAAATAGGGCAATGAGAAAACAGCTTATAAATTGAAACTTTTCGTTCTTCTTTGATCAAACATTCAGGAATTACTTATCAGCGCAACTTTCATAATTTAATTTGCTTGCCGTCTACATTGAATGTTTATGTTTGATTCTAGGAGCGTTTATCTCCTTCGTGTGATTAACACGGGGATGAGCGTAGCGCATGATTCATCCGCGTATTAAAGCTACTTAAAATCATCGTAGAAATTCAGGACTAGAAGCAACGAACGCCTAAAAGAACGAGAATTAATTTCTTGCCATCGATTTTTGAGTATGCGTTGAATCGATCAACATATTAGTTTTAACGCAAAAATTTGATATATTATTCCGTAAAAATCTTTCATCATCCACGTGAACTTTGTATCGCGTGAAACGAAATATTCACAAAATTCCGACGCTGTTTCGAAGTTTAAACAATATCTTGGTTGCAACAAATAATACGACTGTGACTAAAATAAACAAATAGTATTCAGTTTTTCGTTGAGATTATCTTAATGAAGTCAGATATAGAGATTAAGCACGCTGTATTTTTTTAAAGTCTATGAGAAAATATTCTGCGAAAGAAGATATGTTCCTTTTGAGTTTTTGACTAAAAACGGAAAATCAAATTTTTATTCATTTATTTTTTAAATCACGTTTTATGTGCAAAAAGTTCTAAATTTCACATAATTGAATGTTCCATAAATTTAAAATTGTTTTGGGAATATTAAAGTCGTCTAGCGTAATGTTTAACAAATAAATCTTCATTAATATTCACACAACATTTTTACTTTCTGAAACGTTCAATTATTTAAATTTGATTTCTTACTTTTTAGTGCATGTAAAAGTTGGTTTCATTCTTTTTATGTAAATTGTATTTTAACTCAATATTTAATACTACTCTTCATGATCTTCTTGAATCTGGTAACACAGCATTGGCAAGATTATGAAAAAATCTGTTTTTTCGGTAGAGCAGGAGCAAGAAATAGCCGAACATGTGCTCTTGTTATCTAAAATGTTTTATGGAATTGGCTGCTTCGAAATTCGCCGTCTTGCTTTCGATTTTGCTGAAAAACTTAAATTAGAGCACAGTTTAAACCAGGAGTCGCAACTAGCCGGCAAGGAGTGGGTTTATAATTTTTTGCGGCGTAATCCTTCCATTTCACTTCGGAAACCAGAACATACCAGCATAAATAGAATTGCGGCATTTAACCAGAGCGAAGTGCAAACATTCTTCGAAAATCTCTCTTCACTCTATGACGAATATCATTTCTCCCCATATAAAATATATAACATGGATGAAACGGGAAATTCTACGGTGCAAAAGCCAGGAAAAATATTTGCATAGAAGGGGCAGAAGCAAGCGGGGGCGGCAACTCGCTGGGAGCGAGGAAAGACTGCCACTGTCGCTTGTTCCGTGAATGCTGCTGGTGGCTTTGTCCTACCTATTTTTATTTTCCCAAGGAAAGGAATGACACCAGTTCTAGAAAGAGGAGGGCCTCCGGGTTCTGAATATTCCTGCACGGTAAATGGATGGATGGATGAGGACGTGTTCTTAAGGTATTTGCGGCATTCCGTAATCCATACAAAACCTACTCCTGCAGAACCTATTTTATTCATTTGTGACAATCACAGAAGTCATATATCCCTAAGAACTTACGATTTTTGTAGAGAAACAGGAATCATAATGCTTTCGATTCCTCCTCACACATCGCATCGTCTACAACCATTGGATGTAACTTTCTTTGGCCCTTTAAAAGCTGCTTCTAACAAAGAATGTGATCATTTCATGAAGACAAATCAAGACCAGAAAATAGCCTATTATGATTTATCTTCACTGTCTTGTGCAGCCTACATCAAAGTTTCAAATGTGGAAAAGCAGTCTCTGGTTTTCCCCTTCAATGCCTCCGTTTCCACCGATGAAGAGTATCTTCCCGCAAACCCAGTCCTCCCTACAATCACCAAGTCGTATGAGTAATCGTGTACAGTTCAGTCCACGAATGCTAAGCCTAGTACAATGAATCAACCGCTCGAGTCTCAACCATCTGCATCTGGAATATCAGTTTTAGAAGTTTCGCCTTTAAACCAGCAGGTATCTGTCAGTCCAGTAGCCAAAACAACACGCAAAACCAGACCAAAACAACATTCAGAAAGCCTGACGTCAACTCCTAAAAAACAAATTTTAATTTACAAAGAAAAAAGAAAGGCGGCCAAGTCTGGCAGCTCGTGAAAAGGACTCTACAAAGAAACAAAAAGCATAAAAAAGGATTCGTGGTAGGAAGATTTACGAGAGTTAATCAGACGAAGGAATTCCAGATAATCTTTGTGATGATAAAGACAGTGATGTGATGAGTGATATCGATGATCAGTATTGTCTTACATTCAGAGATTCTAGCATAAAAAATGAAATTTGGTAGAATATGTGTGAGTTGTGGAAGGTGGTGTCATTCTCTCTGCAGTGGATGGGACTCAGCTGAGGGATACATAAAATACATGTTTCATCGGTATTACCCCAATAGATGATCGGTATTACCCGCACTGGTTGGGTAATATCGATCAAAGTGATTTTTCAGTTATTGAAACCTGGAGGTCCAACAATATGCCATTAACAAAATGTAACTTCATAAAACTCTATATATCTATAACAAATAGCTGCTTCTTACAGAGGATATATTATAATGATATAAAACCTAAGGTACTTCAAGATATTTCACAGAGCTGAAATTTGGAGGGAACCTTGGTGTTGATCCAAATCCATCAGAAAAATCGAAAATTCCAAATTTTCCCCTTACACCCCAAAACGTTCATTTTCAAGTCCCATTAGAAAACCATCTAAATCCGTACAAGGCTTTTTATAATTGCATTTTTAAATTACTTTTAATTAAGTTACAAACTCCGGACCTAAATTAGAAGACGGGAAAAAGAACGAAGATTATTTTTCCTGGAAGTAGAACACGAATCCGTGGCGAATTAGTCCAATTATTCGATTTTTACCGCATAAAAACGGGTTTTGATACAATTTATAACAATGGCCAAATATTTCTGTCATCACTACGAGGCAATGCTTTTCTTCGGGAATTTATTTTACGTGTTAATAAAACTGAACGAGAGCTTAGTCTCACGAACTAAAAAGAAGTTTAGTGTCATGGCGTCACTCTCAGGCCGTGACATTTAAAAGCAAAGTGAAAACATATTTTGGTGCGCAAACAATACTAAGAGGAATATTGCGCTGAAATTTTCAGGGTTTGTAGATTTCATGAGTAGGCCTTCGAATAATATGAGACCACTCCTGTAGGATTCCTCGGTTAGACTCCAGGCACTCCAAAAATTTGAGTTTTTCTTGTGTAAATAGCATTGCGGATTATTTGGTAATCAATTTACGGTAATTCTCATCGAGTTGGAGGAATGAAATTTGGTGTGGTGGTTATAGGGCACCAATGCCTGCAGTATGCAGGAACCGATTACACGTATCATTATATATAGACGTTCCTTACAGAGGAGGAGGATACAACATATAACATATATATATAAAATACTAGTAGAACGTGAATGCTTGCGGCCAATAAAAATTATTTAATTTTAAATAATTAGATAAATGTTATTTCACTTCTAATTGTGCTATAAATTTAAAAATTTGCGGAAATGTGTGGTATTATTAACCCAATGTGGGAAAAGTGTAATATTTCTAAAATTTCAAAAATTAGTGTTTGTTTTACTACATTATTGTTCCATAATGAAAAAACGAAAACCGGTCCAGAAGTGAAATCTTTATAAATAAAGAAATATTTCTCATGATTAAATATCTCTCTGAAAAATTAATGTTTTTTTGAGGTGATATGATATGCTTGCAGAATGCAAGCACCTTTTACTAGTATCATTATATATCGACGTTTCTTACAGAGGAGGAGAAGGAGGAGGATATAACAGATAACATATAGGAGGATACTAATGTTTAGGCACTTCCAGATGAGCTGGAGATTCGAAATTTTTTTCATAGGTAGGATTTTGTACAAAACCGACTAGAAAAAAGAAAATCCTGAAAAAGTGCACAATGCGGACGCTAAAAATTCGCAATTTTTCAAGGTTTATATATTTCCACATGTGCTACGGACAGGGCCGGCCCGACAATACAAGCGAACCAAGCATCGCTTGGGGCGGCAAAATTTTGGGGGCGCAGATTTTGATTCACAAGAATTTAGAAAATATCTTCATTCTGTTGCGCTGGCAGCTGACAACAATCAGGAAAGATATTCAGCTGGTAACGGGGAGAAGACGTTCGGATATATCGTTTGAAGATATCGGTCTAAGAAAGGCGAAAAGGAAATTGAAAAAACCCGAATAATTGAACCAGGCTCGAAAAATTCCCTCGTCTTGGGGATCCTTGCAAATATTTCACACGGTCAGTTTTCAAAGTGCAGCTGTGCAGAAGAGCAAGGCTGCGATTTTCCTTTTCTTTGGCGGCCTTTCTTAATAGCCCTTCCTCAACCCCTCATGGAAAGGCATGCGCCTTCCTGGCAGGAACTTTGACGGCGGCCAGAGGAAATTTCTGGGGAAATTCTGGGGGTCATAAAATCGGAAGTGAGACCTGTGCCTCTATGCTCAAAGAATGCATTTCTCCCGAGGGTTCCGGAGAAATCCCTGGAGCGCAAAACAAAGAGAATCGGTAAGAAACATTGGGGGCGGTACACTTTCATTCAGGCGGCCCATAGGTCTTCATGTCGTTCCGTGTCTTATCATTCTATCTCATTCTTTTTCTTGAAAAATTAAAACTCCTGGGAAAACACAATCTACTCTGAAGCGCGCTGTATTCTCACCATTCTCACTTAGTAAGGAGAAGAACGCGGTGAATACTCTCCGTTGGCCTGTCTCTGTTATAAGTTGTATTATAAGTTGCAGGAGTATATTTAGTGTTTCAAGAAGGAAGGGAAGTGGCAAATTCTACGTTTCCCTACGAAGAGATCAACGTAACACCTTTGACTGAAAGGATTATAATTTATAGAGGTAAGTCAGTGTTTTATACAATTTTGAACATTTGTCGATAGACACAAGAGAAACATTTTCATTTATTTTTGCAAAAAATTATTGAATTCTTTCAATCCATATTAATTATCTTAATAGGAGACACGTTCCCTGTTCGCTGACGCTCTTCAACCGCCCCCCATTGCTCGCTGTTATTTATTCTTAACAGGCACTTGTTATATTTAGATTGTTTTAATGGGATGTTTAATATTTTAATGAATTCATATTTTGCCTCAATAAGAAATTAACAAAATTATATAGTTAAGATCTCTAACTTAGCCTTTTCTTATAAACAACATAATAAATTATTTGATTTTCTGTTCTGCGACCATTATAATTTTATGAATTCAATTCAATAATTTATAAGGGATTTGTTTGGTTTTTAATGAATTAATTGCACAACTCGTTAAAAATAAACTTAGAGGAATAAAAATTACCGGAGATTAAAATATCGGAGATTGAGCATTGAAATATGACAGACAACCAAAAATAGAATGTTAGTCTTATATAGATTAAAAGACATAAGTAACACCCAATTTATTTTTATTTAATCCATAACTTCATTCAATTCCGAGAAAGTTTATTTTCCAAGCACTGAAATTACCGAGGTCAACAATATACGTAACCATGGAAATTTTGTAAAAGATAGGAAAACTTGAACATAAATTCAATAAAAGCGATTTCGACTGAGATAGTAAAATACGACAAGAATAAGAATCTATTAATTTAGGTGGGTTCAAGCAAATATTAGTAACAATATCTTGATTTTCAGATGTTTTAAAGGAAACAAAAATGAAACCCGTTAAAATAAAACTGTGATATTTACGTTTTATCTCATCCTCATCCTCTGTATTTGAACCCGTGATCGTTCACGAAATTATTTTAGATCATTACGCAGATATTCATTAACAATGATACTCTGAGGAATTTCAGACTTCTAAGTTTATTTCTAATGGAGTTATTCACAAAATTCGATCTTTAGGATCACGATGATTCCCATTTACATTTTCATTTTAAATATTACTGCTGTAAAAATAACAAATAATATTACAATAATATTCAGCTTTATATTATATTTTAATATAAATATTATAAACAATTAAGATACTATTTCTACATTACAGTTAAAAACAAGATGCTTGGTCGTAAAAAATTATCGGGAGCCGAATATCGCAAGAGAAAAGCTGAGATTGAATTAGAAATTAAAAAGCAATCGGGGTCTATACAAAAATTCTTAAAAGAAGATCCGGCTTTGAGAGAATCCGCAATACAAGAAAATGTGGTTCTCGAAGACAAGAAAAATGAGCCATCTTCGCATAGGTCTACGGAAGTGGCGGATAGTGCGATCAATTCTGATCGTAGATATGAATGTAGAGATGGAATTGTTGACAATATTTCGGATCCTGCAACCTGGCCCTCTGTTATCACAGATTCATTTAGATTAGAGGCAGTTTTAAGAGGACCAACAAAGCCAAGAGCAGATATTAATTACCCTAAAGATAAGAATAACCGACGATTTACTGTTGCAAACGTCAAAAGGAAGCTGAGAAATGGAGAGGAGATTGATAGAACATGGCTTGTTTACTCAAAAATTAAAAACGCAGTGTTTTGCTTTTTTTGTAAACTCTTTAGCTAGACAAAAATTTCTAGAATTGAAGATGGTTATAATGACTGGAGAAATTTGAGTCAAACCCTTAAAGAACATGAAACCTCAGCAATTCACTCTGAATCATATAAAAAATGGATAGAATTCAAGAAAAGGATTTTTGGTAATGAAACATTTGATTCGTATTTACAAAAAAATTTGAGTGCTGAAACTCGTCATTGGTAAGGAGTATTAGAGAGACTATTTGTTATAATCGAATTTCTCGTCCGTCAATGTCTCGCATTTCATCTACATCTACATTATACCCTGCGAGTCACCTTTTTGGTGGATGGCAGGAGGTGCAGTGCACCAAGGGTCCATAGTTTTCCTACGTTACCTTTTTCTATTATGGTCTCTTATAGTCCTAGGGAAAAACGATCCTCTATATCGCTCCGTTCTACAGTCGATCTCGCGAATCTTATCCTCACTGTCCTGCCTTCCGAGATACGTCGGGCTTCTGTTAAGTCCTACTACCTCATTCGTTAGTCCCTCCGACATAAATTTTTCCAGTAGTTTAATTCTAGCCTGCAGCCTACGTTCCTCTAACGATGTCCATTTCAGATTTTCTATTAATGATGTTACGCTTTGTTTACTATCGTAATTTCTCTTTACAAATCTAGCTGCCCTGCGCTGAACCTTTTCTATCTCGTTAGTGAGTCCCTTTTCGTAAGGATCCCACACAGCTGAAGCATATTCGACCTGCGGTCGAACCAAGGATAAATAACAATTCTTTCAGTTTTTCGGAGCTACTTCGAACTATTCTCCCTATAAAGGCCAGCTTTTTGCTAGCGGCACCTATCAATCGGCGAATGTGGGTGTCCCACGAGAGATCACGATGGATCGTGACTCCGAGGTATTTAATCGAGTCTGAAACTGGAATCTCTACTCCGTCCAACGAATAATTTTTATCCAACGAGATACTCTTGGTTCTCCAGAAGTTGATGACGCAGCTTTTCTTTTGGTTGATCTCTAACTGCCATTCCTTACACCATGCAGAAATAGCTTCTAGGTCATTTTGGAGATACTGGTGGTCTTCCGGATTGCTTAATTCTCTATAGATGACGGTGTCGTTCGCGAAAAGCCTAATTTTACTTCTGACTACTGAGCTAATATCGTTTATATAAATTAGAAATAATAACGGACCAATTACACTACCCTGTGGAACGCCAGAGACAACCTCCACTAAGTTCGAAGATTTCCCATCTATAACAACCATCTGCTTCCTATGATTTAAAAATTCACGGATCCAACTAACGATTTTAGAATTAACGCCTAAGGTTTCTAATTTCGTTATTAACTTCCTGTGAGGTACCTTATCAAAGGTTTTCCTAAAATCTAAGAAGGCATCGACCTGCGTATTCTTTTCTCCGCTTCTCAGTAAACAATTAACAAAAAGACCGAGCTGAGTATCACATGACCTACCTTTCCTGAAGCCGTGCTGACAATCATCTAACAATAAATTACTATCAAGAAATCGCATTATGTTGCTAACGAGTATATGCTCCAGAATCTTACAC
Source organism: Tanypteryx hageni (assembly GCA_028673005.1). Taxonomy (NCBI): domain Eukaryota; kingdom Metazoa; phylum Arthropoda; class Insecta; order Odonata; family Petaluridae; genus Tanypteryx; species Tanypteryx hageni. The sequence goes on along the minus strand of CM054118.1, from coordinate 2,181,498 downwards.
GATATCGAAGTTAAAGAAATCGGCCTGTAATTTTCTGGGTTCTCCTTGTCGCCGCCCTTATGAATTGGGGTAATGTGCGCTAACCTCCAGTCGCTAGGGACCTCTGCGCGAGAAATGGATTTCTCGAAGATTATCAGAAGAAAAGGTGCTATTTCTTCAGCTAATTCTTTTAAAACGCGAGCAGGAATTTCTTCGGGGCCAGTGGCTTTGTTATGTCTGATGGAACTTAATTGCTTTGCTATTCCCACCTCAGAAAATACTATATCGTCCATCAGCCCCCTTATTGCGGGTGCATAATGTACGCAATGGTCGCTGACGGCTGTGAATGCTTTTACAAAATGACCGTTTAACAGGTTGGCTTTCTCTACGCTATCATAAATAACGGCACCCGAGTCATTACGCCCGGAAGGTATTGTAGGGCCTCTACCTTGGACCTCTCTCACATAGGGCCAAAACGCTTTAGGGTCCTCCATCAAATAATTATTTAATACCTTATTCCGGAAGTTAGCATTTAGGGGCTCATCAGACAGATTGCATGAAAACAATAATGGTAATTATCTACAATTAGTAGAGTTGCTGGCAAAATTTGATTCAGTCATGGCAGAGCATCTGCAAAGAGTAAAATGTCCACGTCCCCCAAAAAATAACAGTATAAAAGAAAAACATAAATTTTTAACCCCAAAAAACAGATTTCAGACCGAAGAGATCATTAACAATCATAATTAATTTATTAAGTGAAAGTATTTTAATATTTATTTATAAACATTTAAAAATTAATCTACGAGTAACAATAAAGAAATAATAGAATTAAGATTAAAGAATGAAAGATCATGAATTTTTGGGGTTAAAAAATTTGTTTTCCTTTTATACTATTTTTTGGGGACGTGCGTGGACCGGTAGCCTATTTCATTACTGGAAAACTTTATTATTTTGTGATAATTAAACAAGACTATCTCATCACCTATTTGGATGGTAACAATCTCTATCAAAAGAGATCGCAAAAATTTTTACCGGCGAGGGCGCCCGAAAGTCTCCGTGCTTGGGGCGCCAAAATATCTTGGGCTGGGCCTGGCTACGGAGTTGAAATTTTTTCTATAAGTAGAATTCGTAAAAAAAAAACGAAATAAAGATTATACAAATTTTGATATTTTAATTTATTTGGCAGTTAAAAATTCTTAAAATTTAAACAAATAGATAACTGTTTAAACATTACAGGATAAACTAGGAAGCTGAAATTTTCAAGTTATGTACAAAGTAGTGCATTTGCACAAATAAACATTTGAATCTTTCCATAAGCATATTGCGGCGGCCGTTAAAAATGTTTAAAATTTAAACAATTGAAAAATATTATTTCACTTCTAGAAGTACTACAACATTAAAATTTGGCAGAAGTGTGCAGCATTAGTACCCCATAATGGAAAAAGTTTAAAATTCTTAAAATGGCAAAGTTTTGGGATTGTTTTTATCTATTGTTTTTACGTAAGGAAAAAACGAAAATCGCTCCGGAGGTAAAATATTTAGATTTAAAAAAATATTTGTAATGATGAAATATGAAAAATGAATGTTTTTTATGTTGAGATGATATGCTTGCAGAATGCAAGCACCAACTACTAGTATGTTATATCCTCCTCCTCTGTAAGGCACATTTATATATAATGACTAGGGGAAGGGGCTTGCATACTGCATACTCACCTTGAGAAAAAATTAATTTTTCAGAGAGATATTTCATCATGGGTAATATTTCATTAATTAAAAATATTTCTCCTCTGGACCGATTTTCGTTATTTCCTTATGGAACAATAATAGAGTAAAACAATCCCAAATTTTTACAATTTTAGAAATATTAACCTTTTTTCCACATTGGGTTAATAATGACACACATTTCTGCCAAATTTTAAATTTTTAGCACAATTAGAAGTGAAATAACAATTATCTAATTGTTTAAATTTAATAATTTTTAACGGCCGCAATAAGAATTTTATGGATAAATGGCAATGTTCATTCGCTTAAATAGACTTAACTCTAAATAACTTTAAAATTTCTGCTTCCTAGCTCATCCCGTAGTACCTAAACAGTTATCTATTTGTTTAAACTTTAAGAATTTTTAACTGCCAAACAAATTAAAATATCAAAATTTGTATAATCCTTATTTCGTTATTTTACAAATCCTACCTCTAAAACAAATTTCAGCTCCTTAGCACATTCGGAAATTCATAAACCTTGAAAATTTGTTTAAACAATTGCGAATTTTTAGCGGACGCATTGTTGCACTTTTTCATGATTTTCGTTTTTTCTAGTCGGTTTTGCACAAAATCCTACCTAAGAAAAAATTTTGAATCTCCAGCACATTTGGAAGTGCCTAAAGTTCAGTTTTTTCAGTTTCAAAAACACTTTATTTTCATTGTTAATCAACATACATTGAACAAATAGTTGTTTGCATGTAAATTTCAAATTCTAATTTATTTAACAAATTGCTTATTACCCGCAGGTATTGTGCAAATTATCTTATTTCTTGCAGTTCTTATTCTTAATGCTTCCATAGTTTCTCTTTAGGGAAAAAGTTTTTTAAGTGTAAAAAGCCCTCATTTCTTATTGGAAGTGCCTAAACATTAGTATCCTCCTATATATATGTTATCTGTTATATGTACTAGTAATTGGTGCTTGCATTCTGCAAGCACATCATCTCAACGTCAAAAAACCTTCATTTATCATATTTCAACATTACAAATATTTTTTTTAATTCTAAATATTTCACCTCCGGAGCTATTTTCGTTTTTCCATTATGTAAAAATTATAGATTAAAACAATCCCAAAACTTTGCAATTTTAAGAACTTTATACTTTCTCCATTATGGGGTACTAATGCTACACATTTCTGCAAAATTTTAAAGTTGTAGTAGTACTTCTAGAAGTGAAATAATATTTTCTCAATTGTTTATAATTTAAAAATTTTTAACGGCCGCCGCAATATGTTTAATGAGAGATTCAATTGTTAATTTGTGCATATTTACTATTCTGTACATAACTTGAATATTTTAGCTTCGTAGCTCATCCCGTAATGTCAAAACAGTTAACAATTTGTTTAAATTTTAAGAATTTTTAACTGCCAAACAAATAAAAATATCAAAATTTCTATAATCTTCATTTCGTTTTTTTTTACGAATCCTACCTGTAAAGAAAATTTCAGCTACGTAGCACATTCGGAAATACATAAACCTTGAAAATTTGTTTAAACAATTGCGAATTTTTAGCGGCCGCATTGTTGCACTTTTTTTAAGATTTTCGTTTTTTCTAGTCGGTTTTGCACAAAATCCTACCTATGAAAAAAATTTCGAATCTCCAGCTCATCTGGAAGTGCCAAAGATTAGTATCCTCCTCCTCATCCTCCTCCGCCTCCTCTGTAAGGAACGTCTTTATATAATGATACAAGTAGAAGGTGCTTGCATAATGCAAGCATTTCATCCACCCTGGAATAATAATTAACGAATCGCATGTACGAACATGCAAGTACGAAAATCGCTAGTTCGAATATCGCCGCTATCGTATAAGTGCTATCGTATAAGTGCGGGAGTAAAGGGGGGAGGGGAGGAAAAAATCGCCACAAAGTCAATATCAAGATTCGGCATTGGTAATAATTTTACTACATTTAAGAGATCTTCAAAATGTGGAGTTTCTTCTAATTTTAAAAAATTAAGAGACTCAAATTTATTTCCAGAAAAAGAAACCTAGTTTCAACGTAGTCAAGTATTTTTTAAAAAAACAGTAAATCCATCTATAAATAAGTTTTTTCCGTCATTTTATCGCAGCTATCCAGTTTTTGTTTTGCAATCATACCATAAAACATTTCTTTTAGTCGAGACTTGAGTGCAACTCGCAGATTTTGTAGTAAATCCAACATTTTAATAACAATAACCTTCTTGCTCCAAAAGCGACCCTACATTTGCAACTAAACCTAAATAATCCTCAGCTAGCTCATTGTTTAAAAAATCTAACAATAAAGCCGGTGCAAAAGTGTTTGAATTAAAATAAGATTTAATTGGCTCAAAGTTTTGTATAGACGGTCTATAGCCGGTAGCAGAGAGAGAAACGTTTCGGAATACTCCACATCACAATATTCATAAAATTCCATCAAAGTTCGTTTCCTTTTTGTACGGGAGCTAAATTGGTTAAATATTTTACGACAATGTATTCTAGATCGAACTTTAAGCAATTGGAAGTCTTTTTAATGGAATTAGCAATCATGTGGCAGAGGCTACTGATATCTATAATTTCGGGGTTTACTTTTTTTATTTCAATGAATACACTTTGTTGACATCCAAAATTTACATTTGCGTTATCTCCGCAATAACTAATAATGTTTTCAAATCTAAGCCCGCTTTTTCAATTTCAGAAATTAAACAATTAGCGATCTCTTGAGATTTTTCCACAGAACATTCAAAATAATTTGAAATTGTGGTTTGCACTCCATCTTTAAAATAATATCGCGCTACTAATGGAAACATTTTTGTTTCCTTTGTTTGATGCCTCTGCTGCTATCAAAATAGGAAGATAATTATTTTTAATATCAAAAATGATTTCATATCGGTATTCTTTTGCTAAAATATTCGTTACTACCTTGGAACTTTTTGTCTGTCCACAAGGAAATCCGGACGCAATTTTAGAATCCGAAAATATTACGGGAAATAAGGCACTGCTACAATTAAAAGAATTAAAAGTATGTGCATGTTGTATAGGATGAAAAACAAAAGTTGCTTCTGCAGCTGCTGTTTTTTATAGAAGATAATGAGGACGATGAAGAAGCAGAAAAAAATTAAACTTTTGGTACTCGCTGCGGGTGTAGAACAAAACGGTCCCGGACATAATGTTCCCAAACGCAAACTAGAACAAAATGTCCCCACGCTATTCAACCCAACCGTGATTGAAGTATTCCTGCCAAATTTTAATCTTCTACCTAGTCGGGTTGTTTATTAAAACACGTCATATGTAAAAATGTCTATATGGAGGATAATGTTGCTAATTAACTTTTTCAAAACGAAATAAGAAACAGCTCTCGAATTACCCGTCCAATTTGCCCGATCCGATTTTCGATCTTCTATTATTGTTTTCTGCTTGGATTTGAAATGCTTATCGGGAGATCGGAAGAACCAAAACACTTCAACCAACTTACCCAACCCGGTGAATTCCCAGCAAAATGTTCCTCCATGTTGAAAGTTCCCAAAACAATAGAAGAAGACCGGAAATCGCATGGCCGGGTAATTTGAGAGATTAGCCTGAAACAAATACATAAAACTTGTTAAAGGCGTTGTAATTAACCATCCAACTGATTCTGAACCATTTTGTCCGGGACCCACTTGCTGCTGTATCCAGATGTTTTTGGCGTTTTTTCCGTTTTCAGGTGCCGTTTCACATCTGCAATTCCAGCTTTTGTAATACTGAATTCCGAGCTACAATAAATACATTTTGCATATCCATCCTCCCCGGATGCAATCCAAAAACATTTTTTTTATTCTTCGTTGACAAGATTAGTTCCTATTTTTCTTTTCTTACGTCCCAAATCTTGATTTCGACTGTTGTGTTCGTCTTCTGTATTATACTCTTCTTCAGAAAGATTTTCTACTATTGGCGTTGTTTCCATTTTTAACTGGTGACCCTTTAAATTTAAAATAGATGTTTACTTCAAATTTTTCTTTAAAAAACTAATAAGTTACACTTTTTCCAAAATCAGCATAATAATTCAATAATTAATTAGTTAAAATTTTAAATTAAAAAATATTTCATAAAATCGCTAACAAAAAGAACAAAACTTAAAAAACAACAAACATTAGCAAAAAAAGGGTAAAATAACGCATTTCTCAGATTGTTCCATTAAAAAAAAGAGACATTTATTTTGATACGGTGAAGACGTAGGTGTGCAAAGCCGGCTGAAGATGGAAAAGATGAATCCACGGAGAAAAGATAAATAACGCAGCAAACGGCATGACCGTACGACACACACTTTACAATTAGAGTTGTTCTATCTTATTTCCCCTCCCTAAGGACCGCATAAGCTTACAGAGGTGGGAGGGTTTGTGTACTCTTATGAACCAAAGAGCTATTAATTGTTGTCAGAATGAGATTTTGACATTGCTTTTAGTATTTTAAACCTGATAATAATCTATTAATTTTTTTCCAATTTTTCTTTATCACTGATAAATTATGAATTAGAAATGGAATTTATGTTATGAGAATTCCTTGGAATGACTAACATGTACTGAAACATTCCCTGTCAATATAAGTAATCAATTCGTAACGTCAACTTTGGGAAACCAGCCTGCATTAGTCATGGTTTGGAATTCCTGTCTAAATCTATTACAGTAATTAAACTATTGTGTTTTCCACAACAATTCTATGGGTACATTACCCAACACCGGTTTTACGGAAAATCCTTTTATATACGGAATGAACTCTGTCCCAAGCCACTCCGTAATAAGCGAGATTTTGGTGTGTATGCACGAATGGAGTGAACACAAGGAAGCCAGATAGAGAATTTCTAATCAAAAGAGAGAGGAGCTAAAGATGGGCCACGAAACATGTTGTGCGAACATGATTATTCCCGCCGAGATTGTGCCCGTGTGTGACCTGAACATGGAATTACTAGATTCTCAGCTTTCAATCGGAATCTAATTTTTACTTTCTCCATACGTACAATAGGGGCAAATATTGTTTTCATGAAAAAAATCGACTTCGAGACTTTAACGGAAATACACGTTTTGAGATCTTATTAACACGTTTTGACCATTTTCTCGATTATGTCTGTGTGCGCTTGCGTCTACGTGCGTGTGTGATATAGCTTTTTGGTGGGTGCTCTAACTCAAAAACTATTAATCAGATCAACGCGAAATTTTATATTTGACATTTTTATAAAAGTCTCAAGAACTGATTAGTTTTTGGTAAAAATCAATCAAACGAAAGTGGGTGTTTACTCTTGTCACTTACCCGTTATTTTGAAATATTTGCTTTAATATTTGATAAATATAAAAATGTATTATAATAATGGTTGCAGGAAATTTAATTTTATACAAGCTTAGTTTGAAAAATTTTCCCATATAATGGATTAAGAGATATCTTATATTTTTATCTGCCACCACCACACCACCTACCGACGAATATTTATTTATTTATTAGCAGAAATTGTTAACAATTGACATTTAGTTACGTCTTATTGTTAGTAAAGCTCCTTTTTCTTTTTTATTTGTTGGAGCTTTGTAGCTACATCCAATATCAGAAGGCTATGGTTTGAGTTATTTATGTTCTTTGTAAAGTACAATTTTCTCGGAGTTTCTTAAAATATTTATTATCATGTAACCTATTTAGAATTTTTAGAAATATTACAGATATGGAGAAAGGCTATTGTGGCGATTTTTTTCCTCCCCTCCCTTTTTCCTCCCGCACTTATACGATAGCACTTATCGCCGATATTCGTGATATCGCCGGACTGAACGCCACGCCACGGTCAACACGCCCTCCCGGGGTGCCTCTCTGCTTTATATACCCTAATTACCCCTCACCTCTTTAACCTTCCCTCTTTCCCATGGTTATGCAAGAACAGTAGAAAAGCGACCAATCATCGGGAATAATTCAACCATTTCGAATTACCCGCCTGACGTCATTACCTCCCTCCTTCACCACCGGCGTCACGTGACAGCCCATTCCGATAGAGGCCTCCCGAGCGACGAGACGCACAGCGGAGCACCGAGAGGAGAAGTCGACGCAGGTGTGGGCCATTCCATTCTACTCGGCAGAAACTATTCAGTGTTGAGTGGACATTGACCTACCGGGAGCCGGAAGAGTGATAGTAACTATTGGATGTGATTTAACTGACATTAACTAAGATTCGTTTCAAATCGCCTTCACCTATGAGGTGTATTTCTGTATTGTGGTATTACTTAAATCTGGTCAAATTTAACCTGTTGGATTGTTATTTTTCTATATTTCTATATTCTATCTATATTTTGTCATTAGCACTTAGCATATCAGTGGATGTTTTTGCACCGAAAATTATACTTCGCTGCAAAATTGGAGGCACCGGAGAGATATTAAATATTAGGTTGTTAATTGTCTAAACTGATTGTTGCTATGCTTTCTGGTTCTTTTGTGGTATAGTTCTTGGATTTTGTCCTATTCCTCGTTTACTCGATCTCTTTTCGTACGATTGCTCGCTTTCACTTTTCACTCGTCCGCCCTATTCCATCAGTCACGTAATTCCCCTGTTATTTGTTACTCTTTGATTCTCTCGCTCAAACATGTCGAAGGAACGAGGTAAAACGGAGGCTACCGTGCGCGCCGAAGGCACTCAGTACGATGAAACCGAGATGGTTCCCCAGTTTTCCGATTGCCTAAGAGTTGCTAACCAGCTGTTACTCGAAATTCCCCCCTTCCAGGAATCTACCTCCGAGAATTGGTTCACTTTCATATCCGCGGTGTCCGATGTATTGTCTTTGTCACTTATTCCGGAACACTACTTGCTGATATTACTTTTGTCTAAACTTCCGGCCAATTGTCGCCAGTTTTGGTTGTCGGTAGTTAATCAAAAGGTGCCCTGGGAGAAGATAATACCGAAAGTATGGGAAACTTTCGTCTCTAATAGGGAATTAGAACGACTCGTCACTACTAAGGTGAAAAGATTCCAACTCCTCGCGATTTTCTTTATTCCGTGCGAGGTGCCGCAAAGGCGCTGGGAAAATCGTATTCAGTTAAGGAGTTTATTGAATTGATATTGGAAGGTTTAAGTCCCATCGCCCAAACCACTTTAACTTTCGCTAAACGGCCTCAAACCCTACAGGAGCTGGAATCCCTGATGACTCATGCGGCCAAGGCCATGGTGAATCGAGCGGAGTACGCTGCGATTCACTCCCCGTCAAATTCCCAGATCTCACTCCCTTCCCCCGTTCTGCCCCTAATATCACCGCCTCATGTCACCTGTTCTTTCTGTCATAAGCCTGGACATTCCTCCCGTAACTGTCGGAGAAGAAGAGAGAGAGAAGATCGTCCCGCGAGGCTACGAGCAAATTATCCGGCTATTTCGAATGCCAACTTCGCCGAATATCTACAATTGCCATTTGTACATTGCAAAGTTCATACCGCAAAGATTAAAACATTGCTAGATACCGGTTCTTCCCTGTCGCTGCTCAACTACGACACCTGGCAGAATATTCCTCGCCGTGGACGTCTTCAGCGATACAATATCAAATGTCGCAACGTCACCAGTCTTCCTCTCGTTCTGACGAGATGCATCAATTTCTGAATTCGCCTAAAAAATCTTTCGTGGAGGCATACATTTTACTTGTGCGAATTGCCCGCACAAATGATATTAGGCCAGGATTTCATAAGACGAACGCGAATGATCCTTTACCATAATGCGTTCTCCTTCGAATGCCGCCCGGATCACAAACATTTCTTTAACGGCAATTCTGATACGCCGTCGGCTTCCCCCATCATTCCTTTGCGATCAGCTGATAACGATCTACGCCAGAATATGGCTCCCGTTGGAAACCGAGTTCATTTCTCGGGGAAAAAGGCTCCTCCTCCAGGTGAAGATGATTCCACCGTATTATCCCGGGAAATTCAAAGTCTCGTCGATGCCTATTCCGACGTCATCTCCCCCCATCTCGGCCAGACCAACGTAGTAGCCTACGAAATAGAACTACTTGATTCTACCCCGGTCAGATCACACTCCTACCAGTATTCTCCACCCAAGACGGCGATGATGAAAAAACACGTTAATAAACTGCTAAATGAGGGAATCATCCAGCCATCCTCTTCAAATCGGAGTTCGCCAGCCTTTCTTATACCAAAGAAGGATGGATCAGAGCGATTAGTGGTCGATTATCGCAAACTGAATAAACAAGTGAAGGCAGACAACTTCCCCACTCCTTCAATAGAACATGCTCTGCAATATTTGGGATCTGCTAAATATTTTACAATACTTGATTTGAATTCTGCTTTCCACCAGATTCCCTTAACTCCGATCTCCAAGCAATATACTGCCTTTATTACATCTTTTGGCCTCTATCAGTATAATCGCCTTCCCTTCGGCTTGACAACGTCTCCTCAAGTATTTTCTAGGCTGATTGACAAGGTATTAGGTGATTTAAAATATGGCTGTGTATATCCCTATATTGATGACCTGTGTATTTATTCCAAGAACCTCCAAGAGCACATCCAACATGTCAAGCTGGTGCTGGAAAAATTGAGAGCAGCTGGACTTACCGTCCATCCACAGAAGATGAAATTGGCCCAGAAAACTATTACCTTTCTCGGACATCGGATCTCAAATGGCGAACTTACGACTGATCCGGAGAGAACCCGAGCATTATCCAGTTTCCCTGTTCCAAAGTCAGTTAAGGAGGTCTCACGCTTCCTTGGTATGTGTGGTTTCTATTCCAAATTTATTCCAAGCTATGCGGAGATTTCGTCACCGCTCAATGCCCTCCGAAGGAAAGATGCCATTTTCCAATGGACCAACTCCCACCAAAATGCATTTCTCAAACTCAAACAATGTCTTTCTTCTCCCCCCGTATTTCACCTTCCTAACTTTGACGAAGAATTTCATTTATATGTGGATGCTAGCCAAGTCGCACTTGTTGCAGTCCTTAATCAACAGGTTAATGGCAAACTTAAGCCTGTTGTCTATGCTAGTAGGACTTTAACCGATTACGAGCAGAAGCTCCCCTCCTACGAGCTCGAATGTCTTGCCTGCTGTTGGACCACGGATAAATTTCGGTCCTATCTTCAACCAAAACCCTTCCATTTGTATACTGACAATGGGGCGATTACGTGGCTGTTTAAACATCCTAAGCAGTTAGGGAAAATTGGTAGAATGGTTTTAAAATTGTCGTCCTTCCGCTTTGCTATTCACCATGTTCCCAGTTCCAAAAATAGGGTGGCTGATTGTTTGTCTAGGGTGAACCATCAATCAAGGGAGAAACCCATTCATTGTTCGATGCTCCTCCATAGAATCCCATTGTCATTCACTAATATTCGTGAGCATCAGACATCTGACCCAGAATTGAAACAGCTGATCGACTCAGTTAGACGGGGACGCCCCATCCAAACTATTTTCTCAAGGATGATTTGTTGTATTATGGTACCACTAGACTGAAGAAGGAACGTGTAGTGGTTCCCCAGGCCCTGAGATCCATGTTGTTTGAATATTTCCATCGTTTGCCCACCGCTGGACACATGGGGGTGGCTAAAACTTGTGAAAGAATATGTAGAGAATTTTGGTGGAAAAATATGAGGCAAGAAATAACGCAGATGGTCAGACGTTGTCACGACTGCCAAACCTGCAAACCTAGGAACACCTTTCCTCCTGGTGAGATGTCTTCCTCACCATCCGTTTACCCATGGGAAAAGGTGTATATAGATTTCATTGGTCCCTTGCCTAGAAGTCGCAGTGGCAGCACTTGTGCCCTGGCTATAATAGATGGCTTTACTAAATTTACCTTTATTGAACCTCTGCGTTCTCCCTTGGCTTCTCAAGTGGTTTCTGTCTTGTTTAACAAAATATTTCCTAAATTTGGTTATCCTAAATATATTGTTTCTGATAATGGTTCCCAATTTCGTTCCACTGCATTCTCTGATATGTGTTTTAAATATGGTATTAAGCAAATTTTCACAGCCCCCTACTATCCTCACTATACATCAGATTCTAGGACGGTGAGGTCATCAAGATACTGGACAAATATCCGGATACTTGAGAAGATGATCAGGTTCCTTTTTTAGAGGAGTCAACCCTTGAACTGCTAAGTTTAGGAAATGGGAGAATTGGGGATATGATGAGTTTTTACATAAAATCCACATTTAAAATACCGTATTTTTACAATATATATGTAACTTTATTCCTCACAAAATTGTATATTTTTCATTTTGTCATTTTTAAAAAATTTTTTTGATGGCGTACTCCTGAAAACACGGGGTAATCCGAAGTACTGCATCACAGTCAGCACAGACGGGAAAAAGAGGAAACAGGGTCGCTACGACTCTGTTTCCTCTTTCTCCCGCGTTTTTACACACGAAGCAGGGACGCATGGCATCACCTTCATCTGAACTTGAGCCACATTCACTTAATTCATCTAAATATCGCGCAATATCGTCTTTGTGTAAGCTCGATGCCAAGTTGGTTCTCGGTCTTTAAGACATATAAAACAGCTGAATACAGGCATCCAAGAAGACCAAATATGACGTTCTTAAAAATGATCACAGATGACATAGCTAAGCTAAAACATCGAAGCGCGTAAACTCGTTCGCAACAATACGAAAGAAAAATTCAAAATGCGTAAACGTTCACAGTAGTTATTTTTACTTTGATAGTCATGTCCCGAGTATCACATTTTAAGAAAAATCTTTGTAATATTATTTTTCCTTATGAATAAATTCCACAAGCCGACTTAAATATTTAAGTATCATTCTACGCTTGCACGAGTTGATTGACTATGCTATATCACTAAAACAAGTAGGGACGTGCACGGGTTTTCCATGGTACTTAAGTGCTTTTCATCAAATTCGCCGTAGTATAATCATATATTAATATATTTGCTTTGAAATCATAAAATTATTTTTCCTTGTATGGTGGTAGCCCTGATTTTTAGATACGCTCTAAACATCCGTTTTAAACATGTTCATTTCGTTTTGTCATTCTGTACTCTCCCTACAAACGAAATTTCTTTGAAATCCGCTCTGCCAATATCTTCGAAATTAATTGTTACAGACCACTTCTAACTTTGATATTGTGGTATCCCTGTTTAGTCAACTCGGTTTGAATATAATAATTTTGTTATTTATTTATATAAAGATTATATACATCATATTTTGTTAAAATCCATGCCGTCAGTTCTCTAGAATTACGTGTTAAAGAAATATTATTTTACTTTTTATTTTGGTAGCCCTCCTCTTTAGCTCCGATTTAAACATCTTGATTTCATTATGGTATGTTGTATAAATCTAGCATACAAAATTTAACTTAAATCCGTTCTGACAATTCCTTCCAAATCCTTAATTACTGAAAGAATTTAATTTGTAATTATGGCATCCCTGTTTGGCTGATTCAGATTAAGTATGCTATTATGGTTTTATGTATTTGTGTACATTATAAATATTAAAATTTGGTTCAAATTGATAAAGACAATTCAACGCAAATGTGTGTAAAAAGAATGTTTTATTTTTTGTATTGTGGCAGCCCTGCTTTCTATATCTATACTATACATCTAGATTTTGTCTTTTTATGTTACACGCCTGCTTCCTACACAATTTCATTGAAATCTGTTCTGCCAATTCCTTCCAAATTCATAATTACCGAAAGGTTTAACTTCTTAATTGTGGCACCCCTGCATAGTCGATCCGGTCCAAATATGCCACTGGTCATTAATTTATGTGAGTATCAGTTCAGTCAATTCTTCCCTGATATATGCGTACGGACGGACATCACGAAGATAATACTGCTTTCCAGCATTGACGAAAATCACTAAAAATGTAAATTTAAACATTATGGGAGTTTGGTAGTAGTAAGAGAATATAACGAATCTTCTATGGGAATCCTATTTCAGTGGTGAATTTCTGAAAAATTAATTTCTGACAATTTATATTAGAACGTACTTCTTTGCAACTATCCCTCAATTTATTTCTCGACATACGTTGGATATTTAGATTTAGAATTCTTTAATCACCTTTTGACGGTTTTCTCCATCGAATGATTTACCGACATCAAAGAAAACTTCACCAGTACAAGATCCATATGGAATTAAGTAATGCATTTGGGGTAAAACAAAATTTTCCAAAATCCGATAAATTCATTACGTATCTTTTTGAAATTTAAAATTATATTAACTTAGGGCACAAGTTAACTACTTATATAAAACTAAAATTTACATCGAATATGTCCAATTTTATCAAACAAATGTTTGAAAAAGTGCTGAATCACGAAACACGCCCATAGGGTCAGCAATGATTCTCAAAGAAATTTCTACGGACAACGAGAAATCCGTTTTCCTCGAACATTTTTCCAGAACATCCATGCATTTAAATTAATAATTTACTACGCTCCGATACCCTCCTAGGCTTCTGAAAGTCGATTATCTCCTAATTCTAGAAAAAAAGGTTTTTCATCTTTATCAGCTATGTTAATCCAGAGAGATTATTCAAATATAATATAATATAATATATATATATATATATATATATATATATATATATATGCAAGAATAAAAATCGAGCCTTTTTTAAAATGTCATCGAGGTCCTAGCTCAATATTCAGACTGATTTATGAATGATGAAAATGCGAAAGTGTTATCTTTCGTATCAAAAAATTTGTCTTCTCCGAAAGAGAAACAACTCCTGAAAAATTCTTCTCCTTCGTGTTAACGTTATATAATTTCATAAATATGAATTTCAGGATGCAAAAGCACCATTGCGAAATGTGAATCATATTTCCACTTTGCAAACTTAATTAATTCTCCGTGCAAGATTCGTTAAGAGGAGAATTTGAAAACGCACACATTGGTCATGACTGTGATGTAAATATCTTTCCGATTTGTTAAACCTTTAGGTAATACTCGAATATTTTGCTCTAATTAAAGAATGAAATTTTTCTACATGACCACAGGAAAAATAATGTTTTACAAACATTTCCAGCTACGGCCCTCCTCACAAATACTCGAAGAGCAATTAAAACAAAAGCAGCTAATAGGGTTTCAAATCAACCAGCATTAGATAAAAAGTAATTGGCTGATTCGTAGTTTTTCCTATAAATTAAACGCTGTATGTAACAATTACGTTGGTAGATGGTTAGCGTGCCTGGATCCTAATAAGAGGATTGCGGGGTCGAATCTTCCCGACGGCATGGGCGTATGTGATAGTCTTTGTTATTACGTTCAATATAAAATGGTGACAGTGCATGTTTATTTATTTATTTAATCATTTTTTCACATACAGCGATACCGCCAATTTAAAGTGAAAATTAAACATTCAAAAATTAACAACATAACAACCAAAATAAAGTACAAATAATATAAAATGAAATACAATATAATATAAGTGTATGCAGAAGCAGTCAATAAAATTAAGTTGTGCGACAACATGACATTCCGTTTTTAAGAAAAGACTCTTTGGACATTGAAAAAGGATCTACATTAGGGGAAAGTGAGTTTAAAAGGGAGGGGAGACGAAAGAAAAGAGAACGTTTAGCAAGTGAAATTCTGCGGGTGGGGTAGTGAAATAAGAAAGAAGAGCGAGTAGATCTATTAGGAACACGGAAATTAAATTCAGCAAGTAACTCAGGACAGTCAGTAATAGAGTTTAGTATATTGTATATAAAAGAAAGATTAGTCTTAGTTCGATGAACAGAGGGATAATCCAAAGAAAGGGAAGATAAGATCTTACTATTAGAGAGTTGGCGAAAGGAGGGCACACGGGATTTAACGATTCTCAGAAAAAAATTGACACAATCCAAAGAGGCAAGGTTGGAAACAGAAGACATTGACCAAATAGGAGAACAGTAGTTAACCACAGGTAAAATAAAAGAAGAAAAATACAATCTAAGAGCCAGTGGATCAGTAATGTCCGTAAAACGATATAATATTCCCAGGAGAGACATTGCTTTATTTTTTATTTTTAAAATATGATCAGAGAAGCCAAGTTTAGTATCAAAGACTACGCCAAGGTCTTTCTGTTTGGACACTCTAACCAATGGAACAACATTTAGTGTATAATTAAAATTTATAATATTTTTAAGAAAAGAAATGGACATTACATTACATTTATTTGAATTTAGTTTAAGTTTCCAGAAATCACACCAATTAACTACCAGATTAAGTGCCGATTGGAAAGACACACAATCAGTCATACCGGAAATCACTTCTGCATTTTATTCTGACCACGCATCTCGTAAATCTTCTATATCTGGTGTATAAAATTCAAGTCTTGGGGTCATCTCTCTCTCTCCCTCTCTTGTTCTCCCCCTCCCTCCCTCCATCCTCCCTCCCCCTCCTTCCTCCCCGCCTCTCCCCCTCTCTTCCTCTCTCTACCCCTCTCTCTCTCCCCCTCTTTCCCCCTCTCTCTCTCCCTCCCCCTCACTCCCTCTCTCTCCCTCCCTCTCCTTCCTCCCTCTCCCCCACCCTCTCCCACCCTCTCCCTCTCTATCCCTCTCCCCCTCTCCCTATATTCAAGTTCTACCGCAAACGATCTCGCGCGAACCCTAAATTTAGAAATGCAAGAGAACTGGAGCAATAAAAATTTTCTTAGTATCAATCCAGAAAAACCACAGGCTATCTCAATTCAATTCAATTTTCAATTCAAAGGGTTTTTATTTATCTAAGAACAGGTTACATTTTATACATTTCATGTTATAATATTGACTAGACCTATCCTAGATAAATCCCTGTTATAGGCTAGTTGCCTCTTCAGGGTGGTTTTTGTTATTTTTGGAGACGTTCTTTTGGTTTAACCATTGGTAGATTGTTGAGTAATTACCGGGGGTGGCTTATGCCTGGCATTCGCCCGGGGACGGTAGGGAAACCCGGAAAAACCTACCGTAGGCAGCCTTGACTAGTGATATTTTTAGATAATAGAGAATAATAAATAAATAAATAAATAAATAAATAATTTTAACAAAAATAGAAGATTTAACTATAACACTTCACCGCCGGTGATTTCAATAACAGAGTATATATATTCTTTGGTATATAGTTCTTTGGTCACTGGTTATCTAGATATAATCACTGGCACTTTTCGCTTTCGGCGAGCCCGCTTCTTTCTCTTTTTTGGCCGCGATAGGGGCCATCCCGGTTGAGGGAGCAGGTGCTGTGAGAGTGGGATTGGAGTGCGGGTGGGGATAGGTTGGGAGTCGGGGTAATATAGGGGGATAAGGTTAGCTATTACTCTGCCGGGCGACGGTAGTTTGATTTTTGGGTAACGTCTGGGTAGGATCTGGGATAGGGGCTGGGTGAGAAGGTTGTGGAGTTGTGGTAGGTGCTCCCTTATTCGTTCCGCCGCCCTACATCGCAGCCTTGCCATGCGGTGGAGTATCGGTTCCATCTGCGCGTCAGCGTAGACTTCTTGGTGGCAGCGCAGTCGTGGGAGAAGCAGAGCTTGCCGCAAGATCCTCCTTTCTACGCCCGCTATTTCTGTCATGCGGCCCTTTGGTTCGGGCGTAATTGCGATGGCGGCATACTCGAAGAGCGGTCTGATGAATGCTCGGTAAAGGTGCAGTGCCGTGTCCGCCGAAACGCCTCTCCCTCCCGCTCTGACTGCACGGATGAGATTGCTGCGGCGGCAGGCTGATGAGATGACTAGCTGCAGGTGCTTGGAGAACGAGAAATGTCGATCGAGGGTAATGCCGAGGTATTTCCCCTCTTTCTGCAGGCCGATCTTCTCGCCTCAAAGGGTGAGGGAAACCGGTTGCTGCATACATTCTCGTTTTGCTCTGTTCCTGTGGACGAAGGTCATGAAGATGGATTTGGCTGGGTTGGGTTTCAGTCGCCATTGTTGCATCCATTTTTCGGTGGGTCCTAGTGCTTTTTGCAGGTGGTTGGTTGCGGCTGTTGGGGTCCTGGCTGTTGCCCACAGAGCGGTGTCGTCCGCGTATTGCGCCAATGTGACCTGCGGTAGAATTGTATAGGGCATGTCAGAACAATATAGTATGAACAGTAGGGGCGATAATACTGTGCCCTGCGGGACGCCGGAGCGTATCTGAAATGGCGTAGAGAGAGCAGACCCGACTCTGACTCTGGCCGGACGGTCGGTAATGAAAGAATAGAGGAATCGGGAGTAGTATGGGGGAAGGTTGGGGATTTGGGAGATTTTGGTGATGAGCCCTTCGTGCCAGAGTTTGTCGAACGCCCTCTCTATGTCCATGAATTTTGCTGCAGTGCAGTAGTTCCTGTTCATAGCCTCCGCGGCTGTGTTCGTCAGTAGTGCGACCGGGTCACTGGTCGACCTGTGGGCCCGGAAACCGTATTGGTGGTGCGGCAGGATGTTTTCCGCTTCCAGAATTGCTGTCACCCTCTTGCAAACTATTTTTTCCAGGAGTTTTCCCAGTAGACTCGTCAGACTGATGGGCCTGTAGTTTTTGGCGTCTTTTGCGTCTTTTCCTTGTTTGGGCAGCATTATTGTCGTTGCTTCGCGCCATGCTTTTGAGTAGTAACCTAGAAAAAGACATTGGTTGAATAATACTAGTAGTCTTTGGAATAGGGTCGGCGAGTACCTGACATGGCTTTTGACGATTGAATCTGGTCCTGGGGCAGAATTTTTGGAGGTTCTGATTGCTTCTTGCAGTTCCTCGGTGGTAATTTCCTCGTAGATCTCGCCGTCTTGGTCTGTGGGTAAAAGCGTGGGGATTAATTTCTTTGTTACCTCTGTGGTGGTTTTGTAGAAGTCTCGGTCGAATTTCGGGTCGTCGTGCCGCGTGTGTATAGCTTCCAGGGTGTTGCGGAATTCTTCGGCTTTTTCCTCTTCTGTGACGTAGTTTATCCCTCCATTGGTGAGGTGCGAGTCACACCTGGTTTTTTGGCCCGAGAGGATTTTTAATCGGTCCCAAAATTTGCCTCCTAGCCTGTAATCAATGGTTGCACAATCATTTTGCCATACCTTCTCTTTGTATAGGATTATTTTCCTCCTAGTGATAGCCTGATTCCGGTTCTATATCGTCTTTAGGGCCGGGTCTTTGGTCCTCACGTAATCGCGGTAGATCCTTCTGTTTTCTTTAATCAAGGCTACGACGTGCTTTGGTAGGGGCGGCTTGCGTAGATTTATTTTCTTTCTTGGGACGCATTCGGTGTCTGCCTGTGAAACAAGTTTGTTAATTGATTGAATATCATTGTCTACCTCCGCGATTGTGATTGGCTCAGCGGCCTCTCCTAGTCCTGCGTGGATGATGGCCTCGTATCTCTCCCAGTCTGCTTTTGCCCAATCTGCCTTGATTAGGAGTTTTTTCCTTTGTGGGATTCCTCTGGTGGTGATCGGGAAGGTGAATGGCAGGTGGTCGGACGTTATCGTATCCTCTACTGTGGCGTCACCGACCAGCCTCGCAGCATTTCCTTTCATAATTGCGTGGTCTGGAAAAGAGGATCCAAGGTGGCTAAAAAAGGTGGGGGTGGGGATATCTAGTCTTACCAGATTGTTATTTTGCAGGATCCTCTCCAACTGTCGGCTCTTTCTGTTGGTGGTGGTGTCTCGGAATCCGGTCGATCGAGCGTTAAAGTCGCCTAATAGGATAAAGTTATCGTTTAGTTTGTTTAAAAAATCTAATAGCAGGGACGGAAACGGTTGATTAGACGGAACATAAACACAGGCTATGATAATTTTGTCCGGAATGGAGAGCCTGACGGCGACCATGTCCTCTTCTTTTAGTGCCTCCGGTAGCTGTATCTCCTCGTTTGGGATTCCATCTTTTATTATGAGGGCAACTCCGCGATTTATTTTGTTGGAATCTTTTCTTGTGATGGTGAAGCCTGGAATGCGGAAGGTAGTAGTTTTTTTCAGGCATGTTTCGGCCAGGCCTAGGCAGAAGACTGATCTCCTCTCCATCAGATCAGTGATAAAATGTCTCTTCTGCCTCATCCCGCCTCTGACGTTGACGAACCCGATACGCTGTACAGCCATGTTGGTTGGCCGTTATAGTGTCTTCTTCCCTAGCGGAAGAGAGAAGCGTACGTCAATATCGGTCGTATAATGTTCCGGTTGTAGTGGAGGTGTACTCCCTGCCCAAAGACTGAGGAAGCTGCCTGGTCTAGCAGCTTCCCCGTTGTCGTCCTATCATTGGGGTGTGCGTTCATCAGCACTATGCTGACGCAGGCTATCTTAATTGGTTACCCTAAGATATTAGCCGCTATTAATCAATCCGAAAGAATACCAATCAACATAGCAAATTCAACTATACCTTAATGTAAAGTGGTAAAAAATCTAGGATTGCTTATTCATGAAACCCTCTCTTGGTCTCCACATGTTATAAATGTGTGTAGAACAGTAAACTCATCTCTTCACTCACTTAGGAAGTTAAGTAGCAGTACTACGGTCATTATTCCGCATTTTGACTATGTTGATATAGCGTACCAAAATTTATCTCAAGAGTTGTCGTTAAAGATTCAGAGAACACATAACGCGTGCATTAGATATATTTTTAATCTGAAGAAATTAGACCACATTACTGAATCACTCGTGTAACTAAACTGGTTAAATTTGGAGTCCCGAAGACGTCTCCACTTGCTTTCCTTACTATACCAATTACTTACTTCTAACAATCCACAGTATCTTTCCACGGAATTCAGGAGTATAGACACTGTACATAACCGTAATACCAGAGGGAGCCATAAACTCCTTATTCCTCATCACAGAACAGTAATTTTCAACAAGTCCTTCATTGTAACCGCTTGCAGACTATCGAACGACCTTCCCCAAACAATACAAAAATTGCACTCGCTCTCATCATTCAAACGACACTGCTATCAATCTCTCTTATCCTTTCAAAGGATCAGTTAAACACACTTAATGCTTCAATGTTTCTTAATCTTTATTTTGACAAAACAATACTTCTTGTGCTTGATTTATACTATGTTATTTTATTTTATTCACTTATTTGTTATTTTATTTTATTCATTTATTTGTTATTTGATTTTATCCATTTATTCGTTATTTTATTTTATTCATTTATTTGTTATTTTATTTTATTCAATTATTTGTTATTTTATTTTATTCGTACGTTTCTTTTCCTCCTCTATCTTGTTTAGTCATAACAATGTTAATATAGTCATTTTGTCATTTTCATATGTGCATTCCATCATTTTTCCCTGATTTACAGCTTTATGCTTTTCATGTACATATTATCTTTTGTTCTAAATTTCATTTATTGATGTCTTTAGTTAATCAAAGTAGGTTTCGCGGGTTTTTCACACCCCCCTTCTTGTGTGGGTGTTTTCCTGCAGTAGGTTTTTTACATAGATTCCATTATTCAGCAGTCCTATTTTTCCCACAAAATTACTTCTTTTCTTTTTCAATACTTGTATTTTTATTGTTACTTGTATTTACAAATGTTCTATGCATTATTGTATGTTTCATGACGAGGGGTTAGGGGAAAGATGGGACTTCTTAGTCTCTATCTCGCCCCAAATAAAAACCAAATAAATCAATCCCTTTCCCCCCTCCCCTTTCTCCTCCCCTCCTTCTCTCTCTTTCTCTGGCCCTCATTGTTACTCCAGTTCTTCCTCCGTTAAATAAACAGCCTCTCAGCTCTTTACGTCCGCGCACGTTCCAATCCATTGAAATTAATCAGAGAAAACTCTGTCCTCCTATCGCTGCTCCCTCTCCTTCCTCCCTTCCTATCCACTTCAAAATTGAAATAACCGAAATAGAAAATTAAACCGTATATCTTTTTGGTAGGAAGTTCATTTTTATTCCTATGGTGGCGTCAGGTGCATAGCGCACGAGAGAGAGAGAGAGATCTGGAATCTGTTAACCCAATGAAAAAAAATTCTCGCCTCCCGAAAATAAAGGAATATTGCTCCTCTGCTTTTTCCCCAGCTCGGCGTCAAATACAAGGGAAATAAATAAATATGTGAATGTTTCGAGTGTCGCCACATATGAGTTCGCGTTTTGGAATTTTTTAAAAGTGATGAATTATATCTTTCGCGCCATTTTGGGCGTCCTTGAAAAATGATGAAAGTGCGCACGCATTTGGCGCTATCACCTACGGTAGGGCGTTTTTTATTTAGGGGGAACATTTTATTTTATGAAATGTTGCGTTCCTCACCCTTCATTTTGTTCCTTTTGGCAATAAGATATCGTAAACAAAAGTTTAGGTCAATCGAATAATATTTACCCCTGCCGCACGACTGTCAAAGTTTGAAATTATGGGGGAAGTAAAACAGAAAGTGGGCCATGAACTGAAAGTATTTATTACTCACTTCTTCAACATTTTAGGCACAGTTAAATAATAAATTATTCACTAAGAATGAAAAGAGAAGTAGCGAAGTTTGTGAGCACAGTTGTTAGTCGAAACTTTTAGGCAAAGTTTCCTTTTTCATGTAGGGGAATTTCTTCCTGTGGTCGCTCATAACGTGCACGAGGCTCTGCCGCTGTTCCTCTGTACGGAGGACAGGGATATAGTCAGTGGAAAGCTTGACAGCGCGCTCTGCGACGTCGTTCACGACGCGAAGAACGTGAAGGAACTCCGCTGCCCTTTTGAAGTCTTCATGGGACCGGCAAAGGGACGGATCGACCTCAAGGAAACCAGTCCGAAGTCCAAATCGCCGGAAGAGCCTCGCGGAGTTCTTGGAGACAAAGGAGTCCAATTCCTTGGATGCACACTGCTTCAGGTCGCTGAGAATTACCTCGTGATGTCTGCAGGTTTCCCCATCGTCACCCGTCCTTAAGGCAGCCACTATGTTTCTCTTCACTTCCCGTGGTACAGCTGAGTCAAAAAATCCCATGGCGGCGCACTCGTCACCCAAACACCAAAGGTGGGCAGAGAATTTCTTCCTTGCTTCGAGCGAAACTTTCTAATTTACACGCTAGTGGGAGAAGAGATTTTGCAGGAAGAGAAAGTCATGGTACGGGGCGCCCATCGCATCAGGGGTAGAAAACCATGCTTTGACATACAGACGCACTACAAAGACGCTCACATGCCGAAGACCTGCGACGAATCCTTGGACCATCGCCAATTGGTTTCCAGTCAAATGCTTCGTGAATGGCTGGAGAAACAATGATTTTCTGGCCATCCTCCTTGCGTCGTTTACTGCCCCTGGAGTGCGAAATTGAACTCTTCTTGGACGTGTTCCACCCAGATAAACCACCACAAGCTCCAGGAGTTCTCTGTAATCCTCCCGACAGTGTGATGCCTAAGACAAAATAAAATATATACGTTTATATCGTGCCAAACGTCTGCATGTAAGATCAAATTTTCGAGGGAAATCACCTGCAACTTTTTCATGGGAAATTCAAGAATATCCTGTGCCACATCCTTGAGTTGTGGTGCAGCCCTTGAATCCTGCATGCCAGTCTTATAAGAAGTCTGATCAATATGAGGCCACTGATCCCGAAATAATTTGAAAAGGTTGACTTCCGGCCCAGACAGTGGAGCGATCAGTTCCTCGAAGACGCCCCTGAGAACGACTTCACATGATGTCTACAGGCTATCTACAGAAGATCCTTGCCCAGCCGTTGTTCAAGCAACACAAGCGCCTTTCAGGCGACCTGTAACCGGATACAGAGTTGCGATGAATCACATACCAATACGTACGCTTACGCCGCAATAATTTTTCTAAGGCAATATTGGTTTCTGAAACGTGAAGCCAGTTCTCGCCTGTATTAGCTGCGGTTGTGTCGGTGCACAAAGACTCCACCCTATCAATCAGCTCCCAGTCGGCGAGAAGATCCGCTACCGCAGATGCCTGACTGTCGCCGGAAGCACAGGACAGAACGGGAACATCGAGCAGCTGATCTTCAACACCGTGGCCTGTTATAAGTACTGGAAGGCGCTCCTGCGCGCTGCTACTGCTTGCAGCTTTAATCTTTTTTCCATCCCAGTGCACTGATAATCGCATCGTTGGCTCCAGCTTCTCCAATAACAGGGGTTTCAAGTTCGCAACCATTCGCTTGCGGAATTCAGCTCTGGCGCAGTGTACGGAGCTGGCACTGACTTTACATTCCGCCATATCGTGACCTCTATGCTCCAAAGCTACACCTAATATTCGAGTAGCAACCATAGTGCTGATTTTCCCCCTATCCAGTGCAGCACAAAGCTTCGGCGTCAAGACTTGCACTGTGCCCCTCCGTCTCTTGGGCTGAAGAGCAGCTGCCGCAGCTTGAGCTTCCTTCACCTACACCTCCGTCTCGTCAGGTGAAACTGTTCCAGGTTAGGGATCGGAGAACTCCTCATCACTGCTACTGTGTAAATCGCAACGACCACCTACTAACAGATATATATATACGTGCCATCGCGATGGCAGGAATGCCCAACTCCTACGCCTGACAAACTGGAAAATTAAAAAGGATAAATTCGTTTTGACTTACCTTTGGCCTCCATTTCCTTCCTTGCACGCTCTCCCCTCTCCGCTTGCCTCCTTTCTCTCTCCATCTTACGACTTTCTTTCTCGTGCAGTACTACGTCTACGGAACAAGCCAACCCTTCCTTCATCCTTTGCTTGACTAAGAACTCTTTGTCTTCTTCATTGGTCATCGTTTGGAGAGCATCAGCAGAAGCAATGTCTAATAGATCGTCGAGTTTTTCTTCAAACTCCTTTTCTTTCCTCACTTGCACCTCACTTTGCCGGTCTGCACTTTTCTGGAGATATCGCCATTCATTGTACAGGGGCAGCATCCTCGCCACGATATTTTTTCAGCCAAAGTCGGACTCCTTTCTTTTTGCCGAAAGGGAATAATCTCCCTCGCAGTGGAAACAGAAGCCTCTTGCACACTTTCGTTCAAATCGCGTAACCAACGCTTCATGTACTGTAAAGCCTGTCGTCTAGACGGTAATTTGGCACCTGGAATTGAATTTTCAGTATACCCTATTATAAAAATACTGTTCCTCTTAGTTTTTGGAGGCATTGTCACGAACGGTAACGAGAAATCACGATTCGGCGTGAAAACAATAGAGCACACTGTGCGCGGCTTTGACAGGTCACGATAAGCTCACGCAGGCACGTTGGCGGCGCAGCTCGAGAGTTTTGTCTAAGGGAGCGCCCATTAATCGCGCGACACTTTTTGAGGGGAGGAGGGGATCTGTCCAGGAGTCGCGGTAGATCACATATAGGAGGGGGAGTCCAGAGAATACATCGTGCGAAATTTTATCTTCTTTTTTTACTTACATAATGTCACACATACCTGCGTTCCCTCTAATGGCAACATTCTGAGAAGTGCGCAGTTTTACTTCCGTGATACGCGCCGCGCAGCCTATGAGCACTCGCAACAGTTAGTGACAATGTAGCAACAACAGACAATCATTCGATCCGTTCGCCGCGGCGGCCATGCGCTCATATATTTCCGTATCTTCATTGTATTTAAAGCGGTGGCGAAGAACGTGTTCAAAACTGCAAAACTTATTAGGGGCGGGTGGGGGTGTTTTTACAGCTAAAATTTCTTGGAATCGGGATTTCCCTCTTCTATCTCAAATACACATGTTCGATAGTTTGTGGCATATCAATGACAGTTCTAATAAAATTTCCACAGGCTAAAATATTTTTTATTATATTCATTTTTCAATTTAAATTGCAGCGTAACGTTGACAGGACGAGTACGGATAACTTCATTATAGCGAGCAAAAACAGTGTCACCGTCAATATCTTAACGTTACAATTACAGAATTTAATTTTCGGATAATACGAGTACTCGTGAGAACGAGTATTTTCGTGAATTTTATAAACCCTCGCAGTGGCGCACCTGAAAATGTGTGTACCCTCTCCCCCCCCCCCCCCCCATCCCCCACCAAAACAAAATTGCAATCCCGAATAAAAAAAATTAAAGACCTCGCGAAAAAACATGGATCCACTTTGGCCATGCCCCCCTCCCCCAGTCCGTGTCCGTCCGCTACGCCACTGAACCCTCGCTATATCAAGGTTTAACTGTATTGATTTTTCATGGGATAGTAAAATATTCTTCTACTTTGCTCAATTTGTCATCAATTCATTCATGGTTCTGCCCTGTATTTTTATTTAGAACATCCGGAAATAAATAATTTGTTTGTCAAATATTAACGATTGTGACGTTACTATGTCGCACACGCGGCTCGATCCCACGGGGCGACCAACGCGACGCGAGCCGAAACATTTCGCATCTCATCAGAACATTCATGCATACGCGACGTAATTCTTCCGTGGCAATCTGTAACCCAATCAATAGGCGAAACATGTCAAGGGCTGGAGGGAGAGATGAAGGTTTGTCGCGAGGTACAACAAAGTTCGGAAAAAGAGGAATGAATAAGGTCATCGACCAGTTTTGAAATCGATTCAAAGTGATAGCCATACACCCCCACGTCGTGTTTGAATAAATAAATTCGATCGAATTGTTGGCGAGCGTGAATTTCCGTATCGAGAAAAATTTGTAATAAAAAATACAAGGCTTTTCATTCGTACGGAAGGTATACAACTTGAGGAGGAAAGACAAAACCACGAAACTTAATAGATCATTAAGTACGAAAACATTGATGTCCACATTTACCAATTTAGACTCGTGACCATTAAAGGAGAAGAATTTTAAGGAATAAACGAACGTCCATGACACTCCGCATGGGTGGTGATCAGGGTTGCCGTAAATTCACGGACAGTCCCTAAAAAAAGAGCAAAAATTTGACTTGTCCGTAAGGTTCGTAAAAATATTTAGATGTCCGTAAAAATGCTAAGAAATTTCCAGAGATTTAAAGCAGTGGTATTCAACCTTTTTAAACGGCGTACACCTTAAAATATTTTTGACGAAATTCGTGCCCTCTAGTAATACTATATAATAAAGGGTTAACCTCTGTATGTCGATAGGTATGTAAACATTTTCTTTAAAACGTTGTAAATTAAAATTTTAGAACTATTTAATTTCGAATTGTAAAATAGAGATGGCAGCACAAACAGGGGCGGCCCTAGACTAGCTGCCAGCAGCTGGCGCCCTATGCGAACCATGGAATCGGCGCCTCCATCCCCAAACCTCAAGGTCGTTTTTGGGGTGAGATAGAAAGAATGACCCCATTTTTAGAACGGTCGGATGGAAGGCATCATTTTGCCGGTTCAAATTACAAGCCGTTCTTTCCATTGCAACTAAATCTTTAAATAATGTGTCATAGTCTTATTATTACGTGTGCAAGATTTTAAATTGTTAGCTTTATTCGTTTACGGTATTTTATTCAATTTATGAAACCGTCGTTTCTCCTCAAGTATTAAGCTGTGAGACATGCTACGCACATTATTGGCTTCGTCTTGGGCTTTGTATTACGAATCAATTAAGTTCATAAGCCTAAATTGAACGGAATATTTTATTGTGATTTTTATAATAGTTGAAGTCAGTGAGGGAGGGAGAGATGGATGAGCGCGCCGCATCTGCTGGGAGTCGACAAAGTTTTGGCGCCGATAGTAGGCCGACAATGAGGTTTTTGATAAATTGGGAAACATATTGCCCCTTTTTTAAATGTTTTTAAAGCGTTTCCTTAGACATAGGCTTAATTATTTGGCTTGTCCGTCCATCCCTTTCTCCAACCAATGTTTCTGAGATCAGATAAAATAGAGACACGAAATTTTCGGAATAGATTTGTACACGACAGCTAAATAATATTTCGCTCCAATTTCAAATAAAACTAGAATAATAATGTTAATTATCATTTTAAGCTGGAAAGTATTCTTGAGTAGGAACTGACGTCAGTTGTTTGTTTCCAGAATATGTTTACAGAACTCAAGAGTAGCCTCACCTTCGAGGACGGAAACAGAAAATTCTCAAGAAAGAGACGAAAGAGTCTCATTAAATAGGAGCGATTCTCCTCTCGGATACTCAACTGGCAACGATCGCAATTTGGGTATCTCTCGCTCTGCAAGATTTGTTTGCCTTTCTCAGGAAGAGCTAATCTGTGGCGTAAATTCTAATAAGTGTACCGAATAGGTCAAAGAGCGCATCTTGGAGGGGAAGACTGTAACTTCCAAACGGAGATGCGACCGCCAGTACAGTACAGGAACAGGGTGGACGCAAAGTAGCTGATATATTGCACCAAGGATTCGGGGTTCGGGGATTGGAGAAGTAAACGAAACACGACGCGCGATTTAAATCCCAAGCAACGTTTATTTCCTTCGCACCAGTTATACAGCGTCTATTATCGCTCCGAATTGACCTTGCCACTGCCCCGTCCCTCACTGCCCCCCTACACGGTGGCTCGCAATCCCTCGTCAGGGTGTTCCAGAAGTGTCGGGAAAGGCCGCGACTGCCGGTCGAGAACGTTCCGGACGGGTCACAGTCCGATTCCCCGGGCGTGTCAAATTGCGACACAGGGGAGCAATCTCTGCTGCCGTCGTTACAGCAGTCAGTCCTCGGGCTGTCTGGTTCCGCTATATTCTCGTCCTCCCGACGGCTGGTTTTTCGCTCCCAGAACAGGTGCTGGGTCTCCTCCATGGTAAGGTGCCAAGCGGTCGAAATGCACCACCCGTCCGCGCTGGCCGCCCGTCTTCACACTGTACACCACATCGTTCAGGGACTCTAGGACGGTCTCAGGGCAGCTGCAGTTTTGGGCTCCTGCCTCTCAATCTCTTGGGGTTGTAAAGCCAGACCTTTCCCCCGGAGAATACGCCGCTGTTTTTGCTGAGTACTTTCGGTGCGCTGGTGGGCACGCGCAAAGTCATGCACGATCTCCAATCGGCTTTCCAAGTCATGCAGGTACTCGTCCACGGTTTGCTCTTCCTCGGGAAAACGGCAGACCACTAGGTCACCCGAAAGCCGTAGTTCCCGGCCAAACATCATCCGACTAGGTTTCTATCCTGACGTCTCGTTCTTAGCCGTGCGATAGGACAGCATGGATAGTGGGAGTAGGCGGTCCCAGTCACTTTGATTCCGTTTACGAATTTCGCCAAATAATTAACTAATGTGCTGTTAAATCTTTCTACTAATCCGTCGGATTGCGGATGTAGCGGGGTTGTTCTTGTTTTGCGAGTACCCACCTCCGCCCTTCTTGCGTGGCCCTAAGCACGGTACTTATGGTTTGGTCTCCTTGCTGGGTTGGTCGAAGCCGGGCTGTATCGTCCTCGACCTGTAAAACTGCAACTGAGGCGTTCCCGTTGCCCCACTTGTCTTCAGCGCGTAAGTAGTATCGTCATTCAGCCTCCAGACACGGTCGTCTAGATAATGCATCCGCGTTAGTGTGCTGATTCCCTGGTCGATGGACGATCATTCCCGGGAGGTACTACTGAAATCGTTCTATCCATCTAGCCACCTGCCCCACAGGGTTTTATAAATTTAGTAGCCATTTCAGCGCTGCATGGTCCGTCCGTACGATGAAGTCCCTACCGTAGATGTAGTGATGGAAATGCTGCACTGCCTTCACTACCGCCAATAACTCCAGACGTGCAGTGCAGTAGTTCCTCTCCGGTTTACTCAACGTCTTGCTGAAATACCCAATAACCCGTTCCCGTACATCCTGTACCTGTGATAAAACAGCTCCTATGTCCACATTGTTTGCATCCGTATCGAGAACGAAGTGTCCAATATCCTTTGGGTATGGCAATAGCGGTGCGGTTATCAGCGCCTCTTTCAGTCTCTCGAAGGCCTTTTGGCAGTCCGGACCCCACCTGAAGGTCTGATTTTCCCCATCCAGACGGTGAAAGGGCTTAGCCACATCCGCAAAATCCTTTTCGGTAGTAGGTGCAAAATCCTAGGAAGCTCCTTAGGTTCGTTTTGTTACATGGCTCTCTCCATTCTTGCACAGCCTTGATCTTGTCTGGGTCTGGCTCTACCCCATGATTTGAGACTACATGGTCCAAATATTTGACTCGACTTTTGAACAGGTGGCATTTCTTAGGGTTCAGGCGTAGATAGGAACGTTCCTTAGGTTTTCAATCCCCTTGGTGAAAGTCTTCCCTAACACGATAATATCGTCGTGATAGACCAGGCACTGGGACCAGGTCAGTAGTTTGAGCACGAGTTTCATCAGTCGCTTGAAGGTCGCCGGGGCGTTACAAAGGCCTAAGCATGACCTGAATTTGCCATAGCCCGCTCCCCGCGGTGAATGCCGTTTTTTCTCTGTCTTCTGGCGCCACCTCCACCTGCCAATACCCGCTCTGCAGATCTAAAGTGCAGAACCACTTGGATCCGGCGAGGGCATCAATAGTGTCATCATCTCGGAGCAACGGGAATGAGTCTTTCTTAGTTACGGCGTTGAGCGCTCGATAGTTCACACAAAACGTGGTCCCATCATTTTTCTTAACCATTACGATTTACTAATTCTTGCTTGTCTCGAGAAACTTTTTGTGGTTGTTGTTTGATGGGACGCGCCAGTTCGGCATTAATTTGATGTTGGATGATCTTCGTGCGTCCGTCTCCGGAAAAAAACGTGTTGGAATTCAATCAGCAGATTCCTCAGTTCCTCACGTTGTTTAGAGCCCAGTTCTTGCATTGAGTCTTCGAATATGTCAACCAATTCTACGGGAACTTCCCTTCCTGAGTTCCGGCTCTCGGCTTTTCCGCCGGCGGAGAAGACGGTCACCAAGGGAAATGTCTTCGCTAATGGAATTCCAGACTCTATGCGCAGCGTCCTGTCTAATACATTCGCAACGCGTATGGCTGGATATTCACTATTTAGGTTAAGTTGTGTCCTCCCGACCAGCAATCCCGGGGGATGGTCGCTTCCACCCAATGGCTTCGATACGACTAGTCCTCCCAATCTTTGGGCTTCCGTTGTCACTGGTATCACAGCTTCTGAACGAGGAGGAATTTCCACAACCCGGGCGGTTTGGAGGGTGACACCCATGTCCGCAGTTCCTTCTCTATCCCCCAGGAGAGCCACCTCCCTGTCGTTTAGCCATAGGGAATTTCGGCATAAGTCGACGGTGCACTTGTTCTGCCGTAAAAAGTCCAAACCTAAGATGCAGTGGTTAAAATGTCAGCAACTTATGACCTATGTTGGATTATCTGCCCACCGATATTAAATTCCAGCATGCATTCTTCGGTGATGAGCTAGGATTCCCCGATAACGGTTTTCAGAAGTATGTGTCTATCCGGGACCTTCGTCTGTATCCTGTGTTGGAGAATGATTGAGAGATTCACCAGGGTCACGCTAGCTCCGGTGTCTACCAATATCCTGGTTCTCCAACCGTTAATACTACCTACTGCCAACAATGAGGAAAAGGATCTTGCGGCATTTGTTTCCACGACCAGGGGGCCTCGTTGAGCCCTAGCCAGCCGTTGCCCCTCGCGATCGGCTACTTGCCGTTTTCCGCCTTCTGTTCCCCCTGTCGGTTCGGCCGCTCACTAGTCATAGGGCATTTCCTCTTTACGTGCCCCCGATGTCCGCATCGCCAACATGAAATCTGCGGCGCGGATGCTTCGTCGGCAGTGCAGCTGCACCCCTCTGCCGCGTCTTCATTCGCCTCCACAGTCCGTATCATGTGGGTACTAACCCTCGTTGCTTTAACCGCAGACTCCACCTCGAGTGCCTTCGCTAGGGATTCCCGCAACGAAAACGACCCTGAAACTCGAACAGCCATCTGTACCTGCGCGTTGCTTATTCCGCTGACAAACTGTTTAGCGGCGATTTTGGTCATGCACCTCCGGCGCTCAACGGGGTAACGCAAACCGGGCCAATCGTTCTACGTCTGCTGCAAACGTTGCCAAGTCCTCCATCTCCTGTCGTCGAAAATTTCGTCTCCGAATCTTAGCCGGAGTTCCGACACTAGGTTGGAAAAGTCGTCGATGTGGTCAACGGTGTGAAAAACGGCAACCGCAGATCCTCGTAGGTTCGCAGCCAGCATATTTGCGTTCAATGCGCCAACCCAACCGTTGAGGCCTGCGATGATATTGAAATAGATATTGATAGTCTTGTAGTAGATAGCTCCCATCGTAGGTCACTACTTTGGCAATACACGACGTCCCTAGCGGATGCCCCGGTTCTATGCCCGCTCCAGACCCGAGATCTCCGGCGCGCTGGCTCGAGGATGCCACCTGTCTCTGCCACCTTTCCTCCAATCCACGCAGTTTGCGTTTCCTCTTTGACCTCTGCAGCGTCCAGACGCGCCTTTTCCAGTTATTGGTTGAGATCGTCAATTTGCGTTTGGAGTCTTCCCGTCGCTTGCGATATTCCATCCGTAATTATATCAATCGTTGCTTCCTCCGCGATCTGCATCTGCTCTTCTCGTGCCTAGAGTTGCTCGGACATTTCGCGTTGCTGGGTCGTTATCTGACGCAGCATCACCATCATAGAATCCGCCGGCGTTTCTTCGCCCCCTGAGAGAGCCTCCGGATTCTCCTCCTGCTGACTGGATTCTATATACTTGCATCTAATGATATCAAGCCTCTGTTGTTGACTGCGGACTCTTCTACTGCCTCCCTCCACTCGCCTTCCAAAATCGACTTGATGACATAGTTACATCTCACGGACTATAGTTTAATTACGTTGTGTCGGCAATCCACGAAACACGCCCGGCACTGTATGTGGGCGGCCATTTGCCCTGTGTTCCATCGTAGTTGTTTGTATATCAGTTTTTTCGTTTACCATTGTGTAATATTTAAATGCGTTGGTGAGTGGTTGTAAAACGTGTATTCTACATATTTTGTCGAATTTTGGCAGCACGTGAGTAGCCTTTTGCGTTAATAAAATGAAGTTTAAATTTAATATATTTCTATTTATTCTAATAAAATTACGTCTGCTTGGTACCCATAGGATAAAATGAGTAAACAGACCAGGTTGACTTTTTTATGAAAAATTCCGGAGTGAGTGAAACAAATGTTGATGAAGCGATTCCATCTACTTCCATGAGAGACAATGCCGGTAATAGATCATGTGACTCACCTTCACAGTCAGATCGGAAAAAGGAGAAAGTGGTAGTACATCGAAAGTATGATCCTGATTACATTAAATACGGTTTCACATGTCAAGGCAGTAGTCCACAGAGTGTTATTTGTTCTGAGGCTTTGTCAAATAGCGCCATGTTTCCAGCAAAATTAAAAAGACATCTTGATAAAAAACACCAGCACTATCAAAATAAGCCAGTCGAGTATTTTAAGAGAAGAGAAAATGAATTTAAAAGCCAGAGGGGATTAATTAGTAACATGCAAAGTAACTGACTCAGTGCTTAATGCATCATTCTTAATTTCACTCCAAATCGCCAAAACTAAAATGCCTTTCACCATAGGAGAACGTTTAATCATGCCTTGCTTAGTAGATGCATTCAAGACGATTTTGGGAGAGAAGGCTGCAAAAAAAAATTAGACAAATTCCCCTCTCCAACGATACGATTGCGAGACGTATCGCAATGATGAATGAAGATCTTCATCAGCAACTGTTAGAGAAAGTGAAAAAACCTAAAACCTTTGCTCTTCAATTGGACGAATCAACAGATATTGCTAACAAAGCTATAATAATTATGTACGTTCAATATATTGATTGGGACAGTGAAGTGATTGAAGAAGAATTCATGAACAGCTTTTACTTGCCACACCGTTCAACTGGGTCCGAAATATTCAAGATAATATCTGAATATTTCTCCAGCAAAGACATCGATATTTCAAATTGTGTTTCGATTTGTACTGATGGTGCAGCAAATATGACAGGTGTGCAAGTAGGATTGGTTGCAAAATTTAAAGTAGTAGTAACAAAAATTCAAATTACACATTGTATTATTCACCGAGATTTATTAGCATGTAAAAAGTTAAGCTCAGAGTTAAATGAAGTGTTAGCAATATCCATCAAAACAGTAAATTTAATAAAATCCAGTGCACGTAACTGCCGATTGTTTGGAATACTATGCGATGAAATGGGGTCTGCACATTCCACACTATTATTGCATGCAAAAGTTCACTGGCTGTCCAAATGTAGTGTGTTAAAAAGATTGTGTTTGAATACCTTTATGTTAATCTACCTAGTTTGTAGTATTTTCTGCTTTTATAATTAAAGGACTTGCTACAATGTTTTATTTGTTTTATGTAATAATTTAATTACGGTACTAGCTATCAAGCCACTCTGGCTTTTATAGACCATAGGTTTCTGTGCTGAGGAATATATTTTTCCATAATTTATTTACAGGTATTATCTTTGTAGAAATAAGTAAGAACTTATTTATTTCATTTTAAGGATCGTTCTCATGACAATGTAATATTCATGTACTGTAAAATGTAAAAAAGTATATGCATATATACAGTGCCTTACTTAATTACAGCAACAATTCAGATGACCTTGACTACAAAATTTTTTCGTCTAAAATTTAGCCAAAATTTCTTTTTAATAATGAATTTGCGAAACGATTCAACGCGTATTCGAAAATCAATGGCCGGAAAATGAATCTCCATTCTTTCAGGCATCGTTTGGTTCAAGTGCCGCATTCCATAGAGGGATTCTGAGTGATTTTAAAATGCGAATGAAAAATATGCTGCATCGCATTTGCTCCCATTTAATTTTATGTCAACCTATAGGGAGAGGGGAGGGTTTTGATTTTATATAATAGAAGGATTTGGTCTGGTGCTCCTCCTAAATTAGGGGATATCGTGGTGTGCTCCACGGTCTAATAAAGGCTGAGAAACACTGATCTAGACAGTAAGAATGAGGATCCTCCCTCCTCTGACGAACTTAATGCAGTTTTTATAAATACAAAAACATTGAGACATGATAAACTATACTTCAAACAATATTATGTACATTACATACACAATATCTGGAGATTTTTAAAAATCTTCCCCTTTTTCGGCATCTATTCTATTTGAAGGGTCACAGAAACAATACGATAATGTTGGCATAACTTTGTCATTCTTTGAAATTCCCAATTTGGAATGATTTTTTTACTAGTGGAAACGAGACTAAAATTATTGATGGAGATGGGCGAATTTCTCCCAAATAATTAAATGAATATAGCTCAATGCTCCAAATTCACGGACAAGTTAACCTTTTTACAAGTCACTCGCGAACGGTGTTGTACGAGCCAAAAAAGAGTACGTGTGCAGGAAAATGAGGGTACACAGAGTCCTGCTCATTTCCAACTATTTAGATGTAATTAAGATCTTCGTCCATTCACTCGTTCCCCGTGATGTAGTTCGGACGACTTTCATTCACTTTGATCAGATAACGATCTCCCAGGTGAGAATGACTATTTGCTCACCTCTCAATTGTCCTACAGAGTAAATATTTATTTAATCAAAATTTCACATACAGCACTCTCCATTTAGAGAGAAATATATAACAAATCATGAGTACAAATAAAAACAGGAAAAAAAATACAGAGAATAATAAAAAACAACACAAAAGAGAAAAGGGAATATAGCGCTACAAATGGAGCACAGAGAAGTCAGAGGTGAGAATGAGGTAAATCAGCTCTAGAACCTTTGATAAATGATTTACAGGAAAGGATAAACGGATCTATATGGGAAGGACGATCATTAAATAAAGTAGGAAGATGAAAAAATAGAGAGCGCCTGACAATAGATAACCTTGTGGTTGGGATGTGGAGTATATCTATTGAGCGAGTTGTTCTAGAGGATACTTGTAAACTTAAAGAAGCCAAGAGTTCTGGACTGTCTATATTAGAGTTTAAAATATTGTAACATAGAGAAAGGTCAGATTTTTGTCGGGATACCGAAAGTTGGTCCAGAGACAAGGCCGTTAGTATGGCTTCCTTAGAGGAGGTGCAAAAAGAGGGTATACGACAGGGGTCGGCAACCTTTTCACCTACGAGGGCGCAATTTATATTACTGAGGATGTGAAGGGCTCATAAGCAAGATAAGGTGATATCTCTCTGTATCAGTGGTCGGCAACCTCTTTATCTATGAGGGCGCAACTTTAATTATTGGGGGCGTGAAGTGAAGTAACAATAGTAGATGTGTACCAATATTTATTAAATTGATATTT
Organism: Tanypteryx hageni; assembly: GCA_028673005.1. Taxonomy (NCBI): domain Eukaryota; kingdom Metazoa; phylum Arthropoda; class Insecta; order Odonata; family Petaluridae; genus Tanypteryx; species Tanypteryx hageni. Next base: position 2,145,969 of record CM054118.1, on the reverse strand, counting down.
TTGTATATATAAGAGAAATACTATTTAAGAATTTATTATAAAAACATGAAAAATAAATCAATGTGAAACTTGGGACTGCATATCTTCGGCCAATTTGCTATAATTTGGCACATAACTCGAGATGCCTGATCTTAGGCAGTTTTCCAAATTGTAATCGGTGAGTCTCGATCGGTACTTGGATTTCAAGTGTTTCATGCTTGAAAAAGTGGACTCGCAAGTGTACGTTGAAGCACAGTAAGAATATATTTTTAGGGCACATTTTCTTGATAATGTATAGCGAATTTCGTCAACTAAATTCCAAAAGTTTTCATCATTTTTATGTGACCTTAAAATAATATCATTCTGCATATTTATTATTTCCATTTCTAAGTCCTCGGTGTTAAGGATATTAAAGTAAGTTCCACTATTAACAGACATATCATTGTCCATAAAATTGAATGGATTAGCAAAGAATGTTACTATGGGTTCTCTTTCAAAAACTGACGAAACCTAAAATTAAATTCCTTCAGGAGAGTTTCAATGTGTTTTGAAAATGGTTCAGTGGTAACATTTTCATCAGTCAGACTCAATAATATATTTTAAATTCAGGAAATGTGATAATGAATTTCTCTCTAGGTGAGACTTCCACAATGCCAATTTACATTTGAATGCATCTACTGCACTTATCATTTTTGCAATGTGTTGATTCTTCCCTTACATCTCTATATTCAGTTCGTTCAATTTTATAGTTATATCAACAAGAAATCTAAAATCCATCAACCAAGCTTTGTCATCCAACTGTGCATAATATTCATTTCTTGATGTGAGAAATTCCTTTACCTCCTTTATGAGATTTATAAACCTCACAAGTATTTTGCCTCTGCTGAGCCATCTAACTTCGGTATGTAAAAGGAGATCATCGAATTCGGCATCTTCACCTTGTAAAAGCAGTTTAAAAAATCGGTGTTGCATTGGTACGGCTCTTATGGAATTTATTATTTTTGTTACTGTTTTCATGACATGTTGAAAATGAAGAACTTTTGCGCATAACATTTCTTGGTGTATAATGCAGTGAAGTGAAATAAATTTTGGAAAGAGAGGGTCTTCTTTACATAGCGCAATAAATCCATTTTTACAACCTGTTATCGAAGGTGCACCATCTGTAGTAATTGCAGTCGACTTCATTAATGGTATATTACATTCTTGGACATATACTTTAAAAGCTGAAAAAATGTCTTCACCTCTTGTTTGTCCCTTTAATGGAAGAATTTTAAGAAATTCTTCCTTTCCTGAAAAATCATTAAACACCATCTTCACAACCATAGCCAATTGAGAAGTGTCTGATATGTCTGTTGACTCATCCAGTTGCAACGAGAAGAAAATACATTTTTGTAAATCATTTGCCAACTCTTGCTCCATATTGGTTGCAATAACTTCAATTCTTCCTGTAACTGTTCTTGCTGATAACTGAATCGTGTTGACTGCTGAGGTAATTTCATTTTTATTTTTAAAATCTTCAAAAAGTGAGTCATCAATTGCTAATTTTACAATCCCGCCACCTTCAAAAGGCTTTTTCCTCTTGGCCAACAAATGCGAAATTTTAAGTGATACAATCGTTGCTCTTTTTGATTGCTGCACTGGTCTGGTAAAAATGCTCTGCTGTTTAGTTAAAATAGATTTCATACCAGAAATTTTCTTTTTCCTGATCTCAGAGTTTAACGGATAACTAGTATTAAAATTTCCGTGGACCGTATTAAAATGTCTTTCAACATTACTTTTCTTTGAAAGTGCGACACAAACATTGCACAATAAACAAACACTTTCCTTTCAAATCAATAAAACAGAATTGTTCTTCCCAATCAACACTGAAGTCATATGTCCTTTGCCTCTTATTACTAATAATGAGGATGAAATTTTCTACAAATGAATTAATAAACACAACACACTGAATAATGAGAAAATATCAGAAATATTGTGAACTGTTGGTCAATTTAAATTGATTTATGTTTAACCAATGAAGAGGGAAATGAGCTATCACTGGCTGATATTGTAAGAGATGAAGAAAAATCTCCCAAACCCTGTACTTTGTATACTAAGCGAAGAACAGAACTCCGAAACCAACGACTCACAACAATAACTCGAGCCAAGTTATGCTACAAGACGGAGGACAGAACTCCGAAACCAACGACTTTTGACAAGTACTTGGGAGTTTAACGCAACATAGGGAAATAGTTTTCCCGTATCGAGCGCCTACCTCCAAATAGCCTGAACTGGATAATGGAGCTATAGTACACGATGGGTTAAGAACAAGGATTTCAGTTAGCCTTGCACCCATAATAGTGATTGAAGGCGACAGGACACCTTCACCTAGCATAAACTAGGGGTGGAGAATCCCCATCTTTTCGTACAGTTCGTACGAGAACGTTTGTATGAATTGTCAGCACAGGCACGGCAATCACACAAACACGATAGCGGTTTCTCCTACTCTAGAAGAGTAATCTCCGAAAAACGCTGTGAAGGATGTATGTATACTAGGGTAGGGAAAAGGGAAAGGGACGTGGATAAACAAGAGAGGGGTAATGGAGGAGTCATTATGAAAAGAACTCTGTTAATGACAACAATGTCTTTATCCAAAAATGTATGTCCCCATTCTGTTCGCTTATAAGTCCTGACCTTGACAATGTTATTTTGTAACAGACATACGATTCGGCTCGGTGTGATGTAAGATTAAGATGTTGGTTACAAAGTTCTATGCTTCATCTTGTTGCGCAACTTATTGGTCTTCTGAGAGTTTTCCATAATTGTTTAATTGTTTAACTTGAGTTCTCTTTTTGGCTGGCAGGCGCCATGGAGCCCGCAATCGCCGCGTTGCCGACCTCTGGTATACGATATTTAACTATTCTAACAAAGAAATTTAGCACACAATCAAGAGAGGAAAGATTAGAGGCTGCAGCCATAGACCAAATAGGGGAAGCATAATTCACAACTGGGAGGACTAACGTGGAAAAGTATAGTTTAAGGGAAGCTGCATCCTTTATGTCCATAAATCTGTATAATATTCCTAGTAGGGACATAGCTTTGCGTTTTGTTGCAGTTATGTGTGCTGTGAAATTTAACTTATTATCAATTAATATCCCTAGGTCCTTCTGAAGGACAACTCTGGGTAATAAAACAGAGTTAATTAAGTAGTTAAATTCTAGAGGATTTTTGCGCAGTGTTACGGTCATTACGGTGCATTTGTTTTGATTTAATCGAAGAGAAGAATCAGAACACCATTTGGTTACGATATTGACTGCCTGTTGAAGTTATTAACTGTCTTCAGCGGAATGAATTTGCCTATATATTTTGCAGTCGTCTGCATACATAAGTATTTCGGCTTGAGAGGGACGTAATTGAGGCGCTAATTCATCAATAAAAAGGTTAAACAAAAAGGGGACAAGAACACTGCCCTTAGGAACACCTGAAGGAACAATTGACCAATTTGAATTATTACCTGAAAGCATGACTCGCTGATATCTGTTATTTAAAAAACTACGTAATAACAAAAGGAAATTTCCATGCAAGTTGAAGCGGTGGCTAAGCTTATGAAGTAGATGGTTATGATTCAAAGAATCAAAAGCCTTAGAAAAATCAAGGAATATTGTATCTAATTGAGATTTATTTTCTAAGGCTTCCACGGAGTGCTTTTGAAAGACAGCTAGATTTGACAAGCAAGAGCGGCCAGGAAGAAAGCCATGTTGCTTGGTGGACAGGTGCGGAGAAGTGACGACGGTGTTCTCTATTCTTGATGGCTAACTTATGCATTGAGCCTCAAAGGTGCAATTTACTCAAGCAATTCCATTGGTTTAATGTGTCCACCACGCTTTTTTCCCGTTCCAACATCACATCACCTTTAAAAATGTTGGGAGAGCAAATACGTTCCAAGCAAAAAACACTGCCAAACTCCCCCCATCTCTCATCAATCACTACGACCGACAATGAAGCGAGAGAATGCAGAGATCATGACAGCAGGCTCGAGTGGGTTTTAGGCTGTTGGTTTATATTTTTGAATTTATTTTTCGCAATTTTTCCTTCACATGGAAAATCTAATTGCGAGTTCTTACAAAAACATATATATTCAAGAATAAGTACAATCGCGTAACAGTGTCCCAACTAAGCCATTAAAGAAATAAAATTTTGCATAGAATGAAAATTCGTTGCAAGGAATAATAAGATAAGCAAATAATAGTTGCTACTGCAGAAGTAATAGTATCACTTAAATTATAAAGAAACTATGTTTCAAGTTCTCAAAGATAGGATAAAAAATGATAATGAAATCAACTTCTACTAGATAAAACATTTGAAATTAAAAGATTGTGCCATTTTTTGACAAAATATAAAATTAAAATTCCACATACATTGATGGCATTATTTGGACATTGAAGTGGTGGTGTCACAAGTTAACTATGGCACACAAGAGGAGTTTTTAATGTATTCAATCTATATATGCAGTCATGTGCTGCACAGAATTCCTTTCTTGTTTCAACGGAGATGAAATACAAAAAGTTCAAAAAATAAAACGATAAATAAATTAAAAAATCGATTTGCATTTTTCTAAATATCAAGGAAATATATTAATAATGCATTAAAAAATTATTTTAGTAATATATTAAAAATTCATTTTCTTATTCCTTTGTCTTTTTGATAAAGTATTTTTCAAAGAATTATCAAGCCTGTCTTTTGGTTAAGATCAAACATAAATAAGAATTCTCCAAAAGTTATTAAATGGTTGTGGAAACCAAATGTGTATATTTCAGCTACAAGGCAGCTGTTATTGCTGGTAATTCACAGATAGTAGATTCTAGAAAGAACCATTTCATGGTTTTTTGGAGAATTCTGATTGATCAAAGGATTTTTGCTGGACTGAATAAAAAATTCATCAAAGAAAAGTTTTTAAAAATTATCTTCATTCTCAACTGTTAACAAAACATACACATCACTCATATTCTGATAAATTCAAATCTTGAACTATGTCAGCAGTATCTTTCATCTCCACATCATCCTCTTTAACGTTTATAGTTTTCAAAGGTTTTTCAACTTTCTTCTTCAGCTTCTTCACCTTTTTAGGATTTTCCTCTTCCTTCTCTCCATCAAAATTTCTATAAAGAATAAACATTGAAATAATTAACAGATTTACATGACGTATTGGCCAAGTTGTTATGATAATGTAACTGTTGTATTTCAACAGTAGGTGACAATGAAGAATAGCTACATGTATCTGCACAGAAACGCACCTTCTCTCGAGCACATCTAGCAGCCATTATTTTATATTACACAGCAGTGGTTTCTAAATTGTGGGGCATGCCCTCCTAGGGAGGGAGGTCAGTCGGCTCAGATGATGTGACATATATTTTACTGTCTGTTTAACCATCTTAATCATTAGACCTACAATATGCAGTCCTCTAATGTCTAAGACGCACCATTTGCATCCATGTTTTTCTTAATATGGTTATGTTTATTGCAATTGTAAGTCCAATAGATATTGCTAATGGACTGTGATTGAACATGATACAGTGGGAAGAGGTGCAAAGAATGTCAGTTGGCTCTGTTATATGTAAATTTGGAAGGACTAGATAGTTATTGCCTTAGCTTCAATTCAGTTAATTTCATTAACTGGACTGAATTAAAAACATTTGGATAGGAATTATTTTTTAAACAAGAAAAAATTCTGCTATGACCAGGAATTGAACCCGGGTCTTCCACTTGCTGGGTGGATATTCTACCACTGAACTATCATAGCAGATAAATTCTCCCATTTCTGACCATGGGTGTTTTTCTCATTTGGGTCCAGGCTAGCCAATCGAATACCAACCAGACCCAGAAAATGGAAGATCCAGGTGCAATTGCCGATCATAGCAGAATTGTTTTTGTTTAAAAAATATTCACAACTTTACAGCTTATGCCTGTCTACACAGGATCTTCAGACTACTTCATTCCATCAACTTTTGGATAGTCAAGTAACAGGCAGAGTATGCATATTTCATTACACTAATTCAAATGATTAATTTCCAATTCACATACTTATTCAATTAAACCATATGGGTAATAATATACAAAAATAAGGCCTGCTTTTTATTTTGCACTTAGGAAAATGATTTAGAAAATATGTAGATTACCAAGGAGATTAATTGTACAGAGGTTACTGAAGAATACAGTTGTTTGGAGAGTCATGGGTTTCACAGTCAACACCTTAATCTTTCATCAGACTAAAGATAATCCACTTTTCATTTGGATCAAAAAAGAGACTGATGCAGCATGAATTTAAAATGGCAGAGACCTTGAACAGATAGTTTTCACCAAGTTCCAGTTGCAATTTGGATGATTTTATTTGAAATATCACCTTAATGAGAATATTTAAGGAAAGTTTTCAAATGAGTGTGCGTAAACCTAACCTCCATTTCACCATGTAAAACTGAATCCTCATTGCAAGGCACTTTTCTGAAAGTATCTCCCATGTACGTCACAAGAACATTGGCTGTGCCCAAAAATCCACTTGGCTATGACTCTAATAAGAAGACAAGAACAAAACTTTTTTAAAAGAGAGAAAATATTCACTTGAAAACATTACACTCACCCAAACCAATTAATATTGTCATCAGATTCATCTGATGATGGGAAGAGCTGAACAGGGCCACGAGGTTTGTTATCAACCTCGGTTTTCTTCGGTCTTTTAATTATTGGTATGTTGTCATCATCCTGTAAAACGTGAGCAAAGAATAAAGAGGTTAGAAAATTCATTTTGAATACACAAAGCCTAATTAAATCAAACCAACAGTGAAAATATGTAAATATACCTTGTCAGTTCCTGTAGCTCTCTTTGCTACTTTCTGCTGGTTTAATTTGTTCCAAGTTTCATAGAACTTGGACAAAGGCGTGCCTTGGTTCTTGATGTTCGTCTCCCAAGCTAATATAGCTTCTTGGTCATGAATTTGGAAGGTAACTTTCCTCTGGCTTTCAATTGCCTTCACATTTTCTTCAATTTTCTCCAGAACTTGCTTAATTTTTTTGCAGTAATTGGCTATTTTGCAACTCTTGATAAACTTTTTGAGCTAAATTTTAAAAATATTCCATGAATAATAAAGAGATATTGAAAAAAAGTTTATGGTAATGACCATAAAATACTTTTTTATAAACTTAACAATGTAATTCATTTAAATTGCTCTCAACATTTCAAATTAATTTTTGTTTCAAGTTGATGTATAAACAATGTGAGGGCCTCGTATAATACATACCTCAATGCAAAGAGAGATGACCAAATCAGGGAATCCAATTCGATGAGATTCAGGAGCCAAATAAGCAAACAAAGAGTCGTACAAAGATTCTATGACTGCATCCTTGAAACCATTCTCTTGCATCTGTGGTTTGGATAACCGTAAAACACATGTGAAACTCATCGGCTTCATTGAAACTTTGGTGTGTTTTTTGTTGAAGTTAAAATTTAGCACCTGAAATTTAAAAAAAAAACATGATAAAATGGGTGCATTTTTTAAATTACTTGATTTCGGGAAAAAGTAATCCAGATGGAGAACCAAAATGGATGATGATCTCTTACATGGAAAAAGTGAATTTATAAAAACCATCCCATCAAAAATTAGCATCATATAACCAGCAAAGAATGCACTAATTTTAATAAATGAACTCAAATGTTTATTTTGGCCAAATAATATCTGAAAACCAACATTGAGTAAACTGCCACTTTAGATATGAAATGCCTAAATGGTTTAATCAACCAATTTAAGTAGATGAAAGCTGCTTATAACATTTACAATTGTCTATAAGTATACCTTTACAGTTAAATTTTCATTAGACTATTGTTGTTTATATTTAATGCATTTCATACAAAGGCAACACTGAGTAAAATAATACATTTATAAATATAAATTCCAGTTAAGTTAAATCATCTCTAACTGAGGTAAAGGCTGAAATGCAACTAACAAACATAAATTCAATAACAAGGTATGATCCATTCTAAATTTGTTCCTATCATTTCATGAACTTAAAGGTTTGAGAAAAGCTATAGTTAATTTAAATTTATAAAAATTAAACACAACAAGATGAACTGGTATACAAAAAATGACATGCTTGCTCACAAACAGCTGGTTTATTAGAAAGTTGCAAAACATCAAATCAGCAAAAAAAGACATGATATACTTAGAAATGTCTGTAATAATACCAAAAAACATGTTTTACTACTACTACTACTAAAATGATTATATCATAAATTTTAGATGCAAATACTTCAAGTTTGAAGAATCTTATTCAAAAACTAATTATGTAGCAAAAACTGTCAAGTAAAGTCAGATTTTATTCACACACAAATACTCACCTCTATGAGGAATGGTAAAACTGGAATAAAAACACCAGTTTCAACACTTAATTGTGACAACATTTTGATGATGTGAAATCTTAAAGGAAAGTACTGAGCCGTCGCAATCAGTTTTACAGTTCCAATGGCCACCTGAAAATCACAAACAAAAATCATTAACTTAGAGTTTTGGAAGATTACTATCCACGAAAAGATTAACTAGAAAGAAATGTACAAAATTTTGAAAAAATGGTAAAAAATTTATAATGAAAAAAGGTACAAATATGCTTTTTTCAAAAATTGACATAATTCACGCAATAATAAAATCAAGCATTACAATGGCATGAATGGCTTGAAAAGTTTAAGCCATTCAATTTTAGGCATAGAGGCCGAATAGTAAAAAAAAACAGAGATGAACCAACCTGTACAAGTGGATATAACAGTGGTCTAAGTGGTGATTTTTCATTTGTCATCGAAAGTAGTTTGCTCCACAAGTGCAAGGAATTTACAAACTGCCAGTTATATACTGTTTGAAGATTTTCCTATAATTATAAATAATTGCCGTTTTAAACATATTTTCCATTAGAGGATCAATCTATCTTTATCTTCAAAAACAAATTTTTATCACCTTTTTGTTAAGAGTAATGGCATTTCTCAAGTGGATAGCTAGCTGACGAATGTACATGAAGACGTGAGGATAAGCAGCCGCCTCATTGAGGGCATACATTTCTGCCAAGGACTGTCTCATAAAATTTATTGCAGGGAGTGTTGATGGTGATACAAACTTAGTGTTTTGAACATATGCCAGGTACATCATCTGCAAAAAGAAACAACCAAATACACACTTGCTAGAAATTTTGAATATTCACACAAGAATATTTACACAAGAAAAGTAGGTAATATACCATAAACTAAAATATATAAATATTGTTTAATTCGAGTTAAATCTTCATTTAATACTCAAGCATAAATGTATTCGAGAGATGATATAAAATTTTTAAAATGCCATCAAAAAAGTTTTTGTAATTACTATAAAAATTACAAATACCCAGAATATTTCAGCAACAGCTCAAATTCTTCACTGAATTAACCTCTTAAGCATCAATTTATTTCAAATGCACTTTTTGCCAAATGAATTGCTCAAGTTTTTTTGCGGTTTTGCCATATTTAATCAAAGAATACAGTTTCATATTTTCCATAACAGAAAGAATATAAAAGACAAGGATATTTGAAACAATGCACCAACATACAAATGTACTAGGATATACAGTTATGAAAACAGAAACATTTCCTGAAATTTCCCTAAGGTTGCCAGTGAAGAGCTTGAAATAAAAATACAGTAAAACCTGGTTAGTACGTTTTTGCAGGGGACAGGACAAATGAATGTGTTAACAAGGAAAACGTGCTAAGCAAGTTATGTACATTCACATAGACTACATTAATCAACGTTTGCCCATAGAAAGAATTCTGTAGATACCTATGCCGTGCTATAAAGGCTATAGACTACCCGTCAAAGGTCCAGGCGTTGATAAATTTAAATTTATCTTGATAGGTTTCACCCTGTTCAACAGTAACTTTCCACATCATATGCTGCACTTTTGATTTCAAAGATTTGGATCCATGCTTTTGAAGTGATTTTAAAGTCCACTTAGGGTGTTTCTCTGCAAGTTGAACTATTTTCAACTTAGTTTCAAATGGAATGCTGTCATCTTTCCTTTTCTTTGCCTCTGGAGAAGACAGCACATACCCTTCACTTGAAGTAGGGGACTCAGGAGAAGGAGTGGATGAGGAAGATGGTTCCTCACTCACTGGCATCGACATCTGTGTGGATTTCATCCACCTCTTCATCCTCTGCTGATTCCATTTCCTCCACCATTCACCACTCGCTCGAAGATTTCAAGGCCTATTAGCGATGATCACAATGATATCATATCACTGATGCTCTTTGAAATCATGTTGCAACTCTTCATTAATTTCACACAATAATGCAAAGCGCCAGCTAACTCCTGCTTTTCTTGGTCACTGCTCTCACAAATGTTCAAGATTTTTGAAGGAAACTGTGTGGATTCCATCACACACGTTACTATCACTTTCAAATGCCAAGACAAAACTGCAGAAGAGTGGAGACAACTAGACCCTTCCGACAATATATGATCTGACCTGTATACCCTTTCGCATTTACAATATTTTCATATTTCGGAATATCTTCATCTGCCACTCATGGGATGCCCTTTCCGAACAATCGTCAAGGAGCTTATTCTCATAAAATGTCCTTCATACATTGATGGTCGGGACCCAAAATTTATTGCAGGGAAATTAGTGGCATCCCCACTCAAGTAGACTGTGTGTTCCTCTGACCGGGTGACCAAAGTGTCATTTCTACCCTCTTTACTCACTCACTCAAAATATTTTCGATTTTTTATCCAAGATTTTTGGAATCCAAGTTACATTATGCAGCCATTTATATGTTGCTCCTGGTGCCATGAATATTTATATTTTCCATTTTTTTTCGACAATTACCACCCAAAGAAGTGTGCGGGAAATGCAGACTAGATTTTAAATATTAAATTTCAATTACGGGAGAATATGCCAATGTCTACAGTGAGTGTCAATGCAGCCACGGACAGATGCGGTAAATGCCTACATGGGGTTTTTGAAGGAGTTGATAAAATACGCATGGGAAGAATAGTGGTGTACTGATTAAAAATAATTCACCTATGTAAAAAAAATTAGCGGTGAATAATTATTTCCTAAAGATCGGGATATAAAAACCAACAGGAAAAAGGACATTATGCCTGAGAAAAAAATTCAGCAAGTGGGAGTCTCAAACGCCAAAAGTACAAGACGAGAACCGGACACGTTACCTCTAGGCTACAGCCTCTACTGAAAGGAATAGCAAAGCTACAAACATTTAAGGCTGGTTCACACTGATGGGATGGTCACGGTACGGTCATGTTGAGGGTTTTATTAGGGATAGGACTATTTTTGCAGAAACACTTGTAGGTTAGGCCTCGGTCACGGTAACCAAAAAGGCTAGTACTCAAAGGGGCTTGGGACAAAAGTTGCCTCCTCGAGCGACCCAAGGGGTTCATACAGAGGCTTAACCATGTCCTCCCCTACAAGTGTGAACGGCTTTGGGACTTCTCCATAGAAACCCCATTGAAAATAGGATTTCTATATTTTGGTCTAAAATGTCCCAACTGCGACCATCCCATCAGTGTGAACCAGCCTTTAACACTAGAATGCCCGGACGGGTCAATTTGACCCGAAGGGGAATTTGAATGCGTTTTTCTACTGTAATATGATCTTGAACCCAATTTCCTCTTGTGACTTTTAATCATTTTAGAAGGTGTTTACCCACAAGAGATTTTAATCTTGTCATGACAGTATTAAGAAATTTACCTCGGATGACCAAACAGGTCATTTTGACTAGTGTAGAATGAAACGTATTTTCTTCAACATGGAATGCCAAAATTCTTCTATGTTATCGCAGCTGATGACATTGAATTATTACCTATTTTCTCTGCATTCCTCTATCTCTCTCTCTCTCTCCCTCCTAATCATCATTCGATCGTCTTCTGTACTGAAAATGCAACATTGTGTGAGCAGGTTTGAACTTGCAGATATTGTCTTCCACTCATTTTATCCCAACAAGCCCTTTGCTCAATCCAGGGCCATATTTGGACGTGCAACAATGTGAAGGCAGTCTCGCGTGCATATGCACAGAATAGTGTCATATAAATGACTCATAGATGCGATTTATACTACTCTGATGAGATTCTCGCGGAACTCAATAACATCCCCGAGGATGTGTTTGACAGACATACCTTTTATAACATTCCTGATTTGGTGGCAATAAATGCTGTCGTGATATATACAGCTATCACTGGTAAGAAAATTTTGCGGAGATAGTTCATCAGACAACTTGCAGAGAAGCTACGAGTGAAGAAGGTACATAAAATAGCATCAAAATTATTATAATAAAGGTGAAGGACCTGATTTGGAAGAAGTTGTTCCAAAACGCCAAAGATGCCAGATCATGGAAAATTGCAGGGAAAATAAAACCTCAACCAAATGCACAGAAAATGATTTGTGGGAAGTGTATGGGCAAAATGCAATGCACTTGCATCAGTTGCACTAATGTGGTGAAAGAATTATAATTTTGTTACTATATTATTTTGAAACTTTGTTTGTTCATCATAAATATGTGTCAAAGAAACCCATTTTTCAGGATCGAAAGATTTTTGTTGTTACATGGTATAGTAAAATACTTACCATTTATAATTAGCATTAGTTTATTAAATTAGTTATAAATCAACCTGTTCATAGTATTTTTAAGCGAATTGAGTGCTTTCAACCTGAATGCATTATTACTATGCATATTCAACTAATAATGCCTTTTTATAATTAGCGTGTTTATCTCTGTATATTTTAATTATGTACATTTTGTTGTTACCCATATCTAATTTATTCATCATGTTGGTAAATATAGGTCTGCCTTATATTACTGGAGCATAAGATTTTTACGTTCTTTTGCAGTTATGCAATACTTGAGTGATTTCACATTTTTTTTTTCAAAATTGACATTTTGAAGATCTATGTACTTATTTTTTTAAGTTTCAGACAGAGATTGTACCAGCTCATGCTATCTATAAACAGTAGTTAGTCTGAATAGAAAATGTATACCTTATTTAAACGCAATAAATACTCGTGAAGAAATAATTGCTTTATTTTTAATAGGTTCCTACCACATATATACTAACCGTTTATCAATAGCATTTCCGGTTTCTTAAGGTGCCACATCCCAACATAGAACTCTATGGAAAAGGACATCTTTCTTTAGGGGTACATTCTCATAGGAGAGCAGTAAAATATTTATCACATTGAAAAATTACTATAAAAAGATTTATTTTGAAAAATAATTGCTACAAACATTATTTTTGACCAAGAATGTATCAGTTTTGCAAAATTTACTAAACATAAACATAACTTATAATTGCTTAAATGACGAAAATTACCTATCGCTTTTAATTTTACAATTTTAAGCTATAAAAGCTGATATTTCATAGTACGGGTCAAATTGACCCGGTTGGGCATTCTAGGGGGTGTGCTAAGTCCGGGCATTCAAGTGTTAAGGAAATGGGTCCATTTTTGCACTTTTTAATTAATTATTTCTCTTAAGCTAAAATCCATTGGCCGGATATTTCAAAAAGGTATTCTTATACAGTCGACTCCCGAGATTCGACTGCTCGAGATTTGACCAACTCAAGAATTCGACCGGTCGAACTAGCCGACGTCACATCCGGACCACGCAGAGTTTTTCAAACTTTCTCAGACGTTAAAGCTGTTGTAGTAGTTTGAATTTGTGCTGATTTCGCTCGTTTTTTAGTTTTAATCATTTATAATAGGTTTAGTTTCTCTCCAGATATCGTTATTCCTGTTATAGTAGTTTGAATTTGTATTAATTTCGCTCGTTTTTTAGTTTTAATCATTTATATAAGATTTAGTTTCTCTCCAGAAATCATTATTCCTGTTATAGTAGTTTGAATTTGTATTAGTTTCGCTCGTTTTTTAGTTTTAATCATTTATATAAGGTGTAGTTTCTCTCCAGACATCGTTATTCCTGTTATTGCAGTTTGAATTTGTACTGATTTCGCTCGTTTTTTAGTTGTAATCATTTATATTAGTTATTTTTTATTTTTAAATTTATCCCTTGACATGGCATCTAAAAGGAAATTTAATAGTGATAATGCGAGTGTATCCAATAAAAGAGTGCATAAGACTCATAGTTACGAATTAAAATTAAAAATTTTAAAGTGTGCTGATCAATAGGAAAGCCATGCTGAAATCGCACGGCCAGCAGAAGCTGCTTCAACTTCGGAGGCAAGGACTAACCCACCCAATTCCCCAGTTAATAGCAAATCCAGTAGCCCCTCTTCTTCCAACTAAAATTTCTGAACTTTGTAATTAATAAACTAAGTCCAGTAGATGCAGTTGTAAAAGATTTAAGGAAATTAAATATTGTCAATGTCATTGTTTTTTAAATCCTAAGTAATTTTCTCCTTTTTAATAACTTTTATATAATTTTGCTGTGATAACGGTATAGTTTTATGCATAGATATATTCAGTACTGTAGCAAATTGGGCCACAAACCGTCTTTGCTAGGGCTCTTTAGGGATGTGCTGCGATCTGCATGTATGCGCCGTTTATTAAAAATTTTGAAACTCGAATAGTCAAAATATTACTCGTGATTTTCCTGTTAAATGTGTTGGTAAAGTACAAATACAAGTAATTCCTTCATTTAAATGACATGGGAAACAATGAGGCAGATTGGATTCAATTTGGAATTTTTTACGCAAGATAGTCATACGAAAAAAAGATTTTTTCTTTACAGTGCGCGTATAAATTATATATTAAATTTTTTTATCAATTCATAACAATATTGTTTTATTAACATTTGAGTAATGTTATTTTATGTTTATATAATGTGAGAGTGAACTTGGTAATTTTTTCCCGAGTGTTAGTGTACCGAAAATCTGCGTTAGACATTCGACTGTTCGAGATTCGACCGCATTTTCAGGAACGCATCCCAGTCGAATCTCGGGAGTTGCCTGTATTGTCCTAAACACTGCACTGGTAGATGAACCAAATCTGTGAGTTAGAGTCTGTAGCCTCTCCTTCTAAGACCAGATCAAAACATTGATTTGACAATGCTGTAATCCTCACACGGCCTGCCCCTTCCCAGAAAAGACCTTTGTTTGAGGGCAAAGTATAAAAGACCAGGTTTCTCCTCCCTCCATAATAGGGTCTATCAAATGAAAGCTACAGCCATTTGATAATAGTCATTTTTCCGTTAGGACGAGCTATTTTCGAAATATTCAGGAAAGACGAAAAATCGGTGTGCCGATTTTACCCAAAAACTAATCAACTCCTGCTATTGTGATAAAATGCTATTCATAAAATACCTATTGACCAACTCCTTAGAAATATCTGGGTGCAAACCTCTCATCCATTCGCTAAAGGGTCATAAGCCCTCCCTGTTGAGGATTTCCAAACGAATTTGTGTCTGTGTTTACTTCTAACAAAGCCTCTTTCTTCATAGCTTGAGAGGTTTTTATAATTAATTTGTCTCATTTCTTCGAGATATTTTTTGAGGCTTCAAAACTGCTTTTGAGAGTAAGATGGAGGAAACCAACAACCAGAATTGTGAAGCATTGTATTTTTAGCTGCCCGTATATACAAAGTTTACATAATTATCCATTGGTTATAGACATACTTGCATTCTTTAAAACGTGACATTTCGTGAAAATTCATTAAGCAAGGGAGTTTTCGCACAATAAAAAACTAAAACAATAAAATATGATTTTATGAACCCCAAACAAGGTCTTACGTAATCTTTTTTAGAAAGATCTTTTGATTTGGTTCCAGATTCGAATACTAATTTTTGTGGAATCCAACTTTTGTATTTATTCCTTGATTTTAAATAAATTCATTAACCAAATTATACCTAATGCACTGTAAATATGCTTTATATTACAATTTTACATTTATACGTTCATTTGCATAATATTTATTATTACAAATGTCAATGTGTGACCGAAAATGTACGAGGACAGAAACTATTTATATAAATTTGATGTTATTTTCTAATGAAATTATTAAAATTACTAAGATTCAGCTTTTATTAGTTCAATTAGAAAGCACGGAAATTTATTCATGATGAATGCTTCTCACTTCAATTTTTATTTACTTTTGGTGGTGGGTATCACGAAATATGTTGATTGGTTTTAGACAGCCTTTAAAAAAGTTTGGGAGTTACAATGTGATAATATCTCGATCTGGCACAGCATCTCAGCCGCCGCACAGTGGGACAAATTACTGAAAAGGTGGTCATAAATAGGGAAGATATATATTCTCAAAAAAACCAACTAAGGAGTCATAATAAAGAAAGAAATCAAATACAAGATAAAATTTAGGGAAGTTGGAACATTTTTGGTGCCCTCCATGTGTCCACTTAGCAACCATCTGTAGTTTAAATCGATACAACAAACACAACACACCACACTTAAATTTTGCTAACTATATTGATATCAAATTATAAATATATATGTAATGTAATCCAGTCGTTACAGCTGTCTTTTACTTTAGGCTCTTATTTATTAGCATTAACCTTTTAACTGCAATGGGCGTGTATACACTCCTGGAGATCGTAGCCTCCTCTGTGCTATGGGCGTCTTTGCACGCCCGGCGTATGCCGTCCTCTCTGTGCTATGGGCGTGTATAGACATTTCGTTTGTTTTCGTGTCGCTGCTCAAGGCGTGTATTACCGTCTCTGTTCCTTTGCTTCACTGCTTGTTTCCTTGGGACATAGAAGTGTTTCTGTATGCCGTTAGATGTCGTTTATGGGTTCTTTTTCAAAATTCCTCGTAGACTTTTTTTCTCCGTCAACCGTGCGATTTCGCAACCGTTTCTTTTTCTCCCACTTCTTCCTCCACCAATCCTTCTTTACCGTTATACTTTCCCTTTGACAGATGTTTCTTTTTTGAGATCATTGTCATTCCGACCCTCTGAAGATGTGTGCGCTTGTTTTGTTCCGTATTTACTAATCTGACCTATGCTTTTTCTCTGGATATTCTGCCGATCTTTGGAATTATATTCGACCTTTGCCTGTTTTTGGACTATTCTTCTCGTTTTGGACAGTTTTTTCTTCTTTTTTCATCGACCAGTGCTTTTATTCGCACATTCTTCTGGCCCTCTCTAACGTGTTTTTTTCACGTTTGAGAGTTTTTATTATTATTTTCATCAACCAGTGCTTTGTTTAGGACATTCTACCAAGCACTTTCATTATATTTTCGTATTATATTAGACATTCTCATATTTTTGTACTATTTTTAGTCCTTATAGGAAAATTATTATTATTTTTATTTGATATTAGCTTTGTTATATATTTTTGTATCCTCCTTGGCAATTTTACCTTCACGCTAATATGGCTCAGAAGAAAGGTGTTTCCGGAAAGGACATTATGAAAATCATAATGGAAAGTGATAGTGGGGAGGAAGTGTTAGGTAGTTCTGATTCGGTAGATGATTACTCACCACCGAAACAACCAGGTGCTTCAAGAGCTGACTCTCCACAGCTGTCAACATCTGGGATATCGCGTCAAGCAAAGCATTTCCCAAGTTCGCCGTCAGCGTCTGAAGAAGAATCTGATGATGATCAAGAACCACCAACACCAAAGAAAGGTAGGATTTTAGATGTTGAGTGGTTCCCACGGGATTTGAAGCCAAAAATTCATGATTTTGACGCGAGTTTTTCTGGCAGTAACGCTAATGTAAATGAAGATTCACCAATATTAGATTTCTTTTAAACTCTTGATTTTTATTGCGGAGGAGAGCAATAAATTTTATAGATACACATGTGAGCATACCTCCGAAAGTATTCATTCACGACTAAAGAGATGGAAGAAATGTATTGCTTTTTAGCTGTGAGTCTACTGATGCTACGGATGAAAAAACTGTCCTACAATGAATATTGGTTGAAAGATTCACTTTTGCGGACACCAGTATTTGGGGAAATCATGTCTCATGATAGATATTTTCTTCTCTTGAGAATGCTACATTTCAGCGACAATAACTTGGCAAATGATGGAGATCGTCTGGTGAAAATTCGATCGACTGTCGATAAACTCCGGAATTTTTTCCGGGATTCCAGAATCTATGTATCGACGAGAGCTTTCTTCTTTTCAAAGGGAATTTATTTTTTAGGCAATATATCCCATCCAAAAGGAGTAGATTTGGCATAAAATCTTATGTCCTGTGTGACTGTGAGACAGGCTACATCCTTGATTTAGTATATGTTGGATCTACGAGTGACATTGATGTGGGAAAAGAAGGTCTTGGAAAATCTGGCGACATTGTCATGATGTTACTACAACCTTGCTTGGAAAAAGGTCACACAGTATTTGTGGATAATTGGTATACTAGCCCGGCATTATTCAAATGGCTCCATGAAAAACTGACAAACGCTTGCAGAATGGTGAGGAAAACATGGAAGAATATGCCGAAAATGGAGGAGAAGTTGAAGAAGGGAGAAGTAAGGTTCCGCTCTTCTGATACTTTGCTAGCACTGAAATGGTGTGATAAGAGGGAGGTGTGGATGTTGTCGACTTGTCACAATGCTGAAATTGTGGAGAGTAAAAAGGTGGAATACAAAACAGGAGTGTATCAAGAAACCTCAATGCGTAATAGCATATAATGAGTCAATGGATGCTGTAGACAAGTCAGATATGATTCTGAGCTCCATTGAATCGGTGAGAAAAACCATGAAGTGGTTTAAGAAGTACTTCTTTCACATGCTTGACCTCTCCGTCATAAATACACATGTGCTTTACATGGTTGTGACAGGAAACCTGTGCCAATTGCAAAGTTCCACTTATCGTTGATAAGGGAAATTTTGGAGAAGTATAGCAAGGAAAGGAGGAGATCTGGTGGAGGGAGAAACTCAAGTGAGGACACACCATTGAGGCTAACGAAAAGACATTTCCCAAGCGTAGTTGTGTCAGAAATGGCAAAGAAAAGATCTCCTATGAGGAAATGCACAGTTTGTGCAAAAAATAATAAAAGACGGGAGACACGATACATCTGTGCCAAGTGTGATGTTGGGCTATGCATAGTATCATGCTTTGAAATATTTCAAACTCAGAAAAATTACCAGAGAATAAAATAAAGAATAAAAATTTAAAAATATAAAGAATATAAAAAAATATAAAAAATATATATAAAACAAAAACAAAAAAAACCTTTTTAACTTCGCCAATGCCGGTCCAAAGCCCAGATGTAAAAGAAGGATGGGAAATGTAGTACCTATTGCAAATGTGAATGAAGCGTTAATTTATGATATTTCTATTATAATGAGCAAGAAAAAATAAGTAAGTAAATGATAAAAAAAAGTATTCAGCACAGGGAGGTATAGTGGCCGCGCAGTAAGGCGCACGGCATGGACGGTTTGATTCTCAAGTGCCCAGCAGTTAAAAGGTTAAGAATCTAAAAATAAAAGATGGCATAAATGCATAACATTTGATAATTTAAGAAAAATACTCATAGTGAACATTAATTAGAATTAATACAACAAAAAATAATTAAAAAGGTGATTTTATTACTTGTCTGAAAAGTTTGAAGAAGTAAAAACAATTTACTTTCGTAGGTTTTTACAAATTGTAATTAAAAAATTTAGTAAATGTAGAATGAAAAGGTATTTACAAAATGTCCAAAGTTAATCACTGACACTGCATTCGGAATCTGTCTCCGCGTCTTCTGTTGCAGATGATTCTATGTGCAAAGCTGACAATAATGCCAAAACGCCTTTAGGAAAGGATTTTTTTTTCTTTTGAGGTAGTTTTTTCAAGCTGAAGATAACAGGATCAGAGGATATGAGGAATCTCTTGATGAGATCCACCATTGTTTATATTCATAATGAGGTGATGAGGGCCAAGGATTATTCCAAAGGATAATTTTATTATTGGACTCGTGTTTGCCACATTTGAGCTGCAGAGGAACAAAAGATGTGAAGAACATATTTTCGTCGAAATCCGTTGGGTCATCAAAATTTCTGCTTATACTGACTGTGGCCAGAACTTCCGTCACAGCCCCATTTTCAAAATCAAACAAAAATCTTTCAATTGTTTGTTGGACAAAACCTGAATAACCTGTATAAAGCATTCGGTAATCTGGTTTAAAAGACACAACGTTATTTCTGCGCTTTTGTCCATTACTGTAATGGCAATGTTTCTTCGCCTCTTTCACTACATGGTAAGAAGGATACAAATGGGTTTTTTTTTGCTTTACGTCTGAGAAAATAATATTGTTTTTTTTTTAATTTTGCTTCAAACATCGCTGACAGTGCTTGATTTCCTGAAGGTGGAATAACGTGATTATCTTTCTGTTGAAAAATTCTTCTGTATTTTGATCCTCTTGTTGGTGTAGTACAAGTCACATCTTTCATGACACATGCGCTGTCCACACATCCTTCTGCTCAGAGGCTCATTTGCATTGCATAACACAGTTCAGATACATGCAATTCTGAATGTAAAGCTTGAGTCCTTCACCGCTTATGCCGGAGTGCACCAACCCCGGTTAGGAGTTAACTGCGGTTAAAATTATTTCCTAACCGCTATTAAGCCCATTTTGGTGTGCACCAATCCTGGTTAGGGCTTAACGAACGTTTAACCACAGTAAAGAATTAACCAGCCAAAATCGAGCGGTTAAGTTCCTTAACCAGCAACAGTTTGGAAACAAACATGGAGTTCCGATGGGATAATTTTGAAGACGAACTCATTGATCTTGATTTTTTAGGCCGAAGAGTAAACCGCGATGAAATATTTATGGAAAGTGGCGATTCCTTTCAAGAGTTGTGGGATAAGAATTTCCACGAAAGGTTTAGATTGATGAAAGCGACCGTACTTTCTCTGTTGAGGATTTGACATCATCTGGAGTATCCAACACAGAGAAATAAGCCTCTTTCGCCGATGAATAGACTTTTGACTGCGTTATGGTTTTACGCGACAGGAGCTTTCCACATATTAATTTGAGATTCAGCCGGAATTAACCGTTCTGCTGCTTTGCATGTCATTGATGAGGTATCAGTTGCATTTAGCAAGCCTTTCACCACACTTCACCCATTTTCCCAATTCTATAGCAGAACAAAGAACGGTTACGGATAGGTTCCATGGAAACTTTGCAAACTTTCCCGGTGTATTAGGTGCCATAGACTGCACACAAATATGAATAAGGTCATCGGGTCCACTCGACTGTCAGCAACATCTTTCCTAGTTTTTCTCGTTACGTTTTCGTAGCACGCCTTTAATTGATTATATGTTCTATTTGTGACACCTTCAAAACCATAAAAACTTATTCATTTTAGTTTTGGTTTTATATGAATTATAATAGTTTAGTGGTTTAAGGTAAATATTGGAAAGTAAAAGTATTTTACGGAATTATACATGCTTTGCCATACTACTGCTTTGGTTTTCTGAATTATTTCATTTCATCTACATGCTTGTGAGTGTCGCAGATTAATTATGGCAGTATTTTCAAAACTTGAAACCATTGATATAAGGACTATAAAACATAATAAAGATAAATAATTAAATACCGTAAATACCCGCGTATAATGCGCACTATTTTTTAAATATTCGAGTTAAAAATTAGGATGCGTGTTATACGAGGGTACATTATCTTCCTATTTTCATTTGACCTCATATTTCCACAATTTCAGCACTGTAATTACTGCCCGGGTATCCTCATATTTTTATTGGCGATTTAAGATAGATAATAGTAAAAATTTATTAACTAATTCTATAAACATACATTAATTACATATGAAAAGAATGAATTCAGTATTTATTCATTTTAAAAGCCAAGAAATTCTTCGTCACTGGACTATTCTTCTTCGATGTTATCAGAATCGTCATCTTACGCATGACATCACCCTACACCGGCGCCCGGCCTGGTGGTGAGATACTGGTACTACTTACAATTAGAAACAATGACAGCTGATGCCTTTGAGTACGCTGGGAGTTGATGCTTCTCGTAGAACTATTTAAAGTTATCGTTCCCTACCTTTCTCTCAGCATTCATACGTGATTTATTCTTGATTCTTCGAGTCTGTAGTCAATTATGGTTATTTGCTACCGTGTTTACGTGTTCCCGAGTGTTCTAATAAGGGTAAAACTGAAGGTTGGGCAAACCCGTCCACCTCAGGCGTGACTAAAACGTATGTAAAAAACATAGGATTATCGTCATTCCATTTTATTAGCTCAAAGAATGTCATATGCCATACTATGAAATTAATATAATTCAATTTATTGTGTATGTCCTAATATCATCTTGTAAGTAAACATAAAGTATGTAATGATTGAGTTAGCTGACGTTCTTTTGGAACGTTATTCGAAAATTTCATTTCGCACTTTCATTATGTTACCAATACATAATACCAATAATTCGATCATCGCTTTAGAACATGTTGCATCATCTACTTTATTCTGGAACGGTAACGCTAAGAATATCGGTGCGCACTATACGCGGGTATATAGAAAAATCATAGATTACGAGGCTGAAAACCCCCCTGCGAGTTATACGAGGGTGCGCATTATACGCGGGTATTTACGGTAGTACGTAGTTGCAAATTTTATTTTAATGTGAGTATCCTGTGAATTTGATTTGAATGGTGTAACAGAATGACCGATGGGCAATAAGGTTGTGCTAATTTAGCAATTAATTGCAATTGCTATTGATTAATATTGTTAATTTGGATGATGAAAATGCTATAAAAAAGACTGCTATCAGGTCTGCCTTTTATGAAATTCATCATTGACATAGCTCATGCTTTCATCCTAAATTTCAACATTTTTAACTTTGCCTGAATTGTCACTTTATCATGTCCAGTTGCAGGAGAGGAACTCGGTTTACCTTAAATGCTCACTAAACTGATGCAGAGGCTATTTACTTTTGACATATTAAAATATATGTAACTCGGAAAGTATTGAACTGATGATTAAAATTTTTTCCATGGTCAAAAACCACTGAGCAATACTTTCTGTTAAATTTCATCAAAATCTGAGATGGTGGGTTGGATGAATTGGCATGGAATGACCCTAAACCAACTTTGATAACTTGAATACCATAACTTTAAGTAAGTTACTAGTAGGTTTAACAGATACTTTGTGGAGAAATGGCAACGGATATACAATACGACTATACATTCATTTAATTACCAGGAATTGAATTCTGTGCTTATTTGCACCCACATCGCCTCGTTATCCTTCAATGTGTTCCCATCTGCTTTTTTGTTTTCGATCACCTCTTTCTATTTTGTGACCAAATCCACAATTAAGTCAACCTCACATGCAGAAAACTTTGGTGTCCTCTGCCTCTTCTTTTCGTCTATATTCATCTTTAGTACAATATATTATTTCCCCGCCTCTAATTGTACCTAGACAAATGAATCACGATATTCAACGTGCGTGTTTTCCTTACCACTTTGTTTCGCAATAAACATGTGGCAACGGTGCTGAGCGTAGCAATCAATAAGCAAACTGGCCGTCAGCAAACCGCGATTACAAAACCATTGTTTAATGTTGGTGCACTCCAAGTTTGATTTAACCGCCGGTTAGTTTTAACCACGATCAGCTAACGGTTGATTTAACCAGGGTTGGTGCACTCGGGCATTAGACTGCTCACTAATTTCACTAAAATCTTTTTTGGTCGTCCTTGACCATCATTTCTCGTAGAAACATTACCACTAGAGGACGATATTTCCTTTTCCAGCCACTTCTTATTTTGATGCAGAAATCTTTCCTTTTTTCTTTGGGTTGCAATCCATCATCTTTTAATCTGATGAGTTAACGCTGATATTTATAAATTCGCTGCTGACGAAGGTGGGTAATTTCCATAATGCATCTAGTAAGATTCATATTTGGCACTAAATGTTTTTCTTTTGATGACTCTTGCATTATTTCAAACTAGCGTAATTGCCCGGGCTTTGCCCTGCATTTAGAGTTTAGAATTTTACATGAACATATCACTCAGAAATTCTTTCAGTCAAACTCAAGGTACTCTCAAGCTAAGTGACCAATATTCCCCTTTAATTGGTATGAACAAATTAAATATAGACTCAAATTTGAAATCTCCCTTCCCCCCCAAGAAATCAACGTTCTGATACTGAGGTGCATACAGGGCCGGCCCAACAATACAAGCGAACCAAGCATCGCTTGGGGCTGCAAAATTTTGGGGGCGCAGATTTTGATTCACAAGAATTTAGAAAATATATTAATTCTGTTGCGTTGGCAGCTGACAAAAATCAGGAAAGATATTCAGCTGGTAACGGGGAGAAGACGTTCGGATATATCGTTTGAAGATATCGGTCTAAGAAAGGCGAAAAGGAAATTGAAAAAACCCGAATAATTGAACCAGGCTCGAAAAATTCCCTCGTCTTGGGGATCCTTGCAAATATTTCACACGGTCAGTTTTCAAAGTGCAGTTGTGCAGGAGAGCGAGACTGCGATTTTCCTTTTCTTTGGCAGCCTTTCTTAATAGCCCTTCCTCAACCCTTCATGGAAAGGCATGCGCCTTCCTGGCAGGAACTTTGAGGGCGGCCAGAGGAAATTTCTGGGGGTCATAAAATCAGAAGTGAAACCTGTGCCTCTATGCTCAAAGAATGCATTTCTCCCGAGGGTCCCGGGGAAATCCCTGGAGCGCAAAACAAAGAGAATCGGTAAGAAACATTGGGGGCGGTACACTTTCATTCAGGCGGCCCATAGGTCTTCATGTCGTTCCGTGTCTTATCATTCTATCTCATTCTTTTTCTTGAAAAATTAAAACTCCTGGGAAAACACAATCTACTTTGAAGCGCGCTGTATTCTCACCATTCTCACTTAGTAAGGAGAAGAGCACGGTGAATACTCTCCGTTGGCCTGTCTCTGTTATAAGTTGTATTATAAGTTGCAGGAGTATATTTAGTGTTTCAAGAAGGAAGGGAAGTGGCAAATTCTACGTTTCCCTACGAAGAGATCAACGTAACACCTTTGACTGAAAGGATTATAATTAATAGAGGTAAGTCAGTGTTTTATACAATTTTGAACATTTGTCGATAGACACAAGAGAAACATTTTCATTTATTTTTGCAAAAAATTATTGAATTCTTTCAATCCATATTAATTATCTTAATAGGAGACACGTTCCCTGTTCGCTGACGCTCTTCAACCGCCCCCCATTGCTCGCTGTTATTTATTCTTAACAGGTACTTGTTATATTTAGATTGTTTTAATGGGATGTTTAATATTTTAATGAATTCATATTTTGCCTCAATAAGAAATTAACAAAATTATATAGTTAACCCTTAATTAGTCGCGTGGGGTCAATATGACCCCAAGCAATGTTTTTTCGTCAATATCTAAAGAAATGTATTGTCAATCTAACCCAAACTTGTTCTACCTTCGAAACTGACATTCTAGAAGAGAAATTAGCATTTCTTTGTTTTTTTTTAATTTGTTATTTTTGATATTTTTATATTTATACATATAGTATAAATATTGTAATTATTGAGAAAATTAAACTATTTTAATGTGCTATTTTGGTGTGTATCCATTTGTTATGTATATATGAGGTTAAAAAAGTTGCTTTTATTATGACATCTCTCTACCTGTTACTTTTTTCTCTATTGGTCTAGAAGGGTTAAACGCAATACAGATTATTATTATCACATCAGAAATACAAATAATTTTCCTGATAAGCAGTATTTCATTGTTTTAACACTAGTTCTCCTATGATACATTTTTACTTCTCTAATTTTCACTATAGGTTGGTTACCCTTCTTCCTCCCATCTCCCCCTCCCCTCTCCCCCCTCCAATGTACCTTTTTCCCTCTTTTCGGAATTCTCCGGGTGTTTTCTTACTTCGGCCGCACACATGCAACCGTTTTCTACCCGCAATAAAAGTCGCAAACAAACGCACGTGGTCTCTCTAGAAATTGCTGTCGAAGAATTGACCCGAGGATGACTTCTTTGACGCAGAATTCCACGTATTCTATCAAGACCGATGCATGATTTTTGAAACTATTTTCTAGATTTTATAATTGAACTACATCCATATTATTCCCTTTTCTGTACAGTAATTATTTATCACATGCTTTCGTCATTATTGTGAAATACTCTCAAAAATGGAACATCTTTCTAGCGACTTTTGGCAGCTTTTTTATCACCCTCATTGGATGAAGCTCTTAGTACCCATGTGCAAAAAGGATAAAAGAAAGCGGTTTGCCTTTCATTACCGCTCACCCTTTTTAGCACGAGTTTCTCCATTATTTTTCGGAATAAGCACGAACACGAATGAGATCGGCAATATTCAAAGTTTTTGGATCTCCTACCGGTCGCATGATGGTCACGGTTGGGACGTTTTAGACCAAAATATAAAAATCCTATTTCCAATGGGGTTTCTATGGAGAAGTCCCAAGTATGTTCACACTTATAGGGGAGGACGCGGTTGGACCTCGGCACGAACCCCTTGGGTCGCTTGAGGAGGCAACTTTTGTCCAAAGCCCCATCGAGGGCAATCCTCGGTGACAGCAGAAGTGAGCTTGAATCTTTCTGCTTGTTGGGGGCAGCCATAAACTACTTCATGCTGTAGGTGGGGGCCGGAAAGCGACCGTGCCGCGACCGATGTCTAACCCACAAGTGTGAGTGATCTCCGCAAAAATATTCCTAACACTAATAAAGCCCTCAACGCGACCTTCATGCAACAATGCAACAAAAAGTGCGATCAGCTCTGCGCTGCTTATAATGTTGGCAGAAGAACGAAAAGATGGCCGTTAGCTGTGTTTTTTATTAGCTGAACGTTTCTGCCATAAATGCCTTTATTGTTTATAAACAAAACGTTCAAAAGGAAATGACAAGGCGAAATTTCTTGAAATCATTATCGAAGGAATTAATAAAGGATCTACAGATTTTGAGGTCTCAGAGTCAGTTTATATCTAGGCATCTCCGAAAGCGCATATGCACTCAACAGGGACTTGCGCAGGAAGGTCCATCACCAGGATCGGGACTATCAACAGGAAGATGCGAACATTGCCCAAGAAATAAGGACAATAAAGTGTCCACTAGATGTGGAAATTGTGGAGCTTTTACTTGCAAAGACCATATGATAATGAAGTGCAATGAATGTGGGAAGAGGGAAAGTGATTAGAAAATACAAAAAAATATTTTAAGTTATTTTAATCAATGTTTATTGTAAAAATTATTAATAAATAATTGTATTATAATGTAAGATTGATTTTATTTCCAGTAAAATATAAATAAATTAATATATTATTGCTTATCTTAAGAAATTATTTTGGGGTCATATTGACCCCACGCGACTAATTACGGAACTTTTTTTCACGCGACTAACTAAGGGTTAAGATCTCTAACTTAGCCTTTTCTTATAAACAATATAATAAATTATTTGATTTTCTGTGCTGCGACCATTATAATTTATAATATTATAATTTTATGAATTCAATTCAATAATTTATAAGGGATTTGTTTGGTTTTTAATGAATTAATTGCACAACTCGTTAAAAAAAAAACTATAAGAATACTATAAGAATAAGAATCTATTAATTTAGGTGGGTTCAAGCAAATATTAGTAACAATATCTTGATTTTCAGATGTTTTAAAGGAAACAAAAATGAAACCCGTTAAAATAAATCTGTGATATTTACGTTTTATCTCATCCTCATCCTCTGTATTTGAACTCGTGATCGTTCACGAAATTATTTTAGATCATTACGCAGCTATTCATTAACAATGATACTCTGAGGAATTTCAGACTTCTAAGTTTATTTCTAATGGAGTTATTCACAAAATTCGATCTTTAGGATCACGATGATTCCCATTTACATTTTCATTTTAAATATTACTGCTGTAAAAATAACAAATAATATTACAATAATATTCAGCTTTATATTATATTTTAATATAAATATTATAAACAATTAAGATACTATTTCTACATTACAGTTAAAAACAAGATGCTTGGTCGTAAAAAATTATCGGGAGCCGAATATCGCAAGAGAAAAGCTGAGATTGAATTAGAAATTAAAAAGCAATCGGGGTCTATACAAAAATTCTTAAAAGAAGATCCGGCTTTGAGAGAATCCGCAATACAAGAAAATGTGGTTCTCGAAGACAAGAAAAATGAGCCATCTTCGCATAGGTCTACGGAAGTGGCGGATAGTGCGATCAATTCTGATCGTAGATATGAATGTAGAGATGGAATTGTTGACAATATTTCGGATCCTGCAACCTGGCCCTCTGTTATCACAGATTCATTTAGATTAGAGGCAGTTTTAAGAGGACCAACAAAGCCAAGAGCAGATATTAATTACCCTAAAGATAAGAATAACCGACGATTTACTGTTGCAAACGTCAAAAGGAAGCTGAGAAATGGAGAGGAGATTGATAGAACATGGCTTGTTTACTCAACAATTAAAAACGCAGTGTTTTGCTTTTTTTTGTAAACTCTTTAGCTAGACAAAAATTTCTAGAACTGAAGATGGTTATAATGACTGGAGAAATTTGAGTCAAACCCTTAAAGAACATGAAACCTCACCAATTCACTTTGAATCACATAAAAAATGGATAGAATTCAAGAAAAGGACTTTTGGTAATGAAACATTAGATTCGTATTTACAAAAAATTTGAGTGCTGAAACTCGTCATTGGCAAGGAGTAATAGAAAGACTATTTGTTATAGTCGAATTTTTCGGCCGTCAATGTCTCGCATTTAGGGGCTCATCAGACAAATTGCATGAAAGCAATAATGGTAATTATGTACAATTAGTAGAGTTGCTGGCAAAATTTGATTCAGTCATGGCAGAGCATCTGCAAAGAGTAAAATCAAATGAACACCATAGTCACTATTTAGGGAAAACAATTCAAAATGAACTAATACAGCTAATGTCCACGGCAGTGCGAAATAAAATATTAGAAAATTTGAAGCAGGCAAAATATTATTCGATAACTGTTGATTGTACACCAGACATAAGCAATATTGAACAGATGTCAATAATAATACGTTTCCTCAACATCAATCAAGGGGTAGAAATTTGTGAGCACTTCCTGAATTTCATTCAGGTGGAGAGAACAACTTCACCAGAACTTACCGAATTTTTATGGAACTTGAAAAGTTAGGTATTCCCATGAGTAATATGCGCGGTCAAGGTTACGACAATGCTTCAAACATGAAAGGCAGACAATCGGGCGTTCAAAAAAGGATACTTGATGAAAATTATTGAGCTTTTTTTGTTTCTTGCCATGCTCACTCCTTGAATCTTGTCATCAATGATGCTGCTAAATCATCTCATATCGCTGTTTCATTTTTTAGTATAATACAAGCTATCTATGTTTTTATGAGTGGATCTACAAGACGCTGGTCTGTTTTAATTAAAAATGTTGCTAAGTTAACTTTAAAACCATTTAGTGAAACTAGATGGGAAAGTAGAATAGAGGCGATCAAACCTTTCAGGTTTCATTCTGGTGATATTTACGATTCTCTTTATGAAATAAGTGAAGATTCATCCTTTGATCCAATTGCTCGACATGAAGCAGAAACATTGGCTAATCAAATGAAAGATTTCTGTTTTATTTGCTGTATTGTTGTCTGGTATAATATTTTAAAGACGATTAACATAGCCAGCAAGTATTCACAGGAAGAAAAAATATGCATTTCGAAAGTTGTTGATATATTAAAATCAACCATAGAAACCCTAAAGAAATGTCGGTCAGACATTGCATTTGATGAAGTTTTAGAAGAGTCAAAAATAATTGCAGTTGATTTGGAAGTCCAACCATTTTTTTACCATAAAGACTCGTATTCGTCCCCGACGAAAAACAGGTCTGGTAACTATTTCTATAGAGCACAATGTTCTAAAAAAATCAAATTTGAAGACATACTTCAAGACTTTGCATCTGTAAAAGCCAGAAAACAGAAATTCTTGTAAATATTTGTGACTTTTACATTCAATTTGACGTAAATATATTTAATTTTTGTTATTTTTTATTAGTAACATTTAATCTTATTATTCTGTGTATTAAAAATTTTTATATCAAACCTTTTTATTATTAAATAGATACAAATTCAAAACAATCAAATTTTAAATTTTTTAGTAAAGGCATGAAAAATGTCCTGTAAAAATGTATGAAAATTTAATAATAAATTCCCTGTAAATATATTTCATTGGATCCGGACAACGCACGTCCCCAAAAAAAACAGTATAAAAGAAAAACAAATTTTTTAACCCCAAAAAACAGATTTCAGACCTAAGAGATCATTAACAATCATAATTAATTTATTAAGTGAAAGTATTTTAATCTTTATTTATAAACATTTAAAAATTAATCTACATGTAACAATAAAGAAATAATAGAATTAAGATTGAAGAATGAAAGATCATGAATTTTTGGGGTTAAAAAATGTATGTTTTCCTTTTATACTATTTTTTGGGGACGTGCGTGGACCGGTAGTCTATTTCATTACTGGAAAAATTATTATTTTGTGATAATTAAACAAGACCATCTCATCACCTATTTGGATGGTAACAATCTCTATCAAACAAGATCGCAAAACTTTTAACCGACGAGGGCGCCCGAAAGGCTCTGCACTTGGGGCGCCAAAATATCTTGGGCCGGGTCTGGGTGCATATCCTCAATGTCTCTTTATTATGTATACCAAGTTTTAAGTCTCTACATTTCTTGGTTTTATTACTGTATTTTTCGATAGATAACGCGCGCGTTATCTATACAAAAAAATCTAAAATTCGGCAAAAATGGACATGAGCGGTATACATAAGAAAAAATTGAAAACTTTAAAAGCGAATATAAATTTACGAGTTATGGCATTATTACGCTTTTAGCAATATTGACGATTAATTCATAATCATTTGTCTCATTTTCTCAGCCTACACAAGTATTTAAAATAGGATTTTCGTAAATTAAGAATATATTATTTTTGGGTTTAAACATATTTTACTACAATCTGAAAGTAGATTTTTAAAATGTTCGAAAATAACATATCTCAAGTGAGCCGTATTTACTTAAGTTTCGAATTTTAGCCAAATTGTAATTAAAAGTTTAAATAGTAAAATATTTTCATATTAAATGAACGAATTCATGAAATGCTCCTTTATTATAAAGCAGTCAAGCTCTAAATACGACAAATAACAAAAAGACCGGGACTTGGGTATCAATGGGAAACTCAACAATTTTTGCAAGTTAAATCACATGTGATGATAAAACTCTGGAATAAGGTAAAACTATTTACTAAGATTTATTAAAGATAATTACATTTAATTATTCAAATCCATAAAATTCGTCACCAGACTCGATCATGAAAGTGTCAATTGCGTTGAAGATTTCTTTCGGTACATCTTGGACCTCGATTTCAGAAGATACATCATCATTTAGAATATCGTTATCTTCGGACACCGTTGCATTCCCTTGTGCTTTAATAAAACAATAAATAAATAAAAGAAGGAATACCGCTTTTTCTAGTCAGAACTGAGAACTAGAAATGCCTCTAGCGACCGAATAATGGACTGCGTTGTCATAGCATCATGTATTTTATAAAACTTAGTTTTTTGTTAATTTTCTTGGTGTATTGGATGTTTAAATTAATTTTTTGTTGAAATTTTTTTACGAAAATACTTCAACTAACTAACCCAACCTGGTGGGACAGACTACAATGTTCCTACGTATTTGGAATAGACATATAGATGTTGTGACTACGACGTACATTATTCAGGTGCTGGAGGCATTAGTAGTTTTGGCTGTTGAAGGAAATCTGGTCTAAACGAAAACTAATATTGTTATTAATTTGGTAAAAGAATTTGCAATACTGAAACTGCGTTAATATGCTGTTGTTGTTGATTTGTAACGACAATAACAGGAACCTAACCCAACGCAAAAGTACCAATATATCTAAGTATCAAAACTTTCGTCTGCACGTTATGTATACATTATAATGAACGATGTAAATATCGAGGTGCGCGTTATACATTAGGTGCGCGTTATCTGTTGAAAAATACGGTACTTTTATTGTGGCAGCCCTCTTTTCTATATCTATCCTAAAAGTCTTACTTTTGTTTTTTTTTATCTTGCAGAACTCCTTCATTTAAATTTCGTTGAAATCGGTTCAGCCAATTCCTTACAAAAGCATAACTACCGAAAAGTTTATTTTGCAATTGTGGCACCCCTGCTTGGTCGATCCGGTCCAAATATGTCATTTTGGTCATGTATTTATGTGAAGATTCTATGTACCTACCAAATTTGATTGAAATCGGTTCTACCAATTCTTCCCTGATATATGCCTACCGGCCGTTCCACGGGGACCCCTTGAAATCGTGAAATTTGGATCGTCCCTTACATTACAATCCTTGACTCCATACACCAATTTTATCCATTTTAGGCTCAAAAATGTGTCTCTCAAAATCACTGATATTAGTGGAGAATTCATCAAAATCGGTCAATTGGTTGCTGTGATATCTTTTAAAAATCTGGAATTTGAACCAACAATGGGGTCCCTTGGGCCCCCATGGGCCGATTTGAATTATTTTTGTACTGAAACTCTCAGGATCAACCTGAAGCTGCTGTCAAATTTTGAAGCTCCTACATTTAATTTCTGAAGAGTTATGACTGCTACAGACACACACAGACAGCTTCTTTTATTTTATTATTATAGATAACACCCTCCTCTTCAACATGATGATGTGTACATTACGTGATCCTGTAAAGACACTATGGTTCACTGTGTGAAGTAGCACATGATTTATATATATATACAACCCCAGGGCCTCGCCAACCTGAAGTCGTCCGCTTGGTGAGTGTTCACTGGGCCTCCTCATCCCAACATCTTGTTGCCATCCATATATCCATTGGCATAGGAGGGCGCCATGCGAGTGCCCATCTCCCACCTAACACAATTATGTCCACTATAGACGTCTGCTCCCTCTACACCAACATCCCTCACAACCAAGGACTGTCTGCCCTGATAAAATTACTAGACTCCAGACCACCTGACACAAGACCATCCTCCCATTTCCTAACGAAGCTGGCTGAAATTGTGCCCCAAAAAAACCACTTCTCTTTCGGAGGTCGCCACTACACTACAAATAAAAGGTACCGCGATGGGCACTCGCATGGCGCCCTCCTATGCCAATGTCATCTTAGGTGAATGGGAGGAACGCTTTCTTGACGTATACCCCAGACCACTCCTATGGCTGAGGTATATTGACGACATTTTTCTTCTCTGGACGCATGGACCCGACTCCCTACAATTATTTTTACAATGCCTCTCATCCCACCCCACGCTTTCCTTTACCCACCAATCCTCTGCCTCCAACATCACCTTCCTGGATGTCGATCTCTTCATCCGGGAAAACAAAATCTACACCAGCGTGCACCTCAAGCCTTCCAACCGCCTTCAATATCTCCAGTTCGACAGCTGCCATCCCCTCCACATGGCCACCGCAACAGCGTCATTCTCAAACGACTGCTGCCGGTGGCCGTTCATGCGAACCAACATAATTTAAAGTTTAACAACTGCTTCAAAGTGAGAGTCATTCGCGCTCTCCCCGACAATGCTTCGGCTCCCCAACTCCGTCAGTGGGAGCTTTCACATATCCATCTCCTAAACTCCTTCACTCCCCCTGGCCTCAACCTTGGATAGCTTTTCACTCCCTTTCTGTCTTCTCCCAACCCCCTACCAATCCCCAACCCCCTCCATATCCTCCAATCCTCGACCTTTCCGCACTACCCTTCTACCCCCATGCCTCCACCCAGTGTCACTACCATCAGTTCTCTCTCTGTAACTGATGAAGGAATAACTCCGAAAGCTTCTACGTTTGTGATGTTTCTGTGTTGTTTTAGTGTTCTTTTACGTGTCTCTCTTCGACATCCCCAGGGCCTCGCCAACCTGAAGTCGTCTGATTGGTGAGTACTCACTGGGCTTCCTCATCCCAACATCTTGTTGCCATCCATATATCCATTTTACCTTTCATTTTCCGTAAGCTGTTATATATATATATATATATCATTATATATCGACGACTCTTACAGAGGAGGATATAACATACATATAACATATCATCATCATCATAGGTAGTCTGTCCGTAGACAGGTCCGTGATTATTCATGGTTAAACCTGGTTCTCCATATACTCCTATTTTCCGCTGTCCTCTTTATATCTTGATAACTCTCTTTCCCTTTCAAATCGTCTATCAGCTGAAACCTTTTCCTACCTCTTTCCCTTTTCCCATCTAGTTTTCCTTCTAACACGTCTTTAATCATACTCTCTCTCCTCAGGTAATGTCCAACCCAGTTAGCCTTCCTCTTTCTGATAGTCTGTATAATCATTCGCTTCTCTCCTATTCTTCGTAGCACTTCATCGTTTTTCATCCTATCTGTCCATTTTATCTTCAGCATTCTCCTCCAAGTCCACATTTCAAAGCTTTCCAAGTATTTGATGTCATTTTTCCTTAGCGTCCATGTTTCTGCCCCATACAATGCTATACTCCATACGTAGCATTTTATCAACTTCTTGCGGATATCTTCCCTTATATTCCCTGTAAGTAGTTGTTTCTTTCTCCTGAAAGCCGCTTTTGCTTTTCCTATTCTAGTTTTGATCTCATCCGTACATTTTGCCTCTCGTGTTATGATACTTCCAAGGTATTTATATTCTGAAACTTGTTCTAATAACATATAGGAGGATACAAATGTCCAGCCCAAACTACAAGAGCTAGATAGCTGAAAGTTTTAGTTTTTGTAGAAGAAGAAGAAACCTACAGATAAAATGAGACTTCTTACCTAAGTGACATGAGTTCAACTTCAGAAATTCCGAAAATTGCGTTTTTTCCATAAGAAAAGCATTGCGCCATTTTTTTTAATTAATTATGGGCACTTGCCGGTAAGCTAGAAAAAATAAATTTTCAGTGTTGCTAGATGGCCGCAATATCTATTAGGAATTATTGTCACTTTTGCTTACAGTGTCTTGGGTTCGACTCCAGAGACCCCGGAATATCTCCCATAAGTTAGCATGGGAAAACGCAATCCAGTGTGTAGACCAATCTAATAAGTTTAGGAAGCTGAAAGGTTATAGAACTTTTGTCATAACCAACTATAAAAATCTAAAACTATAAAATTGTTAATTTTTAGGGGTCGTTTTAACACCATTTGGACATTAAAGTTTAATAATTTTTTAGGTACTACGGGATGAGCTAGGAAGCTGCAATTTTCAAATTATTTACTGAGTAGTGAATTTGCACAAATAAACATTTTAATTTTACCATATATGAATTGCGGCAGCCGTTAAAAATTATTTAAATTTCAACAATTAGAAAAATATTATCTTACTTCTAGAAGTGCTACAACTTTAAAATTTGGCTAAAATGTGTAACATTAGTACCCCATAATGAAGATAGTGTAAAAATTTTTAAATTGCAGCATTTGGGGAATGTTTTAAACTGTTATTTTTACATGTGGGAAAAACGAAAATCGCTAGAATTAAAAGACTATTTGTAATGATGAAATGTCTGTCTGAAAAATAAATGTGTTTTCAAGGCGAGATGAAATGCTTGCAATATGCAAGCACCAACCACTAGTGTGTATATATATATATATATATATATATATATAT
This sequence comes from Tanypteryx hageni, assembly GCA_028673005.1. NCBI lineage: Eukaryota > Metazoa > Arthropoda > Insecta > Odonata > Petaluridae > Tanypteryx > Tanypteryx hageni. Next base: position 2,110,429 of record CM054118.1, on the reverse strand, counting down.
ATATATATATATATATATATATATATAGAGAGAGAGAGAGAGAGACGAACACAAAAAGATTTCTCCTCTGGACCGGTTTCCATTTTTTTATTATGGAACAATAACAGAGTAAAACAAACACTAATTTATGCAATTTTAGGAATATTATACTCTTCCCACATTGGGTTGATAATGCCACACACTTCTGCAAAGTTTTAAATTTATAGCACAATTAGAAGTGAAATAACATTTATCTAATTGTTTCAATTTAAATAATTTTTATCGGCCGCAATAACGATTTCATGGATACATTGAAATGTTAATTCGTTTACATAAACTAAACTCGAATTAGTTTAAAAATTTCAGCTCCCTAACTTGCCGCATAGTGTCTAAACATTTACCTATTTGTTTAAACATTAAGAATTTTTAACTACCAAAAAAATTAAAATATCAAAATTACAATAATCCCTATTTCGTTTTTTTACAAATCCTACCTCTATGAAATATTTCAGATCCGTGGTACATTCGGAAATACATAAACCTAGAAAATTTGTTCAAACAATTGCGAATTTTTGGCGGCCGCATTGTTGCACTTTTTCAAGATTTTCGTTTTTTATAGTCGGTTTTGCACAAAATCCTACCTAAGAAAAAAATTTCGAATCTCCAGCTCATTTGGAAGTGCCTAAACATTAGTCCTCCTCCTCCTTTGTAAGGAACGTCTATAATATGATGATGTTATATGTTATTAGTAGAAGGTGCTTGCATATTGCAAGCATTTCATCTCACCTTGAAAAAACATTAATTTTTCTGAGAGATATTTCATCATGGGAAATGTTTCTCTAATTCAAAAGATTTCTCCACGGGACCGATTTTAGTTTTTTCCTTATGGAAATATAATGGAGTAAAACAATCGCTAATTTTGGCAATTTTAGCAATATTATACGTTTTCCACATTGTGTTAATAATGCCACATATTTTCGCCAAATGTTTCATTTGTAGCACATTTAGAAGTGAAATAACATTTATCTAATTGTTTAAATTTAAATAATTTTTAACGGCCGCAATAAGAATTTCATAGATAGCTCTCTTACTCGCTTCGTAGTATCTAAACATTTTCCTATTTGTTTAAACTTTAAGAATTTTTAACTGCCAAACAAATTAAAATATCAAAATTTGTATAATCCCTATTTCGTTTTTTTTTACATATCCTACCTCCAAAAACATTTCAGCTCCGTAGCACATTCGGAAATACATTAACCTTGAAATTTTGTTTAAACAATTGCGAATTTTTAGCGGCCGCATTGTTGCACTTTTTCACAATTTTCCTTTTTTCTAGTCGGTTTTGCACAAAATCCTACCTAAGAAAAAAATTTCGAATCTCCAGCTCATCTGGAACTGCCTAAACATTAGTATCGTCCTATATATATTATACAAGTAGTTGGTGCTTGCATTCTGCAAGCATTTCATCTGACCCTGATTAACATTAATATTTCAGAGAGATATAACATTATTAGAAATATTTTTTTTAATTCAAAATATTTCACCTCTGCACCCAATTTCTATCTTTCCTTATTGAAAAATATTATATTACAATGCCTTAAATTTGCAATTTTAAGAATATTACACTTTGTCAAATTTGAAGTTGTAGCACATCTAGAAGTGAAATAATATTTATTTTATTGTTTAAATTTTAAAAGTTTAATACGGCCGCAATAACACTTTGTTGGATTTTATGAAATGTTTGTTACTTTAAATGCACTGAGCTCCACTTAACTTTAAAATTTCAGCTTCCTAGCATGCCTAAATATTTCTCTATTAGTTTAAACTTTAAGAATTTTTAACAGTCAAAGAAATTAAAATATCAAAATTCTATTATTTTTTATTTTGTTTTTTTTTTAATTCCACCGGTAAAAAAATTCAGCTTCGTAGCACATTCGGATATACAAAAACCTTAAAAATATGTTTAAACAATTGCGAATTTTTAGCGATCTAATTTTTGAACTTTTTCAAAATTTCCTTTTTTTCTATGTATAATTTGCGACAAAATGATTTCAAACCTCGAACGTACTGCACATAGTTTCCAATATAAAAATTATTAAACTTTTATGTTCGAATGGGGTTAATACAACCCCTAAAAATTAACAATTTTGAAATTTTCGATTTTTATAGTTGGTTATGAGAAAAATTTTATAATCCTGCAAAATTTCATCTTCCCAAACTTATTAGATTGGTATACACACTGGGATAACTTTTTCCCATGCTAACTTATGGGAGATATTCCGAGGTATCTGGAGTCGAACCCAGGACACTGTAAGCAAAAATAACAATAATTCCCAATAGATATTGCGGCCATCTAGCAACACTGATAATTTCATTTTTCTAGCTTACAGGCAAGTGCCCAAAATTAATTTACAAAAATGGCACAATGCTTTTCTTATCGGAAAAAACACAACTTTCGGTCACGGATTTCTATGAAACTTGGCAGGTGTATTGCACTGGATTCTAGGATTACTGCAAACTCCCCTTTCGGGCATATATGGCCGATAGTTTTTCCGAAAATCGCTATTAAATATTGCAATTTCACGTCAACTGATATAAATTTAATAATGCATGCCTAATTGATCGAGTAATTGTTGGCGGTTAGCGTATAGTGGTTGCGTCCGAAACGTAAGGGCACGAGTTCGATTTCCTCGTGGGTTGGTTTTTTTTCATTTCGCCTGCTTTTACAAATCCTTTTTCGCATTAAAATTTAACTGGGCAGCCACGTTGATATTTTTTTTTCTGTTATAAGTAATGAGGTCAGGCTCAACTATTAGGTGGAATTTACTCGTAATGAAAAAATAACTTTGTAGTCTCCACAAATTTTAATTTAAGCACGACCGGTTTCACTACGATCGTAGCATCATCATTTTTTTATGTTGTTTGCTGGTGATTCGAATTTTTTCTCAAGTTATTCAAAGCACAATTGTCTCCACAAAGTTTACATTACTAAATCGCATATTCTTCATTGATTGCGGCACACGCTACATCTTATATTGACGCTTATGACATGGAAAGGATCCCTGAAATTATTTTTGCGAAGACTTCATCCGAATAGGCCTCCCTGATCCCTCTCTTCTTCCTTCGCTTAGTTTCATCTTTTTGATTGTATGCACAGTAACATGAGACACACTCATGTCTCGTGATTTCCTGCAGGGACATTGCTCTACAGCAGACCAACGACTTGGTTTCTTCTTCTTGGAGTTAATCGAGGCATAACAGAAACTAGCTCGCACACAAATGAAAATATCCTCTTAAATGATTGCTTCCCAAATAGAACTGAATTGTATTCTGAAGAATCAAGTTCATTTGCCTGAGGAGAAGAACCAATAGGTGTGGCTATAGCTACCGTTTCTATTTAGAAAACTCGGAAGGACCTTCTTATGATGGGAGGAGATACCCGATCCTTTCAAGTTTGGCCTCAAAAAAAGTGTCTTCAGCGAAGGCTCAGGCCACGTGAGAATTACAATGTTGTCAAATCATTGTTTTGATCCGGACTTAGATTCTGAGCGCTCTTGGGTGGTAACTTTTCTTTGGAAGTGGACGTACTAACCAGGAAACGTGATTATTTTAAGACGTACTAACCAAATATTTTTAACAAGTATTCAAATGGAATGGAATCGGGACCTTGAGAAATCTATGTACTAAAGAGGAAAACATGCTAACGAGGAACGTACTAACCAAGTTCCACTATATGTTGATTTTTCTAATAATATTAATAACACAAAATGACATACCATGATTAATAAATAAATGTATACTAACCTTCAGTGTTGTTTCATAAATTCTTGTGCCACCATCTTCATCTTTTTGGGAAGAATTAGATGAGTTAAGACGTAGAAGACAAAGGAATGACAATATTCTTACGGTGTCATCTTCAGATTTACTCCACAGATGGACTAAGTGTTTCACCAAAGACTTTTTCAGTGAGGAATATGCTGACCAAAAGACTATCATTTGATGATTATGCTTCAGCAACACACTCAGTATGTGTTCTGAAGTAACTGCAGACAGTAGCTGAAATTTGGATCAGGATACACTGTGACTTCAAATTGAACATGTACTATAAAAAGATCATTATTAATTTACACATTATCTTTATGAATGTAAGAAAATATTTGGTTGCTCATAATGTTTAACAACTCATTATAAATAGACTGTCTCATGGATTAAGAAGTTAATTTTGTTTATAGCCTAATATAAGTTCAATTTGCATAAGAGTATATGTGAGAATTTACCAGACCAGACTAATTCAAAATTAGTAGTTAATAATTGGTAGTTGTCATTTATAACACACTAAGTTTCTAAAGAAAGCAGTTGCCAGGAGGGCTAATTAGTAACTTTCTACAATTTTAATTCCAATGCTAATTAACTCCATTTTAAATATGGTTGAGTTATTTTGCTTTTTGTAGCACATTCCATTCATAAATACAGAAGAATCTTTTCTTCAACATTTAATGAGCAATAAATGAAAACTGAAACTACAAAAAAGATGTATCAATAAATGAAGGTCAAGTCTTCAAATGGAACATGTCGTATTTTTTATAAAACTTTCTTCAACAGTATGAAATAAATATCACTAGAATAACAAAATAATAAAAAATTGTATGTAAAGATCATGAAACCCTCGAACTAAAAATTAAAATGTTCATGCTGGTAGCATTTTTACAAGGCTATACACCATTGAGCTTTTATATACCATATCCCATGCACTTTTTTTCTCAAAATACCAAGACTAAACAATTGGGTGCATGAAATACACCTGCTGACTAAGTAGCAGAAAATTTGGTTCCACTGATATTCTTTTCTATTTCAACGTGGTAGAAGCAAACAAAATGTCCATAAATAATTGTTATTGACCAGCTGGTAAAAAAATGTCTCAATTTGCTGCCATTTATAATATGCACCTTAAATTTTTGGTAATTTTTTTGCGAAAAAATTCATAATATATAGGGTAAATAACAAAAGATGGAATATCCTAGGCTGTCTAGTATCAGAATTGATGCCTGCCATTAATACCTAAACTATTACACTAATACATGTAAACTAAAGCTACAAATAACCGTATATCGCAAGTATCACAAGGAATGTCCACTCTACTAAAGCATGACATTCTGACTGATGCTGATTCATTCCCCGGACCAACGTGACTTTCATTTGCTACTGCACATCCCCATCCAGAGGTCATGAATGGTGGCAACTATAGTTTTTAAATAATCATATCAATATAAGAACAATGAAATGCGTAATGTGTGCATGTTGTATTATTCAAATTTAATAAGTTCACAGCAAAAATTGTTCCTGTGCACTTTTGGCGTTCTCCACTATTGTAAATTACAGTTAGAGAGTAGCATTCATCAGCTGTTGCATATGGTAGTATAGCTCTGCTGAAAGTTTACAGACCATGTGCAGAAACCCATTTTGGTCTGGAAGTCGATTCACAAAACGCGGGCTGCGCATGGGAGAGGGTAAAATTCTACATCATTCTCTGCTGAGATTTCACGTAGAGCTGAATCCCCAGGTGATTCATTTCCCCTTTACTTTCCCTCCACTTAAACATCTTCCCCTACAACACGTGGCAGTTCGCGCATTTAGCTTTCAATACACGTAAACTACATGTGTCCACCTCACATGCTGGAGTCAATGAAGTTCATTTCTGCTGCATGTTTTGTGGAGTACGGTAATTTTAATAATGTGCATTAGTGCAAACTTGATATATCTTTTGAAGATTCATATAAAAATATTTTCTTTTTTTTAATTTCAGCCATACATAAAAATGAAAAGACTATTGTTACCTAATAATAAATATTTTAAGAAACCAAGAAAATTTTAGACTTTACAAAGAACAGAAATAAACTCAAACCATAGCCTTCTGATATTGGATATAGCCACAAAGCTCTAACAATTAAGAAAATAAAAAGGGGCATTACTAAGATGTAACTAAGCATCAATTGTTAACAATAGTCATCGGTAGGTGGCATGGTGGTGGCAGCTAAAAATATAATTTTTAAGATATCTCTTAAACAATGCATTATATGGGAAAATGCTTCAAACAAAGATCGTAGAAAATTAAATTTCCCACAACTGTTATTCCAATACATTTTTACATTTATCAAATATTAAAGCAAATATTTCAAAATAACGGATAAATGAAAAGAGTAAACACCCACTTTCGGTTGACTGATTTTTACCAAAAACTAATCAGTTTTTGTGACTTTCATAAAAATGTTAAATATAAAATTTCGCGTTGACCTGATTAATAGTCTTTGAGTTAAGAGCACCCACAAAAAAGCTACCACGTACACACACACAGGCATCATCGAGAAAATGGTCAAAACATGTTCAGGGGACCTCAAAACGTGTATTTCCGTTGAAATCTCGAAATAGATTTTTTCATGAAAACAATTCTTTCCCCTATACTATGTATTGAGAAAGTAAAAAGCAATTTTCAAGACAAATATGTACATCTGACCATCAAAAACAGAAAATTGGGTTGTTCGATATGTGCAAAAGTGTCGGATTTTTAGAGCAGAAACTACTAAATTCTATCATCTTTCAAAACAATGGATAAATAATGATGTTGAATGCATTGGAAATTCAAAAGTATCAAGGCAGGCTCCTTTATGAAAAGAATTGCCTGAACATTATACATCAGATTTCCATTTTAAAGCTCTTCATATTGTAGAAGTGAAAAAGAAAAAAATACAGAATTTATTAAGCAATCTGAACCAAAAAGAAGTTGACACAACTGTAAACATTTTCAATACAGTTTATACTTTAGTAAAAATAAACACCAATGTCCAATAGGATGCAATTTTACAGCTACAAAAATTAAACAAAATAGATACCTGTGGTACCTGTTTGCATTCCCGATTTAGAGGCTTGAATTGTTGAGCACATTGCCAAGGAAATGAAATTAAACTTTTTTAAGAAAATTATAAATGAAAATGAAAAAATCAGCGTAATAATTGATGAATCATCAACTATTGCTAGCAAAAGTGTTCTAATAATTTTCATTAATGAGTTGAACATGTGAGATGAACCGTATTTATTTTCTTAGATCTTTTTGAATTAGCATCAACAAAGGCTGAAACAATATATGATGCTTTAATATTTTGTTTGGAAAACAATGGATTCTCCAAAGACTATTTGTCAAAAAACTTAATTGCATTTTGTTCAGATGGTGCTAGCTGTTAAATCTGGTGTAATAGCCAAGGTTTTACAAGATTTTCCTAATATAATTATCTGGCATTGTTTAAATCATAGACTGCAACTTGTGTTAGATGACAGCACCAATGATGTAGCAGAAATCAATCATTTTGACACGCAGGTTTCTGACCAACAACAAAATTTCGCACAGATACAACTAGAATGATATGGTAAGATGAATAAAATTAATTGCAAGCGTAGCTGCAACAGGCTGCTATTTGTAATATAAATGTACAATTAAATGTATAACATAAAAATTGAAATAAATATTCTCACTTTTAACTGTTAATAAATAGAATTTTTTCCCTTTACAAAATTGCCTGATTTTTGGATCCTGACAGACGGCTCTTAAAAATTTCTCCGCTCACCACTGGAAATATGTATTGTTAATGAGTGAATTTTAAGCAAAATCATTTGAGCCATTTTTGAATAAAACAATAATTTGTGAAAACCAATAAGAATGAATTACCAATTAAAATAAACAATTTGAGATGGCATTTTTTATTAGAAAACTTGATAATTTCCACAAATAATTAATTTCCATTAATAGTTAATGAATTACCCATCACTGTTGTGCTATAACGTTCATCTCTCTTCATAGTTTCTATTCTGGATAATGCTATGCCTAAATATGAAATATCATTCGATTTTGTTGAACGGTCTTGGCTCTACGACAGTGTTTCTCAACCGGGGTGACATCACACCCCAGGGTGGCACGAGAGTTATTGAAGGGTGACGCAAATATTTGATAAATTCACAGTGTATCCTATTCTGGCTTATAAAAATAAATAAAACCAGAAGAATACCTGCCTCTGCTTCTTTGAACGCATAAATTTTGATCTTTATGTTGTAGATAAAGCCTAATTTATCCATAAAGATGACTTGAAGGAAATGGAACAGTGAACGGGGTGACGCAGAACAAAAATGGGGTGACGCAAACAAAAAAAGGTTGAGAAGCACTGCTCTAGGGCCTCCACAGACAGATGGACAGCATGACGAAAACCACTTTTGTGGACTCGGACACCTAAAACGTGTATTTCCGCCAAAATCTCAGTGGAATTTTTTCCCGATTTTTCTCTATATGTTACGTTTATGAGAAAGTAAAAATCTATTATTTATACCATAAAAAATAATGAAAATAATATGAAATTTCTAGTCCTGATAGAATCAAGAGAAATGCAAAAAGTGTCAAATAAGATTCAGCTAAATAGAAATTAACTCCTTAATCATAAAATTTTATGGTTAAGGAGATAATTTCTATTTAACATCAATTTCACCATAGTCTCCATCTTTGCTTATTTATTAAGATTCAGCTACTTGTGCCTACGATAAATGGTTCTCGATTGAGTGGCTGAAGTTACCAAACCATAAGGTTTACAATGGCATGAGAAATCCACTGGTAGTTCACTCTAACATGAATATGATGGGAATATATTTATCAATGTTGGTTATTAAGAAAACTATAAAATAAAATGCTGCCTTGAATCTTGAGCATTCTTAAGTTATTACCTTTAATAAATCTGTCAGATATCCCTTAAGTATGGTCTTAACTTTCTTCCACTTCTTACATTTACTGGGTTGGAAGTGAGTTGCCTCAGGAGAAACTTTCAGAAGTCTTCTAAGGACAGACTGAAGATACATAACACATAGCCTAATGATGGCATTGAAAACTGAAAATGAAAAATACACAACACTGATTATGTCAACTGTTCCTGGCATAACATTGTGGAATTATTCCATAATATAAAATGACAACACTGATTACCATGTGAAAAACATTGACTCCATAAAAATTAATGAACTCCAATGAGCAACTTTTCACATAAATAAAAGGTAAAATCAATATGCTAACTAAGTTATCCCAAATCTTGGGACTGAAATGACAGACTGTGTAAAGAAGAAAGGCACCTCTGTAAAAGGGAATGTATCACAAGCTATGAGTTTTGATAGAAAGTTTAAGCAAATGATGATGCATTATGCTGAAGAAACTAATAATTATGAGGCCAGGAGGAAATATAATGTGACTGAGACAAAAGTGCAAAGGTGGAAACAAGCAATACAGAAACTTGAAGGTGGTAACTCAACATGGAAATCATTTAATGGGCCCAAACAAGGTTGATTTAATGAATTAGATGAATAAACTGTCAGATCTGTGTGTGCTCAAAGAACCAATGGAAAACCAGTGTCGCAGGAAATCGTTAAACTGAAAGCTCATGGATTATCACGATCACTAAATATCCCATGGCAAGAATTCAAGGCTAGTAATAGTTATTGCATACAGATGATGCATCATAATGGCTTTTGCCTGTGAAGCAGAACTTCTCTTTGCCATTTACCTTTTGACTACACTAAAGCATTTCAAAATCAAATGCATGTGAATATGCTGTTGAAGAAGAGTGCTTGCCTGATCTGATAATTATGTAAGTTGTGCCTGAGTATCCTACCACATTTGGGTTAGCATTGCCATTTTTTAAAATATCGATTCCAACCTAAACTGTAGGCATCACTTTATGTCTGGAAGCTATGACCCAAGCAAGCTTACTCTATATTCGACATGCATGACTATTAGAGATTGATCATTTGCTGCAGTTAAGCCAAGTATCATCTTGGCTCAGGAAGCATACTTCATTTGGTCCTAGCATTAAAGCAATGTCTTCCAAATGATTAACAGCAGCTTTGCAAAATTGTCTATTGACATGATGGAAGTGGGCATGTTTATGAGCTCTAATAAGCTTGACTGGGACAGGGGTGAGATGCCGTTTCCTTTCAGAAAATAAGCCATGTTTAGGAAGTAAAGGAACATAAACAACATTTTGATTCAAATTTAAGCCGGTTTTATTTAATTCTTCTATAAACTTATCCAAAGTCTTTATACTTCTCAAAGTACCTTTGTTTCATCGTTCATGTGATGCAGAACTGTGAAAAGCTATAATAATAATAGCTTTTAGTAAATGTCTGATCCAATTCTACCCTTGGTTTGCCTGCTGTATCTCTTTTCTTCAAAGCTTTATTAATTTCTGCATTTTGAGTGAAAACTTCATCCATGTTTTTTTAGCTGTTGATTTTTGCTCTCACTACTGGTCATAAATTTTCAGTTTAAGGTCTTCTTTAGTCCAGTCTTCTTTTTTGCATATTCTTTGAGTGCCTTTTCCTGATTCATTGGTAAGTCATCTACAACCTTTTCTTTCAAAAAACCAACTAAAACACTGTTTATTAGAACTATTTTCTTTTTTAATTTACTTCGTATTTTTGTTTTTGATTTACCATCAACGTCTACAATATGAGGTGAAGTTTTTCCAAAGTTTGGGAGTAATTTTTGAGTTGCTAGATTGCTTTTTACAAAAACTTAACCGTTCCTCTATTTTTCAATGCCAAAGCTTAATTTTCTTTGATGATGGAGGCTACTTTTGATGGTAAATTTTCCAAATTTTTATTTGATTCCATAGCTTTATAGTTTCTTGCTACACATTAGTGATGGGTCGTTCATGAACGATTCATTTACGATGAACGAATCACTTTCGAGATCCGTGAACGAATCGTTCACACCACCATCAATGCTATGAATACGAGTCATTCATGAATCATTCGCTCTCAAGATGACTCTCGCCACTCTCTCGCGCACTGTATTTCTCCTCTCGCAGCCGACCAGTCATTCACTTAGTTCCTTTTTCGCTCACTTTAGCTCTCACAGCACAGTCTGTGATGAAAGTCATTTAGGTTACCTAATAAAAACGATTTTCTTTCATCTTTTTACATGTGAGATTGAAATTGTCTTGTATGCATAGGCGAGTATTTAAAATGAAAAATCATTCTACGTAGTCACATAAACTCTAACGGCACAATATTCATTCACTTTTGAATAAAATATATAAATATACACACACACATATATTCGGTCACCACTATACCCATGTAATTTTTAATTTAATTTTTCTCCATATGTTTCCCCAATTATGCATCAACCTGTACATATGTATATACATATTAAAAAGGCCTAGGGACCATAGTGTTTAGGGCAGTGGTTCCCAACCTTTTTGTAAGCGCTGCACCCTTTCAAAGATATACAGAATTTTGCGGCACGCCGGCTTTCAAACTAGGATTTTACATTTTTACCTCGTTACCAGGATATTTTGCATTTTTTATTGTTGCAACCTAATTTTAATCTAATCCAGCTTGGATTGGGATTGTGTCTTTAAAAATATAAAGTTGATTCTTTCAGCTAGTTACATGCTTTATTCCGAGATCGTATCTTTATATTAAGTAATTTAAATTTACATAAGAGTAAAAGCATGCACGTCAAGAAATCGATTTTTACATGTTATCTTATGAAGAATAGAAATTATACCCTGGAGTCTAACCCTGGCATTTTTTTGGGAATTTTATTCATCATTCCCAATTAATATGTGAATTAAGTTTTCACACAAAGTTTGAGCTCTCTAACACTTACGGGATCTGAGTTATGAAGCGGACAGACAGATTCAGACCAATCATTGTGAACGAATCATGAATTGTGAGTGGGAATGAACGATCTTTCCCATCACTACTACACATCCTTCTTTTTTAAATGGATTTGCTTTTATATGACTTGAATAATGATTGAAATTGTTTGTTCTTGTCCTTTCTGTATAATAAAAAGAGTTAAAAGTTTAACATTTAAACTTTTCAAACAAATAAAATTCTATATTTACTTGATTTTCTTTTAAAAATTACCTCAATAGAAACATAATGTTTGCAGTTCACTTTTTCTTACTTATTTATGCTATAATGGAAAATAAATATTAAAAAATTATACCTATTCAAATATTTTTATAAAGTTTTTAAATGTAAAACAATACTCAATTATAGTTTAGCACATATATTTACCTTATTTCTTATTACAAATTTTCAAATACAAACAAGCCATATTGTGTGCCACAAAAATAAAGATGGCGCTGCTTTTTAAATGAAATCAATGCTCCACCGTGATGTGATTAAACATTCAAACAGCCCTTGGTCACTATCAATTGTTCTAGTTCACAAAAAGGAGTTCTTAGTGATTTTGTATCGAATATCAATATCTAAATGCCATCACCATACATCGACATTATTGAATTATTCTTGTTTATTTCACTTTCTTTCAAAACCTAATTGATGATTTGTTTGTTAACCAATGAGTTATGTTTCCTAATTATCTCCATAACTGATCACATCATTATTCTTTCAGAATGTTTGCTTTTATTATTCAAATAAATATTTTTCAGTTCCAATCAAATCCTGTCTTCAGTAAGACATTTACTTAACACTGAATAATATCCAAATGATAATATTTTGAAAATCATATGATGAATAAAATAATTGGATTCTGTCCATATTCAGCATTTTCAAATTGCCCTTTCAACAATTTTTAAAATGTGTTTCATTCAGAAGAACTCAAATTTTTCCTAAGAAAATACATTGATTTCTTTGTGACAACACATTCTTCTAGAAACCCCCATCACAAAATATCACATTTTTGAAGACCCTTCCTCCCCTCTAGAAGCATGTCATCATTTAAGGATGATACCTTCGCTAAAAATATCTCATATTGGCAAGGGAAGGACTACTATTTAATTGGCGAACATTTGGAAATAGTCTATAGAATAAGAGCTAGCTTTGATATATATTCATTAATAATGACAGTTTTAATAAGCAAATGCTTAAGTACTTTAACTTGATAAATTACAATTAGAGATAAAGACCAGAATCAATGTAATACGCAAAATAAGTCTTATCAAGTTACCTTTGATACTAAAAATTAAACTAATATCTGAAATTTTCATAAAGATCTCAAGAATATTATATATTTCTTTAAAAAATTACCTGAGCTTCCTGTTACTTTGTACTCGGAACTAGTCCCATCATCTTCAGCAGCTACTCTTAAAACAGCAGCATGAAAGGCTTTCATAACTTCACCAATTGTGGCAACAGATCTAAAATAATTTTAAATAGATATTTTTTCATACAACAAAATGACATTTCCGAGAGGTTTAGACTAATTGAACATATTTCAGTCCTGCAGATTTCTCAATACAATCAAGTTTGCCTAATTTTACAGAATAGGTTAATGGCTTATTAATATAAAATAACTGAATACATTTGAATATTATTAATTCACAATAAACTAAATACTCTACCAATGTAAGGTGAAAAGAAGGAAATGCAGGGTACTTTCAATAATTTTACAAATAAATTCCATATAAATGCTATCGGTGATTGATTTAACGATTTAGTGGATTAAAATTGTCTGAGGGTAAGCAGATAAAAAAACAAGTCTGACTCAAATATTCTTACTTGTCAGTGAAAAGATTTTTCTGCCAGTCTTCAACCATTTGTAAAGTAATCACTTTATTAGCTCCATGAATAGTATGAATTCCTTCTTCGGGCTCAAAGTCGCTTTCATCACTTGCAACCTAAAAAATAAGAATTGCTACTTGAAAAGGCCACTTGAATTGAAACTATATATATATTAATAGCACTCATTCTTCTTGGTTTTAATAGAAGTACCTCTAATTTGTCGGGCGGCACATGAGGACCTTGTAATTCGCTGTCTTCTTCTGAAACTTCTGATTCACTGTCTGACACATCAAATTGTAGTAGTTTTCTGTCATTCTCTTGGAGAAACTCATAAAATTCGGGATCCGACTTCTTCAGTTTTTGTAAGGACTTTCTGTGTTCCTTATCTTCCTTATATTTTGAAGATTTCTTAGTGAAGTCTTCTTTATTATCAGTTTCGTTCTCATTCTGATCATCTTCATCCACGTCCTCGTCTTCACTTCCATATGACTCCCAGTCATCTTTTAACTCTAAAATGTATGACTGGATTCATTACATGTTCACTGAACCGCGGTATATTTCACTCTCCAAGTTTTACATCTCCATGCGATAACCCTATAAAAACTTACCTTCGCCAGAGAGATCTTCGTCACTTTCCGATTCTTCCGAAACTTCACTGTCTTCATCATTCTTATCTGCCTTCTTTTTATTCCCTTGTGGACGCATTGGTCCCGATTTGCTTTTTTCAGTAAATGATTTGGTTTTCATTGTCAATCAAATAAAAAGATTGCACATAAGACGTAACGCACGTTTTTACATTTAACAGGAAAGCATCAAAAATCGCAAGTAGACAAAGACGGTACGTAAAGTCCCGTGTTAAAAAAGTGAGGTTTCTGTAGCTGCGTACGTTATCTACCTACACTATGGATATTATGTATACAGAAGAAAGTGGGATGATGTCAGGGGGAGGGAACTCCCATGTTAAAATCGTGGTCTTAGCTGGCTAGTACAAAACGTTGGTGCAGGCACTGGCTAGCTGGCGCTGCTGTTGCGTTGACGTATGACGTCATTTTTACAGCCAATCGAAGCGGAGAACAGGCAGCTAGCAGACGAATTTCAGCAGCCAATAGCAACTTCGTACAGACGGCGAGCGCAATTTTCAAAAATCATACACCAATTTAGTTTTATTCATTATTTTTGAATAAATGACGCTAATTTTTTTATTTAGCAAATCAAACCTTTTTACGAATAACGTAACCAGAGGAGTAATGGGTGAGAATAGAAAGAATAATAATTTAAATTTAAATAGTTTTATTGCAGAACAAATATTGTACATATTTACATATAACAGATATTAAATGGAATTGAACCACATAGATCAATTATTGTTCAATAAATATAGGAAACATGCACACATTGAAAAAATAATACAGTAGAATGTTTGTAACAGACAAAAGAATAATTAACATATGAAAGCTGCAGAAGCCAGCCACCAGACAAACATCATAACAATAATAAAGAAACAAGTCATGACAAAGTATGAACAGAAGTGACTTTTGCCAGTCTCAATGAATCAATAAGCATAGGAATCAAAGCAAATGTTGATTGAAATAGCGATGAAACATTCAAGTTAGTCACCAACCATTAAGTATATGAAGTATTTTACCACTAACGCACACCTGATAAAGTACATATGGACCAACATGAAATCAGCCAGTCAGCCTCAATTAAGGGAAAGGCAAGAGGGCAATTATTGTATAAGGTTCATGCAATGTCCATCAAGCATCTTCAATAACAGTGGCTTTATGTTTGCCAAGCTGAAGCCCTTGCAACCCATTCTCGGCACCTGGAATGATAACATTACAGAATTATTAACACTTCAACATATGCATCAAATACAACTTTGCTCCTAAAGAGCCTAAAGTGAAGATATGCATCACATGATAACAAGACAGTGAAGTATCTCGTTAAATGGTTACTATTATTAAAGTTGAAAATGCTGAGATACATATCTAACTACAGTAATAACTCGATATGCGAATAATCTGTACACTAAATAAGTGACCTTTTCACTACAGGTAGTCCACGATATACTCGCCGTATCTCGAAACGAGAGGTTTCAAGTTAAAAATTGCAATCCCATAACAATAATAATTGTTATTCATCCCAGGACATATACATACATGTATAGGATGTCAAATTGGCTGTACTTATTATGCAATAGATATAAGGCCACAGCCTTTCTTAGGAATAAACAAACATCCGAGAGAAGGTTCTCAGTCACTTAAAGGATCAAAAATAACAACTAAGCTGAGTTGGGCGGTAGAACAAGGTTCGTGTGTTCCAAATTGCAATCTGGATATAATTTCACATACGTAAACACAACCATAGTAAGATTAATCTCAAAAAGAAACGTAACTCATTCTTTATTTTTCTCGGTACGTAATATTATTACACAATATGTAGTACTGTAGGTAATAAAATACAGAAGTACATTAATTAATCGATATATTGTTTCAATACTCGAAAGCAACTCACGGAGCGCTTCTACTTCGTATATCGAGGTATTACTGCATACAATTCTGTCGACTTACAAAAATATTTTTACAAATATAGCTAATAGTACTTACGTAGATTCCGTGCGAGGAAACGAATGTAATTTCAACTTTAGATCTCCGGTCGTTCCCCTCGTATGATTGCAGTTTAGTGCGTAGCACTTACGTAAACGCACCATCTTCTCTGGTTGATTCATTTTTGCAAGCTAGTGGAAACGTTGCAACGTACAGAAAATAACTTAATTAACACACACAGAGTGTCACATGTATCACCAGCATATATGAAGTTGTTAACCATTCATTCATATACTCCTCTATAGTCAAAACATCCTTACCTGTACTAAAAAATAACACTTTCCCAAGATTTCCCGTAATGGCGGATAAACTTACAGTTACGCAGTTACCTAGTTCAACAGTCACAACTACTCAACATGATCACATGATCGGCTTGGCCGCTTGGCGCTCACTCATTGGTTGTCTTACCATTCAAATTAGAGCGACGACAGCGCTCAACCTTTCGCTTTCACGGTGCCTGCACCAACGTGATCTATCTGACGAGAACCAAATCGCCCCATAAGAGTTCCCTCCCCCTGATGATGTACAATGAATGTCGGCAGGGGGTGGGAACTCCCGTGTTAAAAACGTGGTCTTAGCCGACTCCAGGGGGAGGGAACTCTTATGGGGCGATTTGGTTCTCGTCAGATACATCAAGTTCCTGTTGGCGTTCTTGAGGGCTGTCGCGCTGTCGTCGCTCTACTTTGAATGGCAAGGCAGCCAATGAGTGAGCGCCAAGCTGAATTTGAAGTGATCATATGATCATGTTGAGAAGTTTTAACGGTTGAACTTGGTAACTGCTTAATTATAAGTTTATCCGCCATTACGGAAAATCTTGGGAAAGAGTTATTTTTTAGTACAGGTAGGGATGTTTTGACTATAGAGGAGTATATGAATGAATGGTTAACAACTTCATATATGCTGGTGATACATGTGACTCTTTGTGTGTGTGTGTTAAGGTATTTTCTGTACGTTGCAACGTTTCCACTAGCTTGCTAAAATGAATCAAGCAGAGAAGATAGTGCATGCACTTAAGTGCTACGCACTAAACTGCAAACACACGAGGGGAACGAGTGGAGATCTAAAGTTGAAATTACATTCGTTTCCTTGCACGGATTCTACGTAAGTACCATTAGCTATATTTGTAAAAATATTTTTGAAAGTCGACAAAATTATATGCAGTAATACCTCGATATACGAAGTAGAAGCGCTCCGTGAGTTGCTTTCGTGCATTGAAACAATATATCGATTAATTAATGTACTTCTATATTTTATGACATGCAGTACTACATATTGTGTAATAATTTTACGTACCGAGAAAAATAAAGAATGATTTACGTTTCTTTTTGAGATTAATCTTACTATGGTCGTGTTTACGTATGTGAAATTATATCCAGATTGCAATTTGGAACACACGAACCTTGTTCTACCGCCCAACTCAGCTTAGTTGTTATTTTTGATCCTATAAGTGGCTGAGAACGTTCTCTCGGATGTGTTTGTTTATTCCTAAAAAAGGCTGTGGCCTTATATATATTGCATAATAAGTATAGTCAATTTGACATCCTATACATATATGTATATGTCCTCGGATGAATAAAAATTATTATTGTTATGGGATTGCAATTTTAACTTGAAACCTCTCGTTTCGAGATACGGCGAGTATATCGTGGATTACCTGTAGTAAAAAGGTCAACACTTTGTTGAGCCGATATTTAGTGGACAGATTATTCGCATATCGAGTTATTACTGTAGTTAGATATGTATCTCAGCATTTTCAACTTTAATAATAGTAACCATTTAACGAGATACTTCACTATGGCTTGTTTTCATGTGATGCCGTATGTTGAAGTGTTAATAATTCTGTAATGTTATCATTCCAGGTGCCGAGAATGGGTTGCAAGGGCAGGGAACCCCGCTTTATTTCATAGGCCCATTATGTCACTGAACAAAGGGGTATATTTGTGCAAACATCATTTCACCCCCTGTCAATACAAGTCCTATGAAGAACGCAAATTGTTACGTGGTGCACTTCCTACAATATTTTCTACTGTTTCCTCAGCTGCTTCTACTAGTACTCCTCTAGTAATATCAACTGTATCAGCTGAGTCTTTGGCTACTCCACTTCCTCCTCCTCCTTTACCAAGTGAAATTCCAAGCCCCGAAGTCACATTTAGGATTCATGATGTAAGTCTTGATTCTTCTTCTAATCTATCTCTCCCTGGCACTTCATCAGCATTACCAGCAACCTCTCCTTTTAAAACATCTGTTACTGGGGATACCGAATGTTCTTTAAAAAGGAAAGCTGCCAGCGCTCATCTTTTAAAAAGCATAAATGTTAGGAAAATTTCGGATTTGACACCAAAGAAAAAACAACTGTTTGTTAGCTACAAGAAAAAGTGTTTGGAAATTTCATACTTAAAGCATAAGTATAGCACCAGAGTTAATCCTGAAAAGTTATCATTCTGTGAAGATTTCGGAATTTTGAACAAATCTTTGGAAAGTAGGTTAGATAAAGGTTCAGTATTGCTTCTTAATTCGCAATTGCGAAATTGTAAGGTGAAGCCAAGGGGAAGGAGATGGACTCTGAAAGAAAAACTTTTCTTTCTTTCTCTGTACAAGAGAAGTCCCCACACATACCTTTATCTTAAATCTAAATTCACTCTTCCTTCTAAAAAAAACTTTGGTTTCTCTTCTCTGTCATCTTCCTCTCAAAGCTGGAATTAATCCATGTATAATTAACCACCTTTCCTCATGTGTGAGGCAGATGTCGGATTGTAATAAGCACTGCGTGCTATTATTTGATGAAATGTCAATAAGGCCCAGTGTGGTTTACAATTCGATGTCTGACCGCCTTGAAGGATTTCAGGATCATGGAAGCAAAGGTAGATCCGATGCTATAGCTGGGGAAGCCCTTGTTTTCATGGTTCGTGGCTTGAGACGAAAGTGGAAGCAGCCAGTAGCTTTCTACTTTAGTCATGGAAGTACACCTGGATTAATTTTAGCAGAAATTATTAAAGAGGTCCTTGGTGCTCTTCAGGAAACTGGCCTGAAGATTGTTGCTACTCTGTGTGACATGGGAAGCAACAACACCATGACTCTTAAAAATCTGGGCTGTACAGTAACGGATCCTTTTTTTGATTTTAATGGGCAAAAGATTTTCACCCTTCATGACCCTCCTCACCTGCTTAAGTGCACCAGAAATATGTTCTTAAAGCATTCACTCAAGGGGCAGGTATTGGTGGGAGATGAAATGGTGACAGGTATTGGCAGGTGGTCACACATACGTCACGTGGTGGAGAAGCAGCGTGAATTCCCCAACGCTTCTATGTTTAAAATATTGTCCTTCCCACCTGGACCCTCAATGGAGAGAGAAAATGTCTATGAAACTGGCTGTTGAGGTGTTCAGGAGTAGTGTTGGGGATGTGCTAAATGCATGGGGGGGGGATAGGTAAGTTGCATTAACAACAGCTTTTGAGAAATAGCATTTATTGAGGGTATAGTACTGTGCTGTATATTAACTCCTTTTCATTTTCTTTCTGACAGGATTCATGAGTTGTGATGTGTTTGTGACCTCATCTTTCCTTGTTTTTGTGAGTCAGCTGTTTAATAGCTTTAATGGTGGTGATGGTAAGGGTATTGGTACATATTCATTATGCTCCCCTTTAACTGGCCGTAGCTCACATGTAGAATTTTGGAATGAAGCAGTTGGAAAAATTAACGATTGGAGATTCCAAAAGGATGTGATAGACCCTCAAGGGAATCCAATTTTGGACACTTTAGGTAACCCCAAAATTAAGGGTATTGTAAGGCCCAAATGTCAAAACGGTTGGGTCATGACCATTACGGCTATTAAACTGCTGTGGAAAGAGCTGAAGAAAGCCGGTTTTGACAGCCTAGAACCTCGGCGGTTAAACCAGGATCCACTGGAGAATTTCTTCGGGAACATAAGGTTACATGGAGGGGCTAACCATAACCCCAATATGGAACAGTTTGTTTTTGCTTTTAAGACATCTATCATCAATGGCATTTCATCACAATTGCTGCGAGGTTCCAATTGTGAGTCTGATGATGATGTCTTTATGGCAGATCTCGAAGATTTTCTGCAGTTGAGCCCCAGCTTTCTTGAAGGTTCGATTAAGAGAGGGAGTGCTTCTACTGATGATCTAGTATGTGAAACATCTTTCTTACATGAGGATGCTGAACAGATATGGACAGCTGAGTCGTGCGCGAAAGACATTTCAGATGCTAGTGTTAGTTGTCGCATTCTAAAAGCCTTACTTCAAGATAGTAATTGTTCCACATGTCTATCTCAGTTGACAACCAATCCATCCCTAGTGTGTGAGCAATTACTTGCAACGGGTGAACCACTGCATGTTGAGGACGCTTTATTTTCCGTCTGAGAGGTTTGTAGAGCCTGTGGGGTGTGCTTTGGTTTTCTTGAATGATGTAATTCCTAATCATCATCTTGATGATCGGATTGGGGAGGTGGGGAAAAATGCTATCTTGAAGTCTGAATTTTTATGGCTCCATTGCAGTGCTCACAAAATCAAGGAGAGAACTGCCGAGGAAGTGTGCAAATATGCCCTCTTTAGGTATAGCATTAGTATAAGTAAAAAATTAGCCAGGTAGTCTGATTTAGTTCTTAGGATTAGAATGTATTAGTGATATTTATGTATGTATTCTTTGTAGATATTGGTGTTCTTTCTTTTTGTGGGCCTCTATTCTTATGTTTGCTTAATTGTTTCATATTTCATTTATTTTTTAAGTTGAGTATTCCGTTTATTCTATTAGCAAATAGTAAAATTGTAAAAGAATTTGATTTTATAATACTCTGTGTTTTTGACAACATGGGGCAGAAAGGGTTAACTGTGGGCTTTGAATGTTTCTTCCCATCTAATCTCATATTCACAATTATCTCCATAAATTACATGGTAATGTGCTAAATAAAAGAACCTTTGTGTGGAAGGAAAAGGTTCAGATGATTGAAGATATTCATGAGACTTACAAATGGTATTGTGGTGGAATACTTTTTTTGTGGTGTAACTGTCAATTAAGTGAAATTCCAAGTAAGATGTATTTTGTAATTATAAATTTATATTTACTTGATAACCATTTAATTTTGATAATTATGTTAGCTGCATCATTATGCTGTATTTAGTGTTGGATTGTGTGTGTGTGTGCATGTTTCCTATATTTATTGAACAATAATTGATCTATGTGGTTCAATTACATTTCATATCTGTTATATGTAAATATGTACAATATTTCTTCTGCAATAATACTATTTAAATTGTTCTTCTTTCTATTCTCACCCATTACTCCTCTGGTTACGTTATTCGTAAAAAGGTTTGATTTGCTAAATAAATAAATTAGCGTCATTTATTGAAAAATAATGAATCAAATTAAATTGGTGTAAGATTTTTGAAAAGTGCGCTCGCTGTCTGTACGAAGCTGCAATTGGCTGCTGAAATTCGTCTGCTAGCTGCCTGTTCTCTGCTTCGATTGGCTGCAAAAATTACGTCATACGTCACAACGCAACAGCAGCGCCAGCTTCGGTGCCTGCCTGGTGCCAACAGGAACTTTTTGTACTAGCCAGCGAAGACCACGATTTTAACATGGGAGTTCCCTCCCCCTGCTGACTCGGACCATGTAGTTCCTTAAGGCACCAAAATTGGCGCTGCTATTGCGTCAAGACGTATGATGTCATTTTAGCAGCCAATCGAAACTCAGTACAGGCAGCCAGGGGGATTATCTCTTCTTCATCTAAAGGCTAAGCCTTGTTCATGGGGATGAAACTGGAATGGGAAAATTTTTCCCAAGTTGTTGGCAAAAAGTCCCGATTAGCAACATGGAGCGCTAGTGTCGTTACCGATTTTAAAGAACCGGATGTCAAATATCCAGCCAAAGACGACTACTAACGGATTCTACACTTCCGGTGTTGATATTTGGAATCGTTTTGGTGTTTTTGCCACGGTTTTTCTGTTTTGATAAAAAAATGTTTAACGGAGATTATCTCAAACAAAAGGTGTGCTGTTCTCACCTGCGGTTTGAAGACGATAGACGGGGTTCAGCTGTATGCCTATCCAGAGAATAGGAACAGGTAAGTTTAATTGTATTTATTTGTAAGGTACATGCGGTGACATATTCGGGCATATTCTCAACGACCTGGCTTATCGAGCTCTGCCCCGGGACCCCACCGAAGCTATCATGAGGAGGACTTCTGCCTTAATCAAGAAGGCTAACTTTCTGCCGGATATCCACAGGAGTCTTTTACCACAGGCTGCCATCCCACCTAGGCTCTATGGTCTTCCAAAAATACACAAGGAAGGGATCCCTCTCAGGCCTATCGTGAGTGCCATAGGCTCACCCACATACAACATCGCCAGATACTTAACCAACATTTTGGCACCATTCGTGGGAACCTGCGAGCATCACATCAAGAATTCACGGAACTTCGTGGACATCATTTCTCGTCTACATCTGCAACCTAACGACATTATGGTCAGCTTTGATGTCGTGTCTCTATTCACGAGGGTTCCAGTTAAGGACACTTTGCTCCTCCTCCAACCTCTGTTCGATAAACCAACCGTCGAACTTTTTCACCACACGTTGACGTCTACTTTCTTCCTCTATAAGGGAAAGTTTTACGAACAAAATGACGGTGTTGCCATGGGGTCCCCCCTCTCCCCGGCGGTAGCGAACTTCTATATGCAAGACTTTGAAGAGAGCCCTCAATTCGGCCCCTTTACGACCAAAGTGCTTCTTCCGTTATGTGGATGACACCTTTGTAGTTTGGCCACATGGACGGGACACCCTCTCTCAGTTCCTCGAGCACCTCAACAGTCTCCACCCCAACATCAAGTTTACGATGGAGATGGAGAAAGATGGGTGTCTACCATTTCTTGACAT
This sequence comes from Tanypteryx hageni, assembly GCA_028673005.1. NCBI lineage: Eukaryota > Metazoa > Arthropoda > Insecta > Odonata > Petaluridae > Tanypteryx > Tanypteryx hageni. The sequence continues at coordinate 2,087,393 of CM054118.1, read as the reverse complement.
CCTCGTGCATCGCAAGAGCAATGGCACCCTTGGACACAGTGTGTACAGGAAACCAACACACACTGACTTGTACCTTAATGCCAGCAGTCACCACCACCCCTCACAACGCAGGGCAGTTCTCTCCACTTTGGCCTTCCGAGCCCATTCCATCTCCGACAAGGAGAATCTGCCCAAAGAGATAAACCATCTGAGGACAACGCTACGGCAGAATGGTTACCACGAACGGGACATCTCGATGGCCCTGAAAAGGGCCGACGCCTGAATGAAAAAAGGAAAATCCGTGAAGGAAGAGGAAAAACCTGTCGCCACTGCCTGTCTACCCTACGTCTCTACCATATCCGGCAAGATCTCAAGGATACTGGGAAAGCATGGTATCAAGACAGTGCACAAACCACCAGGGAAACTTAGAGACCAACTAGCCCGAGCTAAGGACGATCTCGGATTAAAGGCTCCGGGGGTCTACAGTATACCATGCGAGTGCGGCGCCTCATACATCGGGGAAACTGGCCGCACCATCGAAATTCGGTTAAAAGAGCACATGAGGTGCATAAGGTTGGGACAGCCTCAGCCACGACCACAAGATCTTTTGGGAAAAAACCATAAGATTACAACATACCAAAGGTTTCTGGGACCGGTTGGTCAAAGAATCCATTGAGATCTGTCTTGGGGACTATAAAATCAACAGGGACTCGGGCTACTCGCTCAGCAGAACCTGGGAACCGATCCTCCAAAAAATCGGGGAAGGAAGACGCAATGCGATTGGTGGGCGGAAAGACGGAACCTGATTGGTGAGAGAAAGACGGAACCTGATTGGTGGGCAGGCGTATCAGACCGCTACGGCCTAAGAATTAGTATATATAGTGGACAAAACACGTTTTTAGACATCCTGATGAAGATGGCAGAGTCAGCCGTCGAAACGTTGATCCTAGATCAAACTTTGACCTGGTTGTGTACCCAAGAAAAGTTTCTACATACATGCGGTGAATATTGCCAAAAAGTTTATATAACCAAGCGGCAGTAATTAGCTGGTTTATCAAAGTAAATGACTTTATTACACATTATCAAAGAAAATAAGTTTATTTATATTGTGTCATATCGCCTTTAACCATTCCTCTGCCATTCTCGTGCTGGTGTGTTACATTGAAAGGCCATTGTAAATGTAAGTTAGTATCGCATTTTCATCAAGCTGTGTTCAACATTCAAGGTAACAAAGAACTTTTTATTGCAACTACAATGTAATTATAAGATATTAATTATTTTTACAGATATTTATTTTCATATTACGCGTTTATATCAGCTAATACACTAAATGTTTGAAATAGATAAGGAGTTTTTCAAAGCATTTTGGTGATGGTCAGGTGCGTGTTGAACTACAGAAGATTGTATGCTATAGTGAAAGGCTGTTGTAAACACAAGTAAGCTTCATGTTCTCCTCTGGTTATGCTAAACATACAAGGTAACAAAACCTTTATTACAGTTGTGAGGTAATTTTAAAATATCCATTAATTTCTTTACAAATATTTATTTTATATTATTTGACAGATATCCAATTTTAACATATTTCACCCAATAAACAACTATTTCTGACAAAATAATTGTGGGATAACCGAGTTACCCATTTTGTAGAGAAATTGTACCTCTTTCTAATGTTATATGAATATTATGTTGTTAATGTTCGTGTGTCTTCCATGCAAGTAGTGGCAAGTTGTGAGAGCAATATAGCCTTGGGTAATCTTTATGAAACAAATCGGATTTTACCATTGGTATATTTTTTAAAATATGGTCAGATAATCACTAGCTGGTGGCTGTATTAGTTATTTTCAAGATGATATAAATTGATTTTCCTTAAGATGGCAATATTCCCCCCGATACCTTACATTGACTTAAGTGATAATTGTTCAATAATTATGTAACCTAGGGCAAATGATAAAAGCAAACTATATTTTTTTCCAAACAGGTACCTCCAATGGGGTGGCTTTTGTTGGGAGGAAGGGGGAGAAATGCCCGCTGTGGATCAAACAAAAATCCCACAGTAACACAATTTGCAGCTGCATTGAAGACATGCCTAATTCAGGGTTTAATTAGCAGGGATTTGAAAGGCTCAAATTGTGAAGGTGAGGACAGTGAATCTTTGCTTAACAACATGCGAGAGTTCATATGTTCACAATCTGACATTTCTGTAAATAGTAATACTTTAAGTTTAGATGAAGATTTAGATGTAGAGGATGTTAAAAAAAACTGTTTTTCATTGGCCTATGTCACAGGTTACATAGCCAGTAAAATCCTCCGCCGTGGCAATTGCAGCAACTGTCGAGCTGTGCTCACCACTGATTCACGAGATGATTACCACCTTGCAGGTATTGTTTTCAAGGCGTATAGCGACAGGCCTGGCCTACTATATCCAAGTGAAAACTTCATACAGTTCGTTGGGTCTGCCGCTAATACTGCAGAGAGACTACTCTGTGAGGTGGCTCATTTAGGGTCATAGAAACAAAGAGTTGTTGCAACCATAAAGAGGGATAACAGCCATGATTGGCTCAAGGATGGTTGTTCAGAACACCACATGTGTTTCTGACGCCATCTTAAATTTAGTATGTAAGATTAGTTTTAAGTGGTGGGCGAAGAAAATTAATAGGGGCACATCTCAAAGATATGATAAGGTGGCGTGGAAGCAGAAACTGAAGATACTGTCCCACAAATAGGAGTGCCATATATCCACAGAGCATCCCACCTTTGTATATTTATGTAAATATTTGTCTTTCTCCATATACGAAGTTTATTACTGTAATCACTTTATGCTCCTTTTTATTTTCTTAATTGTTGGAGCTTCAGGGCTATATCCAATAACAGAAGGCAACAGTTTGTGTTTATTTCTGTTTTTGTAAAGTCTTTAAAATTTTCTCGCAGTTCCTTAAAATATTTATTATCATTTAACCTATTTGGAATTATTAGAAGTATTACAGGTATGGAGAAAGTCATGTGGTGGCCACAACAGATTTTTTTTACAATGATTTGCCTCTTCATACATATATTTATGACATGTCTTGTCACTATCATCTACTGATGATGAGAGCTTCATTCTTGAAATGTACATTTAGAATTAGAATACTAGCCTCATTTTAAAAATTTTTTAAAGATGTGTGGTTGAGTTTGAGTGTATGCGTTTTTGAATTTAGTCTGTTTGGTCCCTGCTGTTGTCGTGAGATGCATAAACCATCAGACATTTGTTTGAGATATCAAGTCCCTGGCATGAGACAATTTTTCCATAAACTTGATATATGTTGCCTTTGAGTATGAGAACATGTGTTTGAATTTAGTCTGTTTTGGTCACTGTCATTGTCATGAGATGCATAAACCAGATGTTTTTGAGATATCAAGTCCCTGGTGTGAAAAATCTTTTCTCTCAACTTGATATATTTTAATTGTTTACCTCAAAAAAAAATTTGAGGTTCATACGGTTTAAGAGTTTGTTGTAAATTCTCAATTTTTCACTGTAGTCTCCTTTCATATAACAGCATGACTTGTTTGTCCATACATGAATGTTTCATTTCCTTTTCTAAGTGTACCTAATACATGTTGTTTCTATTAATACCTGTTTGTATGACCTTAACTGTTATTCATGTGCAATTTGTTAGTGTATTTCATCAGGAACAGATTGAAACAGGTGCCAGCAATGTAGTAGCATCGGGACTCTGATTTATAGAGGTCCCCAAATTTCAGATTATTTAAAGTTTATTCTTGAATTTTGTCAAAATGTTTTGATCTAGTCTGATATTTTATGATATACTTCTAAATCACTGTATATAACTATGTAAATGGTATATATTTTATACCAAATATCTTGACATCACATTTGGACATTTCTATAATTTTTTATGTAAAGGTTGTTTAAAATTAGTGTATTTCTTAATCTTTTTTATACTGCATTTGTTATAATTGCTGTCACATGTATATTATATTCTGTTATATGCTTTGTCTATCACAACCCTCATTGTACTCAGTGTGTACAACATATGCTAATAAATTCAGTTTAATAATTCAATTCTGTATTCTTTTTATACCTTCTGTTGGCTATTTTGTTGTTAAAATTATTTAATCTAATTTTTATTCTAAATTATTTATTGTGTATGTATAATACTCAACTAGTCCAACAATAGTCATTGCAATGGCAACATTCTCGTAATGAGTGATAAAAACGCCAGTATTTACGCGAACTTCGAAGAAATATGATCGATAAGCAAAATTCGAAGATAAAAATTGGATCGTCATTCTAGAAAGTCGGAAGTACCGCGAGGGGGGTGGGGAAGATTTTTCACGTGAGGTCTCGACGTAGTTCCACTTTTCGCCATTGGCAGAGTGGAGCGCTCTGAAAGGAAAACTTCGGCTTAGATTTTTAGCATTGAGTTACCGGTCTTTCCGTTAGGGGACTAGTCTTTGGCCTTATCGCTGCAACCATGAACTCCTGTCCTCTGCCATTCTCTTCAACATCTCGTATTTCTCAATTCCCATCACTGACTTTACGTCATCTGGGTATTTCTTTCTTGGTCTGCCTCTTCCTTTCTTCCCTAACAGTTTCCCCTCCAAGATGTTCACAATTAATTCATTATGTCTAATCACATGGCCTAAAAATTTTGCCTTCCTTTCTTCCATTCCTTTGATCAGTTTCCTTTCTTCTTTTACTTCCTCCAAAACTTCAAGGTTTGTCTTTCTCTCTGTTCAACTTGTCTTTATCAATCTTCTCCATATGCACATTTCTGTCGCTTCCAGACGGGACCTCTCCCTCTTTCCCAACGTCCAACTTTCACTACCATCAAGTAAGGTACTCCAGACAAGCTTTTGCAAAGGATTTCCTTACTTCCAATTTCATATGACTGCTTGTCAGTGGATTCCTCTTACATTGAAAAGCTTGCTTTGCAAGTGCTATTCTTCTCTTCACTTCCTGCACGCATCTATTATCTTCAGTAATTGTACTACCTAGGTAGCAAAACTGCTTCACCTACTCAATTTCCTGATTGTCTATTTTGATCTTTGATATTGTCCCTGCATTACTTTTGCCTATAACCATCAATTTGGTTTTCTTGATATTTATCTTTAATTCCCACTGTTTTAACGTGTCCGATAATACTTCCAGCATTTTATTCATTTCTCTTTTTGAATCGCTGAATATTACAATGTCATCTGCAAATCTAATGCAGTGTATTCTAAGTCCATTTATTTTTATTTATTTATTAATTATTATTATATATATTATATTTATTATTATTATTTATTTATTTTTATTTATTTATTTTTATTATCTCTTACGAGAGAAATTGGTTCCCGACAGATGCAAAAAGTACAGTCGGCATCCGAAATAGCGCTGTTGTCGCTATCTTCGACAGACAGTGAGCGCCAAAGACAGGAAATTTAATGCTATAAATCGATTCCCAGGTTTTCCATGGAAGGCGACAATCGATGGGAAAATTTGGCACTACGTGTTAACGAATGCTAGCGTGACGTCATCACAGGATGTCCCTCGCCCCCTTCCCCTCCCGTTTTAATGCGATAATCGTAGCACATAAATTGCACGGACAGATGAATTGGACTTAAATGAAAGAATTGCATATAAGAAATCAAATTTATTACCGTATATCACACATTGTGAGAGTACAAAGTCATCAAATTACATAACAGTGAGGTATTTTTACATAAATATTATACAATAATGATATAATAATGAATTATTGTAACAGAATTTTATAACGTTATTACCTTTTATGCATGAAACTTATTTAAAGGAAATTCACGTGGACGACGAAAAACGTCAAACTTTCAAGTCAAGAATGAATTTGTGGATCCGGCAAAAATCTATTTGTAAAGTGATTTCTTCGGCCCTGGAACACACTTTCTGTTGCGCCTGTAAAAAGAACGAAAATGAATTTCTAAGAATGTCAATCATTAAACCTGCTAAATCTAATGAAATTGATGCAGAAGGCAATGGGCATGCTTCAAATGTTGCCATAAATGAAAAATAAGGCAAATGCACTTACAGCCCACTGCGGTCCATAAACAATGTTTTTATGAAGATCACATTACCATTTGTAAAATTAAACACATCACATTGCACTAGAAAATGTCCACTTTATTTATAATTTATTCTAAGCACAGTTGTATTTGCTGACGTTTACGTGTTCACAGCAGTTACAGTTAGCCCATTTAAGATCTATATGTATTCATCATATAACAAGGAAAATGTTTGATATAGAAATTTCAATTTCTCGATCGAAAAATATATATATATATTTCTAAATATGTTTTGAAACAAAGAAGAATTATCTTAAAATCTAGGATTATAAACAAATGCATAATGAGAAACAAGAAATAATCAAGTTAACAATGTCTGTTAATTCAAAATATTTCAAATTAAAACAATGAGACATCGCTATGGTACACTTATTTCATTCTATTACAAGCACAAGTCTATGTTGCAGTTAAACTTCCAAACTCACTATAATCTACTAATAACCGCGAGAAGTTTTAAACAGAATTTTCAGTTACTCAATCTAAAATCACGGCTTATTTTGTGAACTAACACGTACCAAATTCACGGCCAGGGCAATGGATGACACAGCTAGTTGAAGTAAGCGACACACTAAAATCATGACTTCATGAGCTGTACAAGGTCATTATAAAGGTTTATTCTGACAAAATAAGTGATCCTAGTGTGGGAAATGTTGCAATTACTTTGGACTGAAATGATGTCATGCCGTAGTTTCCTGGGTATAACAGCACATCATTTGAACGGCACAGACATTGTTTCTAAATGCATTGCAACCAAGGAGCTCACGGAGAGGCATGCATCAGTCAACATTTGTGAGTAACTTGAAGCTGTTTGCACTAAGTATTCTATCACCAAAAGTAAGGTAATATGTGCAGTCACTGATAACGCGTCTAATATTGTTGGTGCAGTTAACATGTTTCTCGGCAAAGGAAAACACCTTCCCTGTTTTGCACACACGCTTCATTTGGTGGTAGAAAAGGAAACACCCGTGGAAAATGTACAAAATATCACTAGCCAGGTAAGACAGGTTGTGAAGTTTTTTCGAAGGAGTGTTATAAATAGTGACTTGCATCGTGCTAAACAGATAGAGGTTAATTAAACCCCTCTTAAATTGATTTTAGATGTAAGCACAAGATGGAATTCTATGTATTATATGTTGCCTTGTCAAAATGTGTGCATCAGATTCTCCTTGAAAACCCGAAGACTCCATTAGCATTAACTTCCGTTGAGTTTGAAACTGTGAAACATATGTTGAAGTTCCTTCAACCATTGTATTACATTACAAAGGAGATTGCGGGAAAATTTGTAACGCTGAGCAAAGTGATTCCACTTATCCATTTCTTAAAAGCACAGTTGCAATCTATTGGAATGACAGCGGAAAATGACATTGTTAGACAGGTAAAAGAAACTGCTGAGCGAAATTAATCACAGGTTCGCTCATATTGCGGAGTCTCATCTGTTAGCTATATCCAATTTATTAGATCCGCGATTTAAAAACATACATTTTATTGATATCAAGGCTTGTGCAAAGGCTCAATCTAATATCCGTTCCTTGATTAGAAGTGAGGCATCAAGCAGTGACACAGACAGTGATTTTACTCTGAATACAGAATCCGAGTAAGACTTTTGGAGCCACCACAAAGTATTGGTCCATGGCAAGCAAAAAAAGAAAACAAATACCTTTGAGGAAAGAAATGAGCTGTCTGTGTATTTATCAAATCCAGTTTCTCCTCTGATCCTTTAAAGACCAGGGAAGATATGAAGTGTGTTTTCCCCAATCTATACAAGCTCGCACGAGCGTACGTGACAATTCCTGCCACATCGGTGCCTGCAGAGCGCCTCCTTTTCTAAGGCGGGGGCGACCGTAACGCAAGCCAGGAATCGGTTAACGAGAAGCCGCCAGGAAAAGCTCATTTTTTGGGAGATTGCACAGAGGAGGAGTGGGAGGTGTAGATTTTATTGTACTTTGAAGAATGTGCCTTAATTTTTTCAATAGATATAATATTTTTAATTGGTTTGATTTGATTCCTACTCATAGACGAATGTGCCTTTCCTTATGTTCAATAAATGTAATTTTTTTGCTAATTTTGATTCGACAACTACTCATGGACGTATGTGCCTTTTTTATATTCAATTAATGTAATAGGTTTATTTGTTCCGATTCGATACTTACTCATATCGGTACTTCCGACCCGGTACTTTTGTGGTATCGATACTTTTCATTCGATACATCATATGAGTAAGGTATCGATTCTGTCGTTTCGATTTCGTATCCCTAATTACTGGCAATACTGAAATTTGTGTGCGCGCTCGCTCATTGGCTGCCGATGAATATGTCATAGAGCGACAACAGCGCCAATAGTATCGCAGACATGGAACTAAACGTGACGTCACACATATGCCTAGAACCGACACCCTCTATATTAACACCCTCTATATAATATAGAGGGTGTTGCTTAAGGTTACCATCCGTCCTATTTTACCTGGATTTCTTGTTTAAAATTTCTGTCCGGGCGGATTTTTATAAAAATGTTGAAATATCCAGATTTTTACTTCCGGCGAAATTTTGTTTTAAGTAATCACGACGAAGAATGCTGATTCACGTTATCTGATATCTCTTTCGGATATAGAGAGACGATTGGTCAATTCAAATTTTTCGCAGGTGCCAATTAGGCAGGGTTGCGACTCAATCTTAGAAAGCGAGGACCGTCTAAACGTAACCCCTCCGCCGCCTCAGTGCGTTTTGGAAACCCTTCCCTTCCCATTGGTCGAAGACGTTGCCAGGCAACGGAATCTACGTAAGTACTATTAGCTATATTTGTGAAAATATTTTTGAAAGTCGACAAAATTATATGCAGTAATAGCTCGATATACGAAGTAGAAGCGCTCCGTGAGTTGCTTTCGTGTATTGAAACAATATATCGATTAATTAATGTACTTCTGTATTTTATGACGTACAGTACTACATATTGTGTAATAATATTACGTACCGAGAAAAATAAAGAATGAGTTACGTTTCTTTTTGAGATTAATCTTACTATGGTTGTGTTTACGTATGTGAAATTATATCCAGATTGCAATTTGGAACACACGAACCTTGTTCTACCGCCCAACTCAGCATAGTTGTTATTTTTGATCCTTTAATAAGTGACTGAGAACCTTCTCTCGGATGTGTTTGTTTATTCCTAAGAAAGGCTGTGGCCTTATATCTATTGCATAATAAGTACAGCCAATTTGACATCCTATACATATATGTCCTGGGATGAATAACAATTATTATTGTTATGGGATTGCAATTTTTAACTTGAAACCTCTCGTTTCGAGATACGGCGAGTATATCGTGGACTACCTGTAGTAAAAAGGTCAACACTTTGTTGAGCCGATATTTAGTGGACAGATTATTCGCATATCGAGTTATTACTGTAGTTAGATATGTATCTCAGCATTTTCAACTTTAATAATAGTAACCATTTAACGAGATACTTCACTATGGCTTGTTTTCATGTGATGCATATCTTCACTTTAGGCTCTTTAGGAGCAAAGTTGTATTTGATGCATATGTTGAAGTGTTAATAATTCTGTAATGTTATCATTCCAGGTGCCGAGAATGGGTTCCTATGCTTATTGATTCATTGAGACTGGCAAAAGTCACTTCTGTTCATACTTTGTCATGACTTTTCTTTATTATTGTTATGATGTTTGTCTGGTGGCTGGCTTCTGCAGCTTTCATATGTTAATTATTCTTTCGTCTGTTACAAACATTCTACTGTATTATTTTTTCAATGTGTGCATGTTTCCTATATTTATTGAACAATAATTGATCTATGTGGTTCAATTCCATTTAATATCTGTTATATGTAAATATGTACAATATTTGTTCTGCAATAAAACTATTTAAATTTAAATTATTATTCTTTCTATTCTCACCCATTGCTCCTCTGGTTACGTTATTCGTAAAAAGGTTTGATTTGCTAAATAAAAAAATTAGCGTCATTTATTGAAAAATAATGAATAAAACTAAATTGGTGTATGATTTTTGAAAATTGCGCTCGCCGTCTGTACGAAGCTGCCATTGGCTGCTGAAATTCGTCTGCTAGCTGCCTGTTCTCCGCTTCGATTGGCTGTAAAAATGACGTCAACGCAACAGCAGCGCCAGCTAGCCAGTGCCTGCACCAACTTTTTGTACTAGCCAGCTAAGACCACGATTTTAACATGGGAGTTCCCTCCCCTGCAGGCAACTAGCTACGTGAGCTCCTCTTCCTGCTCCCTCTCTTTTCCTCCCCCTGCTCTCTCCCCGACCCGATTGCCTCTTTCGTAGGGCAGCGGATTTTCCGTAAACCAAAACGTTTAATTATTCCATAAATTTAATGGAATGATACTCCAATTTTTTCAGTTCAGAAAACAATTTACCCATCAAATGTATGTGTGGGAAATGGTATACACTTCTAAAGAAAAAACATTTTTTTACACGTTTATTGCAAAAAATGAAGGCAAATGAATTTTCAAAATATTACAATATTATTGGCCCATTGATCTGTAGAAACAAATATAGGACAATGTCGGCATAGTATAAACAAGAATGGATATCACATAAGAGCTTCTTTAGGAGCACATCATAAGCAAAAATAATTCATTACAAACATTATTGATTTAATAAAAGTACATAGTTTCATAGTGCCTTCAATAAAATTCTCTCGAGAGAAATGCGTCAGGCAAAGTCTTCTGGTGTTATAGATGGCCATTCGGTCCCCTGCAATTAGGTGTGGAAGGCCCTGATGACGCTAACTTCATTACATCGAAGCATTGCTATGCTTACTCCAGAATTCACGCATATATAAATAGATATTTGTAGAGGTATAACCTGCCAGGTGTTTCAGGACCCTGTTTGCTCGAAAAATACAGCAACATGGAAATGTGGTCTTGAGCCACTGAGAACAGCATTGATCCATAGTTGTGTTCTGTTGACTAATTTCGGAATGTTTAGCAGAAGACCAGCCAATGGTGCAGCCACTAATACATTTAGTACTGAAGTTCAGCTTTGTTTAAAACCACAGTTCTTCACTGTAAATACGAAAATATTTATTATTCACTTTTATAGTTCTAGACTTAATACGATTTTATGATTTATTATTTATAATATAAAATTGGTTATGATTATTTCAGATACGAAAATTTATATTATTAAAGACTATCATTCCTTTAAAAATGCATAAACGGAAGTGCACGTTCACAAATGAGATGAAAAACAAATTTCCATGTTTTTCATCTGGCCGAGATGAATGGGAAGCTGAGTGTAAAGTATGCAGAATGGGGACATATGTTTCAGTGGCTAATAAAGGGGCTGGTGATTTAAAGCATCACATAGAATCAGACAAGCATAAGAAAGCAGTTCGAGGTGAGACCTCTTTGGGAAAGGGAAGTTTTTTTGCCAAAGCTGTCAGTAAACCAGAATACGATATAGCTGCTCCAGAGGGCACCTTTGCTTTTCATACTGTGAAACATCATAGAAGTTATAAATTGATGGACTGCACATCTGTCAAGTTAAAAAATGCATTTTTTTATTCAGAAATAACAAAAAAATTCCTGTGCTAGAACCAAGACAGAAGCCATTGTAAACTCTGTACTTGCAAACCATTCTCTTAATATCGCTTTAACAACTTTTAAAGAAAATAATATTGCTTACTGTGGGGTTTCAACTGCTGGAAGAAACCATGGTTCTGAAAAGATATTTCCAGTAATGATTCAGTATTTTGATGTGAAGGCAGGAGGCTTACAAACCAAATTAATTGAATTACAGAAAATGCCTAACGAGATAGCAGATACCATTTCTACTTATGTCAAATAAACTCTTGAAAAGAATGATTTGTATGAAAAATGCATTGCATTCACTGGGGACAACTGCAATACAATGTTTGGAGGACTCAGACGAAATGATGAAGGAAATAATGTCTTTGCAAAATTAAAGAAATTCTTACAGAATAAGACCTTAATTGGAGTGGGCTGCCCTGCACATATTTTGAACAATTGTCTTCACAGTGCCACAGAACTTTTGGATGTTGATATAGAGCATGTAATTTTTAAAATTTACCAGTATTTTCACATTTATACAGTCCGGACTGAGGAGCTTAAGGAATACTGTGAGTTTGTTGAGATTGAATATAGACAGTTTCTTTTCCACAGCAAGATGAGGTGGCTATCATAATTTCCAGGCATTACTAGACTTATACATATGTTTCCAGCATTAAAAGCACTTTTTCTATCCCAAGAAAAACCTCCCATTGTGATCAAAAGGTTCTTTGAAAATAAATTTAGTGAAATTTACCTTTGGCTCATGCAATCACTTATGAGTGTGTTCCATTCACACATACAACAAATTGAAAGAGAAAGTAACTCAGTGGCAGAAGTATTAAATATCCTAGTCTCAGTGAAAGAAATTATCTCTGAACGAATGGATCACAACTTCATGCCTTTGAAAGTGAAGGAACTCCTATCCAAAAAACATTATGAAGGACTTGACCATGAATGTCAAAAATTTTGTAGTGATACAAAAAATCTCTATGATAATTGCATAGAATATCTGGATAAGTGGCTTAAACCTATGGAATCCATTTCGTGTTTTATGTGGATGACACTTAGTGGAGTACCAAATTGGAATGATGTGGAATATTCTGTTCGCTATTTGATCGACAAAGTGGTACCAATTGATGACGTTTAGTGTTTTGACCAATTGAACAATCTCAAGAAATTTGTTTAAGGTCAAATTAACAATGAAGACTTTAAAAACATGCTTGCACATCAAAAGTTGGCCAAATATTTTAGTAATTCCAAAAATATTGAATGCCATTCAGAATTGTTGAAAATTGCTCAGTTTTTCTTCACAATTCCACCTCACAATGCAAATGTAGAAAGAGCATTTTCACTAACGCAAAGTCAGTGGACAAAAGAAACGTTAAGTCTGTGAAAGGTATTCTGTTTATGCAGTACAATTTCAAACATATGTCATGCACTGATTTTTATACATACTTGAGAGGCAATCCAGAGATAATGAAAGAATTTTTTTATTGTTTGCATTAATAAATTTTTCCTCTTTTCTGACCTCTTTTTTCACCAAAAAAATGGAAATGTCCTCCTTTTCTGTGTACAGAAGATGGTAACCTTAGTGTTGCTAGAACCAATTTCCCCCATAAGTAGGTTGCCAGTTGTACTGATTTAGGAAATACAGTACTGATTTTCTGTTGCCTTGTTTGACATGTACTTCTTTTCAATAATTTGTAAAGTATCACAATGTACTTCTTTTTGTCAAAAATGAAAAATTCTCTGTCAAAGACGTTTATGAAAATCCACAGGAAATGTACAAATCAAATACAATGTTAATTAATTAAAGTAATACAGCACAGCTAATATCAATGTTGATTAATTAAATTTAATTGTCTTAAATCCAATCAGTAAGATGTAAATCATTTATTCTTTCATTATATACTCATTATTGGGATTATAAATTAAAATGAGGACTTCTTCACTAAAACTGGAATAAGAAACCATACGTTTGGTAACTCTAGTTTTAAAATGTGTGTCATGGTGTGTCATACGATCGTGCTAATTGCTGCATTAATTTATCTTTTCTCTGTGGATTTTTCTTTTCTATCTTCAACCAGCTTTACACACTGATGTTTTCACCATATCAAAGCAGAGGTCTCTTTTTTAATGGAACAAGGTTTTATCCTTTTATACTTTAATCTTTTATGTTGTTGTTTTTTAGTTTTGTTCTTTTTGTTAGTGATTTTATGAAAAAAAATTAATTTAAATTTTTATATAAATAATTATTGGATTATTATGCTGGTTTTGTAAATTGTGTACCTTATTAGTTTTTAAGAAAAATATTAAGTAAAATTTATTTTAAATTTAATGGGTCACTGGTTAAAAATGGAAACAACACCAATAGTAGAAAATCTTTCTGAAGAAGAGTATAATACAGAAGACTAGCTCAACAGTCGAAATCAAGATTCGAGAATTAAGAAAAGAAGACGAGGAACTAATCATTTCAAAGATGAATGGAAAAAATATATTCTTGGATTGCAGTCGGGAAGGATAGATATGCAAAATGTATTCATTGTAGCTCCGAATTCAGTATTACAAAAGCTAGAATTTCAGATGTAGAACGACACCTAAAAATGGAAAAACACCAAAAACATGGGAAAACAATAGCAAGTACCAAAAGTTTGTTCTTTTTTTCGGCGCCTTCATTGTCCTCATTATTTTCTTTTTAAAAAATGGCAGCTGCAGAAGCAACTTTTGTTTTTCATACTATACAGCATGCACATAGTTTTAATTTTGTTAACTGAGCAGTCTCTTGTTTCCTGTAATATTTTCGGATTTTAAAATTTTGTTCGGATTTACTTTGGGCGGACAAAAAATTCCAAGATAGTAACAAATATTTTAGCAAAAGAATCCCAATATAAAATCATTGCTGATATTAAAAACGATAATCTTCCTTTTTCGATAGCAACAGATGCATCGAACAAAGGAAACAAAAATGTTTCCATTAGTAGTGCGATATTTTTTTAAAGATGGAGTGCAAACCACAATTTCAAATTATTTTGAATGTTCTATGGAAAAATCTCAAGAGATTGCTAATTGTTTAATTTCTGAAATTGAAAAAGCGGGCTTAGATTTGAAAAACATTATTAGTTCGAGTTTTATTTTTTCTGGCAATAAATTTGAGTCTTAGTTTTTTAAAATTAGAAGAAATTCCACATTTTGAAGAGCTCATAAATGTAGTAAAATTATTTCCAATGTGGAATCTTACTATTGACTTTGATGCTTTGTTTGACAAATTTTCTCATTTAAAAGAAATGGTGCCATCATTAACAAAAATTCATATGAAGAAAGATGGACAACTTTTTAAAAATACATACATGCAATGCTCCAAACATGCAAAAAATAGTTCAATTTATTTTTGCTCTCCCTCACTCAAATGCATTTAGTAAAAGAATGTTTAGCTTGATAATTTATGCCTGGAGAAAAGAAAGAAATCGCTTAATGTTAAACAATGTGGAAGCATAAATTTTAGTTAAACATAATTTCAATGAAACTTGCAAAGATTTTCACGAATTTGTTTTGTATAACGATAATTTATTGAAACGAATAAAATCAAGTGAAAAGTACAAATAAGAATATTAATTCAATTTATTTTGATGAGTTGCCCAATAAAATTTGTTTCTTAGTTTTTAACCCCTAGTTATTATAAATAATATAATTTGCCAAAATTCATTGAATGTAAAGTCATACAGCTTACATACGTTTCACTCTCTCAATTTTAGCTGTACCAAACTATAAGTTAGAATCCATAAAAATTATTTAGTGTTAAGAAATTTAATGATATTGTCAAAAATTTAATAGGTAATACAAACATTGTCAATATTTATGTATATTATATGGAATCTTTGAGTATTTTTTAAATTTATATAAAAATCTTAATAAGTTGTTCGCTGTTGTATGTTTTTACAAAAATTGGAATTGGATGAATTTGATCTCATCTTTGTTATTTAAGTACTCTTATAAATAAAGTATTTTTCTGTAACTAAAAAAATTGTTTAGCAGAATTAATACTTTTTTAACAGATCCCCTTTACCCCTATGTACTGATTTTTAAAGAAATTTCTCCTCACAAGCCAGGTATGTAGAAATTATCATCTGGCAAACCTACCCATAAGAGATAAGCCCCCTTGATAGTACTCTCAAGTGTTCCTATACTTTTCATTGAAGCTAGAATAATTTTTTTATTATGAAGTCTTACTGTGTCCAAAGTGTGTCAGTAAACGCTTGTAGCATGACGGCTAAATTGAGCCAAAACTGACCAGTATTGTGCCCTTACCGTTAGTAGGGAATGCTGCATGTGGCACGGGTACAGTATAGGCTGGTAACCTTGCTTAATAAAATGGATAAAAAGAGGATAGATGCTTTGTGTGTGAGTGAAACTAAGCGTAAAGGGAGGGATGTGATAGAAATGAATAACGGTAGTTTGGCCTTTTGGTCTGGAGTAGATGAATGCGTGCACGGTAGTCAAGGTGTGGGATTGATACTGAATGAAAGGGCTAAGAGAAAGAAAGAGAAAGCATGAATTAGTGTCACCAAGGTTGTTGTGGGTGCGGATGAAAGTGGGTGTGCGCAGGATTATGCTCCAGTTGATGGTGAGAATGAATATGATAAGAATAAATTTTGGGAAGAATTGAGAGATATTTTCAGGGAGTGTAAACCAGGAGAAAGAGTAATTATGCTCGGAGATATGAATGGATGGGTGGGAGTAAAACGAGAAGGCACGGAAAGGGTCCTTGGACCATTTGGTGACCCAAGAGTGAATGATAATGGTGAAAGCTTGGTGAATGTATGTATGGAAATGGGATTGTTTGTCTCGAACACATGGTTCAAGCACAAGTCAATCTACTTGTATACATGGACAAGAGGGGAAGCGAAGAGTGTGATAGATTTTGTTGTGTATGATGAACGGTTGAGGGAACTTGTGAATGATACGAGAGTTGTGAGAGGTGCGGAATGTGGATCAGACCACTATTTAGTGATCTCTAGAGTAGATCTTGGGAGAAAATGGATTGCGAGAAAGAGGAAAGGGGAGAAGGTAACTAGAGTAAAAGTGGAAAGATTGCAAGAGCAAATTAATAGGTGGGAATATGAAAGTGTGCTAAAAGAAAGGCTAATGGCCGAAGAGAATGAATGGAAGGAGGAAATGAGAGAAGAGAATGTGGAGAAGGCTTGGAACAGATTGAAAGGTATCATCTTGCAATGTGCTACTAAGGTGTGTGGGACTGCAGTTGTTGGAAGAATGAGAGGTGACGCATGGTGGAATGAGAGAGTTAAAGTGGCTGTGAATGAGAAAAAGGAGGCATATGTGAGAATGATTGCTGCTAAGAATGAAAATGAGCGAAAGGCACTGTATGAAATGTATAAAGAGAAAAGGAGAGCTGCAAAAAATATTGTGAAAGAGAGTAAAGAACAATTGCGGATGAATGAAGCTGAGAACATGCAGAATGATTTTGAGGGGAATAAGAAGTTGTTCTGGAAATGGGTGAAGAGAGCAAGGCAAGGAGTGAGTAAGGGTGTGAGCGGAATTCAAGGAAAGAATGGTGATATGGTGTGGAATGAGAGTGATGTAAGGGAGTGTTGGAAAAAGTATTTTGAAGTTGTATGGAAATGTTGTGAATGGGTCTAAAAATCCGAGTGAATCTGTTGGAGTGAATATTAATGAATATGAAGGGATTAGTAAGAACTAGGTAGTCAAAGCAGTGAATATGTTGAAAAATGGAAAAGCTGCAGGTGTGAACGGCATAACGGGAGAGATGTTGGAGTATGGAGGTGATTTGCTTATGTGTTGGATGTGGGATCTGTGCAATCTGTGTGCAAGGAGTTCGAGAGTGCCTGCTGAATGGAAGGATGGTGTAATTGTACCGTTCTACAAGGGTAAGGGAGATAGGACTGAATGTAAGAATTATAGAGCGATTAGTTTGCTGAGTATACCTGGAAAGGTGCATGGGAAAGTTTTGATTGAAAGAGTACAAAAGGTAACTATGGATAAAATGTGGGGAGTGCAATGTGGCTTCATGCCTGGAAGGGGTTGCACCGACCAAATATTTGCCCTACAGCAAGTGGTTGAGAAGTGCATGGATGTAAGAAAGAAAGTGTACTGTGCATTTGTTGATCTGGAGAAAGCCTATGACAGAGTGAATCGTAATGAATTGTGGTATGTTTTGGGCGAGTATGGAGTGAATGGTTGGTTGCTGAATGCTATAAAGGTAGTGTACACTGGAAGTAGGGCATGTGTAAGGGTGAATGGCATGATGAGTGATTAGTTTAGAGTTGAGCAAGGTGTACGACAAGGATGTGTCATGTCCCCTTGGTTATTTAATGTGTTCATGGATAAATGTGTGAGACAGGCATCTATGGATATGGTGGGTGTTAAGGTTGGTGGAGAGAATGTTCATGTACTTTTGTATGCTGATGATGCTGTGTTAATGGCTGAGAACCCAGGAGAATTGCAGAGAATGTTAGATAGCCTGCATGATACGACAGGGAGAATGGACTTAAGGATAAATGTGGCCAAAACCAAGGTAGTTGTGTTCGATCGGGAGAATGAGGTGAACGACTGTCAATTTAGCATAAATGGTGGAACAATTGAGGTAGTGGATGAATTTGTATACCTTGGTAGAATGTTTAGTAAAAATGGTAGAGTAGATGAGAAATCAAAAGGAGAGTGAATGCTGGTAGAAAGGTGCCAGGGAGTGTGTGGTCGATTGCAAAGAATGAATGGTTGTCAAAAGAAGCGAAAATGTCTGTATACAAGTGTGTTTTAATGCCTACCTTGCTGTATGGCAGTGAAACATGGGTGTGTCAGGAGAAGCATAAAAGTAGTTTGCGGTTAGGATGGGATACATGAGAATAGTTTGTGGAAAATCTAGTAGGGACAAAGTAAGGAATAATTGGGTGATGAACGAATGTGGTATGAAAGCTAGTGTGACAGATTTGAATGAGAGAGGTCTGCTGAGGTGGTTCGGACATATAGAAAGAATGGAGGAGAGTAGAATCACCAAGCAAGTATATGAAGGAAGAGTGAATGGCGAGAGAGGGAGAGGCAGACCGCGTAAGACTTGGTTGGATGTGGTTAGTGAGACTCTGAGAAAAAGGGACGTGAAAAGTATGAGGAATAAGAGGAAATGTGTGACTCAGTGTATGAGTGTAAGTGAAGCAGAAGAAGTGTGCAAGGATAGAAGTGTGTGGAGGAAGCATGTGGTGATGGGTTGGTAATTGGCAGACATATGGCATGGCTTACCCCGCAAGGGAAAGCGTCAAGGTGTGTTGTTGTTGTTGTCTTAATTCCAGAAAGTGGAGCCTGATTTCATCATCGTGATCTATTTGCTGAATAGTATTTATTGTGGCAAAGTAGAGCAAGAAGAAAATAAGTATATTTGGAGTTTTATTTCATTGGTCATATATGACATAGGTATTCAAAGTTTTTCATTGGATGAATATTTATGCTTTATAATCTCAACCTCGAAATGGACGCATATAGCAGTGATATTTAAAGCTTTTTTCTCTTTTTCGGAATTTCACAGAAAATCTGCATAAGAAGAGAGCTCTCAAAACTCGGAAATGAATTATATGTTTTGTAATCTGTATTTATGAAGTTCTTAAAATTAAATTCAAACCTCATAAAGGTGGCAGTTTATTCCAGGGATCAACAATATTCACATATATATTTCATATATTCATTTTATGAGTTTTAATTAGAAATAATTTGTTTAGAATACAATACATTATAATAATTTATGCATCTCAAAGTTTTAATAGTTTATATAGAAAGAATAAAGGTAAAATCATTCTAAGAATTATTAAGGAAAAACAATTGCAGTCATTTATTGTAAACATACTCAAAGTAACGAGTCAAATATTTATTAATGAGCGTTGATCTATCAAAAATAATGCAAGCAACTAATTCGCTATTATTCTTACTTTGAGTTTGATTTTTAGGGTGGTGGTGACATTTTGAGATACATACTTATAATAAAAATTACAATCTTAATTGTAATTTCGTACTGCAGTATTTTGGTGATCTTGATATTTTCCAAGGGTATAATATGTCTCATTCAGCATACTAGAATTACTAACAATTCTGCCACAACTATCGACAACATATTCTCTAGTGTAAAAGCAAACAAAAGCTATGTACTCAACACTTGTCTCTCTGATCATACAGCCCAAATTTCTGAATTCACTCTTACCATCACACCTAAAATCCAGCATAATAATTACTGTTCAAAACGGTGTTTTTCTTGTATTGCTCAGGCTAATTTTATTTTCCTTCTTTGGTGTGAGAGCTGGGATAAAGTTTTCAACTCTATCTCTTTCGATGATACATTTAATAACTTCCTTCAAATATTTTTACATCACTTCAACCATTGTTTTCCTTTAAAAAGACATGTTGATAGGAGAAACGACATGACCAATCAGTGGATAACTCCTGAAATCATCTCCCTCTCTGATCAGTTAAGACAACTTTACAATCCAACACAAGCGTCAAAATCAGACATTGATAAAAGCCACTATCTAAAATGCAAGAAATGCTACTCTAAACTCATCACAGAGAACAAAAGGGGACATAATATCAATGTAATCAACAGATCCAGCGATAAAAGCAAAGCTGTCTGGAAAATTATCAACAACTACATTCCTTCAAAAAGACACTACCATAGATGCTATATCCAATGAAAGCACTCTAATAACAGATCCAACACTAATTGCTAACTGCTTCAACAAATGTTTCCTCAACTCAGTCAGTCTCTAATCTAAAAATCTGCCTACTTCAAAATCATGTCCTCTTCCCTGTTCATACAGAAACTATACCTTCCTACATCCTACAGATGAGAAAGAGATAAACTCAATTCTAAACAAAATAAGTAGAAAAACTCGGCTGGATGTGACGACATTCCTTGTTCCCTTTTCAAAGGTGACATAAAGCTGTATCTCCTTTTCCCTCTCTCTCATTTAATCAATGAATCCTTCAAAAGCGGAACCTATCCTCACCAATTAAAAATTGCAAAAGTTGTCCCAATACATAAAAGTGGTGACATTCACAACATGGGCAATTATAGGCCAATCTCGGTGCTGTCGGTCTTTTCCAAAATATTCAAGTGCACAATGTATAGTAGAATTCTTTCTTATGTTCATAAGTTCAAAATATTTTCTGAATATCAATTTGGTTTCCTTAAGGGCAAATCAACTGAAAATGCCATTTATAAATGTATTAATTCAGTTCTTAATGGCCTAAACAGCCACAACAACACAGTTGGTCTATTTTATGATCTCTCCAAGGCCTTCGACTCTGTTGACCACGACATTCTTCTAAGCAAACTGGATGCTTATGGTATCTCAGGAATAGCCAATGATTGGCTTAGATCCTTTTTGGCTAACAGAAAACAAACTATCTTCATTAATTCTACAACCCATCAGAAAAACCATTTCCCAAAGTGTGGTACAAGTGTGAATTTTGGGACCTTTACTGTTTCTTTTTTACATCAATGATCTCCCATCTTATATCAATTTTTGGGAGATCTTCATTTATGCAGATGATACTAATGAACTGCTTAAATTACCACAGAACTCAAACCATATTATTCAGCAAGAAACTGACAAAATGGTGAACTGGAGTAATATCAACAATGTTTCCATTAACAAAAACAAATCAGCTGTTATGCAATTTCATCCTCCTCAAAAAAAAATTACATCAACATTCAAAATTGCTGACTCAACACTTGTTGCAACATCTGTCACCAAATTCCTTGGAATCCATGTAGATGAATGCCTCACTTGGGAAACCCACATTGACTATGTCTGTGCAAAAGTAGCTACAGGGTGCTATATCCTGAGAAGGGCAATGCCCCTAACCAATATAAATACCGCCCTGACAATATATTATGCATTTATATACAGCAGATTAAAATATGGAATTGTGGCCTGGGGACACAATTCCCGTGTAATGAAAAAGCTGTCACATACATAGACATCGAGAAAATGGTCAAAATGTCTTCAGGGGACCTCAAAATGTGTATTTCTGTTGAAATCTGTCGATTTTAGAAGTAACATACATCACGGCATATGAATCAACCTTTAAAATTTTTTCTCTAACTCAAGCCACTATTAAATTTTAATATCCAAGGTTTGCCTATTAAGACTTCATGGTTTGATAAAGACACAGGTAACTCCTATTATTAATACTATATTAAAGTTAACCATAAATGCATTTCAATTGCTAAGCAACTATCCTCGACAGTAATTAAATGATCAATTAATTAGTTTAGTTAAGGATGGTTGATATTAAGCTTCAAGTTATACATTTTAAAATGTTTCTTATGATCCATATTTGTCTTATCTCTTCAGGCTATGTTGAAATTGTCACTATACCAAAACAGCAGAAACATTAGAATAGAAAAACTTCCAGCTACTGAAAACACTATTGCAATCTCTGGAGAACTCAACATTCCTTTTGAATGGAGACTAGTAAGTTTTCTTGGTAATGCTTTCATTAATAATCTCCAATCCCTCAATTAATTTCAACTATGTCTTAATATATCACAGCCGAGAAGAACCATATGGAGAGTACAATTTTGGCAAGGAGGCAAATGGAATGTACAGTCATCCCAAACCACAAAAAGACGAACCGAATATAAAGGGGCCTACCACAGAATACCTTGTTATTTATGTATGTTTTTATAAGGAAATCAATTTAAGGCACAAATCTTAGAAAGTAAGAACAACAGTAAAAGTAATACATTCAAGTAGCTGCTTTTTCACACTTAAGACTCAATTATCACAAGCTACCATTAATCCATTGAAAGCTATAGTGAAAATTCAGTTACACTTTGACTTATTCATATTATTATAATATTGCAAACAAAATAGCATTATCTTAATGCATCTGAAAATTTCCAGGCTGTTTTTATGGTAATATCAGTCCAGGAATTAAATACAGATACTATGTACCAAAAGAAGGCTTAAATTATCTCCCCAATTACCATTGGGAATTCATACAATGGGAAGATTGCGCAGTTACATGCGGAGGAGGAATCAGGGTAAGATCAATTCATGTGGATGTTCGATTGTACATTGTTCCTAACACCAAATTAGAGATTTCAGAGCCCAGGTGTGTTGAAGAGAAAGCAGGAGAAATAAGCAATTCCGTTTGTGAAACTTGACCAAAGCCAAAAAGAAAAGCAATGCAACGAATTTCCATGGCCCACAAGGTGAAGCAATACTAAGTATAAAACAATGGTCGACTGTGTAGAGATAAAAATATGCAATTGATATTCTGCAGCCTAATATAAAACTTAAAAAGTCTAGTACCTCTCCAAGTTTGACAAGCCATCAACAGTAAAACTTTAATTTTAATCCATCAATTTATTGATTCATTCTCTATTAGATGAAATAAAAATGGTAACATGCTTAACCCTCAACTTCCCATGGAAAGCTTTATATTGTAATCTCTGCTTAAATAATTGAGGTCATTATAATATGTACAATGAAATATATAACGAAAACGTTTCAGGTGGAAAATTGGCCCATGGGGCAAATGGTCAGGCTGCATCGACAGTATAGAAAAGTTCAGTGCATGATGAAGATTGGAAGAAGTGTAGACAAGGATACTGTGACTGAAAATAAAGTGTGCAAAGGAAGGAAACCAGAAACTACACAAAAATGTGAGCAACGAACCTTGCAGAAAACTAAGAGAACCAAAATCAGATATTAAAAACTGGCACAATTGTTCAAGACATCGTTCCCGAGGGTGACATTAATCGAAGTAACAATCGTACCATATAGTAAAAATGCAGACAAAGCTATCAGATGAAGCATATCAAAATCTTGGTGATATGGTTTCCATATGAATAGATGACACAAAAAGCGAGGTTTACGCGGGAAAAGATGGAATAAAAAAAGGAAAAAGAAGAAAATCGAGGTAATTCGTAATAAATTTGTACTAACCAATGAAAAACCGCATATTTCAATCAGTCATTCAAAAGAATTATTTGATAATAAAAATGAATTCAATTTAATTACACATGGAAACGAATTTAATCCTTTTTCACAAATAGATTTACAAATTCAACGCATACAGCTTGTTAAAACTGCTGCATACGAGTGTGAGAAAATGATATACATAAACTTTGGTTTTAATATCAAACTTAAGGGAATGACCAAAGTATATAGGATTCAAATATTTCCTGTAAATTTATCATAATAAAAATTTGAATTACACTGCATTAACAAATCAAGGCATATTAAAAATCATCTTGCATTTACACAGAAGCGATTTCTGACAGTCTGCAATCAATACCACGTGACACATTTCGTATCTCAAACATGAAGCTCAACTGTCACACGATCATCGTTTGCCAGACTTTTTAATGCCACCACCAACTAAGGGGCCCTTCTGAGCAGCTTTTGCTTTCGCTGCCTCTAGAGCCTTTTGCTGATCTTTTTGCTGCTGCTTCTTCGCAACATCATCCTCATCGGGCTCCTCCTTACTTTTTTTGGGTTGCTTCAACGGTTTCTTCTTGCCTCCTTCTCGGCCAGACATGTCTATAATAAAGAGTAACGTAATTTTCAAACGAAAAATAGGTAATTAACATAGGCACCTCCTTAAGAGTTATGATGTGAAAGAAATCACACGCAAAATGTAATACACGGTAAAAGGCAAATGCCTGATTCTGTTTAATTAGCAATCTCCCGTGGCGAAATAAAACTAACAGATACAAAGTAATTGTGTAAAGCCCCACTATTACATGTTTAAGAACAAGGAATTATTAGAAAAATGACCATATTTAAACAATTATACTACCGATAAATAATTAGATGTGATTTTTCACTGGAAACAGTAATTTATAATGGGCAACTTTACCTTTCCCGGAGTTTAAAATTTGTGATCAAACGAAAATTCTACCAATATACAGTGATCCAACTCAGATGAAGACTGACAAAATTATTACGAGGTCACGAGTCCTATTGAAAGACCATGAAAGACTGCCATCTATAGTGAAATTAGTGATTGGCATAATCGCATAATCGAGAGATCATAATCGATTCATTCAATTATGACCAATATTCGATTATATTCATATCATTCGAAAGATTAGTAATTTCTCGCAATAGAATGTCTCTAGAAATAATATTAGTTAAGATTATTCGAATGATATTAATAATTTGGGATATTCCGAATTATATTAGTAGTTTGAGATATTCCAAATTATATTAGTTAGTTACATAAATAACCGGCAAGGGCCTTTCCTCTGATATTGACAATTGGTATCTTGCTTAATAATTTGAAAACATTCCTTTTATCTAAATGCATGTAGAAATGAAAAATCTTTCAGATTGGACCTTAAGAATGAAATAAGCAGTTTTGGAACTACAAAAGATTTTATTAGTAGTATCTCCTTTAATTAAGATTTCTCACAGCAGACCTTTCGAATGATAAAAAAGGAAAATTCAGTCGTGGTTTTTTAGCTATCCTATGATTTAGTTTTTTTATTTATACTTGAATTACGTAAAATCGTTTTCTGTTTAAGTATATATTTAATAACTCCTGTAAAGACTAAAATACTTATTTATACAAATTAACAGATATAAGCCTCACAAAATACCTATTACAAAATAGTACATAAACCAAGAAATATTACAGTAATTAAGGATTTTATAAAATAATTTCGAGAAAAGAGTTTTCACTTGCATGTAAAGGATAGGTATGATGTTTCATTTTACGTAATTATATTTATTATGTGACTGTTTCCTTTAGCATAATTTCGAGTTCTAGCAATCCAATGATAGAGTTTTTGTTGATATATATTTTTAATTTAAATAGTTTCCCGTCGATGGTATATATTTTAGCATCTCCTTTAAAGAGTGTAAAACTTACTAATACAAATTAACAAATGTTATAAATGTCACAAAAGATACAAAATATTACAGAAAAAATTGATTTTACAGAATAATTTCAAGAAAGTTTTCACTTTACCTGCATGTGAAGGATATGACGTTTCATTTTTAATAATTATATTTAAATGTACTTTCTTCAATATAAATGATCAAGTTTTTCATCATGAATAGTTTTGGTTTCAAAATTGGTGTAATCTCATTACAACTATTTGAGTATACAATGTAAGCTTCCAGTTACCATAATTTAAAAATAATATGCAAGCTTTCACTTGATCATTTTGAAACAAAACAGTTTTCAGTTTACACAAATAACTAGAATATACAATTCAAGCATCAATTCAGTCATCATATTTCTAACATCACTCTTTTTGTACTATATAGCATTAACAATCATTACAACATTATTGAAGGTTATCATCCAGCCTTAGCCATAGACATTGATATTAAAATATAAAATGACTTTTTATATGTTCCAAATGTTATTGTTGATTTTAAAAACTGCTATTACAGTCAACTTGATAGTTGTTTATCTGAGATAGAATGGGAAAAAGTTCTCTCCGAATTAAATGTTGACTCTGCTTTTCAGAGGTTTAATGATATTCTTAATGAATTAATAACAAAGTGTACTCCCAAGAAAGTTGTAGGCAACTGTAAATTTCCCTTCTGGGTTTCAACTGAATTGAAAAATGTCATAAAGTATAAAAAACTGTATCATAGAGATTTTAAGGAATCTCAGTTACCATCAGCATATGTCAAATTTAAAGAAGCTCGTAAAAATTGTAAGAGGCTTATGAAGGAATGCTATAAAAATTACTTAGAAACTGTTACAAATTCTATTCCTAATGATATTAAATATTTTTGGAATTTTGTTAATACAAGTTGAAAGGGTCATAGTTTTCCAACTCAAATGACTTTAAATGGAACTGTTGCAAGTAATCCTGTATGTATTTCTAATCTCTTTGCCACTCACTTTTCTGGCATATATACATCCCCAGCATCCAATATTCCTGAGTATTATTTTGAAAATACAACAAATATATCTTCATATGTCATTTCAGTAAATGAAGTATTGAATAAATTAAAGGATCTTGATGGCAGAAAAGGGCCTGGTTCTGATGGAATACCCCCATGTACATTTAAAAATTGTCATAGTCATGTTGCTTCTCCACTAACTTTTTTGTTCAATTTATCGCTGACATCCGGTAAATTTCCAGACAATCTAAAATTAAGTTATGTCATTCCTATTTTTAAAAGTGGAAGGAAGGATGATGTTGAAAATTATAGGCCAATATCTATTCAGTCATGTTTGGCAAAGATATTTCAAAGTATAATTCTGGATGCATTAAATCTTTCATTTAAACAGATTATTGTTCAGGAGCAGCATGGGTTTCAATATGGACGCTCAACTATGACTAACTTGCTAATCTTTCAGAATAATGGGTCGAGTGAATAAAAATTAAGCAAATGCTTAAAGCAAACAGTAAAAGCAAAAGCATTTGCTAAAAGCATAAGCAAATGCTAAAGCATTAGCTTCAAATTGAGTGAAAAAAAGTTTGCTTTTGCTGATAAGCATTTGCTACTCAGTTTTAAGCAAATGCTTAAATTTTACGGAAGAAAGCTCTTTGCAACTCTTCCTTCACTTGTTTTTGTTTACATTTAAAGTTTTACATAGTTGAATTTCAAACTAAAAACGTAAATATATTGAGTAATATTTTTTAAAAAGTTAATTAATAATTTTTTAAAACTATTTCTTTTATAACTGAATTCGATAATATCACAAATCATGGGTGTTTTTTATTCAATTAGTTATAGTAATTTTATCCAGTCATTTGCCTTTGTAGTGATTTTGGACGCCACAAATTTTCTGTATTACATACATTGTATGTGATCTTCCCCGACTCCTATTTGAAATCCGGGATCACTTAAGTACCTTAAAAATATTTCTATCTTCTGTTTGGAAGACAGGACCCCGCCACGTCTCTCTTGATGTTCTCCGAGTAACAGATTTGAAATATAGGTACTTAACATTTTCTTCAGAGAAACGATATAAATTTTTATAACCGTTGGTTGTTGAAACTTTTCTCGTGTTTTTTAGCCTTTCGTGTCACCATAAATTACCATATCTATATTTACGATCAATTGTCATGAACATAGAGTACTTAGAAATATTTTAGCAAGCCCTTTACCTCACTTAAAAAAGTTTAAGCATATGCTTAAAGCATTAAGCAAAAGCTCGGTTTTATTCACATAATTTTAAGCAAATGCTGAAGAAAATTCCTAAAAATAAGCAAATGCTTATTCTTTCTAGCAAATGCTATTTTTTATTCACCCCAAATTAAGCATTTGCTTAAAAAGTGAGAGAAATCTTAAGCATAAGCATTTGCTTATTTTTTATTCACTCGACCCAATATATTAGAAGCTTTTGAGCAAGAAATACAGGTGGATGCTGTTTATAATGATTTTAAAAAAGCATTTGAGAGAGTCAGCCTCTACATCTCTTGGCAAAATTGTCTGCTTGTGGAATTACAGGCATCATGCATAAATGGATAGAATCATTTATAACAGGTAGAAGTCAAGTCGAAAGATAAGATCAGCCAAATCTAGGCAGTTTCAAGTACAATCAGGGATTCCTCAGGATTCCCATCTGGGACCCTTTCTTTGTAAAGTTTTTATTAATGATATTGGAACCACATTGGAACCGGTTAAATTTATTCTTTTTGCGGATGATCTTAAGTTGTATCAAAAATTCCAATCTCCTGCTGATGGTGCTATTCTTCAGTCCGGTCTAAATAACTTGTGCAAATGGTGCGAGGAAAATTCAATGGAGCTCAATGCCCAGAAATGTTTTTTAATAACATTTAATAGGTCTAAACATGAATATGTTGCTGACTATAAATTAAGTGGTGTTTCACTACCTCGGAAGGATAGTATTCGCGATCTGGGAGTAGTAATGAAGGTAAACCTCCAGTTTGATAGTCACATAGACTTGTTAATGTTCCTCTTAATAAAACTAGATATGAGAAAGAACTCAAATATATTAAGGAAACAGCAGCCAAATTAGGTTACCATCAGCATTTCATCAATAAACTTGTTCAAAAACATGCCTCCAAAAAATTAGTTTTGAACTCCACCACCCACACAGTTTTAAAAATTTACTAGGCAACACGAAAGACAAAACTGAAAATCTAGATAAATAATTTAAAATATATCGTAATCAATTATTTAATGGGGATATTATGATGAAGATGCGTAGGAAAAAAATAAATGTTACTTGTATCGCGATTCATCGTCAATCAAGGGCTGAAAAAGAAACGGAATATTAAGAAACGAAGCAGTGTTGAATATTCGTAATGAAAGGTAATACCCAATTGTCTTTTCTTAATCTGTGTATGTGCGTCACTATTGCGTTCTAGTTGTTAAACATTTCTAGTTTAATATCCAATTAGTTATCACCAATATCGGTTGTTTTTTTCGGTAATTATTTTTGAAAGAATGGAAGAGGATATGCAATTAGTTGTAATTAACCATAGATTTCTACGTAATTTGATATGTAATTGTAAAACCTATCAGGTTTACAATATCCAATGTTTTGGTGTCATCATCAGGCCAGCGAAAAATTGAGCCATGTCATCGTAGTTAATGTTCGTAAACGAATCAACTACGAAAGGTAAGAGATCAAAATTAACAACAGTACTTATTGATTAATTTAGTAGTGTTTTGGTATACTGTTTAAATATCTGAAACTTACCATACATTATTTTTAAAATATTTTTGATACGCTACCTGCTGAACTATACGGTCGACGAGATGTAGGTAATATGCTGTCGATGTGAATATAGAGCATTATATTTAATTTGTGCTGGTATGAGAATTTATCAACAACCCCCGCAGTTTTTCTGTTACGTCGAATTATCTAAAACTCCGAAAATCGCGCGAGACAGGCACCTTGACTATTAAATTTTTTTCTGATAATAATAACAACATTAGCGTAGTGATTTTTACAGAGGTATATGAATATAACATCATACGTTTATTGATATGGTGTTTTGGCAAGGACCTGTGACAAAAAATGAAATTTAACGGAGATGTCGATTGCGCTACCGACGACACTCAAGCATCGGCAAAACAATCTGCAATGCTGTTCTTGAATTATTATAGGATTGACAAGTGGATAAATATAACCAAAAACCAGGGATTAAAAAAACCTTTGCTATAGATTACTGAATCGCAATTGGTCGATAATTTTTAACATCTGACATCCCAGATTTGAACACTGGCACCACATGACCCAATATGGTAGGTTAATACATCTCAAAATAAGTGCAAGAATACCATCAGGGTCAGAAACATTGCTTACCAATCAGAAAACGAATTTGCTATGGTGTCAGGTTTATCAGCAGTTGTATTCATATTTATTCATTCAAAGATTTTCATTTCACAAACAAAGATCATCTACCATCAATAAAACCAACAACAATAATGCCCAGAAAAAAAAAACAATCCAAAAGTGTCCACAGCAGACCCTAATTTTAATCCCCCAAACTTATCTCTCCTATCCCCTGTGCCTTTCAGTTCAAGAAATGAAACACACAATCACAATTGACTAGGGAACAAATTTAAAATCTTGCACTTAAATGTACATTGTCTAAAGAATAAAATCAATCAATTAGAAACACAAGAACTTCAACAATGCATTCTGTTCTTGTCAAAACTTGGGCTAAGAGATAATGAGATAAGTGCTGTTTGTCCACAAGGCTGTAGACCAGTTTCACCATATTCGAGAAACTTATTATTTATGTCAAGTCTAAGGTCATGTAGAATCAATACCAGTTATATTCACAGAAAGAGACTGAATGTTTTGCTGTGAAGTGCCAAATACAAAAACTTCAATTTCTTTGTTTATTTGTAGGTCACCAAATGGAGACTTAAAATCCTTTTCATCTAACCTTGATAAAACATTAGCTTCATATAAATTCTCTAAATGTAACATTATCATCTATGGTGATTTTAATATTAACTTCAATGTTGAGAATCACCAAAAATCATTATTTTTGAAATTAACATCCTCTTTTAACTTGTCCCCTACCATCTCTAGTCCCACAAGAATAAATTCTAAATCATCTACCACCATTGATAATATTTTCATTCCCAATTCCTTATTTCAATATAGTAGCACCGTGCTAAATCTTCCTCTGAAGACTTTTCATGTATCAAAAAAGAGCTCTTATGCTCATCTTTAACATAAATTAATGAACCTTCTCTAGGAATATTTCTATGAAAAACAAAGTAACACTTGCATGCATCTTTATTTATGAATTGGTAATGTTTGTTAACCCTCAGACTACTAAGGGTGGTAACAAGATTACCCCAGGCGCTTATTTTTTTATATTTTCCTAAAAAACATTTTCTGATTTTTATCCTCCTATGTAACTGTTTTTTAATGTATGAAGAGCATAATTATGCAAAAAACAAGGTATCTAACAATTTCTGAGAAATATCGAAAATTGTTTTGGGGTAACCGAGATACCCCTCTAGGTATTATTCAGAACAGTATTCCTCATTGAAGAAAATAAAAAATTTCGGCTTAAAGAGCCTGCAATAGCATTAATATACTTGTTTGCCTTTTTATAAGCCTATAGTTATCTTCTAAATGTTGTACTTGCTACTATAGGTGAATGGCAGTTGTTAAATCTACAGAATTCTTATCATATGGAAACAACAGAAAAATAGTCAGTAGTAATTTAGAATGTCTTACATTTACATATAATATATTTATTATGCAGGAAGAGTGGTAGCCAAACCAGTATAGTGTTTGCTGCTAACCCCTCAGTCAACAGTTTGAATTCGGCAGGGCTTTTTCATGTGCCCCCAGACCAACAAACCAACTCATAAATAGCCAATGAAATTTTCAATTAAAAACACATCTGGTTTGTTAATGTATTAATGTATTGTAATGTTTGTATTTGATGTATCAAGTAAATTGCAAAAATAAAATTAATTTCACAGAACAAAAAATATTTAGATTGTTCAAATAAAAATAATTTTCAGTATGGGTTGTTGAAATGACTTTAAATTACTAACAAATTAAAGTAATCACCGATTTTGATGAAAAATGTTTATTTACAATAGAAATTTTGTGGGTAAATTCAGTTACCCCCTCTTGATAGGACTGAGGTGCAAAATACCTTGGTAGTCTGAGGGTTAAAGAAAACTTCCATCTCCTCTACCAAAATCAATCCACCCACAACTACACAACAAGAGCCCACAACAACATGCACACAATACAGCACCATCTCTCTCTATTTGAAAAGGGTCCATGCTACTGCAGTAAACTGTATAATGCTCTCCCAAATAATGAAAAAACTTGACAATCTATAAATGAATTCAAAAAGGAAACCAAAATCTTTCTTGTGAATAACTCCTTTTATAATGCGAAAAGAATATTTTGAAACTGTCAAGATAATCTGTTTTCTTCTTGCTTTTAACCCAGATTCCATTTTATTATGTTTTGTATTGTATTTCCTTTTATTAAAATGTAGTGTATGACAAAGTCCACTTGGGAAGGCTCCACCTTTTGGAAAGATTCCATTTAAAAGAAAAAGAAACTTGTAAATTTCCACTAACAATTTTAATATACGACCGGTTTTGCATGTTACAGCATCATTGTTAGTGGAAATTTACAAGTTTCTTTTTCTTATAAATGTGCTGCATGCTTTGCATGGTATGTATCCTTGTTTGTACCTTTTGACGAGCTCCATGTTACATTTTGTGGCCAATGGAAGTAATATAAATGAATGAATGTATATTATTAAAAACATTAGACAAAACATTAGTTTTCTTTCAAGAGCTAACATAGTTCAAGAAGAATTTTATATTTATTGATATTTATAATTAAGCATTACCTATATAATTCTTATAACACTGTCTTATAAGAGTTTTACATTCAGTTCTAAGTCTACAAAAAGCTATATAATCTGTAGCAGAATGGAATCTATAATTTATATGATAAAATGTTTTAAATAACAACAATCTGAAATTCTGGAGAAAACCATTTAGGATATTTGGAATTACAATTATACTTTATAATGAGAGTATGAATATTCACTATTGATTGCACAGTATTAATAAAACTAGAAAAAGCCATATTTACATCAAGAGCATTTTTGAAAATCCTAGTTTATACAACTTAGGTAAAAATATACTTTATCAAGATAACAGTTTTTTAAATCACAGTGCTGATGAATATAATCTAATTATGTAATATTACATTCACTATTTATACACAAACCCAACGGAGGATGATAACCTTCCATTTTAAAGAGAGGATCATTAACAAGGTAAGTAGAGTAATCTGAGTAAAATACATGGTCTAGTAGTTTATCTTTGGAATTAGTGATTCTATTGACCTGGATGAGAGCAAGAAAAGAAAATGAGGAAAATTCCATGTTGCACTTAGGCTGAATTTGTTTTATTGTTAGGACAGACAGCATTTAGGAGGTTATAGTCACCAAAGAGAAACATGGGAGTAGCAAGAACTTCATCAATGGTGGAACAGTGCTCTTCATAGTCTGACAAAGCACAGGCTGGAGGCAGTAGCAACTGCAGCTATTAAAGTTGTTTTGCCATGACATAATACAACAAAGGTGTTAAATGTTTTACCTGGTGACTTTTGCCATGTATGAATTAATATCAATCTTAACAGCAATGAAGGTACCACCGTAACTCAATTTATCACTAGTTAGTTGATCAAGATCTTTTCAGTAACTTTTAGGTCAGAATCACTTATGCTTTGATTCAAATTAGTGTTAGCGATTACAAATATATCAAGATTTGAAGAGCAAACATTAATTTTTAATTCTGCAAGTTTTGTTTTAAAATCTTTTTATGATATCACTACCAAGTCTTTCTATCAAAAGCTCACATCATCTCATAAAAGCTTCCTGTGCTATTGCTATTCTTGTCCTGATCTCTCCCATCTCGTGACATAATATTACCTAAATAAATAAAACATTCCCCATACCAGCTTTTCCCCATTCACTGTTACATTAACCAGGGAATACCCACCTTTGTAAAATCTCATGAATTTTGTTTTCTTCTTATTCATCTTCATTCTGATTGCTTTCACCTTTTCATTTAAGGAACTACCTAGCATCTGCAGGCCTTTTTCAGTATTACTCACCAATTCTTTTCATCCACATATGTAACTGATGTAACCAGGCTTCCTCCTGCTTTTACTTGTTTCTCTACATCTTTCAATGCCTCCCTTATCATTTCTTTTAGCTGTATGTGAAATTAATCAAGCAATCATTTATTTAACGCAAACAGGTTTCTCCAAATTACATTTGTTATAATAGATATGCAAGAAGCACATACGACCATCTCCTCGGTGGGATTCAAACCCCCAACCCTGGCATTAGGAGCTAGGCATGCTAACCACCCCTCTGCCAAGGCCGGTATTATTCTGTGATCTTGACATTTATTTGATTAAACCTTTTTCTTTATGGAAATTGAAATTGATGTAATGAAGTCCTCTGGCCCATGTCCCTCTTCATATATCTTATGATATAATTTACAAAATCTCTGAAGAAGTTATGGCTACAATAATCCAAGAGGTTGATTAGCCAGAAATTCCATGCAAACAAACAAAAGCTCTCTTTACCCCTTTTCCTAACTACTTCAACATTTTCATGGAAAGTCATTAATACCTACTTCTTTCTTCAACATCAAATCCTGAAGAGCCTTTTCAATTTCACTAATCAATATTAGCAGTCCAACACTGTTGCTGTCTACGTCTTTCTCCCTCTCTATCTCAGTAGATTCTGACTTCAAATCTTTAGCGTATAACTCCTCAATATACTATTTCCATCTATTCCTCACATCCTCAGGCTCAAATAACAGTTTTCCATTTTGTCCTTAATTGTAGCCAGCATATTTCCTTTCACTTTTCCATACCATAAGTCTGTTCTGCCTTGTCTCTGCAGTTTTTCCATGTCCTCACATTGTCCTTTACAGCACAACTCTCTTGCTTTAGTAATTTCTCTTTTTATCTTATTCTTTTACTCTCTATACATTCATCTTCCATATTGTGTTAATTTGCTTCCCTCTTTTCCATTATTTAATCATCTCCTCGGTTAACCATGGCTTTCCTAATTTCTTATGTTATTTTGTCTGTACTTTTATTTGTGCTTTCTATGATACATTTTCATATTCCCTCAGTTGTCTTCAACCATTGTTTGCCTACCTGCATTTTCTAAAGCTAATCTAATAGCCTCCTAATAATCATTCCTCTTTATTTACTCATTTCAATATTGGATTCACCTTTACTATTTATGTATACATATATTTTATATATATATATATATATATATATATATATATATATATATATATATATATATATATATAAATTTTCTCTATGAAAAATACATTTATGTAATTATATTTTAAGTAGAGAAAAACAATTCTTGAAACAATGTGAATTACTAACTAAAAAAATGAAATATAAATCAAATTCAAACAACATATAGTAGGTATAATAACCACATGAAGGTTAACAAAAATTATGAATGCCTTCTCTTGAACTTATCTTAAGAAAAATTGTCAATCATTATCAGTGCAGGCCCTCAATAAGTAGGATGCTGTTTCCTGTTTGGAGCCCCAAGATTAATATTAATTTTCAGTAAAATTCATTAATGCATTATTCACTACAAGTTTTAATGAAAAGTAAGAGTACATAAAATAATGGATTACATAAGTATAAGAGAAGTAATTTTTGGGTGGTTGTTTTAAGAAAATTAACATCAAAATATACTCTCAAGAGTTTTTTTTTTTCATTTTTAAAATGTACAGAGTGAGTGTAACATAAATTTATTCCATTTTTAGATGTTCTTTGCAAAAAGTAGGAGATGGTTGCTTTTTAAGTCAGGTCATGTCCATCCACATTTCCTTTCCAAAACTATTGGGTTTATTTTCATGAAATTACATAATAACAGCAAGCAATGAATTTTGCAATATAAAGATTGTTGCCTTTTAATTAACTATTTTTAACTAAAAATTATTTTATAAAATATACTAGCTTCATGGCACCAGCTGGAGGCTCTGGTATAGTTCATACACTGCACACCCTATAAGGCTGGCCCTGATTATTAGATTGGGATCTTTACTACTTCAACCATCATTTTCAAGTAAATCCAAGCAATTAAACAGTCTGCCATAGCAATCATAATAAATCAAATAATAATAAATCAAAATAGGTTTAAATGATAATAGGTATGTGCTTAAAAGACAAGAATGAAGTTGCACAATACTGGAGAAACAGAATAACAAACTTGCATGTTCTTACCAAACTGTTGTCCATATTGTGCACATGTACAATAAGCAAGGCAACAAGTAGTTAACCAACAGAAGCCCCATCCAGTGAAAAATAAGTATCCCAGTACAAAAAGTGAATTTTCCTTCATTAATTTTAAATTGACAATTTCAAGTTTCTGATATTTTACACGAAAAACATTTTTTCAGAGCCCCTGGTATACGCCAAGTGCGACTACCCTTAAATTGCCAAAGCAGTTTTTATGCTGAAGTAGTTAAGAACAGATATGAAATAATCACCCGAAAAAATAAGAATATCTTCATCTTATTGAGATGGTAGGATGCATATGTCCTCTTTCTCTCACTATAACTTAGAAATCTTAAGGGAGCTAACATTTTTAGGAATCCATATAACTTATCAAATGAAAAATATGAAGCCGCTATAGAAATTTTATTTGTTAAAAAATTGTGACATACATGTATCGAGTGGTAGCAATTAACATTAAGGAACACTTCATGCTTTAATAATGGTTAATGATTCAAGGATAATGATACTAGAAAAAAACAAGTAAACCATGATGCTGAGACAATCATTCGCATTAATGGAATGCCCATCGGGAAGAAGTCATGGAACTCTGAAGAAGATTGATTTTTTCAGGCTTTCTGCAATGATGCAGGTTGGAGGAAGAGCAGCTGAAACTTCCCCTAGTTGAGCTACATCGATGATGGACATTCCTTTTCCTCGAAATGCTCGTAATATGACCTGGGAATTATTTAAAAAATGCAAGATTACAAATAATATAAGGTAACTATGAAGAAATGTGATAATACCAAGGAGATCACTACAATGACAATCTCCAGTTTTGAATAATCTTAGACTTGCTTTTCTCCAGCAAAAATATCAGTCCAAAATTTTGTGAACCCTATAAATACATATATGTATTATGGAAAATGTGAAAAAAATAATTACATTCTCTGATGAACAAGCAATGAAGGAAGGCTGATTGATTAAGTAAAATGAAGTTGGCTAATAAAATACTAACATTTCAAAGCCGATCAATTATTTAGTTTAAATGAATGTATTACGTTTCATGTAATACAGGTCAAATATATAAATTCTTTAAGTACACCCTCTTGCCATGCTGAGGCAGCAGTTATGTTTCATGCCATGCGATTTAAATTATTATCAAACTTTATGCTACCTTACAGTATTCTTTAACTGAAAATACTCTTAGCATGCTCAAATAACAAACCCGCTACCTTCTTCGCAGCCTCGGGGGTGTAGTGGACACCCGAGGCGTTGAGGGATGCCCGACACGAATCAAGGCCCGCCATCAGGTCAACATAGTCGAATCCTTGGGACTTACATAGGTCCCGCAGTCTACCGTTCAATCCCACTACCCGGCACCAGACCATAGTACCACAATCCGTGCGTGGGACAATGCTGGAAATGCTAAGACGTAGATCCGTCCCGAATCCTCCCGGACACGGGACACCTCGGATATCAAGTTCTCGAAAGAGCTGATAATTTCCTCCGACCCGCGTCTAGAGGCGTCGTTGGTACCCACATGTGCAACGACATTCAACGAAGAGCAACCCGTGGTCAAGATTGATGCCTTCAACTCCCTCGTCACCTGGGGTATCGTGCCTCCAGCTATACACTTGGAGAACACCCTCTTCTGAATACCATCCCGGCGGGCCCGTAACATCAAAGGTGCCATCAAACGCCGGACATTCGAGTTCCCTATCAATAACAGACCCCTCTTCTCCCGGCCCATCTTGGGACCGGCCTCCGCCGAGACGGGACCTAGTGCAACGGCCGCAGAGTCGTCCTCCGGTAACACCGAGAACCTATTGCTTGCAGGAAGAGGGTCCGACGAAACGTTCCCACCTATCCGCCTCCGCAGCACCACCCCACGACCCTCCCGAGTGGACACCACTCCCCACTGACCTGGTTTACAGGTCCCTCAGCCCGCAATGAAGAGTCACCCGCTGATTTGGCGCAGAGCGCTTCCAAGGAAGACTTCTCACCCTTCAAACGCGACAAGACTGACTCGGAGCTTTCAACTCTCTGAAAGAGATCCGACACCAACCTCTCCAACTGTATTTATAAAAGTAAGAATAAAAGGAGCGCTAGAAAACTACGATAATACTTACTGTTAACTATTACGATAGCGTAAAATAAACTCACAAAAAGTTACAAAACGAAATAACTAATACTACAGATAAGGTTAAAGTTATGAAACTATATAAAAGCAATGCTAATCCTACTTAACAATACGGCTACTACTACTCTAATGATACTGTGGTCGCTCGTAGATCCGAAGGAGTTAGCTGGTGGGAGCAAAACTCACGTCCCACGTGCTCCTCAACAACTTTCTGAAAGAAAGGATGAATAGTATAATGAGATAATATCTGCAAGATTGATGTCCGTCTTTCTCTGGGCAAGATTGAGACTAGGCTAGGCTAAGGTGACCAGATTTTCAAAGTACACAAGGGAAGGGGCGTCGAATCCTAGCATATATCTTCTCCCCCCCCCCCCCCTCCCCGCTCAACAGAATTTTTCGTTTTACTTTCTTATACGAGGGTGTAGATTAATTTGAAGCATAACAAAATATTGGTTTTAATTTTCTTTTATTACTATAATTGAATAAGAAAAATACTTGATTAATTATCCTCTATTTCAGAAGGCAAGGGCTTAATGATAAATACTCAACAGAACAATTTACGTTTTTTGAAAGACCCAGTGCATTAGTTGATATTATTGAACATCTCAATGTTATAAATTTAAGGAAAACCTAAATTATTCGATAACCTGTTTGATAGTATTTCGTCCTCTAAAATGAAGCAATAGTAATAGCATTGCAATAACGCCAACAACAACGGATCACTTTGGACACTTGAAAATGAATTGTGAAAAAATCAGGGTTCACTGCGACAAATGCATAGAAAATGTCGGTATACGCAAGAATTCCTACCGTTTCAACGAATAATGGAAGAGGTGATCTAATCGACTTTACCGCTCTAACGATTAAGTTCTGTTGATAAGGGCAGGTTCACAAAGAGACTAGGGAAATAGTTTTAAAATGACACGATAAGTAATATACCGAAACTGGGAACAAAAACCAAAATACAAACGCAAGGAAACTTAAGAAAGGGTACACATCCAAATTACAATTGTAACAATTAAGTTCAAATTCATAGAAATGCATTAAATGGGAAGAAAATACTATCGTCGTTGAACTTCGGCAATTTATGTCCACATCAAGTGTTAATAGCAAAAAATAGCACAATAACCATGTTGTGCAATTACACTCATCACCTTTCAGATAACTAACGACGTTTAAATAAGACATTTCCGTAAAAAGTCGAATCCTTATTATAGTATAATTGATAGTAGCTCAATATACAATACAATACAAGTTTCTCGGAGAGGCATCGATCGCGTACGACGCGGGTCCACTAATTCGGGAAGAATGCACTGGAGGTAAAAGCTGCTCAATATCTCCTCCATTCTTTTCTTCCAGAACTCGTCGTCTCTTTCTATTTTCAAAAAAGGTTCTTTTTGTGTCCATATTGCAAAAAAACAATATTTCCTTCTGGTGACGTGTAATTGTCCCTGTACCTATATAATTCCATAAATGATTTTGTGTATAGGCATTTTTTTCAATTAAACCAACCTTTATATCACGAAAAATGCATACAAGAAACAAAAGAAAAATAATTTTTGACCTGAAAATAGTAGTTGTGGTTCTCGTTAATTTGCCCATTTACTGACCAAACCGTTACCTTCCTTGCTTCAACCCCGAGAAATGTTTATTTGACGTTTTCTTCATCGTCTGATGTTTTCCGTATGCGCCAAATTTCGTTTCGATTGGATAAGATTTGGAAATTAGCGCAATG
This sequence comes from Tanypteryx hageni, assembly GCA_028673005.1. NCBI lineage: Eukaryota > Metazoa > Arthropoda > Insecta > Odonata > Petaluridae > Tanypteryx > Tanypteryx hageni. The sequence continues at coordinate 2,047,652 of CM054118.1, read as the reverse complement.
CGCAAACGCAAATTACGCAGTAACTATGAGGGTGGTATTCTAGAAAACTATAAGTATTAGACTCTAAGTTAAATGTACACGCGCACGAAGTTTGGTAAAAATCAGACAACCAAGACTGCAGTTATCGTAGAACAAACAGACAAAATACATGGAGTCAACAGGAGAGACCTCGCTTCACTCGGCCAATTATACAAGGGGATCCGCGGGGTCTTCGGCCTCGCTTAGCCCACTTAGGGCTGTGACGAGCGACTGAAGGGATTCAAATAAATTTTTTGGAGTAAAACAATCCCTAAAATGTGCAATTTTAAGAAAATTATACTTTTTCCATTATAGGGTACTAATGACACACATTTCTGCCATATTTTAAAGTTAAAGAACACCTAGAGGTGAAATAATATTTATGTAATTGCTTAAATATTAAAAAGATTTTAACGGCCGAAATAATAACTTAATGGAGATATTCAAATGTTTATTTGTGCATTTGCACTAAGCTGTAAATTGCTTAAATATTTCAGCTCCCTAGCTTGCTCCGTAGCACCTAAACATTTATCTATTTGTTTAAGTTTTAACAATTTTTATGTCAAACAAATTAAAATATCAAAATTTCTATAATCCCTATCTCGTTTCTTTACAAATTCTACCATTAACAAAATTTTCAGATTTGTAGCACATTCGAAAATACACAAACCTTGAAAATTTGTTTAAACAATTGCGAATTTTTAGCGGCCGCATTGTTACACTTTTTCAAGATTTTCGTTTTTTCTAGTCGGTTTTGCACAAAATCCTACCTAATAAAAAATTTCGAATCTCCACCTCATCTGGAAGTGCCTAAACATTAGTATCCTCCTATTATGTTATATCCTCCTCCGCCTCCTCCTCTATATATAATGATATATATGTGTGTGACTGTGTGTGTGCGCGCGCGCGCGTTTATGTTAATCGCCTATCATAAGTAAGAAGCATCAATATAGTATAGATATGCACACGAAGTTTGGTAAAAATCAGACAACCGAGACGGCAGTTATCGTAGAACAAACAAACAGACAAAATGCGCATGGACTCAACAGGAGAAACCTCGCTTCTGCGCTGCATTATTTAAATGGTTCCATTTCAACGAAAACGAAATAATGGGAATGCTTTCAAAGTTCTCGTTTTAAGAAATATATTTTCCCAAGATGAAATCTTGAATACTCACCAATGATGTTAATACTTTTTGCTGATGTGATAATGCGGGAGGCATTTTCCCTTGCGCAACGGGACACCGCAGAATGAGCAAACATAGCGCGTCTCTTTCCTCTTGTTGTTTGCTGCGTACACTTAGCAGACCCTGGAAGGATATTTTTTCTTCCCCTTTCCTACAATCGGATGATGTTTGCTCAAACTATCCGAAAGTCTCTCTGGGTGTTCTTTTTTCGCAGCGTGCTTAGTAGGCTTTTCAGTCTCTTCAACTTCGTCATTCGAAGACTCACCCAATTCTTCCCTACTACTCGCCCAATGTGTTGCAATGTCAAGTAAAAAAGTTTTGAATCTAATTTTACTGGAGTTATTCAAAGTTTTATACACTCTAAATGAATTGAAAAGAGCACAATTTATTAGCCATAACACAACCTTTTTGGACCATTTAATTGTTTTCCTCAATATTGTATAATAGGATAAATACATGTCAGCCCTATCTACTCCTTTCATACACTGATTGTATCTTACAATGCACGTAGGCTTCTTCACTGGCAGTTCTGTGCAATGATATCTTGGGGTCCGGATGCAAGGCTTCTTTTTGCCCCCCCCCCTCCTGCCCCAATTTTTTGTATACCTATAGTTTTTTACTTGATTTGTTTAAAAAAATATATCAGTAAATTAAAAATGTAATGTAATTCTAAATTCCTATTTTGAAACTACAAAGATCACAATAAAAAAATGGCAATTTTTATTACTGTTTGTAAGGTACAGTTTGAATATAATATAATTATATAACTTATTTCTAATCGCAGGTACACAATATTCTTATTTATTTGTGGTAGATTCTACCCAGTCCACACCATACAATTATAAAAATGATAAACGGCAATGTTTGAATCTGCTTTAGTAAACTATTAGATTCTGAGACAATTGCATTGATGTATGTTCTTTATGAGAAACATCTGGTGTGTAATCCATTTGTAAACTAATATTTTGTCTTTTTAACATGATTTAAATTTTTTTTAGCTACTTCTTCACTAAGATCTTGTAAAAATCTATTCTGTGATCTATTAGAAAGATGATGGCGAATGCGTGTTTTACTTTCTCGAATATTAACAATGTTATGGGAGTTTTTAAACAATATGCAGCAGAAGCAGTAAACACCATCTGAGCTCACTGAATAAATTAACCATTTTCGCGATATTGTCTTCCTGTTTTTTAATGTATGTTTATAATAACTAGCTAAAAACTTCCTGTTCTCAATAGCGTCAATTTTAGGAAAATTTATATCTGTAATTTGTTGTGGTCCTAGGTTTATCAACTTTATTCTAAATTCATCATATATGATTTTAGGCCATATGGCTGGATCATTACTACCTAATTGTTATTATATCACTTGTATTGGTATTATCGGATGAGTTCATCACAATTTTGCAACATGGAATCATCTGCATAGACGTATCTTTCTTATTTTCTCCCACTGTAATGACCAATGCAGAATTATCAAATAAATACTCAAATAAAAGTTCCTCCAAATTTATTTCCATATCGTTTTTCTCCAAACGGTATCACCCGCGCTAGCTAAATTTTCCTCAACTTCACCTATTTCAGATTCACTATCACTTATTATACGAGGAGCTTTTCTTTTTCTCACATCGAATTAAACACTATCATCACTTTCTTTCTCACTACTGTAAATTTCTTCATTGTCCCCACTCGGTAAATCTGGCAAATCGTCTGTAGATAAATCACCCAAAGAACCACCTCCTCTCTCCCTACCCTTTTACCTTATCACTGTATTTTCCATTCTTAAAACTTTAAGATGTCCATCTTTGGAGATACAAAAAGTGTTGTGTCAGATGAATCAGATTAAATCATTTTTCTACTCAATTTATTATTATTTCTGTAAATACAATCTTACTGCAATATTAGTCTGATTGTCATAGTGTAAATATTTTTGTTTAAATACATATAATTTCAAATTAATTACTAAAATTGTATAGTTGTATTTCTATGATTTTAAAAAATATATAACAATAGGTTCGAAACATTACTATGACTTTTTATTGTATTTTAGATGGTGGACCTCTGAGGCCCTTGGTAGTCCATGGTAGTTAAAATCGCTTGGTAGTTCTAGGGTTAATTAAGAGAAATACTTCGCTTTCATTTTTTCGTTTGCGATATTTCAAACTTATAACGGTGAAAACTCGAGCACAAATTTAATGTGTCACCACCACGAGCTGGCTGTAGTCCGCCGAAACACTACCTTGGACATAAAAAGGAACTCGTCGATTACATTACTTCCCCGGTGCAATATTGTATATACATAAGATGAATAAGTGAATATTAAAACAATTAAAAAGTAGTTCGTATATAATGAAACAAAGTTGTTTTTCATTGCTCGCGTTGAGACCTTTTGAATGGGCAAAGAAAGGCTCTTCGTTCTCCGGGTTTTGTAAGAGCGCTTGTCTGAATCAAGTGAGCGTATCGAGAGGTCGAGTCAGAAAGTGTAATGAGCGTAAAACCGAAAAAAGCGTATCGCGAGGTATACCTGTATTCCATTTATGGAATATAATTTTTCATCTTGTTTAGTGGTTACGTTTGACCCCATTCTTCCATATCAATATCCCATAAGAAAATCATACCTTGCGGCCGGAGAGTATTCAATTGAATAGGTCGATTCAGATATAATCCATTATAGACATTTCTAACTTTTTACTTAATGATCTGATTTACGTTAAATTTTCGGAATATCAATGCCTTAGTGTGTTATTTATAACTTATTTTTTACAATTATAACTCAGTAGGTTTATTCGTTATCGCAGAAAAAATAATAACAGTTTATATCACAAAAATATTTAACTATTAATCACAGTTTTTAGTGTTAGAATAGTTTCGATGCAATTCAACTACATTCAAATAATAATCAAGTTATCTGTAAGCATTCGACTTGCCGCTTTGTTCTCCTTACGACGCAGTTGGTGAGTTCCCCTCCCCACTTTCTTTATCACTTCCAAACACAGATGGTTTGGCATTCGAGAACTGTTTACGAATAACATCGCATGGATAGGATGTCTGACAACGACTCCTTTTCTCACGATGCTTTAGTGCTGATGTGAAGTTCGTCTTAGCATTAGCTGGGCTTTTGAATGTCGTCATCTCACCGACAAAGGGAAACACTGAGTTATTTAGTTAGAAATATTCTTCACATTAACGTAAAACTACATAGAATAGCAAATTATTTTAATTACCTTAATAGTCCAATTTTGTGTGATAATTCAAGAAGCATCCAAACACAATTGAACGTCACGCTCTCTGCAACAGTAGGTACACCGTAACCTTCTTTTTTCCATGATTAGTGCACGCAACACATCTCCTTTGTGGCCTCGATTTCCTCCCCGTTGTCTGTACTTCTCTAATGTCTTTCTTTGAGTCTCGAAACCGTGTTATCTGTTGATTGTCGACCAGGCATATTTCCTTTCGCAGCAATAGCATATTTGGCAAAGATTCCTTCCATTATCAGAATTCGGTATGACAAATGGTCCACTTTTTCCCCGGTATTTTCACTATACATATATAATTAATGACTTTAAAACTGCGGCATTCAGTGAGTGTCTCTTGAACAGTTTGATGTACCATTTTGCCATTCTTTTTCTTTCAATTAAATGTTATTTGCTTAACCTTATTGATATGCAATCCTTTTCAAGGAAATATTTCAGCTTTTATAAACATTTCATTCGATGGATGAGCCTCCCTAAACCAAATAGGGAAAAATTTTCTCGCAGGTAAACTTTTTCATGCATTGACTAAAAATTTGAAATAAATTTTCCGTTTCGCATATTGTTAAAAGACATTTCATATAGCTTATAAAATTATGAGTTATACAGTAGTCATTCTTCATCATTGCAGAAGTTACATGATGAAAATTGTCCTGTTCCGTTCAGTAGCAGCGGAGATATGACGTTGTGTGTATCGGAATGTAAGCGTAATAAAAAATTAGAAGTTTTTTAGGTAATACTATCGTCTGAATCACTTTTCATCAACGCTTCCGTCTCAATTTCCTTACTTGGTTCGCTTGACCTTTTCCTACTCGTTGATGCTATCATTATTTAATTTCTAAAAATTAACACTACAAAACACAAAATTGTCTCTGCACAATGCTAAGCTTTCCTTCAGAGTGACTTCTTTAGAGCGACCCGAAATCATTTCCGCTCAAGAAATAGCAAGACATCATCGAAGTGTAAACAGACCTAGGTTATGCGCAGACGTTTCTCTCTCTCATAATGGGAGGCTGGGGTTTATAACTAGTGATGGGCATAATCGAGAGATCATAATGACATATCATTCGATTATGCTCATATCATTCGTTAGTAATCTCTCGGTAAGGGATATCTCGGTAGAAAGTAGTAGTTAAGAATCATTCGAATGATTTAGTAGTTAAGAATCATTCGAATTATTGTAGTAGTTAATGATCATTCGAGTGATATCAGTAGTTGGGAATATTCCGAATTATATTAGTAATTTACTTGAATCTCCATTATTACCGATTATTCATCCGGAATGGACATTTCGTTTGATATTGACGTAGGTAGTATTTTGCTAAATAATTTGAAAACATTCATTTTATAACTAAAATTATGTGAAATTAATTGTCATATTCTTTATATCCAAATGCATGCGGAAATTAAAAAATCTTTCGGAAGGAAATCTCAAAAAATATTTTTTTACATCCAATTGAAAAAAACTTGCCTTTTTATGCTTAAAAACACGTTTTGAATCCCTTTTGCCAGTAAAACATGTGAAACGTCTTTATGGACATTTTTCGTGCAGTAGAGGATTTCATTGAATTACAAGTTATTCTTTAATATTTTTTGTTCCAAAGGTTCGAATTTCAGTTACGTCCTCGCCCCTCTATTTTAGCCGTCACTCGAGATGTTGACGTTTTTTATACATAGGTTGAGTCTGTTTCTCTCACCCCAAGTCCCCAGGCAAGATCCTAACTTAAGGACTTAGGGGAGGTGACCCGCTTGTGGGTCAAAGAATGCGGCGGGAGATCACCGTGGGTCGCGTCGTCTGGAACCAACGCGTTAAACAAATGAAGAAGGGGAAATGAAAAAGCAACTCGAGTAACCCTCTGAACCAGGGAAGATACTGTTGGTGCTTAATGTCTATAGTCGACAAACTTAAATCTTTGAATTCCAAATGTTAAAAATATGTTTGCCCAGAAAAAAAGGGAATTGTGAATGGGTTAGCACGTATGGCTTACAAATTAAGAACATCAGCGTATAAGGTCTTGGGTTAAGTATCATTGGGCTCAACAAATTAATTTATTCATTCGAAACAAACAAATTTCCTAAAGATCAATAACAAATCAGAAGATTTGCAGAGTCGGTAAAGGCGATTTTCTCTCAAGTAGGTATATATTTTTAGATTGACATCTGTTAGTGCCACATGAATCTCCAATAAAATGAATGAAGATAATCACCTCGCCATCGAAATTCAACAGGCATTCATTGGACCATATAACCACAATAATACGCTAGTCTTAACATAAACAGTTAAGAAAAACATTTAACAAATTGTACTGTCTTTCATTTTCGTCGCGAAATCTGTTGAGATAAAATGAAATAAAACTGATATCAAGAGAAAACGAAAAATTCACCACCATAGCCACTTGCATATGGGGAAAGACGCACATAAATAGAATTTGTATTGGTCCAAAAGACAAATATAACATTGTATAGGGCAAGGCAAAGTATATAGCAAACAAATATTTTCCTCCTTACTGAATATCTTGTGAAAAATGATTCTAAATACATTTAAGCGAAGATTACTTAACTTCATAAAACTGTTTGTTGTAATACCTCAGTATTAATAAAAATTTCTTGTCTAACTAGACATATGCGTTCAGCAATTACCAAGTTCAATATACTTAACTTCTTTTTTGAGATATTTTTAAAACATTCAGGAAAACGAATTTTAATACTCTCCTATCGAATGATTTTACGGAATATTCTTAAAGAATGATTTAGCGAATAATCAAAACGAATGATTTTAAAAGATGAGTTGTGCGATCAGGGCTTCAAAAACTGAAGCAGTCTCGTGAGAAAGGGACCCATGTGCACGGCACTCGGCGGAGAGAGAGGTAGATTGGCCGGGGGAGTGCCTCCCTCGGGCTAGGTGGTCGATTCTATTCGGGCTTTTTTCGGGACTTAAATGTGACCCATGTTATTAGTTACTGAATGTAAACGCCTTAGCTCTGCTTGTAGTTTCTCTCTTTATTAATACCTAGCTCTTCATCGGCGGAGGCCGGTCCCAAGGTGGGCCGGGAGAAGAGGGGTCTGTTATTGATAGGGAGCTCGAATGTCCGGCGTTTGATGGCACCTTTGATGTTACGGGCCCGCCGGGAGGGTATTCAGAAGAGGGTGTTCTCCAAGTGAATAGCTGGAGGCACGATACCCCAGGTGACGAGGGAGTTGAAGGCATCAATCTTGACCACGGGTTGCTCTTCGTTGAATGTCGTTGCACATGTGGGTACCAACGACGCCTCTAGACGCGGGTCGGAGGAAATTATCAGCTCTTTCGAGAACTTGATATCCGAGGTGTCCCGTGTCCGGGAGGATTCGGGACGGATCTACGTCTTAGCATTTCCAGCATTGTCCCACGCACGGATTGTGGTACTATGGTCTGGTGCCGGGTAGTGGGATTGAACGGTAGACTGCGGGACCTATGTAAGTCCCAAGGATTCGACTATGTTGACCTGATGGCGGGCCTTGATTCGTGTCGGGCATCCCTCAACGCCTCGGGTGTCCACTACACCCCCGAGGCTGCGAAGAAGGTAGCGGGTTTGTTATTTGAGCATGCTAAGAGTATTTTCAGTTAAAGAATACTGTAAGGTAAGTTTGATAATAATTTAAATCGCATGGCATGAAACAAAACTGCATGTTCCCTCTCAAATCCTAACTACTGCCTCAGCGTGGCAAGAGGGTGTACTTACAAAATTTATATATTTGACCTGTATTATATGAAAGGTTATACATTCATTTAAACTAAATAATTGCTCAGCTTTGAAATGTTAGTATTTTATTAGCCAACTTAATTTTACTTAAACAATTAGCCTTCCTTCATCGCTTGTTCATCAGAGAATGTAATTTTTTTCACATTTTCCATAATATATGTATTTATAGGGTTCACAAAATTTTGGACTGATATTTTTGCTGGAGAAAAGCAAGTCTAAGATTATTCTAAACTGGAGATTGTCATTGTAGTGATCTCCTTGGTATTATCACATTTCTTCATAGTTTCCTTATATTATTTGTAATCTTGCATTTTTTAAATAATTCCCGGTCATATTACGAGCATTTCGAGGAAAAGGAATGTCCATCATCGATGTAGCTCAACTAGGGGAAGTTTCAGCTGCTCTTCCTCCAACCTGCATCATTGCAGAAAGCCTGAAAAAATCAATCTTATTCAGAGTTCCATGACTTCTTCCTGATGAGCATTCCATTATTGCGACTAATTGTCTCAGCATCATGTGTTTTTTTCTAGTAACGTTAAACATTATTAAAGCTTGAAGTGTTCCTCAATGTTAACTGCTACCACTCGATACATGTATGTCACAATTTTTTAACAAATAAAATTTCTATAGCGGCTTCATATTTTTCATTTGATAAGTGATATGTATTCCTAAAAATGTAAGCTGCCTTAAGATTTCTAAGTTATAGTGAGAGAAAGAGGACAAATGCGTCCTACCATCTCAATGAGATGATGAAGATATTCTTATTTTTTCAAGTGATTAATTCATATCAAATTTTAACTACTTCAGCATAAAAACTGCTTTGGCAATTTAAGGGTAGTTGCAATTGGCGCATACCAGGGGCTCCAGAAAAATGTTTTTTGTGTAAAATATCAAACTTTAAATTGTCAATTTAAAATTAATGAAAAAAATTCACTTTTTGTACTGGGATACTTTGTATTCACTGCATCCTACCATCTCAATGAGATGGTAAGAATTCATTGAGTATGATAGATTTTCATTTTGTGTCATATAATACATGACAGAATGATTTATTCTTTAAAATATATTATAGAACAAATTATGGCACTAATTCCCCAATCATTAGGTTGATGCAGACTGAATAAATATATCTCTTTGGATATTTTTAACTGTACATATTGTGATGTTAAGTGGTTATTTGAATAATTATGTATTTAAATTAATTCAGAATGCTGATTACTGTTTTGTAAGCATATATTTAAGGTATGCATGCATTTCATTTTAATGTAATATCTATCTTACTATATTTTATTTTGTATGTGCTATTTAAACGTTTCGTATATTCTTGTAAATGGTTACATCACTTTACGATTAAATAAATAAAAAACATTTAGTGAATCATGCATTAAAGAATTTTACTAAAAATTAATATTAATCTTGGGGGTCCAAACAGGCATAGGCGTACGCAGGATTTTTGTTTGGGGGGGCCCACAATGGTAAACACTCATTTTCATGTTTACATTTTTATATGTAAACATGCACACACATGCATGTATTCACAAATAAACATATACATGGGCAGTAGTATATTTAGAATGAAACTCATTGATTTAGTGTATGAAAATACATATTTTTAACAACACATTTATTATCCTGTGGATAAAATATATTTAATTTAAAAATTACAACATTTATACCATTACAGCCAAAAGAAAATGCGTTGATTTACAAATAAAAAAAATAAGTTGTCATAAAAAATACAAGGTCCCCAGCTAGTGCCTATGCATAAATCAGCCTCTGCATATAGGCATTCATAAAAACATATAAAATGAAAAACAATGTTGGTTACAAATTTATCTGTTATTTAGAACAAACATTCTCAGTTTCTCATAGAAATATCTATATTAACATTGAATTTGAGCATAAATCTTTCGATTTTTCATATCATGAAATTAATATTTATAGGTTTTGTTTACTAAAACATAAAATAAAAATTAATTGGGTAACACAATTACAATTTTATATCTAATCTTCGGTCTTTTTTTTGTAATTCATCTAATATGACTTTGGGGAGCAATTCCATTTCCCTATAAATGTTGAGGAGTGCTAAACCATTTAGTCTTTCCTGTCCCATGGAATTACGCAAGTACATTTTCATTCTTCTTAACGTTGAAAATGTTCTCTCTGCTGTGCTAGTTGATACCGGCAGAGTTGCAAATATTTTTAATAAATAATGAATGTTTGGATATATATTTTGATTGCATTGCATTAATGCTTCTAATACATTTGTAGGGGGTATCCTGTTTTCGTACCGTTTTTGCCAAAGCTTTAGTTCACTCTCTAAGACTGAATCGCATACTTCCACGGAATAAAATTTTGCCAAAGTTGATAGGCTATCTACGTCTGATGTAGTACTGCATCCTTTTGGAAGGAGGCACATGAAGGATTTTAAAATACTTTTATGAGCCAAGAATCTCGTCTCTAATTGTGTCACAAGACAATCCAAAAATGGAATAAACATAGATCGCCTGTAATAAACTTCCGCTGATTCAGTAGGAATATTATTTCAATTTTTTTGATATTTCGATATCCTCGGTATTGTAATTTCAACCCCAAAATCTCCTACTTTTTCTGTTGCCTCTTCGAAAATATTTGCAAAGTTTGTATCAGCGTTTTCTCGGATACATTTTAGAGCAGATGTTACATCTTCAACGAGATGTAGTATGGAAATTAAGTCAATGTTTTCACTTTGTAATACTCTACTTAATGGCAGCGTATAACTTTACAGTTTTTGTATACTATACAAAGACACCAAAAATTTTCCTTGGAATATTGCATTCTGAAGAATCTGTGCTGTAGATGAAGTGTCTTTGTCATTCCAGTCACTTATTTCTTCGAGAGCTAAGTAAATTGCATCTAAAAGTTCCACCATTACCATGACAGAATCATGACACTCTATCCATCTAGTTGGGCACATCTGCTTCAATCGTAGATGCCTACAATTGGGAATACACTCGCTAATTTTTTTTGATAATATATTTAATCGCTTTGGTGTTAAAAAAAGTGTATGATTTGTCAATAATTCCTAAGCAATTCCTTATATCTTGATTATTTGCACTGTTTCCAATGGCTAAATTTAAATAATGCGAGGTGCAATGTACTTATAATGCTTGTGGGAGCTGTTGTTGTATATGTGCCTGAACACCTTCAAATTTGCCACTCATGGAAGCAGCACCATCATACCCCTGACCTCAAAGGTAGGAAATATCAATACCAAATTTTAGTAAACTATCTATAATGGTAGAAGCCAAACCTTTTCCACTAGTGTCGATAACTGGAACAAACTGTAAAAATTTCTCGCAAACTCTAATCTACGTATCTTACGCATAATGTCAATTGCTCAGTTGTTGAAATGTCTGTTGTTTCATCTGTTAAAATAGCAAAACATTTTGCATCACTTACTTCTTTAACAAGTCTTTTCAGAATCAAATCATTACAAATTTCTATTATTTGGTTCTGGATGTTGGCGCTTAAATAGGTACTGTTTCGCCCGCATTGTTTAAAGTGATTTTTTAAATCGGTGTCACCAGCTTCTAGCCTTGCTCTAAGGATTGCACGGAAATTACCTTCATGTTTCTCAGGCTTTTTATCAATGTTAAACTCTCCAGAATCCACATGACCTCGTAGTGCAATACCTTGCTGTCCACATAACATTATAGTCATGATTATGGGTTCCAAGCGTTTCCGATTCTCAATAACTTGTTTCATTCTCATTGTATCGAGCTGTTTGTCGATAGGTATTCTTTTGCCTGTCATTATATCACATAGGTTTTCATAAGAACATAATGAATTTGAATGATATAACGCTTTTTCATGAGCTTCAAATGTTTCAATTGCATGTTTCCAATTATTGTACCCACTTGATGCGAGTTGACCTAAAGGTTGAGATTTACTTTTACCAATTTCTTTTGGCGCGAATAAGCAACAATATTTACAAAAACATATATCTAGTCTCGAATAAGCAAGCCACTCATATCTGTGCAACCATTGCAATTGAAATTTTCTTTTCTTTCCATTTTTTTCAGTCACATATGGAAATGGAAAAAGATCATCTGGTTTCCACAAATTCTGTATAAAATCCACTTTATCTTCATTTATAAGTAAGCTATTTTGATCTTTGATATTGTCCCTGCATTACTTTTGCCTATAACCATCAATTTGGTTTTCTTGATATTTATCTTTAATTCCCACTGTTTTAACGTGTCCGATAATACTTTCAGCATTTTATTCATTTCTCTTTTTGAATCGCTGAATATTACAATGTCATCTGCAAATCTAATGCAGTGTATTCTAACTCCATTTATTTTTATGCCTTTTGTCTTTTCCTTCATAACTTCTATACTTTCTTCAATGAACATATTAAACAAATATGGAGATAGCGGACATCCTTGTCTTACTCCTTTCCTTATCTTTGCTTCACTCTCTAATCCATTTATATTTATTCTTGTAGTTTGATTTTGATAAAGCTTAAAAATTAATCTTCTGTCCCTCCAATCAATACCTATTTTTTTCATAGTCTTAAACAACAGTTCCCAATTAACTGTATCAAAGGCCTTCTCCAAATCAATAAACGTTAAATATAATGTCCTGTTCATTTCTAAACATCTTTCCATTATCACCCTGAGGGCTAATATAGCTTCTCTCGTTCCTCTCCCACTTCTAAATCCAAATTGATCTTCACTAATATAATGTATAAGATCAAAATAGACAATCAGGAAATTGAGCAGGTGAAGCAGTTTTGCTACCTAGGTAGTACAATTACTGAAGATAATAGATGCATACAGGAAGTGAAAAGAAGAATAGCACTTGCAAAGCAAGCTTTTCAATGCAAAAGGAACCTACTGACAAGCAGTCATATGAATTTGGAAGTAAGGAAATCCTTTGCAAAAGCTTTTGTCTGGAGTACCTTACTTTATGGTAGTGAAAGTTGGACGTTAGGAAAGAGGGAGAGGTCCCGTCTGGAAGCGACAGAAATGTGGATATGGAGAAGATTGTTAAAGACAAGTTGGACAGAGAGAAAGACAAACCTTGAAGTTTTGGAAGAAGTAAAAGAAGAAAGGAAACTGATCAGAGGAATGGAAGAAAGGAAGGCAAAATTTTTAGGCCATGTGATTAGACATAATGGATTAATTGTGAACATCTTGGAGGGGAAACTTTTAGGGAAGAAAGGAAGAGGCAGACCAAGAAAGAAATACCTAGATGACGTGGAGTCAGTGATGGGAGTTGAGAAATACGAGATGTTGAAGAGAATGGCAGAGGACAGGAGTTCATGGTTGTAGCGACAAGGCTTAGCCTTTAGATGAAGAAGAAGATAAGTAAGCTCTTGTAAGCCGCGATATCTGATTTAATTAATGTTCCAGTAGTGTTATTCGATGCAGTCTGCAAGTTTTCACCCGTCTCGGGTGATTTTGATAGGACTATCCTGTTTTCCAATTTTGGTTTTTTGGTCAAATACTTGAATATCGTTCCTATTCCCGACTTTCTTTTATCATCCATTACCCCTGTAAATATTTTTGAATAAATTATTTCTTATAATTGTAATACTTAGCATGAGAAAAATTAATGCTATTGACTTAAAACTTTTAATTTTACAATTTTAAGTGAACTTTTACCTCATAAATGTAGTGGCCAAATGAGACTAACACTTTTTTCAATGAATAAGAACGGCTATTCCGTGGAAACGTGACACCTGGACACAGCTTACTGAAAATATGCACAAATTTTAACCTTTGAAATATATAATAGTTATATTTTCAAATAAAAATTTACAGTATTTATTTTTCAACAGTAATATGGAATAACATATTCGCGGGCAGAATAATAAATAACTGAAATTCATATTATCATAAAAAATAATTTGGCGTGTAATATATGTAATAAAAATAATCAATATAGAAAGATTTTTCCAATCTTTGAATCCAGAATTTGAAATTTTGTTTTTAAAATCAGAAAACAACTTGCAAAAGAAGCAGAAAATGCAGTCAAGTTTTTAAGAACAAACTAGCCAACGACGATCGATGAATTCACCATTTAAAAGTTTCCGGGTGTTCAATTATACAGAAAAACGCCTATTACTCTCATTCACAGGAAAGTCAAAGTTACTATCCCTGTTTAGACCATTATCATTTACAGAGACTAGCTAATTATCAATCAGAGGTATTGGCCACAGACCAATATCACTACAGTTAATTTTACATGATTCTGACTTTTCAAACCGAGTTTTTGTTAAGGATATAGATGAAGCTGATGTGAGTACTGGTAATTCTACTAACGGTGTTGTTTCAATGTCTTCTTCTAATAAATGAAATTACGATAACATTTTATTAAAGTTTTTATAAGTTTAATTCAAATTACTTTATCAAAATCATCCAGTTACATTACGGAAGGGCTTTCAGTCTCCTAAAGGACATTATTATTAACAACGAAAATTAAACAAAATTCCGCATCATAAAATAATTAGCTTTACTTACCAAATACTGCTAATTGGATACTGTAAAAAGTGGCAGTTTTGGGAAAGTATCCGGGAAAAAGAATTTGTCAGCAACCAAGAACTTCCGAAGCTGTTCCCTTCGTCTGTAGAGAAACACTCGTGATCAACGTAAAATGTTGAGATCAAACCATGAAAATTAATTATTTCAGAAGAATATCTTAATCACCTTTGCGTATTTTCAAACGAATTATCCAGTGTTCAGTCTAAACGAAACATACGAACTTGAATTTGATGTTGTTTCAAAGAGAAACCAAATGAGACTAATACTCTCAAATAGTTTCCCTCTTTCAAAAAGGACTAGGAAACATTCCTACATCTGGAAACTATTAAAGGGGTCGTTTCCTTTGGCCCATTTGTGCGGAGAAAAGAGAAAGACCCAAGTAAGGGACCCGAGACCCTCTCCCTCCTCCTACGGTCAACGTTCGGTCGGAATATGGGAAGGGATAGTAAGATAAGCTTGAAGGAATGTGTAAGAAAAGAAACGCTTTTGGAATTTTGTGAAGAGCAAGTGTGGCAGAATTAATGATAATTCCATTTACTCGATCACTGTTATTTTTACAAGTCCTTATCTAGCACAGGTATGTAAGTACTAGCAGCGGCCTCTGTAACTGGCGGATCTCTTGGAATTGGCGGCCCTAGCTGGCCTATGCAAAGTCCAGCCCTGCCAGTAACTAATAAGAAATAGTAGTATTGGAAAAACAATGCTATTACATATTTTGAATTAAATGTCAATGTGAACATTGAGAACCTTCAGATTTTGTGGGATATAAGTTATTTTAACAGCAATATTCGTCACAAAAATTCTTAAAACATCGTGAAAATGTTCGTCAGCAAATTAGATTTTGCGAATGTCTTTCGTAAGAACTTTTTACGAAAATGTAATCGCATCCAAATATCGTAATCATTTGTGAGACAAATCGGCTAATTTTTGGAAAGTATTGCGGCATGTAGAATCGAATAAAATTCCACGAAATCATTTGCTTCATATGAATTTTTACTTTCTCTATATACGTAGATAGAGAAAGTATTGCTGCCTTTTTCATTTCTCTCAATATATCTAAATTTCAAATGCAGTGTTTAAGCCACTAATACAGTTTATAAGCCACCTATACCGTTTTTAAGCCAGATATCTCCTTTTGTGAATCGAAGTAGAGTTAATACCATAATGGCATATTGCCATAATTTACAAGATATTCTTCGTTTGTGCTCACATAGTGTAAACGCACCTTTAAAAGCCGATCTATTGATCGATTCGACGTGTATTACAAAATCTATGGCAGGAAAACAAACTTCCATTATTTAGGCGTACGTTGTTTCATGTCTCGAACACCTACGATGATTCTGTGATTTTAATATGCGAATAATTAATGTTCTACATTCAAATTTATTCCTTCTCGCATATAACGCAACGAATGGTGTTTAAATTGGTTGCCTAAATCCTCTTTCAAAACATGAATTGCCCAAATAGTTTTTGGGGGGGGGGGGGGGCACGGGCACGGTGCCCCCCCCCCCCCCCCCGGTACGCCACTGCAAACAGGAAACGGCATCGGTCCCCTACTTATTGAAGGCCTGCACTGCTAATGATTGATAATTTTACTTAAGTTCAAGAGAAGGCATTAATAAATTTTAGCTCTCTTTATGTCCTTTGATATGCACTGTGCTAATCATGAGCCTACTAGACTAAAATCTTGTCTGGATAATGTTATAACCTACTTTCCAAAAGAATTATATAAATTTGAAGTAATATACTCATGTCTATCTAACCATTCAGCATTAGAATTCCATGTTAAAACTACAGCCAGTAATAGTAGATTGAGCAATTCCCACTCCATTCTCATGAGGCCTATCACTTCTGTAGGAATTAACAATTTCAAATTCTTGCTAAAGTCAACTGATACAGTTTGCTTACTACCAAAGAGGGAAATCAATCTTTTTTGAAGTATTTATTAGTATGTTTGAAAACTTTTCCTAAGAAATTAATGAATCAAACTTATAATAAGAAATTTAAAAATAAATTGTTTACTCCCGAGTTATTTAACCTTTGAAAGGAGTTGATCAGTTAACATAAAAGTTATAAGATGACCATTAATGAATCAGATAAAATTGTCCGCAATAAAATTAGACAAAAATACAACAAAATAAAACTTACTAAAAATAAATGATTTCATTCATGTCTGTGAATGAGTGCAAAGCAACTTGGATGGTGATTAAAGGAGAAGTGGGTCCTGTTTATACTACATCTGTAATGCCTTTCACTCCCGGTGATCTAAACAAATGTTATAAATTCTGTAGAAAATATCATTTCCAATATTAGAAGCCCACTATAAAAGACATGACATGCTCCAGAACTGCAGAGCCATTTTCAATTGGAAATGGGCCGCACCCCAAGATATTGTAAAAATTATCAACAATTTTAAAAGTTCCAAGTGCAGATATTTATGGTTTGTCCAATTATCTAATCAAAGAGGTCAATGAAATATCTCTGAGCCCCTAGCAACAATATTCAATTCTTGTTTACAATTTGGCACTTTTCCCAGTGCCCTTAAATATCTAAAACTGTGCCAGTCTACCAAAAAAGGGGATAAGGTGTTACCCTGTAACTATCATCCAGTCTCCATTGTCCCTATCACAGGCAACATTTTTGAAACCACAATTAAAAGTCAATTATAAATATGTACATTTTAAAAGTAATAACATCTCTACACCTTCCCAATTAGGCTTTCATATGGGTAAATCAACAGCTTTAGCTGTTGACCATGTTATCAATAAAATTCTAAACGCTTTCAAAGAGAAATGCTCCAGTGCCCTAACTGCATGTGACCTTTCCAAAGCCTTCGACTGTCTTCCACTCGATCCTACTTCAAAAACTCGAATACTATGGGATTAAAAATTTGGAGTTAGTGCGGGCTGTTTCCTTCTTATACAATTGATGCAGACGACCAACCTGCACACTGCAATTTTTGCGTACTATGCTTACATTTACTGCCATAATAAATATGGCATTACGGTCTGGAATCGCTCCCACCATTCTCTTCGGATACACAAGCTGCAGAAGTGGGCCGTGAGAATTCTAGCCAAGTCTAAATAGCGTGACAGTTGTCGTAACTTGTATACAAACCTTCCAATTCTGTTCTCTGTTTATATGTTTTACTTTATTCTATATATAAAAATAATATAAACTTTCACAATTAAAATCCAATACTGATGTCCATGACAACACTGGCCCCAAATAAGATGGATCTGTCATCTATTACTAAAAATGTGCGTTAAGTACAGCACATACTGGATTAGTATTTTATAATAAGCTATCTGCTACTCATAAAAAAGGAGGCCAATAAAAAAACTTCCAACAGAAACTCGGAGAGTACCTCATAAAAGATTAGAATAAAACTATTCCGTTGAAGAATTTACCTGCAACTGAATCTCACCGATATAAGTCAAATCACCATTTGTTACATATGAATGTATTGTGAATGCTTTCCTACGTCTGATTGACTTTTACTAGATATAACATATTTCTGCAAACAAATCGCTTGAACGAATATCACGAATATAAATATGTAATGTTAATACTAATTCATTTAGTATGACATCCTGGCGCAAGAGGGCGACAGTGGTCGAATCTCCTGAATTTACATTTAGTTCAAATTTTAGATGCAAGATAGCGGATCTTAACTAAACGTAAGATTTTTGGGTCTTAGTAATTCTAATTTCTCAAGACAGATGGCTATTACAGACAATATCGTATAATTATTGTAAGTAATTATAGCAATGGATTGCATAATCTTCCTAATAGAATTACTGCTGTCATCGTTAGGTTTAGTAAGAATTTCATTAGAAAATTAATACTTACACATTTTAAAAATATTTTATCAGTAAATTCCCTATCCCTTGAGTTGTATAAATTAACAATAATAGAATAATTCGATCCGTGGAGCTTTATCCAATAAAAAATAAAAATTATAATGGCGAAAATTTAGTGCTGCATCAGTATTTTTCGGAAAACCCTGAAAATTTTAGGAAATAAGTAAAATAGTTGTTAGTAAAATAATCAACTTAAAGCGTGATTAAGGAATCAAATGTATTTTTAACCATCTACCTATAGTAGTTATTCTGCAGTCGTATTAGGGCTTTAAGAAAATTTGAGTCCGGCTGACGGCGAACAATAGAAACCTCGCAAAAATATTTCATCGAGTTAGCAGGTAACTTAAAACGATGCCAAAATCAATAGACGGTTACATAATATAAAAACAAACTTAAAATTATAATCTCAATAAAGGATGAAAAAATTACAAGTGGTCCTGTCGAGTTATGTAGTAATTTAATTTTTACATTACCGGCGCGGGAAATTTAAAAAAAAACCTCATATGCCGTAAGAACCACGGGGGGTAGGCATTAGAAGAAAGCATTAATTTACGCATAATTTAATACTCTATATATAACTACTGTTTGCAGACACCTACCCCCCGTGGTTTTTTCTCAATTGGTCATTTACCGTTTTGATGAATTTCGAGCCGGGCCGACGCCGAACCGGATGAACCCCGCAAAAATATTTTTTTCCAGAACATAGGGAAGTTTCGGCTACTCAAAAGCACTAAGGTAATAACAGGTATTTAGAGCTAAATTCGCTGTTTTTGTAGTTCGGTTTTTTTATTACGGAAAAAAATCGATGATTTTCGCGGAAAAAATCGAGCGCGCTTTCGCCATTTTTGGAGAAGCCCACTTATCTCAAAAACTGCGGGGGGTAGGTCAAAATAAATTACATCTTTTATTACATAATTATAATGTGCAGTTAACACAATCACCTGCTATAACCTACCCCCCGTGGTAATTGCACAATAGGCTACGACGTGCGGCGTCGACGCCCCACCGGGGACGGTAGTCCATCAGTCATCGCAGGTTAAAAATACTTATCGATAGGATAGGTGACGATAAACAATATCGACAAATCAACTATACCATGAAATGCTGTTTAGGTGACAATAAACTTCCTACACTGTTTAATTTTTAAAAGATAAAAATTTTTGTCTTAAAAATGGGGGCGCGCTTTTTCCATTGTTTTTGGAAAAATCAACGTATCTGACAAACGACGCGATTTCAGAAATAGCAACATACACTAATGAACGCGTAATTTAAATTTCTATAGGATACATGTATTGACAACCACCTACCCCCCCCCAAAATTTTGAACTATCGTAGGGTCGGCCCGGGCCTGCACTCGGGAGGGGCCCGTTGCGCATCCGGAACCCTTATTGGAGAAACATTTTTGGGAGGGGTAGCTTGTTGAAACATACATAGGATTACAAATAATTCGACGTTTATTTGGTAGGGTTAACGCCAATTTCCTATATTTCGTTTTTGTGCTCGAAATTTTTTTTCGAGTTTTACGTTTACGTTTTTTCGCGATTTTGGCGTTTTTTGAAAAATCAAAATATCTGAAAAACGGCGTGGGGTAGGTGAATTTAGTTTTTATTGCCGAACGTAAAATGTAATTGTTGACATTTTACCGTAATAAGCTACCTCGCTTGGTTTGGGGGACATGGTTGATTTCTCATCTTCGAGAGCGCCGGGCGCGGCCGAACTGACTGTGGAGATTTCCGATTAAGCGTTGTTTTAAAAGTCCCAGATTCAAATTGACAACGTCGTGGAATTTAGACAAAAGTGGTTAATGTGGTTGGTCAATATCAATTTCGTACGCCATTGAGTTTTTCTGTCAATTGGTATTTACCTCAAATAAAGTCTTCGATTCGACGCTTTGGTGTCTTTGAACGTACAGAAATAAGTTTCCTCTCAATGGAAGTTAAAAAAAATATGTTAAACACAAAATGATATAATTAGTTATTACTGTGAACAATATTATTCTATCTTTTGTTTTAGCTACACTAAAAATGTTTAAGTTTTACGCAAAATTTAGACCGCGGCGCGTCGAGGGATTAAGGTATACATTTTCCAACTTGTCATGTAATGTTTAATTATGCCTGTAATTTTTGTTTACCTCCTCTCTTTACGTTTATCATGATTGCTGCTTATAGAAATTTGTGATCTTCAAGCATATTTCGTTGTTTTCCAAAAATCGTATTTTATAATATTTGTTTTTTGGTACGTCAATTTTGTTTGCATCTTAGAACGTATTAGTATGTTCTTTATCATATATAAAAAAACCATTATGCTGATATGTTATCATAAATTTTAAATATTTTTTTAGTTTTACAGTGATGTATGAGCGACGCGTCGAGAAGGTCGGATAACCTTTGATAATGAGAAATCTAAGAGGGGTAGGTAATAGTCTTACATATCATCATATGTAGATTATAATGCTTCACGTGAGCTGTTAGTGGCTATTACCTGGATTTCGTAGATTTTTCATAATTGCAGATTGTGTTTTACCGTTACTTGACTTACGTCGGTAGCGCATCAGAAATCTCCGTTGAATTTTTTGTCGTCTCATCAAAACTCATTGGCAACAATTTTAGTAAACGTGAGATGTTATATTTAAGTATCTGTAAAAACTTTATTTCGCTAATGTCGTTAATATTATCAGAAAAAAATATTCTTGTCAAGGTGCCTTGCGCGCGAGATTTTTGTAGTTTTAGATAACTCGATGTTACGAAAAAACTGCGGGGGGTAGGTGTTTAATTTTTATATCATTATACGTTAATTATAAGGTGTTATTGTCTTTGAGAAAGAAAATAACCTACTCTACGTAGTTCTCTTGTAATCCTTGGCTAAGCCCGTCCTAGAGCGTACATTTCAGCAGGTAGCGTATCCGAAATGTTTTTTTAAATATGCTATGCTAAGTTTTAGGTCACAGAAAAGTATATCTAAACTATTGCAAAGTATTTGTCTATCAATTTTATTAATCTTGATCTCTTGCCTATCGTAATTTTTTCGTTTGCGATTATTAACTACGATGGGTGAACTAGATTTTGCGTAAGGCCGTAATTGACAACGGAACAATGGATATATGTAATTTGTAGGTTATAAAATTATATATCAGAATACGTATAATTCTATGCTTAATAATACCTATGATTTCTGGCTTTCTACTCTCTTCCATTTCTTCACAAACAATAACTAAAGTTTATTGCGTAAATTGATAGTTTGTGCTAGCTCTTCGGATGTTATAATTAAAACAAAATGACACCTGGAAGGCTTTAGTGACGCACACAAATTTATTCATGAATATCTGCTGTGTATTACCTGTTATTGCTGATATCCAACACAGCTTGTTTTTCTCGTATTCAGTTCCTTTCTCTGCAGTTGATTGATGATGAATGAGCATGAACGTGAAAAGTATCATTTATCACTTTATGCCATTGTGTCAATAAAATTGCTGATTACGATAAAATAAGAAGTTTTTCAAATTACGTAAATGTTTTTAAACATCTTAATGGCATATGTACTCCATAATTTGCAATAAAAAAACTTTCGACACGTTTCAACTTCTTTGTTGGTCACTCCGACCATCGATATATGGCATATTAGAGATGGGTAATTCGTTCGCGAACGATTCATTAAGAACGAATATTTTAGATGACCGAGTGATTCAAGTCGTTCGCCGTAGTGAACGGTCGTTCCCCACAGACCGACGCTTTTCCTTACCCCCACGCGACTTTGAATGCCTGACTCACTCACTCTTCGTTCGCCAACACCCCAACGCCATCTTGTGGCGCTCGGCTCAGGCTCAGGACTGAATCACTCACGAACGACTCGTTTATGAAATATGTCCTGACTCATTCACTCACTCACTCTTCGTTCGCCAACGCCACCTTGTGGCTCACATCAGTACTGAACGGGAGGGAAATTCCCGAGTTATAATTGATGCTTTTCTGCACTTCATATTTGTAACCTAACTACTGAAGTGAGTATAGTTAATTAATTAATGTAGAATTATTGTATATTTCTATTGGTGTTTTTAGATTGTTTTACTTTGGCCTCTGCAATTGCCTAAGTCGAAGTTTTGAAATCATGAAAGCAGGTCCAAAATTTTACCGATAGTTTTTTTCACTTTTCTTGATTTTTGGAAATTTTTTATTATGATTCTACAAAAAAGTCATGTCCGTCTGTCTCTCTGTACGCATGAGACATCTCCGTCCCTCTGATTGAGGGGCGGATCCAGGTGAAGTTGTTAGGGGATTAATAATAGGTTTATATAAATTTTATTTATGTATTTTTTATTATATAAGAATGGTAGAAAGTTATTATTTAATCTTACAAATTCGTAAAAATTAACAGAAAGAGAAGTTATTCATGAATAATATAGAATTCACAACGGAATAAATAAATATATATATATTCTGTTATATATCATTATATATAGACGTTCCTTACAGAGGAGGAGGAGGATATAACATACTAGTAGTTGGTGCTTGCATTCTGCAAGCATATCATCTCAATATAAAAAACATTTATTTTTCATATTTTATCATTACACATATTTTTTAATTCTAAATATTCTACCTCCGGAGAGATTTTCGTATTTCCCTTATGAAAAAATAATAGATTAAAACAATCCCAAAACTTTGCAATTTTAAGAATTTTGTACTTTCTCCATTATGGGGTAGTAATGCTACACATTTCTGCCAAATTTTACAGTTGTAGTACTTCTAGAAGTGAAATAATATTTTTCCAATAGTTTAAATTTTAAACATTTTTAACGGCCGCCGCAATATGTTTATGGAGAGATTCAAATGTTTATTTGTGCAAATGCACTACTCTGTACATAACTTGAAAATTTCAGCTCCCTTGCTAATATATATATATATATATGATAATTACGTTTATGTTTAGGAAAATGGATATTAAGAAGAGGAGTGGTTTGTGGCTCCATTTTTCATACAATTTGGACATAAATAAAGCGAAGTGTCGCTACTGTGGCTCTCTGATAAGTGTTGCAGGAGGAAGCACCAGTAATTTATCATGACATATGAAGTCGAGGCACCCCACCATTCCTCTGTCAAGAGATGGCGCTATTCCCAAGCCAATACTGAGAGCAAGAGCCACCCTCAAGCAGGCTTCGACATCATTGACTCTACCTACACCAGAGAAGGATGCGGAGGTTGGAGATATATTGGCTACCGAGGTTTCTCACTCAAAGTCTTCCACCGCTACAGCTGTTTCTGATGGAAGCACTTCTTCTGTCCCATTTAATTTTAAACTTCCCTCTTCCCTTTCTCAGTCCTCAGTATCTTCATTTGTTGACATAATCAAGCCAATGCCCATTAATAAAAGTCACCTGATAGATATACAAATAGTTAAAATGATATGTAGAGAATTTCACCCATTTAGCCTCGTTGAAGATCCTGAGTTTATAAAACTTCTCCAGATGTTAAATCCCGCATATAAGTTGCCTACCAGAAAAACTATTTCTCACAGTTTGTTACCAAATTTATTTAATGACACTAGGAGCCTGGTCCAATTAAAAATGAATTGTGCAGTTGCAGTTTGCCTGACAGCCGACGGTTGGACATCAACCACCAATGTGAGCTGCTTAGCAGTCACTGCTCACTATTTGAGCATCAACCCAGAGTTGAGCTTGTCATCTGCTCTTCTCAGTTGTTCGCAGTTTACAGAAAAACATACTGCACAAAACATATCTGATTGGCTACTACAAAGGAATGGGAAATCCACAATAAAGTTTCTGCTGTTGTTACTGACAATGCTCCAAATATAGTTGCGGCAGTTCGTCAGAGCAATTGGCGTCACATTCCATGTTTTGCCCATTCTCTAAACCTGGTTGTTCAAGCTGGTTTACAGGAAATTGGGGAAGTCATTTCCAAAGTTAAGGCTGTAGTTCAGTTCTTTAAACAGAGTGCACAAGCTACAGCCAAACTCGAGGAAATGCAGAAGAAAATGGGTTTTCCTCAATTGAAGTTAAAGCAAGACATTCTTACCAGATGGAATTCAACGTTTGACATGTTGAGTAGATTTTTTAAAAACAGAGATTGTATAGTCTCAACACTAGCTCTTTTAGGCCTGGATGAAAAATTTCAAATAGGGAATGGGTTATAATTCAAAACTCAATATATATTTTGCTAATATTTAATGAAGTCACCCAAGAAATGAGTGCTGAGAAATCAGTTACAATATCAAAAGTATCTATTTTGTCTACAATTATAATTAGAAAATTAAATAATGCCAAGGATTCCACGCCTGAGTTAGCCAAAATGAAGACAACCCTGCTACGTGAAATGACTGCTAGATTAGGTGGTCTTGAGGGCCATCCCTTGTTTGCTCAGGCAATCCTGCTAGATCCTAGGTTTAAAAAACAGGGGTTTACAAATGGTGACAAGTATAAAGAAGCATGTAGGGCTCTTAAAGAAAATTAAAGAGTGTTGCCAATACATCTACAGCGCCTCCATCTACAACTCACGATCCTGTCAGGACAGCTCCGTCAACATCAAAATCTTTTCTGTGGGATGAGTTTGACGAGTCTGTTCAGAAGGTAATCACAATAATATTATGAAAATTATAGCTCGTTTTTTCTAATTAGATTAGACTCCATTAACTTGCCAGGATATTTATTTATTTATCTGATTGCGGCACAACTTTTGCATGGCCTAACTGATAGAGCTTTTATCCTGTCTTTCCCAAATTTTACATCATTTTAGTCTGCTTTGATAGCAAAACTTTTTAAAAATTTATATATTTAGTTGTTCTTGATCCAATACATACTGAACTGGGGTTAAGATAATTAAAATTCTTAGATATATTTTTTCAGCTCACTGGGGACTCAAATCCCATGGCAGCAAGCATAATTGAATTTGATAAATATATGGCAGAGCCATTGCTGTCCCGGCATTTGGATCCACTGCATTGGTGGAGTGAGCGACAGGCCATCTATCCATTACTGTACCAGTTAATGTTAAGGAGATTGTGCCTGTCTGCCACGTCGGTGCCATGTGAGAGGGTTTTCTCTAAGGCGGGATATACATTAAATGATAAAAGGACTAGGCTAAAATCATCAAAATTGTCAATGATAATGTTTTTGAATAAAAACTTACAATAAGATTTAATTATTAATTAGTAGATATGTGCATTTTTGTAATTTTTATATTTTGTAGTAGGTACTATTATTTAGTTATAGTTCGTTTACTTAGAATAGAATAGAAGTTTATTGGTCCATTATTATTAGTATATACAATTTGTAAATATTCCTGTAATTTGTAATATACATATTCATTGCTTATTTTTAATTTGTACTTTAATAAACTAATTGTAAATATAGCGAGATTACAGTATGTTCTCCGTTTAAAAGAACGCAAGTAATGTGTTCGTTTCCAGACGGTCGCGACACTCAATGTTATAAAACGAGAACAATACCCCTCCATTTCCCGTAAGATAACACTTTAAAAAAACAACTTTTTAAGTGCAGGCTTTTATTCTTTTGAAAATTAAAATTAGAAGGAATTGACGTACAATCTTTGAATTTGAACAATGTTTTGAAAAATAACGTGTATTATTCTTATCGTCGGTCTTTCCTTTCGCTTCGAATTTGTTCAAATTTCACTCTAACTTGAGAAAAATCTTCAAAGTTTTGACTTTTCATTAAATGGTTCCCCTGACAACTGACGTGCTCGAGGTTTCCGTTATTGCCTCGCTTCGCATATGGATCAACTAACCCATCCCGTCAGCTATAGGATTAATGAACGATTCAGTGAACGAATCATTTACGTGATTCACTCAAGACCGATTCAATCACACAAGTGAACGATTCTTCCCATCACTATGGCATATCGTATATAACTTCACGGACATCTGTCACTTCCTTGATATTAGTACTGGTCTTCGACCATAAATAAGATAGACGGCGCGTATCCCTGCTGTACTTGGAATTGAAGCCAACATGACACCCGGCTGGATCAGCTGATTGTGGGAGACCGGTCACAAATGGAGCGCTCGACTTCATGCATTAAGTCTTTCATATGGTTGAACATATGCATGAAGTTATTGGAAAGTTTCGTTTACTTGAACTACGCAAATCTGCTTCTTTTTACATACTAAGGGCCCAAAGAAAAAACTAAACTAAAAATGCTTATTGCAGTCGGTGAGTTTTAAAAACACGATTAACTAAACAGTAATATTATTGTTAAATATACGGCGATGAACTCGCATATATATAAATTTTCATACGAATACAATTCCCATTAAGGACTACAGATAAACTTGATCGAATTATCATTTTAAAAATATTTTATTATTGATCAAAAGGTGCTAAAACTCATCGGCGTCTAATTGTAAGAGAACGGTTTCCATTCTAACAGACAAGAATCCGACTGAGCTAATAGTTGCTATGCTTTTCTATAATGCCTGTGGTTTATGAAATATGGGAATAGTCATCACAAACAATGTATTAATGTGGGATTCTTTCCTATTGATATAAAAATTGGAATTTTATTAGTCATGTAAATAGAAATAGTATACGTATTATGCAATAATAAGAAAGGAAAGTATCGTTCAAATACAAACCAAGTAAAAAAAGTCTGCAGATGTCTGATTTAACTTAAATTTATTGCAGCTATGCAGACAATCTGCCTGTATAATATCTAACTAACCGTAACCTCTAACTTACGTACAATGTTAAATCACTATGATAAACCATAATAAAAATCATTTCATAGTTATTACTAATATAATGTAAACTACTAATACCTTCATTACGATTTTACTAATGGATACTTACTTTGATACATTTTGCTCGGAACTGTTATCTGAAATTTCATGTGAGCGTTGCTCTGACAGTTCTGTCAATAGGAAGCTTTCTTTTCACTGATGTCTTCTGTAGATGCAATGAAAATCAAATATAGTTGGAACTATATTTGGTTTTAATTTTCTTCCAATGCCAAATGCCTCATTGTCAAAAGAATCAGGTGTGAAATGTCGTGAGCATATTCAGTAGTATATGGAAGGCACGAAATTTTCCCTTCTTAAAGCAAGAATCCATTTCTTCTTCTGCTCTTCATTCGCAGGAAAACTAACGAGATGAAATTACAGTGCTTCTTACCTTGCCGCATAAAGCAATTTAAAGCCAAAATATGAGACAAGCTCATTTCAATACAAAATAAACAAATCGTGTTACAGCGCGTCGTAGGCCATTTCATTTATATATATATATATATATATATATATATATATATATATATATATATATACATACATACATATAATGCGTGCATACATATAAAATATTAGAGATCGAAATATTAGAACTACAACTGAGTGTTAACATAACATAATAATGTAAAATATAAATTACACGTTTGTACATACATATATATATATATACTCCCTCTATTTATTGCCCACATTATATACAAATATATTTATACACACTACATAATAGCTCGAAAATTTTTCAAATATATTCGAAACTTCAATTCGCCACTAAGGCTATAAAAGTGCACGTTGTCCCTTACCTATGAAATGATACTGGTGTACCTTTCTTAGATTTCTCCATACACCCGTAAGCAACACAATATTGCACCATTTTTAACAATAAACAATAAAATCCACGAGATTTCCACACCTTACTCCTATACTACTCCTACATAAAACCACGCTTCGTCCCACAGTCACGTGCTTCTTGTGTTGACTTCAGATTTTGGACGTCAAGCGCTGTTTATCTTATTAATGGCCGAAGGTACTGGCGTACTGGTCACGGGCAGGGTCCCAAACATTATATAATCGAAATGCGCAACTTTTTGAGCGGAAAAAGATGGGTCCACGTTTGAATTTGATAGTTGCGGCTTGTGAAAACATGGGGATTGGATTCAAAGGAGATTTGCCATGGAAACTTAAGTACGTATTTGCTCCACATTTTAATCCATCAGATAATATTATCATTTGATTTAAGATTACATTACCAAGTTTAAGTTATATAACAAATAAATAGTGCCTACTCTCAACAACGTTAATTTAGCAATGTTTATAGCAATGTATATCTACGCCTTTTATTGATACATATACATTTTAAGTTATATAAATATATAATTCACTAAAAAGTTTTTCAAAGGTCAGAAATGGCGTACTTCACAAGAATGACGAAAGTTACAAAAGATCCTACCAAGAAAAATGCTGTTATCATGGGCCGAAAAACATGGCAGTCCATTCCTAAAAAATATCAGCCACTTGTAGGACGTTTTAATGTTGTTCTATCAACCAGCAATATGTGAGCTATGATGAATTTCTTTATTTTTTATAAGTTAATTTGTGTTTGTGCAATAAGATAAATTATCCGGTGAGTCTGTTACATGTTATTAAATGAATTCTTCTATACAAACAGAGATGTTCAAGATGGAGTACTTCTGTGCTCCTCATTAGAAGAGGCCATGGCTCAACTTCAGCAACCTCCTTTGAGTGAAGTTATAGAAACTGTGTGGATCATTGGAGGAAGTTCGCTTTACAAGGCAAGTAGGGAGTTTTCGTTTAATTATCCTAATAATTATAATTTATTTATCAAGGGCATGATTAATATATATAGGACAAGCAAACAATGGAGAAGTCCTGAAATATATTACAGTATTGCACAACATCAGAGTTTCTCGCCTCAAAGATGCAGTAACAAAATATAAAGATTGTGGAGTCTACATCAATATAATAGACCATAAGATGACAAACTCAAGTGTTCATCGATTGAATAAAAACATCAAAATCCCAGGCACAAATGATTTAAATGTCGCAGTATTCTTTATTTCATTTGGTAGATTATTTTGCATATGAGTTATTGTATATTGTGAACTGTTTTCAAAAAAGCTCTTGCCATGCCTATGTTGTAATATCTGAGACTATTTTTGGTACTTTTCCATTTGACCCTCCACTCGAGTTTTTCTACTTTTTCATTTGGCTGTGTGATGTTCCTTTTTACTTTCTCAATACGTAGTATATTGAGAAAGTATTGTTATTGTGAAAAAATTTGACTTTGAGATTTTGATGGAAATACACAATTTAGGTGTCCCTGAGTTCATAAAAGTCTGTTGGTCTGTTCGCCATTCTAGGACCCAAAAATTGATATCTCGTATTTGTGTAACATATCATCTTTTGCAGACCCTTTTTTCATAAAAATGATATTGCACAGCAATAAAGGGTAGTTTATTCTTGGCGATTTTTTGAAAAATTTGATTTAATCAAAAATGGCTCCAGAGAATTTGATTAAAATCAATCCAGTTGTAGAGCCTGTTGTCACAAATAATACTGTGTAAGCCATATGTCTCTTGAAATCACTATATGGTGTCCAGTGACATTACAATGTACGCTAAGCTACCTTACCTCAGCCTTATGGCTAAACTAAATTGAATGATTCTCATATTTATGGATAATATCATTCATAAAACACATTCTGAAAAAATAAATAATATTTCGCAACAATTAAGTGTACTTTATTCTAAGATATTTGAAACAAAATTCGATTTACTCAAAAATGGCTCTAAGAATTTCGATTAAAATCCATCCAAACTTACAGCCTGATGTCATAAATAATATTAACTAAGCCATATGTCCCAAAAAAGTTACTATATATAGTCCAGTGGCATGCCCATACCCAGAAATTTATTTCGGGGGTGGTCTGAGGCCGAAAATCAATTTCCAGCAATTGATTAAATAAAAGTCCCATTCAAATAATATAAACTTTTACGGCGTTTTTAGTTTTCATCACTCAATGCAGCAAATTGAAGCATAGCAAGAGGCAACATAGCAAGTTTGTAGTGTGCTTATCACAGATTCCACAAATGTCTGTACACCAGGAGAGGGGGTCTGGACCCCTTTCCCCCTCCCGCCTGGGTACGTCCTTGTCCAGTGGCATTATTTCTGTACAAGACACTCAGTGCACGCATTAGAGGGGAGGGGGGACCCGTGGATTCCTAGTGTAATATTCCATACTTCTCTTTTAACATCACGCGCTTATTAGTGAGAGTTCTCAGACGTGAGAGGTTGATGGTGTCAGTCACTTTGGTTCTGTTGCTACGCATTATTAACCCTCCATCTAATTATCCCGCGATTTTCACGGGTTAGCCTCTATTTTGCTGCCTACTGCTGCGGATCCCGCCTTTTCACTGTGCAATGCTACTACTCATTTGGATATATTTCTT
Source organism: Tanypteryx hageni (assembly GCA_028673005.1). Classification (NCBI taxonomy): domain Eukaryota; kingdom Metazoa; phylum Arthropoda; class Insecta; order Odonata; family Petaluridae; genus Tanypteryx; species Tanypteryx hageni. The sequence goes on along the minus strand of CM054118.1, from coordinate 2,016,847 downwards.
CTTTGGTTTAGTTCTAGTTTTTCATCAATAGATGGCACTTGTGATCCCTTTCAGTGATTTGAATGAAGTTGCAGTTTTGCACGCGATCTGTATCTCACGTGTGTTTGTGTGTTTTTTTGTGCCACAAGTTGAAATACTTGCTGAAAAATACTCGGTGTGTTTTTTCATAGACCTTGTTATTATTATTTTTATTATTGCAGGCACAGTTGAACTGGTGAGTTACTTTTGTATTATTATCATTTTGTGTAATTCATAATGTTTTTCATGAATTGAAATATTTCGAGATTTTTATACCATTTACAAAATGTTTGCAGGCTCTTTGATTATGTTTATTTACAAATTTTTTGTTTGTATAGTACTATATCAGTTATATTACACCCATATAATGGCAACGGAACCTGAATCTGACGAATATTACATTCCGGAAATGAACTTAGATGATTCAGATACAGAATCTGTTGATCTTGAAAGTGGGGAGTGCTCAAGTGAAGGAGACCTGATGAGCATGGATGACGATGAAGAAGATAAGGATGATGAAGAAGAAGAAGGTTCTACTAGGACATGGTATAAAGTAAATATGCAGAACTTTCTGCCTCCAAGATTTTCCTTCAAAACGAAACCAGGTATCACTAAATATGAATCCCGATGCCAAACCATTACATTATTTTGAACTTTTCTTTGACGAAGCTTTACTTCAAACCAATGTTAGGGAAACAAATGCATATGCTGATCAATGTATAAAGAACAGTGTAAATAAAAAAAGGTCGCGCCAGAAGAAATGGACACCAACCTCTGAGAAAGAGATGAGACTGTTATTTGCAATAATGATGTTACAAGGCATCGTCAAAATGCCGCGCCAGGAATGGTCTTGGTCAAAACGTAAAATTCTCCATATTCCAATATTTTCTGAACTGATGACAATTGATAGGTATATTTTACTCCATTGATACATTCATTTTTCTAATAATGATATGTTCAACCAAGATGAACATCCAAATCCAAAGCTCAGGAAGTTTTATGAAGTGATGGAGCATTTGCGAGGACGATTCCATGATTTATACATTCCTGATCAGTTTGGATGAGAGTTTGGTGCTCTACAAAGGTCGCTTGGGTTGGAAAATGTTCAATGCTAATGCTAATGAAATTTTTCGTGCTTTGCGAAATGGAAACTGGTTACATTTGTGATTTTCCCTTAATACCAGAAAAAGTACAGTATACAATGAAAAGTATGATGCTTTACCAGTTAGCACTAAAAGTGTTCTTCACCTGATGGACCGTTTTTTGGGTGAAGGTTACTGTGTTACAGTAGATAATTCGTACATGTCACCAGATCTTGCAGACTTGTAAAAGAGAAGACAGATATTTTTGGTACAGTGAACAGTTAAAGAAAGGGTTTCCCAGAGGAGTTTAGAAAAGATAAGCTGAAAAAGGGTGAAATTCAGGCTTTTCAATGAGGAAAAGCTATGGTATTGAAATGGCAAGATAAGAAAAGTCTGCCTTATGAGTACTATACATGATGCCAGCACAAAAGTTGTTAAGTCAAGAAAGGGGACAAGTGTAGTGAAGCCTACTGTAGTGTGTGATTACAATAACACTATGGGTGGAGTTGACCGTTGCGATCAAGAGCTCTCTTATTACCTAACAGCTAGGAAGCAGCAGAAAAAATATTATAAGAAGATATTTAGGTATTTCATTGACCAGGCAGTGTGGAATTCATATGTTTTATACAATAAAGGTTCCTCCAAAAAGAGTGTTGATCTTCTAGAATATAGGCTACAGCTTAATGAACAATCTATTGAGGAATATGCTGATCCTAATTTCAAGTCCCCAAGAAGGAGACCAAGTATCACACCCTCACATCTTAGACTTACCGGCCGTCATCTTGCGAGTCATATACCATCCAACCCTATCAAAAAGGAACCAAGACGACAATGTGCAGTGTGCTGTTCCAAAAGAAGTGAAAATGGAAAGTGGAAGAGGAAAGAAACAAGAATTTGGTGTGAAGACTGTGAAGTGAGACTCTGCCTGGAGCCTTGTTTTAAAATTTATCATACTCAAAAGGATTTTTGAAGTTATTCAGTGCATTTTTATTGTATACGTTGTGAATTTTACAAAGAAAATGTTCAAAATAATATTTATATCTATATATATGTGTTGGTTTTCCAAAAGTTTTGTTTACAGAAAAACAATTTTGGAAATGTTCAATTTTAGATATATGCAACATACATTACAACTATTTTATATTGTAACGTAAATAATGCTCCAATAACAAAAATTGTAATTTTTTTCTACTTCTAAAGATGTATCAAAAATAAAAATATACTTAAAAAATAAATTTTTTAATATCACAATGATTAAAAAAATACACAGCTGGAGGGTTAACATAATTTGCAGTGAATTGCCAAGCACACAGTTAATTTCAGGGCAAGGAGTGTACTGAGACCAAACGTGTATACATATATGAGAAAGTTTGTGCAATGCATATTGCGCCGTTTATTTTCGCGTGGGTTGGTAACACTGACTGAACTAAATTCGAACATGAAGGAAAATTTTACTCCGCCCCACCGGTTGGGTTGGGTTGGTGGAAGTGTTTTTGTTTCCTCTCATTCACTGTGTTCCCCCCTCCGGTTGGGAAATGTTCACCTTAATATATACCAGACGTGTTACCAACCCAAGCGAAAAAAGGAAAATCGCGCATGAAATGAAAAAGTAGAAAAACTTGAGTGGGGGTCAAACGGAAAAGTACCCTATTTTTTTAAAGGAATGATTTTAGATATTTTTTTGGAAAACATAGTCCATTACATAAATTCCTTGTATAATTTTTTAATCTATTAATCTTGTAAATGAATCTTAAGTTTTTTTGCAAATTTACTACTAAATCCTATAGCTAAAAAATAATAATAAGTATACAGCTTTAAATATATATTCATTGATACTTTATCTCGAGGGCCAGAAAATAAGAAGATGGTAGACATGATTTTGGAACAAGTTATCTAGGTAATATTATATAGTAAATAATAATAAACCATACAATTAAACCAAATAAAATAAACAAAAATACTAGTTAGTATATTTTATTATACAACTTTTGCGAATTTCCATTCCAACAATAAAATGTACTAACTAGTATTTTTGTTTATTTTATTTGGATTATGGAATTCTGCGAAGTATCGACCGCAGCCATTAACTGTACAATTAAAATAACTTTTAATGATTCCACATTCAGGGGAAAAACACGACCTGTTTTCATGATTGATCGTCATCGTTGGATGATCTAAATCAGTTTCCCAAACTTTGTGAATTCACGGAACCATTACATTTAAATATTTTTTCCCCGGAACCCTAACCAATCCTGGCAAACTAAATGGCAATAAAATAAAAGTTGTATGCTTTGTAATTTTATATATATAGTTTATGTATTTTACAGTATACTGTTATTTTATTTCACAATTTAGAACTCAATAAAAAAATAAAGGCTACTAAATATTTATAGTAGAATTGAAATATTTTACCAAAAAATATTTCAGTGACTTGGATGTGATTGCTTTTCCTTGGACAGTAGTTTGATATCTAGAGCAATAGTTGTTAATTGCAAGAACAGGTCATCTTCTGCATCAAGCCTATTCCTTCATTTGTTTTTACTGTTGTATTTATGTAGAGATGAAAGTAATGTGGCATTGTTAAAATTAAAAACAAAGCAAAAATTAAAACCGAAGATTTAATCACCCTTTGACTTATCTTTTATATATATATATATATATATATATATATATATATATATATATATATATATATATATATATAAGCTTACGGAAAAGGAAAGGTAAAATGGATATATGGATGTCAACAAGGTGTTGGGATGAGGAAACCCAGTGAACACTCACCAATCGGACGACTTCAGGTTGGCGAGGCCCCGGGGATGTCGAAGCGACACTCGTAAAAGAACACTAAAACAGAGAAACATCACAAACGTAGAAGCTTTCGGAGTTATTTGTTCATCAGCTACAGAGAGAGAACTCCATATATATATATATTTCTGTTACTCCGTCTGCAACAACTTCCACCACGCCCACCAGACAGCACCACAGATTGACTGTAATCCTATTTTTAATAAACTTTCCAATTAGGTAGAAGATTGAAATTTGGTAGGGATGTTTGTCTCTAATAATAAAAGCAATTTACGAAAAAATCTCCAAAAAAGACTGGTTCGACTCCAGTAGATAATTTCTATTTCCCATAAGATAACTCGTAAAAAATCGATTTTTCGACTCACAGGCTTTTACTCTTTTGCAAATTAAAATTAGAAAGAATTGACCTATGATCTTAGGACCTAGACCATTCTAAAGAAAAATAAAGTTTTTTGTTTTTATTGTCCCATTTTGCCTACAGTATAAAATCACTCAAGTTCTCCATTCAAATCACTTTTTTGAAAAATTTCTGCTTTTTTGTTGCCTTGCCGACCATGTCATTGTTAAACCGAGAATCCTCATACATACTATATGCATAAGGAATGTGTGCTTTGATTGCTTTAATACGAGAGAGAGAGACAAAATTAAATGATACATAGATTAAAAATAATTTTGGGCTTATAAGAATTGTATAGTGAAATGTATTTCTTTGTCAGACAGTTTCTATTTGTCCAAAATTATTTTTACTCTCTGGAACACTCAGTTATGTGAATTTTATATTTATTGCTTACTTTTTACTGCATATAAAAGTCGGTTTCATTAATTTTTAATTCAATTTGAACTTAATACTTAATTCATGCATACCCATCATATTTGACAGGCAAATACGCTAGTTCCACATAATTTGCTTTATTTTTAATTTTAACAATGCCACATTATTATGGAATTCCATAAAATTTTGGCCTCATCTAGTAATTTTAGAGATGAATGGCTCGTAGAGATATATTGTTGCAAAAAGCATAAAATATTTCAAAGCATGAATGGAAATATCAGGATATTCTGTTTAAAGCCCAATCCAGAAATTTGTAATTTCCATTTTATCAAACTTAGTTTTAAATGTGACATCAGTTAAATTATCAAATAGTTGCTTCTTTTCTTTTAATCATAATTCAGATATGTATCCAGATGATTCTGTTGGAGGTGGAAAATATTTTCTGTTGTATGCAGTTCAAACAAAGGTTGTATCACTGAGTTTTTTGGCACTTTCAATTTGTCAATGTAAAATAATTGAGACTTGGAAAACACTCACCCAAAGGTCTCTCATGGAATCAGGGCTGGCCCAAGGTATGGGCAAGGTGGGTGGCTGCATTGGGTGCCAAAGTCTTGGGGGCTCTATCCCGAACATCTATTTATGCCCTACTTGCAAGTTATTAAGTATTGGATACCAATTTATATTGTGGAACAGGCTGCAATTATGGTGGCATTCCTTTTATTTTTTCATTATCAATAATTTTTAAAGAGCCATGAATAAATTAACACGAATTTTGAAAATATCTCAACAAACATTTATGGAGAGAGCGCTAGAGTGGTCTCTTGCCCAGAGCACCAAAATTCCTCAGGCTGCCCCTGCACAATCCCAATAAGCTTTCTGGAACACAGTTTGGGAAACCCTGATCTAAATGTTGAGACCCATTTAAAGTTTCATTCCTCTTATTCCAAAAAAAAGATGTTTCATCTGCATGTTCGACAGAAAAGTTATTGGGCTTTAGATAAGGTAGTTTATTAGAAAATCTTTGATATTGAAGAAAATGTTTATTTATTTATTTGTTACCTTATTTGAAAGGAATTTAATCCATATTCCAATAATATTAATTGCATCTGGGCAGTTTCTACTAAGTGAGCAACATTTTTATCACTCAATTTATGATTTATATAATTTGCAAACATTGATACAGTGGATGCCTCTTAACCCTTATCAAACAGCATTTAAATTCCCGCTACTTCGTCTGACAGCAGATTTAGTTGGGATATTTAAATATTATATGTGCATGTTTTTATAAATTATCATATCTCAGGACATCACATCATTCCACAGAGTCTGGGTCTATGAATTTGTACAAGCATACTCAGCATTCAGCATACATTTAAACGTATGCATGGACGATAAAGGCTGGTTCGCACTAGTGGACTGGTCGAAGTTAGGATGCGGTCGGGTCATTGTGGACCAAATATAAAAATCCTATTTTCAATGGGGAATCTATAGGGAAGGACAAACTTCATTCTCACTTGTAGGTCAGGTTGAGATCAGGTCTCGGTCCGGACCTCTTGGGTCCCTCGAGGAGGCAACTTTTGTCCCAAGCCCCTTCGAGTCCTAGCCTCTTTGGTTACTATTGGCAATCCTCAGTGCCAGCCAAAGTGAGCTTGAATCTTTCTGCTATTTATGGGCATCCATAAACTACCTCATGCTCTAGGTGGGGGCTGGAATGTGTCCATGCCATGACTGAGGCTTAACCTACAAGTGTGAATGGTCTCCCAGAAAAGATTCCTTGCTTAGATTGCATATGGACCGTGAACAATCCTCTAGTTTGAACCAGCCTTAAGGGTCAATGTGATCATATTTGATTCAATTTAATTGATAACATTAAGCAGCTGATAACAATAAATGGCAAAGTTTAAAATATGCCAAATATTGTCATCCCTGCAAAAATCTTATCTATAATAATTGTTTTTTTTAGTTGCTATTTGAAGCTTCCTGGATGCTACTTTTTAAACCACATCAGGATATCTCAAAGATTTTCTAGTTTTATTATTTTTCTCATGTAATTAGAAATTGATTTTGTGATGTATAATAACTAATGGTGTTGTTTTGTAGCTTTACATTTTGTTTATATTTTATTTGCTGTGTGTGATGTAGATTTACATGGATTCTTTTCATTGTACTTTTTTCAGGAAACAATGAACTTGCCAGAATGTCATAGGGTTTACCTTACCCACATAAAGGCCATGTACGAATGCGACACATTCTTCCCTATAATTTCATCTTCATTTAAACTTGTCAAGTAAGTCTATTAATAGCAATTATTTGTGAAATGCATACTGAGGTGATATATTTCATTTTTTGTTGTCAACCAAACTTAATCATAATGCAAGCATCTACTTTAATTATCTGAATATTAGATAACTCGGACTATAAGACGATCCTCCAATAAAACTTCATATGTACAGACCAAAATACCTGAACATATGCCAATTATTCCTCCCCTTGCCCTCATGAAATACCTAATCTGTACGAATTTCTTATTTCAATTTTTCTGTCATCTTTTATGACACTATGCATTCAATTTGTTAATGCCAGATGCAATTCTGTAAGGCAGTAGTTCCCAACCCTTCTGTAGGTGTGGCACCCTTTCAAAGATAAACAGAATTTTGCGGTACCCCAGCCTTCAAGCATTGTTTTTATATTTTCACAAATGAGTATTAAAACCTTTAGACATATCTATTTGTTGGTATCACACCATAATCAATTTATTAGAGATAAAATTAATGCCCTAGTTATCTGTAAACATCCAAATTGTTGATTTATTTACAAAACTAGTTTTATCACGGCACCTCTAAAAATCAGCTGCTGTATCCCAGTGTGCTGCGGCACCCAGGTTGGGAACCACTGCTGTAAGGCCTTGAAAAAGAACCATTGGTGCATTTCATTTTGCTTAATTTTATCCTAATATACAAAGACTATTTGTTTTTTAACCCTGGAGGATGCACGGCATACTTTGTAACATAAGGACACGCGGATATTTTCTACCCAAACGCTGAAGAGCTTTATACATTGCATCAAATAAATTAAAATTAAATTAATATTTCTAACCATTTATTAATAACGTTATCATTCCCTTTCGGTTCAACATAAACTAGTATTCTGACATTTTTTGAAGCAGCTGTTACAAACTGGCGAAACATGTTGTTTGCATATCAGTTTGTTACATTTCAGGCAAGAAGTTCCTGCCTTCAAGTCTTTCTTATTTGGGCAGTTTTCACATCTGCCAGCCTGTCTTTTTTCCCTTATTTTTTCACATCTTCCCTGCTCAACTCAACTAATGGTTTAATTCGACTTTGCAGATCAATTGTTAATGTCCGAGATGCCAAACGTTCTTTAGTGAGCTCAAGGGAACTACTTTTAAGAAATTATTTTCTATAAACAGGTTTAGCACTTTGGTTGTTAGCCTTATAGATCACTAACACATTAATTCCTGCAATGATTACAAATCAATAAAACACCGTCAGCGGCCAACGTGATGGTTGTGCTTGGTGCACCGAACATGCTCCTTTATCCTGGTCTCTATGGTTCTCCCTGTTTGCCCATTGTAGGAAAGGCCACGTTCACATGGGATTTTGTAAATCCCTGGCATTTTCAATCCCAGGTTGTCCTTGACCGGCTGTAGGAGGTTGCCGATTTTTGGTGGCGGTTTGTGTATTGTCCTGATGCCTCTTTTGGAGATAATCATGGCTATTTATCCCGACAGCGTTGAAGTGTAAGGGAGACACGCCGTGGCTTTTGTTTTTTCCTTCTGGGTCCCTTCAGATCTTTCTTCAATGAGTATACAAATCGGCGAATACTGAAAGCAATACACAAAAAACACTAACTACTACACAACTAAAACTAATCCTCACTTTCTTCGCTTTCAGTGTCTGAATGGACATTAGTAATTATCTCATTGATGCTCTCCATAATATTTTTTGTTTCAATAAATTCTCTCTCTCCTCTCTGTGCATGTTCACATACGTTCTTCCATCCATTCACTTGAATTTAACTCAAAAAGTATTGGAGAGTTTTGGTGTTCATTTACAAAGGCTTACCCTTGACTGGTAAAGCAAGCTATGGAGGCTCTAATTCCATTTGCAACCACATATCTTTGCGAGACAGGATTTTCAACACTTGTAACAATCAAGACAAAAAATCGAAATCGTTTGGATGTCAAACATGACGTGTGTTGCCTTGTCAAAGACCTTTCTGCAATTTGATCTTCTTATTAAAGACAAACAGCAACAGTCTTCTCACTAAAAGGTCCTTATAGACGGAATTGATAATTAATTTTTAATTCGTATGATTTTTAAATATTTAATTTTATTCGGGGAATTATCATAGATTTTTGCATTTAAAGAAATAAATTGTTTTTACAGTTTGTTTTTATAATTTAATATGGCTATATGTAAGCTTAACGATTTTACTTTTTAATTAAATGTATTATTTGTATGTAAAAATTTTTAATTATGCGTTTATGTACAGTCACTATCAAAAGTCTATCGACAAACTGAGCGGCGCCACTAGCGCCCTTTCCAGAAATCGTATTTCAACTCTCGCATTGCTTGAATATTCCACGACGACCGGGAATTACAAATACACTCAATCTTCATATTAGCCTAAAGTATGGAAGTACTTTCAAACATTAGGTTTCACGCATTTAAAGATATCACAAATCGAGGAAATTCACGTTACAATCTTAGTTGCCATATGTAGTTAGTGTCGTTTGTATTAAATACATTTTAACCTTTCGAGAGAACCACAACAGCTGCAAAGTTGCAGTTGGTATAAAAAGCTTATTAATTCACAGCAAATCTTTAAGCATCCCCTTCAAGGGTTCCAGGGTTCGAATTCTGGGGCAATATTAATATTGGCTTTTAACAGAAATTTCGTGAGTGCGTAAAATATGTAACTATCAACCCCAATCAACAAGAATGTATGGTGGCGTAGTGATAGCGTGTCGGATTTGAAAGATGAAGATATTGGGATCAAACCTTTGGATTATTTTTTTAGTATTCATCCATTCACTTACTTTTTCGCGATGGAACTTTCCATACAAATTATTTTTGAATGTGCGCCGTGTTTTAACATGGAGACACGTGATTTTGTTTACATAAACCCTCTTCAATCTCTCTCCCGTTTGTTTGGATGTGGCAAGTGTGGTGACTTGAGAATTCTTCTCCAAGAAACAGTTCCTCACCATTCATGAATCCTTGGATACAAAAAAATTTATATTTACGATAAGTTTTCATGTTAATTTCTGTTTACGTACTCCAATGAGTATCATTCTCTCTGCAGTACCAATTCCATTTGAGGGTAAGCACCAATTGAATGACACACACACTGTATTTTCTTCTACCAAAAATCCCGTTATTTTTTATCCACAGAAGGAAATGAACTGACGAGTTATTCTGGGGTGTTCTCAGGGTGAAGGTGATGATCTGAGAAAGCCAATACATTCAGATCCCCCATTTGACTCTAGCCCATGGTTCTACCACAGTGTGTGTGCTAGCGTGATCTTTCCAAGTAGGATATTGTAAAACTCATGCGTATGGACACCACCAAGATTTCCCTTTAGAAACTGAAGTGAAAATATTCTTTAGTATAATGCCGACGTGAAGTTTATTTCGCATAGAATGAAACTGAATATACTATTAGTAAATTATTACCTATACATAAAAGCCGATTCCGTATGTCCGTTTCCGGGCTCTAGACCTTTTCCCTGACCTCCTAAAAAGTCGATCATTTTCAAGATGTAGGAGCCTCTCCTCTCCTATGCAAAAATCTTAAAACTTGAAAATTCGAGTTCAAGGGTCCACAAAATAATAAAAATATCATTTAACTGCTGTAGATATTAACAAATATATATACGGTTTCTTAGAATGTGAATCAAAAGTTTCAATTGGTATAGTGGTTAGCGTGCTTGATTTATATGAGGGAAACCAGGTATTGAGTCTCTATTGAGGCACTTTTTATTTCACCATTTTTATTTTTACTTTACTTTAGAGAGAATAAAACTAAACATGAAGTTATTCATCCGAAGTATTAGATGTTTTTTCTCACTATCTCATCCATATATATTTTCTGTCATTTTTGACGGGTTAACACCTAATCATTACATAAACAGTAAGCAGTTCTCCGAAACCAGAAAAAACATGCACATGCTTCTAGAGAGATTTAAACCAAAGTTTCCTTTAGGATGTGGGTTGAGTCACATTTGGTCTTTCCTCCAGACCTTAGCATTAGGAAGACGACTGGTCTTCATTCGATTTCGGTCTACGGCCAAGCGAAGGAAATCTGGGGCCTTTTCTTCTTCCCCCTCATGCACTCGAGTTTTCAAAACAACTACCCACACCGCCCTTCCTCATACTCACTCCAAGTCAAATATTTCCGACATAAATACAAATGGACGGGATTTTCCCGATTTTACCCCCAAATCTAGATAATGAACGCCCAAAGAGCCTCCGAGTGAGACGCGTTACACAAACAAAAACATCGGGACTCTTGGGAGCTCCAATAGAATTTGAACCCCGAGCTACCACATCATGGACCCATTCGATAGCCTCGGTCTTCTCCTACCATCTGTGGTTGTTTTAAGTTTTACATGTGAACATGGTTTGAAATATATTTATTGTAGCTGCAATTGTAAGTGCTTATTAATAAAAATATGGTTGTTCGTACAAAAAATTTGAACGCGATTGCTTGATTATTTGCGAAGACGGAAATTTGTGAAAGCCGGTTTACCTAAGGATTTCTGAAATTAAATTGCATGTGATCTAAAATAAGCACCAAATGCACGCAGAAAAAATGACCAGGATCGTAGTACCCTGGCCTGCAGGAAAATGAAAGCATTCTTTTTTTTACTCTCAAAAAGGCGACATGCTATAAGCACAAATTAAGATTTGGTCGTAGAGGTTTCTTATTACTGGTATTTTCTTTTCATATTCATTCACTGAAAAATATCGCAACTATGAAACTGAGTATTTGATATCCGTTTATATTTATGCCGCTTAATAAATTGTCACGTTCGTCTCTAATTTCTTCGCTTCTTTGGGTCTAAATAGGTATATATTGCGTTCTGCACAAAAACCTTCGAACTACGCTGCGCAATTTTTTAATTCATTGCTTTTTCGATTTATTTAAAAAGGTTGAACGAAATTTACCACATTACTATTTGAATTTCCCTCGTGGCAGTCGCAACCCAAGAGTCCTGTACAAACAGATACAAAGTTAAATTCTCCCGCAGTCCGAAAGTGGCGCCACTCAGTTTGTCGGTCGACTTTTGAAAGTGACTGTACATATTTCCTAAGAGGGGTCCATAGCCATTGCCGGACAATCAAAGGGGTCCATGGCACGAAAAAGGTTAAGAACCCCTGCTCTAGACTTTCTTTCTGAAATTTTTTATGAATAGTGTAGCAAAGAACTCCTCATCCAAGCAATTTTGTAATTGGTTTTTTAACTCCAACATAATTGGGAAAACATCGCTAATGGTAGTTGCATTACTTTCTAGTCTTAGAATAGCTGTTTTGAAAAATTCTAAAGCATGGTTTACAAATGATAAATAAATTTCCACTGCTGGAGACATTTCTGATGCTTCATCTTCAATTTGTATTAATTTTGCCAATGTTTTTGGGCAATCTTCTACTTTGCTTAAAAAATATGCACTAATACCACTGCAAGACATCAACGACCTTTCTATACATGGCTGTAATGAAAGCCATCTTGTAGATAAATGTCGAAGAATTTCTTTCCATTCGCAGTCTGTAAACTTATAAAACTCTTTCAAGTTTTCTCTTCTTTTCACCGAAACAGAAAAATGTCCATAAATTTTCAATACAAGATTCTCAATATCGACATTTAAGTTATTTAATGCAAATTTAAGGGAGTTATGCGCATGAGCCTTGCAATTAGCCTTAAATACAGTAAACCCTCGATATTCACAGGGGATATGTTCCTGGAAATCGCCACGAATATCAAAACCGCGAATTTTAACACCAAAGCCTTATGAAAAAAAGAGGGTTAGGTGGACCATTCTTACGGAAATCAAGGCGAACGCTCATGATCAATAAGAATTAACTTGTAATTATGTAATAACTAGAGCCCTGCACAGGTATGATATTTTCCACCCGTACCTGCAGACTATTAACCTGTATCCGCAGATTACTAACCTGTACCCGCAGAATATTAACCCCGAACCGTACCTGCAGGCTATTAACCCGCACAGAAGGTCTACTTGTCCGACCCGACCCATATTTTTTAAATGTCCGGTCCAACTCAAGAAACAACTCCGTAACAAGAAATCGTGAAAAAATAAAAATATTGCAATGAAGTTTTCTCAGGTTTCCAGCCGTGTGGTGATTTGGTTTCCCGACGTTTTGATGGCTGTCTCTGCCATCATCCTCAGGGTATCTGAGATGCCGTGAGTGTGATCATCCGGGGTTTATATTCAAGTGGCCACTGTTGGTCTTTCCGCTCATTGGCTGATGGTTCTGCCAATCAGCGCGCTGTTGTGCTAGCAGTGCAATAGTGGGGTCCCATGCCTTGCTTAGGTTGAAACAGGTGTCTCTATTGTAATTTTTTGGCTTCAGTCGTATCGCGATGGCTTCTTTTACTTACTTTTATATTTTTTTATTTTGGCTCACCTATTAAATTAATTAATTTTTGATGAAAAAGTGATTTCATAAAAAAACAGCAATTCCAACGGAAAATTCAGTAGAATAATCAGCCTGATCCTAATAACAAAAATACAATTTGTATTACAAATAATTCAACAATCCTATGAAGAACTTCTCTTTGCCAACCTTTACCTTCTGACTACATGGACAAACTTATTCCTTTCCAGAAGCATATAATTGCGCCATGGGAAATTCATGTTTGCCTTCTGGGCCAAATGGGTACTGCATGCAGGACACCTATTTATTTCGACATGCCATCCAAATACACAGTTAACGAAAAAGGCACAAATGTGTCATTATAAAAATTTTGGGGAATGAAAAAATGTGCATTGCCATAATGCTGGCAGTGTTAGCAGATGGCACAAAGTTACCATTCTATGTTGTTTTAGAAATTGGTATTACGAAGTTTTTTCCTGAAAAGACATTGTTTTTTTATTGTGGTTGTCTTAAAGTTGAAGTTGTCTTCCTTTTGGGTTTATACGGTAATTTTGGTACGCGTGGACGTGCGTGCAAAAAATCTCCGCTCACTGCTTTCAGTCTGAATTACTCATAAGCAACTGATCGTAAAAATAACAAAATACTCAAGAACTAACAGGGAGAGTCCAAGTGGAAGGTATTGGGGATTAGGCTCAAATAATTCCAATGTGTCAAAAGATAAAAATCTTTTCTGTTTGGGTATTTTTACCCAGATGTGCATCCTCCCTGGTTAAATGCTAATTTTGACAAAAACCTAGTTATATATTTTGTCTTTTTTCTGTATTTCTAATCTTCTTCCACATTCTATAACATCTACTGCTTAGCTTATTGACATTATCATCTACTTAGTTTAATATTTAAATAAATTAATCGTACTATATCTCATTCAGATTTTTTCAAATCTTCATCATTTCAGCTTAATTATATTTTTTCATTAAAATTGTTTCAGACATGAATACTTTAAATTTCCTGTCAAATCACTATAACACACACTTTGACACTAATAAAATTTTGATATTTTTGAATTAATTTTGGATGTGTGCATTGTATCATTCTATTATGTATAAATGAAATGTGGAGTATAGAGTATGTATGAATTGATTTTGAGTAAATACCCAACTAAGTCTCTTCTATAACCAATCACATTACCAAAATTTTAACTTTGTTCCAGTGATCCAGATGTTCCTCAAGGCTTTCAGGAAGAAAATGGAGTAAAGTACGAATTCCGAGTCTACGAGAGAGAGCAGGAAAATAGTGAATGAATTTGATATATTTTTTCTGAATCAAATTTCAGGAATTTTTATTTGATACATTATTATATTTCATATAGTTTTAGTTGGTAATAAAGTTTAAATTTTTCATTTATTTTTATTTTTTAAATATGAATTTTGTTAAATTTTGTGTTGTGTTGGTGAATCAGGGGTGGGAAAATGTTGGCTCAGTTCACTAGTCAAACAAAGTTACCACTCATCTAACTCGCATTTTATTTTACTAATTATGGATGTCTTTGTTTCACAGTCACTTAACACATTCATTGCTTGATTTTTTAGGTAATTTCAGTTAAAACTTATTTTTAATTTTCTCATTAACAAATTTAGGAATTTATTATGGTTCATATTAACAGTAATCTATGTTCATGACTGAAAACAAATAATTATGAGGAGACATTGCAAAGAAAATTGAGTTGGGGACTCTAGTATTTACATAAATGCTCATTAGCCATGATTTTTCACTTGTGACGAATGAGCAGACAAGCACATATGATCACCCCCTCTCCTCTTTATGAATTATGTATTTTTATAAATACAGATGGTATTAGAATTTGCAGTAATTTTTAAATAAAAGCATACAAAAGTTTAAAATAAAATGTTTACATCAGTACATTTTACAGTCATTTCTGCCATAATAGGGCTTATTAGCTTTCAGTCATCTATTAAAGTATGATTCCAGGCAGTCTAGTTTGGATTCTCCACCCTTGAAATTTTGATTAAAAAATGGACTAAATTTGTGTGAAGCATTTTGCCACTGCTGTTTAATGTTGCTTTGACTAAAAGTTGGGTGATTGTAATTTGGATAAGCGATTTCAGCTTCTTACAAATTTCTGGTATGTGTATTCAAAAACCTTATTTACTAGCATAATCCTTAGAACTTGTTTTCTCAGAATTTGGCACTATAAAAAATATATATGGGTGCAAGGATTATGCTACAACGGACCATTATTACAGCATGTATTCGTGTTACAGTTGCATATTTTATTGTAAAAATCAGATGGTAAGGAGATACTTTGTGTCAGTAACAGGAAATCTACTTTTAAAACATTTCACCTAAAATACAGTAATTTTCTTCAACTTCAAACAGTATGTTATACAGTAAAAATATCTTAATGAAAATACACAATAAATATTGCATTATCCTCATGCCAAATGATCTGTGCTTTAGTGGCAAAAGTCTACTACCCTGAGGAGAAGTGCTTTCAACCTATTCTGTATAGAACCTCCCAACTTTGGAAGGCCAGCATGAGGGGGGGGGAGCAGCATTGCCGTCAAAGTAATTGGAGGGGCACACTAAAATTTAAAAAAAAAACTACAATAAAAATAATATATGAAAACAAATGTTTTAACTATTTTTAGTGCACTAGTGAAACAAAAGTTAATTTTTATTAAGAACAAAACGAAAAGATAATTAATTAATTCATATTTTTACTTTTTCAAGTAATGTTATCGTGAAAAAATCTGACAGATTTTGATGGAAATACACATTTTAGGTGTCCGAGTCCAAAAAAGTTGTTTTTGCCATGCCGTTTGTCTGTCAGTCTGATTGCCAATCTAGGGCCCAAAGGCATACATAAAATCGAATGATATCTCGTATTTAAGCAATATATCATCTTTTGCAGACCCTTTTTTCATAAAAATGATATTGCACAAAAACAAAGGGTAGTTAATTCTTGGCAATTTTTTGAAGAATTACATTTACTCAAAAATGGCTCCAGAGAATTTGATTAAAATCATACCATTTGTAGAGCCTGATGTCACAAATAATACTACGTAAGCCATATATCTCTTGAACACTATATGCCGTCCAGTGACATTACAACATATGCTAAGCTACCTTGCCTAAGCCTTATGACATCACGCCTCTGCCATGATCCATTCAACCTCTTACTACAGCCTTACAG
Organism: Tanypteryx hageni; assembly: GCA_028673005.1. Taxonomy (NCBI): domain Eukaryota; kingdom Metazoa; phylum Arthropoda; class Insecta; order Odonata; family Petaluridae; genus Tanypteryx; species Tanypteryx hageni. Next base: position 2,000,311 of record CM054118.1, on the reverse strand, counting down.
TTAAACTAAATCGAATGATATCTCATATTTATGGATAATATCATTCATAAAAGACATTCTGATGAGATATTGTGCAACAATTAAGGGTACTTGATTCTTGGATATTTTGAAACAAAATTCGATTTACTCAAAAATGGCTCTAAGGATTTCGATTAAAATCCATCCAAATGTACAACCTGATGTCACAAATAATACCAACTAAGCCATATGTCCCAAAAAGTTACTATATATCATCCAGTGGCATTATTTCTGTACAAGACGCTCAGCGCACGCATCAGAGGGGAGAGTTAATTTCGGGGCAAAAAGTGTAGTGAGATCAAACATATATGAGAAAGTTTGTGCAATGCATATTGCGCCATTTATTTATATAGTACTCAAAGGGGGGGCCAAAGCTCTCTCCAGGGCTCCCTCTTAGTTTTTTCCCTGAATCACACAAAGAAATTGGTATACACATGAAAAATAATGGAAGTCATTCAGAGCACCTTCCATAAACTTAAAATGTGTTTATTTTTGGTTTGTTCCTGGTATAAATTGCTCGCTATCAGAGGCAGATTGGGAGCAAAAATCGGCCCAGGCAAACCTGAGCCAGGGACATAACTAAGAGGGGGCCCTGAAAATTTCTTTGGCCCCCCTTGGCCCACCCAGCTTCTGCCTTTTTACAAAGGGAGCTTACCAGGAAGGAATTGGAGAACTCCATGGCATAAGTCAGCCCACAATGAGCCAGATAATTAAAAACATTTCTGTGGCTTTGGCAGGACTCAGAGCTGATGTTATAACATTTCCTGATTCTGATATAGAACAAAGAGCTGAAATGGCAGCATTTTATAGAATAAGAAGATTTCCTAAAGTTGTGGGATGTATTGATTGTACCCATATTAAAATTAAAAATCCTGGTGGACCAAATGCTCAAGCATTCATCAACAGGAAGAATTTCTTCAGCATAAATGTGCAAGTAAGTATCATTGTAAGATGTAGGTATATGTATATTTACTTGATTTTTCATTCATTGAAACAGACCATTAAAATGTAACTGAAATTATTATGAAATAGGTGGTTGCAGCAGCCAATTTGAAGATAAAAAAAATTGTGGCACGATGGAGAGGCAGCACACATGACTCAAGAATATTTAACGAGTCGAATTTGAAAAGAAAATTTGAAAGGGGCAACTACAAAGGACTCCTGTTGGGTGACAGTGGTTATGCTTGTCGTCCAAATTTACTCACACCTATGCGGAATCCTCAGGTAAACCTAAAATAGTCATTATATGGGCATATATATTGAGCTTAGTGTATGTTAATGAGTAATTTATACCAATGATCATTACAGTCAGCAGCAGAGGAAGCATACAATGCAGCCCACATTCAAACCAGAAACACAGTTGAGAGGCTATTTGGTGTTTGGAAAATGACATTTCGATCATTGTACAGAGGCCTCACAGGGAACCTGGAAACCTCTAAAGCCATGATAGTGGCAATGGCTATACTCCATAACTTGCGGATCGAGTTCAGAATGGAAGGTTAGTCATCTTACATTATTTCCTATAGTTTTATCATTGGACACATTTTACCACCCAACCTCATCCATTACATAGTTCAAAGTTTGACAAATCTGTGCAACAATTACATTTTTTATTGCTCACTACATCATTCTCTGATAAAAAGCCATGATTTAGCTATATATGTATTTCTCTATAATTTTATTTATGGCCTGAGAGGGAGTTATATTACTAACAGACTGCAACATAATTATAAATTACAATTAACCTGTCCCTGTTACCTGCAATAAAAACATTGTTCATTTTCTTTGACAGAATCAGAAAGCAGTGATGATGACAGTGAAGATGAAAACTTGGAAGAAAATGGCAAATATGAGGATGGAGTACATACAGGAAGAGGAAATATATTTAGGAGGAATTTCATTGCTAACTATTTTGAATAGATAATAAAGTAATCATGAAAATATTTGTTTTTAACTCTTTTATTTCATTTTTATATTTTTCAGCCCAATACAGTTTTTTAAATTTTTAAATTTCCTTTTTCTCTTTCATCATATCCGTTTTCTCTTTCATCATCTTCATTTCTTCCCTGTGCAGCTCCTCTTCCCTTTCTTCCCGCCTTCTAACCGCATACTTCTGCAACTCCACCTTTTCTCGTTGAAGTTCAATGATGGCTTGTTCATAGGGAGACAACTCCTGACTCCTTTTTTTCCCTTGTTTCTGCCTGAAAGGTCAAGAAAATATATTAGCGATTTACATCATCAGCACTCATGTTTATTAGGGATGGAAGGAGTATTTATACTGATGTTGACAGTTGTTAAGGGAAGTGGAAGGTGTGCAGTAAGTGGTTAACTGAAACAAGGGGGATAGGACCAGGTTCATTATTCATGATGTAGTTTTTGTATATATATATAGGCTTTCATAAGCATCTAGTTTATTTCTCTTGCATGCTATTCTTTATATATTACCTTTTATTGGAGCACTTTGAGGGATGAGGAGGGGTGTCAACTGTTTCCCTCTCCTGCTCTACATTACTGCAATCGGGGATATTTTCTTCCTCCTGCTCCAAATTCAGCAAATGGGTGCTGAACTCTGTTTCTTCATCCTGCTGTTAATTCAACAAAAGTCTTATTTAATACAATTTGCTCAAATTGGTTCAATTATACAAGCAAATTTAATAACTTGAAAATAAAAACCTCCACAATTGTGATCTTAACAGTGATAAGAAATAAAGTTCTCCCCTTTAGCACTTTCAATTACATTGTAATTCATTTTTCACCATAGTTCATTCTTAAATCTTAAGCTTACCAATATTTCAAGTTCAGCATCGTCATCAAACATGCTGCTATCCTTCACAAATTGATCTGGGATCAAATTCTGTATTATATAATCCACCTCAGTTGGGGGAGCACTTCCACTTCCAGAAGGAACTGGTCCACCTCCACCAGTCCCTCTCTGATAATTCTTTAACTACAAAAATGGCAGATCTAATTAAATAACCATAAATCTTTATACATTCATCATTACTCAATAACTTTAACTTGAAAGGCTCTTACCATGGTGACCGAATCTTTGGAGGATAACTTCATCCTCCTCCATTGCTCCTTGATCCTCTGCAAATTTCTATCTCCACCATGCTCCGCTTCAAAAAGAGTCCTCACCTCCATCCACATTTTCTGCTTTTTTAGCAGCATGCGGCCATCGCAACTTTCGTCCTCGAGTATTGCAATTCTATCCCCTACTAACGCCAACAATGAATCTCTCTCTCCCTGCGACCAATTCTGAGATCTTACCCTTTTCGCTTCCATGACAATCAATTAACAATAATAACAATGAACAATAACAACCCTCTTAATGATAACAACACAATTAAATCCAATGAACAATGACGAAATGTAAATGCCTACACCAATAAATCCTCAAAGTAACTACAATTACGTAACCTATATGAAAATTAATATAAAGCTAGAAATATAAGGAAAATACTAAATAATACGTCCTAACTTAAACAACCAATCCACAGGAAACTACACCAAAAAACCTATAAAAATAACTAGAACAATGATACCTATACGAAAATAAAATAAAACACACAATAAATCCACAAATACAAACAAGATATTAAATAACACGACCTAACTAAACCACCCAACCCACAGTAAAATAAATTGATTATACAGAAAACTAAACTAGCACTAATATAAACGATTTAAGGAAAAGAATTCGCAACACCAAAAAACAAAACTGCAACAGCACCACACTACCCAGAGCAATGAAGTTAGCGTGCCCTGCATGCGCATGCGAAGTATAAGCCAAGCCATGCATTGCATGACACCGTGAATATCGTAGTAGCACATTAAGTTAGTGGCCTTTAGTCAACCTTAGTAGCTCACTCCTTTCGGACTATGAATACCACTTTTTAGTAACCCTTATTTACTCGCTTAGTAGGTTACTAGTAAGTAAGCCTTAGTAGCGTGTAAATATGAAAATCTATGAATACGACCGAGTGTCTTCTGGGCTTTCGAACAGTGTGCGTCGTTTTCTAGTCGAATGCACCGTTCATTAGAAAACCAGTTTTTGGATTTTTTGTAGGAAATTTCAAGTAAGCCTTATTATTTTTTATATATTTTTTAAAAATTTACTGCGTTATTTCAACGTAATATCAAAATATGTTTACGTTGAAAAAGTGGAAAAGCATTTTTCTTTTATTTTTTTAGTTGTTGAAATATATCAAATTATTTACGTTTCAAAATGTAAATAACTTTTTATAGTTTTAATTTTTGAACTAAACCGATCGTCGAATTTCATTGCACGAATAAGATATTTTATAGTTTTAGCCGTCGAATAAAGCAGAAACAGGGAAATTTACGTATTTTAATGAATTATGGAATAAAATCTTGCACATTGAAAAATCGAAACTCCTGTGTAAACATATGGGAAAATATAATCATCTCCTGGAGTCGAACTTGGGACACTTATGTAAACGAAAATTGTTTTCGCGAGCTCTCCTAGTTTGCAGAAATAAAATGACTTTTACAGTATTTCTCTATGTCATACTGTCCAACAAATAAAAGGAGGGACGAACAGACGGACGGATGGACAGACTGATATTTAGTAACTATATATAAAAAATAATAATAATTAATAATTGTATTTCTCAAAACAATTTGTTATAATGTAAATTTTAAATATAATTGTAAATTTTAATTATTATTGTAAATTAACTTTTATTGTAAATTTAAACTATTATTGTAAATTGCAAATATTATTGTCAATTATAGTAAGAATAATAATAATTATTGTGAAATAATACTATAAATATTTTATTATAAATAAACCTTTTTAAAGGGGATTGCATAACCATTACTTAAAAATAACCCATAAATTTATAAGAATTTATCTGAATATGTCACTTTTTTATATTTACATTCCTTGAAACCTAGAAACCATATTCCATAAATTTTTGGAATCTTCGACCTCATTATCAAATTATTTCAATGATGACTATCCACTGCATTTAATAAACACATGTAGCACTATATAAATATAAATAAATAAAATTACTATCAACCTTTCCACAGCAAAAAATTTAACATATATGCATGATTCAACAAAGTTCAGATTTAGATATCAAACTGCGTTAATATAATTTAACACTATTTTCATTATAAAATTAGCATTAAAACAAAACATAAAACCCATAATCTATCAAAAGTTATTTAAAACACATCTCACCGCAGTTAAGCAGTCGTTTACGACCTTTTTTCCTTCTCAAAAGTAAATTGAACGTATTTAATCTTTGCTTTTATTGTAATAGCAACATAAACAAAGCAACTTTACCATCATAATGGATAGTTCATAAAGCTTTATTTTTAATCCTACAAGGCAATCTGGTGGATCCCAAAATCAATAGGGTTTGTCTGTCACCAGCCAAAATATCCTGAAAATCTTAGCTTCTCAACTTTTCTCGTTGCTTCAAAATTTTGTGCACAGACGGATGAAGTGAAAACAAGCAAATTTTAAAAAACAATAAATATAAAAGTAGGAAAAAGGAAATAAGAAAAAGGAATAAAAATGTGAAATTTGAAGAAATACGATTGATAAGCAACATACTACAATAAAAATTAGAATCTCCATTCCTTTCCTTGGAGAATAGTATGAATCCCGTTCCAATATTACTATTCTAAGATATTTTAATATGCAAGAGAAAATCATCCTACATGATAAATTTCAGGTCTTCCATGTAAATCAAATGGAAAGTGGAGTTAAACCTAGGACCTTCAATCTTCCCAACAAAAACTATCCTTGGGAGCTCAGCCCAAGTAGCAAAAGGTTTCCACCAAGTGTCAGTCTATTGGTTCAAAAGTTAATAGGGGTGGACAAACAGACACCTTCCATTACAAATGAAATGAAATAACTCTATATAAAGGAAGCTGAGATAAAGATTTTGTTTGATGATTACGAAATACTATAGAATTTACTTGAAAAGTTAATATTTTTATGACTAACATAGATGAAATAAAATTGATAAAACAAATATCAAAGAGAAAGATTCAAAGCCTTAACACTAAATGTGTTTAAAAATAGATTAAGGAAATATTAAATTTATTTACTAATATGACATTTAAAATATTTTTGTAAAAACTGTTGCATGATTTTTCATATTCACTCCTTAAAATAACATAACTAGATCAACTTGTTATTGTTGATATGAAAAAACTCAATTCCCTATTTATATTTTAAAAATATAATTTAATATCTCAAAGAAATTAGGGATACATTTTTGACAGTTTCAGTATCAATTCAACTTAGTGGACTTCAAAGTAAAGAAGTCCAAGAAGTTCTAAATCTAGATTTTTTCCTTTCCCTACTTTTTGTATTCAACTCGATTTAAAAAATTCATTTGCATCATCTGTTCATTTAACTAGTATGTGAGAAATTGTCTTTCACTTAGAGTTTATATCAATTGCATCACCAATGATCATGCAAACTATTTCAAAACAGAATCTTTTTATTTTAAACAATCAAATTTTGGCAATTTTTCTCATCAAGATTCCAAGACCATGTTTTCCAGCATGACCACTTTTTGGAGATATCATGCCAAGGTGGTTAATATGCTCATCAGTCATTGTCATTAAATTGTAGGAATTGAGCACGTCACACACTGTTTCTCAGAACAATTCACTCTGCTTCATTAAAAAAGGTGTATTCTTCATTCACTTTCCTTCAGCAGGGGACACTTGGTTGACGTGATCATATTCTGTGCCCGGGGCTGCCTCTCGCATGTTGTTATTGACAGATGCCATGTTACGACGGACGTCATCAAGTGCTTCTGCCAATCCTGCCTTCACTAGGTTGAATTCGGTGGCAACAAGTGAAAGGCGTCCGAGTAAAAAGTTTAAGTTTCCTTCTACTTCACCAACTCTCTCACCTATTTCACCAACTCTGCCTTCGACGCTTCCCATTGACTTCAAACTGCCATTCACATAATTTTCTGTCTGCACCTATTAACACAAAAAATTTTTAATTAGACCATCTTTGGAGGAATAACCTAAGCATAATTGACCATGATGTTTATTGAAATGAATGCTTTCTTGTGCTAAGATATCCATGTTATATCTATAATGCTGGCATTTTACTTGAAATGAAAGACTGCATTGAAAGATGAGGGAAAGATTCAATTTTTGTTAATATACTGCAGTCCATTCAAGAAATAATTATTGAGCTCACCTTTTGGCTGAAGGAAAATTGAAAAACTATTTTACTGTAAGAGCCATTACAATGTCAGAAAAAGGTGCATACATTTTTTAACAAAGCAGCCATCATCAGTGTTTATTTACTGATAGTAGATTCAAAAACAATCTTTTTGCCAAAATGTGCATCTAATTTTCCAAAGGTTTTGGAGAAACATGATTTTCAATAAACTAAGTTTCTGTAGAAATTTTACAATTCTTTCCAAAATGAATTCATCATGAAAATTTAAAACTTCAACTTGAAATAGAACTTAAATGATACTGAAACAGTTATTTCAGCTTATATGTTATTTTTGACACTTAAATGATTTAATAGTGAAATATTTTTACCTCTTTCCAATGTATAACATGTTATTTACATTTTCAAAGTTAGTTTATTTAGCTTAAGAGAAATTAAATCTCTTATCAGGTTATATTTTCTCATTTTTTCAGATTTTTCATCTTTAAAATATTCTTATAGCAGATTTATACTGTAAACTCTTAGAGGCTTAGAAAAAAGGAGTGAAAATTATGAATATGAAAATTATATTTATTGGTTATAAAATGTAAATTCATAGAAACACATTAGAGGAAAAATTAAATTGAACAAGACATGATTCCTTCTTCCTCATGTAATAATTCTTGATACCGGTTTAATAAATGTGTAATTCCATAATGATATCTACGCGACACATAAGATTGGTCCTTCAATTCTTTGAATACTAATAATTCTCTCTTTCATTATTCACAGTTCAACTTTCTGTCCACTATAAGGAAGAGAGGAAAATAGCAATTTATAATTGCCGATTTGAAGTCATAAAGAGCATGAACTGGTGTGGTCACCAGATCAGCAAACCCAAGAAACAACAACCTATATGACTAAGAAGCAACAGTGGGAAGACTGGAACCTATATAAACTCAACTAGTAAGATAAGTGTACTGTTCCAAAATATTCAGTGCCTAGGTAATAAGTGTAACTTAATTGAAATGATGGATAATCCTAATATACTTTGTTTCACTGAACACTGGCAAACAAATGAGACTATTGAAGTCTTAAAGATTGTCAAATATGTTCTGGCAAATCACTTTAGTCGCTGTAATTCAATTCATGGTGGTTCTACTATCTTTGTGAAGGAAACAATTGGGCATTATAGTTATCCAGAAATCTCTGGCCTAATTTCACTTTGAAATTGCTGCAATTATCACTTATAAGCCATTTATTATTATAATATGTTCCATTTACAGATCACCAAAAGGTGATCTTATTACATTTTTAGAAAAATTTGAGATTCTACTAAAAAGACTATTGCGCTCATTTAAACCCTTTGTAATAGGAGGTGATTTTAATATTGATTCCCTATGCGATACTGCAGAAACTTTAGCATTTAAAGATTTACTACTATCTTATGGTTTGTGCTGGTCTGTAAATGAACCCACCAGGATAAGTAGGAATGTTGCCACTTGTATTGACAATGTGATTATACAACAGAATGCTCCATTTCGGACTCATCTCACATCTAACTATCAATCTGACTATTTGGGAATTACTCTAGATATAGAATTTAACCAAGCTGTACATAACAGAATATTAATAAAAAAAGACCTATACTAACCCCATATAGACAGAAAAATCTCCAAAACCTTCTTTCAGCGTTAGACTGGAAAACTGTATATTCAGCTAATTCAGCGAATGAGAAATTCAAAGCCTTCCATTGCATACTACTAGAATGTGTAAACACTATCTTACCGCTAGTTAACCTTTATACCTCTCCCTCAAAACCAACAGGTTGGAGAGATCAAGAATGCTATGAATACAAAGACTTATGTGAAAAACTGTATCAACAATATAAAAATGATTTAACAAATCAGGAACTGGAAACAAATTACAAGATAGCAAAAGCCAATTACATCAACCTTCTAAAGACAAAAAAATCCCTATTTTACACAAATCAAATCATATATGCTACAAATAAAACTAAAACTACCTGGGATATAGTTTAAAAAAGTGCTCAGTTCAAGCCTACCAAGAAAACAAAACTAGACGAACTAAATTCTGGGGAAACCATAGAGGATCCCAAGCTGATAGCTGAAACTTTTAGCAATCATTTTTCAAACATGGTAACATTATTAAAAAATGACATAACAAAAAATATAGCCCCTCTCAAGATCTTGCCATTGCCAAATTCGATGTTTTTTGAAGATATAACAGAAAAGGAAGTCCTAACAGTTATAACAGGTTTAAAAAATTCCCCTTCTCTAGACATCTATGATTTAAATGCAGGAATTGTAAAAGCAACTGTACCCTGGTTAATTAAACCCTTAACCCTTAGTTAGTCGCGTGAAAAAAAGTTCCGTAATTAGTCGCGTGGGGTCAATATGACCCCAAAATGATATCTAAAGATAAGCAATAATATATTAATTTTTTTATATTTTACTGGAAATAAAATCAATCTTACATTATAATACAATTATTTATTAATAGTTTTTACAATAAACATTGATTAAAATAAATTAAAATATTTTTTTGTATTTTCTAATCACTTTCCCTCTCCCCACATTCAATGCACTTCATTATCATATGGTCTTTGCAAGTAAAAGCTCCACAATTTCCACTTCTAGTGGACACTTTACTGTCTATATTTCTTGGGCAATGTTCGCATCTTTCTCTTGATAGTCCCGATCCCGGTGATGGACCTTCCTCCGCAAGTCCCTGTTGAGTGCATATGCGCTTTCGGAGATGCCTAGATATAAACTGACTCTGAGACCTCAAAATCTGTGGATCCTTGATTAATTCCTTCGATAATGATTTCAAGAAATTTCGCCTTGTCATTTCCTTTTGAACGTTTTGTTTATAAACAATAAAGGCATTTATGGCAGAAACATTCAGCAAATGAAAAAACACAGCTAACGGCCATCTTTTCGTTCTTCTGCCAACATTATAAGCAGCGCAGAGCTGATCGCATGTATCTATGCCACCTTTTGTTGCATTGTCGCATGAAGGTCGCGTTGAGGGATAGGACTATTTTTGCGGAGATCACTCACACTTGTGGGTTAGACATCGGTCGGGGCACGGTCGCTTTCCGGCCCCCACCTACAGCATGAAGTAGTTTATGGCTGCCCCCAACTAGCAGAAAGATTCAAGCTCACTTCTGCTGTCACCGAGGATTGCCCTCGATGGGGCTTGGGACAAAAGTTGCCTCCTCGAGCGACCCAAGGGGTTCGTGCCGAGGTCCAACCGCGTCCTCCCCTATAAGTGTGAACGTACTTGGGACTTCTCCATAGAAACCCCATTGAAAATAGGATTTTCATAATTTGGTCTAAAACGTCCCAACCGTGACCGTCATGCAACCGGTAGGAGATCCAAAAACTTTGAAGATTGCCGATCTCATTCGTGTTCGTGCTTATTCCGAAAAATAAGGGCGAAACTCATGCTAAAAAGGGTGAGCGGTAATAAACGGCAAACAGCTTTCTTTTAGAGAGACCACGTGCGTTTGTTTGTGACTTTTATTGCGGGTAGAAAACTATGGGAAGAAAACGGTTGCATGTGTGCGGCCGAAGTAAGAAAACACCCGGAGAATTCCGAAAAGAGGGAAAAGGGTACATTGGAGGGGGGAGGAGGGGGAGGAGATGGGAGGAAGAGGGGTAACCAACCTATAGTGAAAATTAGTGAAGTAGAAATGTATCATAAGAGAACTAGTGTTAAAACAATGAAATACTGCTTATCAGGAAAATTATTTGTATTTCTGATGTGATAATAATAATCTGTATTGCGTTTAACCCTTCTAGACCAATAGAGAAAAAAGCAACAGGTAGAGAGATGTCAAAATAAAAGCAACTTTTTTAACCTCATATATACATAACAAATGGATACACACCAAAATAGCACATTAAAATAGTTTAATTTTCTCACTATTTACAATATTAATACTATATATATATAAATATAAAAATATCAAAAATAACAAATTAATAAAAAAACAAAAATGCAAATTTCTCTTCTAGAATGTCAGTTTCGAAGGTAGAACAAGTTTGAGTTAGATTGTTTATACATTTCTTTAGATATTGAAGAAAAAACATTGCTTGGGGACATATTGACCCCACGCGACTAATTAAGGGTTAACACATGTCCTTTCAAAATTTTGTAAGGAAGGAACTTTTCCATTGGAGCTAAAACTGAGTAAGATAATACCAATCCTAAAAAGTGGCAACCTTAAAGATGTAAATAATTATAGACCCATTTCAGTTCTACCAGTGCTATCAAAAATATCTGAGAAATTAATCCACAGAAGACTAGTAAACTACCTGGAAAAGAATAGCTTAATTACCAAACATCAACATGGATTTCGCAAACGCAAATCCACAAAAACCGCAATATTTGATGTCCTTAATCATATATATGAAAGTTTAAACAATGATAAAATACCAGTAGGAATTTTTCTTGATTTGAGTAAGGCTTTTGATTGTGTCAATCATAAAAAACTACTACATAAATTAGAATCATATGGTATTCGAGGTCTCACACAGTCTTTTTCAGTCTTTCCTGAATAATCGCAAACAAGTAGTATACATAGGAAACTCATATGGAGTAACCAAATCTTCTCCAACTGAGGTCTTAGAAGGAGTTCCACAAGGTTCTGTTCTAGGACCCATACTATATGCAATATACACCAATGACTATTTAGATCATATCAAGGGAACACACTGCACACTCTTTGCAGATGATACCACTCTAGTCATCGAATCGGATAATCTCAGTTCTGCTACTTTCCAAGTAATGAATAGCACTAGGAACTCAGTAACTTGGTTTGCAGGAAATGACTTAATTTTAAATGACACAAAAACAAAAATTATCCACTTCAGACTGACTACATTACTGAATAATATTCTCCAACTTCCCTACCAATTGTTGAATACTGTAAAATACCTTGGGCTCATCATTGACGAAAACCTTAACTGGACTACACACATAAGTACCATTTGTAAAAGACTGGCAAAAGCCTCATATGTTGTCCGGATAATAAATGAGACATGCTCAAAAAAAGCGGCTAAGGTCGCATATTACGGATACTTTCAAAGTATTCTACAATATGGTATTATCTTCTGGGGCAACTCCCCCAAATCACATACAATCAGAGTACTTATGCTACAGAAATCCACCATAAGGGCACTCACCTTAAAAGAAAGCTGCAAGCCATATTTTATCTCTGAAAAAATATTGACTGGGGCTTCTCTTTACATTTTGGAGGTATTATTATTTGTCAAACAAAACCCAAAAATCTACAACAACTACAAATTCAATCATCTGCATAATACAAGGCAGAATAGTCAATTTAACTTAATAGAGCATAAGACCTCCTTTGAAAGAAGTACACTATATGCAGGACTGAAAATATACAATAAACTACCTCTTAAGATCAGTGGAATTGCGGATATTATTAAGTTGAAAAATAAAATCATATCAACCCTGTTACAAAAAGCATATTTTGACTTGAATGAATTTGTGTGTGATAAAAATCCATTCTCTTGAGTATTAACTTATATTTTGCATACTAATTAAAGTTGCAAACTAACTACGTGATAATTATGTATTCTTCCTCTATGTAACTTCTGTATGACTTTGTAAACTGCTTTGTCTTAATATATTATGCATTGTTGTAAATGATTTCTTGTATTATTCCTGACTTGCCATGTAAATTTGATGGTAAATAAATATGAATATGAAAATTCATTGGAAGTTTCCATTACCTGTAATTTGTCCAGCATACCAACGGACTGTGTAAGCTGCTGATACATTATCCCAATCTGTCGCCATACTTGACTTATTTCACTTTCAACCCTTTTAGAGAGGGTTTCCATTGCTCCTGTCTGGTTGACCAACACTGAAGCAGCAAGGTTGTCCAACCTTGATGATATTGTAGATTCAACCGCAGATGATTTGGTCTTTATTTCTTCTCCAAGTTCAGCTTAAAGAGAAAAATTGCTTATTTATTCGAGAAAATAATTATATTTTTGGAATAGTTTGCCAAATGCCTTTTTGAGATGAAATTCAGGAGAATATTAACTCCACACTTGTTAACTGTATAATTCAGTTAGATTAAATGGTGACTTAGTTTTTCCAACTATTTATTATTATCTAGAACTGAGATAATTAATATTTTTAATTATTAACTCCTGGAAAATTATCAATTTAAATATAATAGGCACTAGTTGATTTTAAATTTTATTAATCTGGTAAATTAATTTTTGCACCACTTAGCAAATTTTTGAGTATGTAGTATGGCTCAATGAATAATAACAAGTTAATAAAATTAAAATAAATTAATAGCTAATTTATCATTGACCTAGAACATATGGTTTATAATCACCAATTTCTATAAATAATACTCACCAATTACTCTTGCTGCACTGTATTCAACTCTTCTGCCCACATCCATGACTCCATCTGCAGCTTGCAGCATCACATGTTCCATGTCGGTCAAAGTCTTCAGAAGGGGCTCAGGGGATAGCATCACCATTGCATCGTTGATTTTCCCCAATACTGCTTCACGAGCATCACTGCTTTCTTTTCTAGACTGATCGCCAAGTTTCCATAGATCAGTTTGTATTTCTTTCTTCGAAGCTTCTGTCAGTTCTTCCAAAGCCTTGATCTCTTTCATAACCCCTTTAAAATCATCTGTGAGGGCCAATTCCATGTCATCGGCTCCATTTTCTCTCACTTCCTTAGCTTCCAATTCCTTTGTCACTTGCTCAACAGCAGCGAGGGTCGAATTCTGGACTTCATTAAATTTCTGCAGCACAAGATCAGATTGCTTCTGGCTATTTGATGCAATCACAGATTCAAGAGTATTAAGCGTGGCCACCGCCTGTTGCATCATCTGCACTGCATCGTTTCGAGCTTCTGTAGCTTGAGCACTTAACTTGCTCAAGCTCTCCGTCATTTCATCCATTAACTCCCTGATTTCAATAGTTCCAGATGCTTCCTTTGGAATGTTTTCAGACTCTAACATAAAAAAGTTAAAGAAATAGTTTATCAAATTTATTTCCTCTAATTTCAGTTGAAATATTTTTGTATGACTGAACTTTAAATTATTTTGTTATAATTGGTTGATCAATAGTGAAATTTTGTTATTAAAGCAATATGAGAGGAAAGTAACAAAAGGGATGGGCTGTTGGTAGAAGTACACACACCACCTTTTTGAACTTCACGTGCTTGCAGTTCGCGAATTTGGACTTCGCGACAAAATTTTTTGTGACCATTACTTGTGTTTCGTGCATATTACTTGCATTTTGCATCATGCGTTTACGATGCCAACAAGCATGAACTCTCTCTACTTTTTCGTTTTTAAGTTCATTTTAAACTTTAGCACCCTAGAAAAGGACATTATTATTATAATACTAGCTGAAATGCCTGGCTTTGCTAGGGAAAGTTTTCTTTTAAGTAGCAAACTATTTTTATTATTTAGTACTTTTATTGATGTATCACTTTTGATGTCTTATTACAATAAAACTAATACAATAAATTTTTAAGATGGCTGAGAAGACTTATATGCGGTATTCCATGTCAACCGGGCACTGCTTGCGGTTCCTTGGAATCATTGCGATGAACGAATTTACGAAACAAAATATTTCCAAATTGCTTTCGGTCATCAACGTGTGAAATAAAAATTTAATGAAATAAGGGAAGTCATGCTAAGTACCAAAGTAATTGTTTATAATTACTAACAAGTCTCTTAATTTCAAGATTTCACGACGAAATTAAGCAAACAATTTGTGTTTCGAGAAAGTGGCATCATTTTTTGCTGGCAGGTGATGCATAACATACAGCAACATTATTTTAAACAGTTCGACATTGATTATTTCTGTATTATTTATTCTACGCAACAAAATGTCTACAATTTATTGCAAGTTATGCACTTCTTGAACACTGTAATGACAATACCAGTTGTATTTTTATATCAGAGCGCTGATGACGTGAGTGAAGATATTCCAAGCCCTTCATCGAGTCACGCACCAACGGAAACAGATTCTTCTAGTGGTGAGGAATTTTCTGAAGATGATATTGACAAATTGAGCATAATACTTCCCTTAGTGGGAGAAACACCGATTAAACGAAAGAAAATTAAATATATGAAATATCGAAAGGACAAGGAGAAGAGAGTCACCAAAGCTGTGAAGGCAGCATTTTCGAGACAACTAGGACTTGATGAAATGGAAACAAGGGATACCCATCAGCTGTTGGCGTCTCATTCGGAGGAACTGTGGAGGAGCTAATGGAGCAAGACGAGCAAAGGGTTAAAGAGCTGGAAACACCAGAGACGCAGGAGGATGAAAAACATCTGACAGCAAAACTTCTGGCTAAGTCTTTGAGGCTGATTGAAGATGGCACGGCATTATGGGATGAACACGACCCAGACAAAGAAAGAAGTAGATCTGTAACCAGGAGAGTAAGAACACAATTCGAAATTTATACCAAGTTGTGCATGAAAAAAAGGCAAAGCAACTCAAATTGGATTCATTCTTTAAAAAACCATCTTCCAATAAGCCATAGAGTTCTGATAAGAGCTTCGACTATATCAATGATGATGACGTAACTTCAGTTTAAAATAAAAAAATCTGATGTGGCCACCACATGACTTTCTCCATATCTGTAAAAGTTTCTAAAAATTCCAAATAGGTTACATAATAATACTTTAAGAAACTGCAAGAAAATTTTAGACTTGACAAAGAACAGAAATAAACTCAAACCATAGCCTTCTGATATTGGATACAGCCATAAAGCTCCAACAATTAAGAAAATAAAAAGGAGCATTACTAAGAAGCAACGTGCGTCAATTGTTAACAATAGTCGTCAGTAGGTGGCGTGGTGGTGGCAGCTAAAAATTTAAGAATTCTCTTAAATGTTTCAAACAAAGGTTGTAGAAAATTAAATTTCCTACAACTTTTATTGCAGTACATTTTTACATATATCAAATATTAAAGCAAATAGTTCAAAATAACGGATAGGTAACAAGAATAAACACCCACTTCTGGTTGATCGATTTTTACCAAAACCTAATCAGTTCTTGTGACTTTCGTAAAAATGTTAAATATAAAATTTTAAATTGACCTGATTAATAGTTTTTGAGTTAGAGCAATCAAAAAAAGCTGTCACACACACACAGACAACATCGTTAAAATGGTCAAAACGTGTTCAGGGGACCTCAAAATGTGTGTTTCCGTTGAAATCTCGAAATCGATTTTTTTATGAAAACAATACTTTCCCCTATACTACGTATGGAGAAAGTAAAAATGCCATCATTTTGGAATGTAAGGATTTCATTTGCTATTACCTTTGTATTTTGAATGTAATTTAAGGAACTGTTGTTTTGTTAGGTTTTCATTTTTTATTACAAATTTTTAATGTAAATCTAAGAATTGCTATCATCTTGTAACGTAAGATTTTCTGCCGCATATTTTGAATGTGATTACTAAAAGAAATTAAATAATTTTTAATGCTAGTGTTTTTTTTGCAGCTTGGAAATGTTTATTGCAGAATCCAGGAAAACATTCGTGCATGACGTACTCAACGTTCTATTTCAGTAGTTCAATTTAAATTTCGTTAGAATGAACAAAAGATCGAAAATCGCATTCAAAATTGTGTTGGTGGTAAACTGTAGAAGTGCGGAAAGAAGTGTAATCGCTTTGTTATGCTGGGTTTTCATTTGTTATTACGCATTTTGAAGGTAATCAAAAGTATTTTTTTCACTTTATAATGCTAGATTTTACATTTGCGGTTACATTTTCTTTTATTTTCAGTTAGACTGCATTATTTATGATAAAAAAGTGAATTTTTTAGGTTGGCTGGGAACCACTCTCTCGTAATAACATGGCATCTCATGGGAATATAGGACTTGCACTTCGCGAATTTGCATTTTGCGTCAATTTTCCAGAACCAATTATTTGCAAAGTTCAAAAAGGTTGTGTATATGTATTTTATCCCAACATAAACTAGGAAAATGATAGATTTCCAAGAATCAAGGCACCCAGAAATATTCATTATTCAATTTTTTTTAATTTATTTTCTTTTTAGCACATTTAAAAAAATATGCATGTGCTCATAGTTTAACTTTGGCATCTGTCTGTCTGTCTGTGCACTTGCCTAACTTGAAATATTGATGCAACCATAAACAATGGAAACCCGAAGCTCCGAGTGCCCATTTCTGCACTGCTGCCATTTGTTTTTATTTAGATTTGAATTTCGAAAAATACAAGAGGGTCAGTTAAGGGCACATTTACGATTTATTTTTTAGAATATCTCTGAAGGTATGAAAGATGGAAAGCTGAAATTTTGAGCATGCATTTCCACATTGACGCCACTCACAAATGAGGCTCTAGTGACCGAATATGTGGCAGTGTAACCACATAAAAAATTAATTAAGAAAGTCTAAATTGATACACACAAATCAAGCAAATTCCATATTATCCTCTGTTCATCAATTAGCTTAACCCCTCAAGGGCGGAGGTTGCAATTCCATAGGTTGAAGGAGATTTAAATGAATTTGCTAATCTGGAGTAAACTTATATAAAAATTCATAACTTTTTACCTATTCATTGGATTCATCTGAAATTTTTTGAGGATTTGTATAAAACTATGAGTAATTATACTATATTTTTTACATTTTTGGGTATTTTTTGGATGAAACGGCTTGATGAATTATTTTAAGCATTCACAGAAGCAATATATCACACGTCTTTATTCCAGATTTACAGATTACTTAATGTACACTGCTTTATCTTAGATCTCTACAGCTTCCCCATATGTTTATTGGAATAAACCTTCAAATAAGGATAAACAAAGATGTTAGAAGCGTGCAGGAACTGGAGAGAGGAGGTTTTCATATTTGCTAACTCAACAAAAAATGCCACAAAATATAGATATTTTACGTTAGTAATTTGAGCAAGATCTTCAATGTGATTCTCACTATCACTGTCTGAAATGACACTTTCTTCCGAATCACTTTCAAATAAGATTTCCATCTACTTTTCATCACCATGTATTGCTTGCCTTTTTCTGTTGGTTGATGCCATGATAACTTCGACTCTTTTAACCTCTTAGAAATTAAACAAAAGTAACATGGAAAAAATGAACAATAGCTGCCTCCATACAGTGAAAATGTTTCCCTCAGACTAACTTCTTCATAGCGAAATAATACACAAAATATTTCCAAATTTAATGGTAGAAGAAAAAACATGTTAATTTCATCCATGTTCATGGCTAGCATTCTACTTGTTTATTATAACTTGTGTAGTAGAGGCAGTTTAAATGTTAGTAAACATTTGTTAATATGATTTTTTTTGCTTTTGACTTGCCAAAAGAAGCTTAAATAATGTTTGCCTAAGGTCTGAGATACTCATATATGCATAAACTCATATTTATTACTTGTACATAACTCTTGTAGATAAAAATCTATATTTAGCCAGTTCTTTTCAAACATTAAGAAGCTTTGGGGAACTCTTATTGCATTTCATAGTTCATGTAACTCCAAACTGTGAATCTTGACTTTCAGAAGAATATGAAAAGCTTAGTACTGAATGGTATAAGCATTTGAATTTGATATCTTTAAGTTTAAATCAAATTAGTCATATCATTTGTATCAGAATAATTTCTCCGACTAAGAAGATATTTTCCAGTTAATAAAATTAAAGAATTATTATAATTTTTCAAATGAGAAATCAAGAAGTTATTTTTAAACTTCAGATATCTTATAGAGAAAATGCATAACACCTTTTGCAAAATTCACCATTTCTGGGATAATCAGATTCTGAGGAAGAAAAACTGAAACATAATCTGCCACTTTTAATCTTCTTGTTGTTTTTATGTTATAAAAACAGATTTTGATCCAAGGATTGCAAATAATTTTATAAATTCAAGCAATAATTACAGAGTATTATTACGAAATTGATTAGGAAGTAAATGAGAATGGTATTTTAAGGCATTATTTAATAAAAAATTAGCAAGATAATACTGACATGCAATGAAATTAAATGAGATAATGTGAGTGTTTAAAAAAAATGGTACTCCAATAGACTTTTAGGTCACCAGAACATAGCACTGAAAACCAGGACAAATCCTGGAAAACCAGGACAAATCCTGGAAAACCAGGACATCTGGACACCCTAATTATTTCAGATTCTGTTATAAATTAAAGGAATTTCTATTTTTTCTGGAGCATCTTATGGCAAAAAATAACTTATGTTTCATATAAACAATCAATAGAATCCTTTTAATAAGAAGCAATTAATACCAAGTAATTCATCAATATGATCACTCATATTGTTTAAACTAAATTTAGCTCATTCCTATAAATGATATTTAACGAAGCTAATGATTAGATCTTAGTTTGGGCATCTTGGCATTCTTTAAGGCCTACACCGACATTCTAATGAAGATCATATTGATTTTAATTCCATACTTGTTAAGATATATTAGGAAATAACATAGTCAGAGATTTCAATGAACCTGCATCTTTTGCTTAGAAAATGCAGGAGAATGAGATTCATTGTTTTTAGAAAGGGATGTAAGATGGTGGACAAAAGTTTTAAAACCTTCAATATAAATAATGCATAAACTTTTTCATATTTTGATTGAAGAGAATAAACAAAATTTTATAATGGTCAATATGACTCACTGATTAAATGGATAAAGTTTACTTCATATGACTCAAAATGTAACTATGACACAATAAGCAAAAAGCTTTTAATAAGAAAAATTATTAATAAATCTATAAATTTGGATGTAAAACTCATGGCTATTAATAAAATGTATTCTTACCTTTCTTGTTATTCATATCAGTGCTAATTAAATATTCAAGAATGTGTGCAGATTTGTCCAAATTCAAATTCAAGCCTTCTTCAAATTTGTGGATGTACTGTGCCGACTTTGACAATTCTTTGGTCCCATTTTCCACTACTTCCTCCAAAAATCCCATTCTCTTCTCCAGCAGTTCAAGTTTCGGAGAAAGAAATTGCATGCAAGGTATTTCTGCTGGTGCTGCTTCGCCAGCTTTTTTGGCAGTTGACTCGACAATAGCTTCAATTCTGCTGAGACGAGCTTCAAGCATGGATCCTAAGGAATCTATGTTCTGTGCTGCTTTCTGCAGTTGAATCCTTTCCCTTTCTTCAGCCTTAAGGAGCAGAGTTCAATAAATGTATAAGTTGAATTATTTAATCCATGAAATTTTACTGATTGATCATATCAGTTAGTTGTGGCTATAAAATATCGCATTTACTCCCGTAATTGCCCCAACTGAACTATGAGGAGGAAATAAAAGATTATTTTTTCTGATATGGACACTTTCATATGATAGGAGAAAATGCATATTTACCCCACCCTTGTTTTAGTGTAAAATATCATGCAAAAAAAGTGGAGCAATTATGCAAGTGAATATGGCAAATGTAAGTATAAAAGCAAGTGTGATAATAATTTATTAATAAGAATAGAAATTTATAACAATTCAATACTATTTGGCTCTATATTTATCGGCAAAATCTTAGTGTATCTTGTAGCCTACGTTTCTATTATTCTGCAGCTACAGACCTATGAGACTATAGTTAATGCTAAGACAACAGCTTAGCAAAGGAGGCACCTACCTCACATGCAAATTTGGAGGTATATAAATGAAAATCTGATCTTCAAGATCTAATTCACAAATATAAAAATTATTTAAATGTCTCATTGTTAATTAAATTATTTGATCAAGGTTATTTAGTACAAAATATCTCAAGAAATTGAAATCTTTGAGTACTGAGTAAAACCTTTACTGCCGGATGTGAAACCCTATTGATTTTTGAGTGCTGATGCATGATTACCATATATACTCGTGTATAAGTCGATCTTGTGTATAGATCAACCCCCGACTTTTTCATAAAATTTTTTGCTTTTTTGTATTTCTCCAGATTTTCAGGTGTAGTAGAGTGAATTTTTGTATTCAATAGGTGTTGAACCATTAATTTCCACATTGTTCCCTTTTGTCCGATATAACTACGTTGTGTCAAAGTAGCAGCGAAGCAGTTTGATATCTGCTCCAATGTCACTGCATCACATCAAAAGTCATAACATTGTATATGCCTTTTTAATAGATCGAATGACTCTGAATAGACACTGTATTTAGTCCCAGTGTTCATTCAGAAGTTATCTTTGTAAAGGAGAACAGGAAACAAAACTGATATTGGACTGCAGAGGATAGGTGACGCCGAAATCGGCAGAAAGATGTACTATGTGGTCCTAGGAAATCTGTGTTTCGCACGATTTTGGACGAGGAACGAAGAAACCTACGTCTTGGAGAGCGCAAGTTTCGTACATGGAACAGTTTAGCAGCTTACGTTTAAGAAAGAGAAACGTAACGAAAATGCTAATGGGGGACTGTCAAAATATTTAATTATATTTTATAAAAATTCTTTGTAATTGACTTAATTACTCCCTGTGAATATTTTTTTGTTAAATTGTCTTCATTATGCAAAAAAATGTTTAAAATAACTTTTAAATATCCCGCAAAAACGGCATCCTGGTTGGAGAGAGAGTAGTAAGGGGTACATGACGTCATCGCATGCCTTACGACGCTTACGACCATATTGAAAGCACGCGGTTTTGATACTTCGTCCTGTTGCTTTTCCTGATATCGGAGCTAAAATGGAGAATATGGAACTTAAGAAGAGTTGTTGTCTGGTATCTCAGTGCTTAAATACAACGATTAAAATTCTGAGAAAATTGTTCTTCACGCTACCGAGCTCCTTGGGAAAAATAAGAAAAGGAGAATATTGTAGTTGAAAGCCATGTGGAGATACGCATCTGATATATCGGAACGTACAACTGCATTTGTCTGCGAAGATCATTTAATGTAAGTACTAGTTATATGTACGTAATTTTATTGCTTCGTATTTTAGTTTATGACTTATGTCGGCATTACATTGACATGATGCATATATTTCTGGAGAACGATGTTGAAAGAGTAAATTATATTTTTATGTTTCAAAGATTAGCATATATATTTTAACAAAACCTCCATAATGTAATATACCTATTCTAAATACGTAAGTTCAAACTTACGGAAATCGTTGGGCCATGGGTTTATTGAGCAAATAATTACTGTTGCAGTGCATATATTTAAGTACCAAGTTTTTAAGCAAATGCTTTTACAAATGTTACATTTTAAGTTAGTTCTGTAATTTAAATATTTTAATAAATTTGATCACATAATATCCACGACAGCATGGTATTTTGAAGGACCATGTTTTGATAAATAAGGGCAGTCATGACACTCCACAGACGTGACTAAATCTTCTTCTTCATCTACAACTACACTCACTTCATAACCTCTTTATCTTATTCTGTGTTCAGGGCAAATCTTGCCTTTAACAATACAATTTTTTCCTTCTCGCTTCAGTTTAACAAATCCAACAGCATTACTAACATAGTCTTTCCTCATTGACCTCAAAGGGAGAAAAAAGCCATAAAAGCAACAATGAAATTCGCGACATATACAAAAGAGACATGCAGTTATGACAAACACTTCTACAGTTTTTCTTTTCACAAGTTTAGTTAATAACTAAGGCAGATAGACACTTAAAACAACAAACTTCACCACATTTCCTATATGAACGAAAGTTAAAACTCCAGCCAAAAACAAGTGGTATTAGCCCGATGCATTTCGCCCACTAAATGGGCATTTTCAAGGGCGACGTTCCTTCGACAGCCAAAAGTTTTTTGAGCCATCTTTGAACATTTCCTATAGACAAGACACACGGAAACTAAGTATATTCACATTCATTTAGTATATCTGTCAATATTTGACCTGATGATTCTGTAAAGGCAGATGATGGTGATTATTCACCGACACCGGTTGTGTTTTACTTCATATATTTTGTGGAAATTAGCGAAAGTTTAATGTAAATAAAAAATAATATCTAGTATTGTTCGTGTTATTTTATTGTGGAATTCCACACAGTCTCGGCCTTATACTTATCTAACTATATTTTACTTACTAGATACTAGGACAGTATGGGAAATAATACATAAATATTCTATAATATTAGTTAAAACTAGAATTGTTTTATTCATTTAATATGGGTAAGCTGTTTTAAGACATCTATCTATCTTTTACATATCTTCTGAGTTTCAGTCGAAATAATAGTACTATTATAATAACTGAAAATAAAAGCGACATCGAACTTGTTTTATCAATAAAATGTAACACAAACCTGCCTGCCTTCACTCCACGCATTTCAACATCTGAATATTGCTCCCTACGACTTCCAATGTACTGTAAAAGCATGTACGAATCGACGTTGGGCAAATTATCAGATCTGGTTAAACAAAACCTTTCAGATGCCATTTTGCAAAACACAAAGCGAAATAAATGCAGGAAGGTGCAGTACTCTACCAAAGCATGAAAGAGCATTATTTTACTTTTATTATGCATTATATTATTTTAAAAAGTGATATCAGTGGCGTAGCAGATACTCATGCAGCCCCCCGCATGGCCGGGACCGAAAGGGGGCACAAAGTGAGCCATGGCTAAAATGCTTCACGGCCAATGGAGACAAAGAAAAAGAAATATTAAGAGGTAGACAAAAGAAAATTTGCTTGAACTACATTAGACTATATGGCATAGGAACACCTTTTTTTACTTTTATGATCAGAACCATTTGATAATGCTTGCCACTTATAAAGAGCCAGACTGCGAGAAATTTTTCTTGTGTCTCTGTGGCATTATAAGGATTATTATGCATAATATAATACTTTAAATCCATTTCTCCAAATGGATTAAAGTTAATAAAAGAAACCGACTTATTACAATAATTTATTATAATTTCATAATTTTCAAAATATCAGTAGTGTTTGTGTGAGGGAGGGGGAAAGTCTTAGTTAATATGCAGGCAATGATAATTAATACAGTTTGGAAAATATCTAAGATACCCATAGAGGAGCACTTATTATTTGCTGCGAGAGGGGTATGCCACTGGATATGATGCATAAAAATATAAACTAGTTAGTAAAATGTAACCTTTATATTACTGAACAGGTTATGGCAGTGCACCGCTGCTGTAATTTCTCTCCTATCTGCAGTCATGACTTCAACATGCAGTATCAGTTGCATAACTTGGCTGAATTAAATGACTTGTATAAGCAATAATATTCTTCTCAACAATGTGGAGGAGAGAGAGGATGGGGATAAATAATGTACAATCATTTCTATGCAAACGATGTAAAAGAATAAATGAAAGGTTCCCAGGAGTGTTGTAGACTCAGTATGGAAAAGGATTGTGTGTGCAAAAATGAATCCAGTTTTCATTTACCAGATGAGCCTGGTTTAACATTCTTACATGCAGATCCACATTCAAAATTATAAACACTTCGGCGTGCCAGATAATTTGTGTTCACTGAATTTTCTTTTCTTTAATTTTCTTGAATTCATATTCGTGGCTCAACATATGGTCCATGTCATTATTTTCCAATTTTCACGATGTTTAAATTGAAATTGACTGAGTTTAATTGCATCATTTTTCCCATGATCATTACCTGGATCAGAAAACGTTCCATTTCCCTCGCCCTTTCCTCAGAGGACCTCTGCAACAGCGCAACTCTCTTTTCTATGGCAGCAAGAGCTCGACGCAGAGTTTCACCCAGTTGTCGTTCCCTGCCTTCATGTCGCTCCAATTTGTCTCCATAGTTTCTCATCGAAGCATCAAGTGACAGAAAGGCATCTCGTACTTCGTATAAGCTGGTTATGGAGAAATTAAGTAGATACGTCGTTAGATTGATTAAAATCAGTTTTGAAGTTATGCACTCGTTCACGTCCATCAAATTATCTAATGTACTTTAGATGAAGTAAAATGATTTATATTCAATTATTATGGCTTATAAACTCCATCATATTCTGATTCCCATAGAAACCAACAAATTACAAAAAAATCTAATCAAGATTTACATTCTTCTTCATTATATATTGATACACAAAATATCACTTGGAATGAATTCTGCAAAGTTTATTAAGGTTACTTTTATATATCCTCGATATGGTTTTATTTGAAACTATTACTTGGATGTTAATCTAATGACGAACATTATCACTATACGCCCAAACGAAAATGCATTACAAAATATACGATACCCATTTCTTACTTATTTTCTCTCTGAGGAGCGGCGGCCTCAACTGTTAAAGACAGCAACATAACCACAGCATAGACTGTGTAGCAGGACATGGCCATTTCTTTGTACTTCTCCATTGAACTGCGATTTATCTGAATTTTATAAAAAAAATGAAATATACACAATTATTTCCAGAAATTAAGACTTTATGTAATGACAAAGCAAACGAGGGAATAAATACGAATCACTAATGAATGTCTCTCTAAATATAACTTTTTAAAGTTTTGAGACGCTACACCGGCAGACGCTTCACACAAAGGAGGGGAGGGAGTATTTACCTTAGGAAGTATGGTTGATGATGGGTCGGGTGGAAGGGTAGGGATAGCTCGCGCAACCTTAGGGCAGTGGTGTGCAACCTTTTCCGGACGGTGGGCTCCATTAGTATTTCCAAGTATTAGTATTTATTCATCATTAAGCAATTTACATTGCAATAGACTTTGTCATAATAGAATAGAATAGAAGAATATAAAATAACATCAATAAACATTACAAACTTCAGTTACTAAAACTTATGTTAACATTAGATAAATTTATAAATTCATCTACACTATAGAACGGTCTTGTAATTAGCCAAGACGCTAAGGACGACTTAAACTTTGGAACAGTTAGATTATGGGCATCCAGAGGTACCTCGGCGGGCCGCATTTAAAGTTGCGGTTGTTTCGATAGGCCGCGTAGATCTCGCGCGGTATTTTGTAACGTAAAGGATCGCGCGCGGTCATTTTGACCGCGTTGGAAATGTTTTTAGCCGTTTAGAAAATAAACCTGGAGCGGACGGAGGGAGGGGTTGACGCGGGTAGTATATTATAAAAATGTAAAGTATATTATATTCGAAAAACGCGCGAAAACGTTAATTTTTTTCTTCGGCGATTATCTTGACATTCCTCTTTTTAAAAATCGAAGTTTCTCGAGAAAATTTCTGTTATATGTTCGATAAGCACTCTTCGTATTAATGAAACCTATTCAACTGCTCATTTATCCGTTATATTAAAATATTTAAACTCGTCTCTCCATTTATATCGTGAATATCCTAATTTAAATTAGAATTTCTTCGTCCTATACATATTTCTGTCTGCTTAAATTTAACAGCGTTGTACGGAAAGGGGGGATTAGAAGCATTCGCCAATACTTGAACAGACGGCTATCCAGGGAAAGTGATATACTGCTGGACGTACTTCAGATTCCGCAAAATACTGTAGATAGTCGCATATAGCACGCACCGTAGACACGATGTTAAACGATAGAATTATGTAGGTTTCTGCGGATATACTCTTTCGCAGTGTTTTGCGGGCTAATTTTATTCTTAACTAGAACCAGAAGTTTATCAAATGTTTAATCCATGCGTAGGTAGTTTTTATAGCTTTCCATGTCGTGAAATTCATAGTGAATCAAGTCATGAATGCTGTGCCCTTCATCACGACGAAGAATCCATGGCTTTGTCCATCATCTTCGATTTTTCCATTATTTTTAGCTGTTCTTCTTTGCCTCATCTTAGCAATAACGGGCATGCAGCTACTGAAAGCCCATATAACAACGTCTGATAATACTTGTCACCCATTCACGCTGCTCGCGATAGCAAAAATGCAACCTTCACCGGGTTATAAGTTGATTAGCTAACAAGGGGACCTTACGACATGTTTGTCGCCGATTTGGTTGAAATTTTTTGAGCATGAGCACCCACTTAGTGATGAACAATTCCAAAGCAAGAAGAATCTCAAGCATTCGTGAGATATTCGCGATGAAATTTAGCGAGCCTTCTAGCGTTCTAATCCTTATATATAGACGTTCCTTACAGAGGAGAAGGATATAACATACTAGTAGTTCGTGCTTGCATACTGCAAGCATTTCATATCACCTTGAAAAAACATTCTTTTTTCAGACAGACATTACATCATTACAAATATTCTTCTAATTCTAAAGATTTCAACTCCGCAGCGATTTCCGTTTTTCCCACATGTAAAAATAATAGTTTAAAACAATCCCCAAATGTTGCAATTTTAAAAACTTTACATTTTCTTCATTATAAGGTACTAATGCTACACATTTTATCCAAATTTTAAAGTTGTAACACTTCTATAAGTAAAATAATATTTTTCTAATTGTTTAAATTTAAATAATTTTTAACGGCTGCCGCAATTCATATATGGTGAAATTGAATGTTTATACGGGAAAATTCATTACTCTGTAAATAATTTGAAAATTTCAGCTTCCTAGCTCATTTTGTAGTACCAAAACAGTTATCTATTTGTTTAAACTTTAAGAATTTTTAACTGCCAAACAAATTAAAATATCAAAATTTGTATAATCCCTATTTCGTTTTTTTAAGAATTCTACTTATTAAAAAAATTTCAACTCCGTGGCACATTCGGAAATACATAAACCTTGAAAATTTGTTTAAACAATTGCGAATTTTTAGCGACCGCATTATTGCACTTTTTTATGATTTCGTTTTTTCTAGTCGGTTATGCACAAAATGCTACCTAAGAAAAAAATTTCAAATCTCCAGCACATCTGGAAGTGCCTAAACATTAGTATCCTTCTATATGTTATCATTATATATCGACGACTCTTACAGAGGAGGATATAACATACTAGTAATTGGAGCTTGCATACTGCAAGCATTTCATCTCACCTTGAAAAAACATTCATTTTTCAGACAGACATTTCATCATTAAAAATATTCTTTTAATTCTAAAGATTTCACCTCCGTAGCGATTTCCGTTTTTCCCACATGTAAAAATAATAGTTTTAAACAATCCCCAAATGTTGCAATTTAAATTTTTTTACACTTTCTCCATTGTGGGGTACTAATGCTACACAATTTAGCCAAATTTTAAAGTTGTAGCACTTCTAGAAGTCAAATAATATTTTCTAATTGTTTAAATTTAAATAATTTTAACGGCCGCCAGAATTCATATATGGCAAAATTGAAATGTTTATTTGTGCAAATTTACTACTCTGTAAATAATTTGAAAATTTCAGCTTCCTAGCTCATCCCGTAGTACCTAAACAGTTATCCAATTGTTTAAATTTTAAGAATTTTTAACTGCCAAACAAATTAAAATATCAAAATTTGTATAATCCCTATTTCGTTTTTTTAAGAATTCTACTTACCAAAAAAAATTTCAGCTCCGTAGCACATGCGGAAATACATAAACCATGAAAATTTGTTTAAACAATTGCGAATTTTTAGCGGCCGCATTGTTGCACTTTTTAAGATTTTCGTCTTTTCTAGTCGGTTTTGCACAAAATCCTACCTAAGAAAAAAATTTCGAATCTCCAGCTCATCTGGAAGTTCCTAAACATTAGTATTCTCCTATATGTTATATATATGTTATATATATGTTATATATATGTTATATATATATATATATATATATATATATATATATATATATATATATGTTATATATATGTTATATCCTCCTCTGTAAGAGTCGTCGATATATAATGATATATAACATACTAGTAGTTGGTGCTTGCATACTGCAAGATTTTCATCTCACCTTGAAAAAACATTCATTTTTCAGACAGACATTACATCTTTACAAATTTGTCTTTTAATTCTAAAGATTTCACCTCCGCAGCGATTTTCGTTTTTCGCACATGTAAAAATAATAGTTTTAAACAATCCCCAAATGTTGCAATTTAAATTTTTTTACACTTTCTCCATTGTGGGGTACTAATGCTACACAATTTAGCCAAATTTTAAAGTTGTAGCACTTCTAGAAGTCAAATAATATTTTCTAATTGTTTAAATTTAAATAATTTTAACGGCCGCCAGAATTCATATATGGCAAAATTGAAATGTTTATTTGTGCAAATTCACTACTGTAAATAATTTGAAAATTTCAGCTTCCTAGCTCATCCCGTAGTACCTAAACAGTTATCCATTTGTTTAAACTTTAAGAATTTTTAACTGCCAAATAAATTAAAATATCAAAATTTGTATAATCCCTATTTCGTTTTTTATGAATTTTGTTGCACTTTTTCAATATTTTCGTTTTTTCTAGTCGGTTTTGCACAAAATCCTACCTATGAAAAAAAATTCAAATAGTATATTATATGTAATCTCCTCCTCCTCTGTAAGAAACGTCGATATATAATGATAGGAGAATACAAATGTTTAGGCACTTCCAGATGAGCTGGAGATTCGAAATTTTTTTCTTAGGTAGGATTTTGTGCAAAACCGACTAGAAAAAGCGAAAATCTTGAAAAAGTGCAACAATGCGGATACTAAAAATTCGCATTTGGTTAAATAAATTTTCAAGGTTTATGTATTTCCGCATGTGCTACGGAGTTGAAATTTTTTTATTAGTAGAATTCGTAAAATAAAACGAAATAGGGATTATACAAATTTTGTTATTTTAATTTGTTTGGCAGTTAAAAATTCTTCAAGTTTAAACAAATAGACAACTGTTAAGACATTACGGGATGAGCTAGGAAGCTGAAAATTTCAAGTTATGTACAGAGTAGTGCATTTGCACAAATAAACATTTGAATCTCTCCATAAACATATTGCGGCGGCCGTTAAAAATGTATTTAAACAATTGAAAAATATTATTCCACTTCTAGAAGTACTACAACCTTAAAATTTGGCAGAAATGGGAGTTTCAAAATTGTGAATATATGTTTTTCAGCAAACTCTTAAAAATAACTGCGCCTGTCAATCGATTTGCTTAACAACGTGTGCGTGATGTAAGCTAGATATTTGCTTTTCATGTTTCTATGATAACTACCATCTGAAACATTGTACGTCTTCAAATAATATCAATAAATAAATGCTTACAATCATAATTTGCAACGAAGCGTTAGTTTCTTATAAAAACAAAGTGTTGAATATGTGTAATAAACGGACCATGAGCGGTTAAACCATGTAATGTAAGTCGGTGATTCAAATTAAATTCTTTTTTAACGTTGTGAGAAAACGTTTTTCGCTTTGCACAATTAGCGAAAATGTAATAATAAATCAAATAAACTTCCAGCATATTGTAAAACCCAAGAAATCAAAAACATTAGAAAAAATTCAAATAATAAAAACTGAAAAGAGAAATTGCAAGTGCTGGGATAGCTTCAGCGAACGAGGTTTTAGCCCCCTAGGTCACCGCTTGACCTTGACGATCAATCTCATAGTGTGGTATATATGTTAGAACGCTCGCCAAATTTCATCGCGAATATCCCACGAATGTTTGACAATCTTCTCGCTTTGGCATTTTTTCATCACTAAGACATTCTCACAAAGTTTCAACGAAATCGGCGCCGAACATTTCGTAAGGTCCCCTTGTAAGAGAAAAATGATAGCGTGTACGCGTGCCAAAAGTGGAATAATTTTTATTGTCATTTTTCTTTGAGAAAAAAAATTAAGCCGTCCCATCATTTTTCAATGATATTTTTAAATGACGGGGAAAATGATAGTGTGTAACCGGCTTTAGTTACGTCCCTGATTTTATCACCTCTTCCTAATGTACTTTATCCTTAATGTTATGCAACTCCCTTTGCAAGAGCTGTCGGGTAATAACTTACCTTCAAATATTTTTATAAATTAGGTCGATCCATTAGCGATGTTAAGCTTAAATTTATCAAGTGGATGCCAGCCATACAGCTTGATTTATTTTTATCATTAAAACTTTTTTATGACAGCATTCATTCGTATTTATCAGAAAATATGCACTTCCCTTCGTTTTATCAATTATGCCGACTGCATCTTAATATCTGCCCTGCATATTAGGTCACCAATAAAAATACCTCGACGTTATCGGCACCAACATAAAGTATGAGTCTGTCTCGCAAGTAAGTGGTCATAGTATGTTGATTCTCACGCTTGGTACGGAATGACGAATTTTGATTATATCTGAAAGAAGCGGATTGGCCAAGTCAACAGAGCAATGCCAATTTAACGATTAAAAAACTAAGTAAATATGAAACTTTCGCGACTATTCAAAGCGCATAATTTCCCCGCGGTTTGCGTTAGTAAATAATTGGTTTGATGGCTAATTTTACATTGTAATTAAATCAGCAGATCCTGTATTGTTAATCGCTGGAAGTAAAACGATAGGCGTTTTATGCTTGTTACATTAAAAAATTAATTTTGAACTAAAAAGAGACGGACCTCCAGGTATTTGAATGACTATAGAGGTAGAACAACTAAAGAACGGAATATCCTGTAACTAAAAATCGTCGATAAATTGCAGAGTAGACGAATTTGGAATCCCACCCATTCGTCGCGTCGACATCACGAAATGTCGTTATTTCTCTATTTAATTTTCTGATCGATCAATACCCAGAATAGCCGATAAAATATTATATAGGAGGAAGAAGCAGGGAACTAACACATTATTTTTACAAACGCGAATGCTAGACTTAAAAGAACAAAGGCCAAGAGTTTGATCAACGGCGAAAATAGCAATCGAACGCCACCCGGAAGCCTAACTTATTGAACTGGTTCAGAGAAGCTTGCGTTGGAGTTTTTCCAGATAAGATAAGTGGTATGAGCGAATGGATAATTAATGAGATGAAGCCGAGTGCATTTGGAGACAGCTTATTCCGCGAATACTCAATGGAAACTCGACTCTTAGGTTAATGACACATTAAAGTTTGTTTGATTCAAGCCTTTATGATAGAATGGATTTAGTTTCAGCGTTCTTGTGTCAACAACCGCGGCTATAATGGCTCTGTAATTGATTCGGCGATTAGCGTATTCTATTATTCACAGTGAAGGCTTTTACGATGTTTAAACATAACAGTCAGCAGATAAAGATTATTTTAGCGATTAGAACATTTCGACACATGCATTTTAACATTTCATTTCATTCAAGGAGAGTCTATAATCCCCCGAGAGAACGAGTTATTCACGCAAGATTGTTTTCAAACGATAAAACATTCCCTCATGTTTATATTAAACGTTACTCGAAAACACATTACATGCAGAAACAAGCAGCAATTTAAACTGTTACAAAGATAAATAGTCTTGTCATTTACTTACCATGCATAGAAAATAACTCGTATTTTCTGACGACAAAAATTCTTTATGTATTTTGTAGATTTATTTTGTAAATACTGTAAACATATGACGAAATTCTTCGAAAAATTATTATCTTATGATAATTGTATAGTTTTAGGGCATCAAACGCAAGACCATGGCAAAGCAAACAGTTTCGATGCTCGCGACACCAACTCGTGGTATTATTACGCCGTCTTAATTGATTCGCACCATCCCGATATTTTCAAAAGCGTGGAAGCAACTTATCTCCGACTCAATTAATGACCTTTACTTTAAAAAACTTCGTTTAATAGACCGTAGTTGCGAATCATCGTCCAATCAAACCGCGACCCAAAGTTACGACAGCTTCCGCGAGAAATGCGACATCTTCGTTCAAGGTCATAATCGGCAAACTAAAACTGAGTTAATTGATTAAGCATTTGATCTTGAGGTCGTAATGGTGGCGATATGAGAGTTAACAGTTATGACGAGGAAACTGCGATCGAAATGAATTATTAGATGTATCAACAGCAGCCGTGCCGCAATCATTATTTTTTGCATCAAACACATCCTCCAATTTCTATTACTCAAAGCTGAAAAGGATTGCAGATGTGATTCGCAATGTCCAAAATTCGAGTGAAAACAGTTTGGGGATTGATGTGCCAAGAAAGTGATGTTTGATCCGTAAAAAAATCTTCTTTTTGTGCTATTAATGTTCGTCGGTCGAGAAATAAAATTAATTCGATTTTTCCTTAATTTATTTTTTGGATCATTATTACAAATTTCTTTCTCTGAAAGCATCGTCAATCAAAAAATTCAGCCGTAACCATAAGATGTTCAAGGAAATGTAATTTGCGGCTTGCCGAGATTCTCCCAATCATTATTCCCCAGTCGAGAATATATTTCATAAATGTATAGTTTTAAGTACGCCAAAAAAACGTTGTTAGATATTAGATAGACAAAAGTTTTTTCCGTCTCAGCACTGCAAATAATGTCGTTTAGTTACGCTGAAAATGAAAACACGATATAAAGTAAATATTCTCTCGCAGAAATGGATTTAGTTTTGTTAATTACTCAAATTGAAAGGAATTCGCATATTAATTAGCGCGATCACTATAGCCATGCACTTAAATTATTTTATCTTTTTGGGATTTTTGGTTCAAAAATTTTTTTAACTCTATTAAGTGCACTTCATTGATGGCTAGAGCACACCAAAACGAAAAATTTTAAAATACACCAACTTTTGATTCACGATTACTTAAACTCAATCGGTAATTCAGGGGGAATCGGCTTAATTTTTTCTTCTTTCATAAAAAGATTTCATATTTATTTATTTTGATATAATATAATCGCCATGTTGGATAGAGTTAAATCACGTATTTGATTATAACACAAAAATCTTAAATACATTTTGAAAATGTTTCGTTAGATTCTACTTGATGCAAAAACGAAACTCGCTATGGCAAGGAGCTGAAGCGCGTATTCGATCGATCACTTAGCAAATTCTTATGCGTGACAACTTCTGAGACATTTATACGACGTTCATTATAAATATTTCGAGAAATGTCTACAGGCAAAAAAGTTGCATTTTTTTACCTATCCATAGCGACAGAGATGTCAGATAATGAAGCTTTGCTGAGTCTAACATTCCTTGACAAACTGAATCTCCTAACATGAAAATTTACAAAAAAGAACAAATTATAAGTGTTGAAGCATCGAACAATCATTGCATTCCGAGGAAAATTTCAAAACCACTCGTAGCTATCCAAATAACTAGAAGCTAATAACTATCAAATATACACAATACGCGGAATGACTGAAGAAGGCACTTGATTCGAGAAATAATTATCCAGATCATTTTTTGGCTAAAATCAAAATTGAAAACAATATTTTTCCAAAGGTCGAGAAAACCACGTGCGGCGCATTCCTAACTTTCTTATGGCTATTGGAGAAACGGTTGTGTAATTTATAAGAAAATGCTACAAAGTCAATAAAACGATAAAGGTATGTATCATCATCTCTTTAATACCCAACGTCGGCATCGAGGGCGAATCAGCAAAGGGATGTTTCGATGAAAACGTTTCGTAAACTTGAACATTAAAAAAAGTGAACATGAAACAAATTCATAGTCCATTACGTTCAGGCAGTTTTCTCTCCCAATTCAGAAAGAAAAAAACTCAGTTGATGCCGTGAACGAACGAAAGAATTGAGACGATTAAAAAAGTCCAACGGTTGCTATTGAATGGGAGACTTGTCTTCAATTACGGCAGAGGGCAGCGGCGTTTCCATATCAGCGCCTTTTATTTTTATTTCTGGATGCGGCCATTAATTACGCGCGAGAATGGGAGACTCATTGAGCGCAACGTACACTTCCGTCCACTTGAAACTGAAATGTTCCAACGTCTTTCAATCGTTCCTTGTCCTTTGGATGAGACATCTCGTCTGCTGGAAACTTTTTTACTCGCGTCTATCTTCCATCGTTTTCAATTAAAGTTCCGAAAAAAACACCAGCATGGGTTGAAAAAGTTTCTCTTAAGAGAAAGGACGAGCAGTATGAGTTTCCAAGTTTTATTCATTTAACGGTCACGTTAAAACGGTCGTTTGAACTGATCACGTGACGAAAATTTCCGTAGAAATCGCGTAACGAAATCTTTATCCCAAAAAAATACCACGCGCGGCGTTGAATTTGAAATGCAGAAAATGGAATAATACTAAATGAAATTTAGAAATGTTTTAATTAGTACCACATTCAGGCGTGCGTTCCCCATCACCAATAAGTCTTAAAAGTCTCCCAATTAAGTATGAATTAGAACAAACAATGTTCGAGTACTGTTCAGCGACCAACTTTTGAAACACTTTAAAATGTTAAATTTTGATTTTGGTGTGAAAATTTTGTATTTTCCACTAAAATTTTCAAAATACATTATTTGAAAAAATATTTCTAGAGAAACTGCATGAAAATATAAAATTTATATACTGTCAAAAGTTTTATAAAATATTTCAATTTTAACCACCAAAGAGCAACATACTACTCAACTGTGAAAAGGACAAAAAAATTCAATTTTAAATTTATTTTAAACATTTTAGCGCGAAATAAAAAATGATTCTAGTTTCATTTTTAGTCATAGGAACACTAAATAATTATTTAACTTAAATTTACTTTACAACGTTTTCTTTGATAAAATAAATTGCTGTTCAAATTAATTTTATCGAACAGATTTATCCGTAAAATATTTCTAGCCATATATTCCTACTGATTAAATATTTCATAAAAATTTCAATTGACAAAATCTTTCGATCTTTATTACAATACTAAGTCATTTTTACTACAAAATGTCGAGAGGAGGCTCTTCCGTTTCAGGCGCTGAAATATATGAATACACGACACGAAAATTTAATATAAAGACCAAATAAATCTTGACCTATATGGAGAGGTTCATATAACTTGTCAGAATTCGTATTATGTACCTCGAGATTTTATTGATTCTTCATTACGTTTCGCTTTGTCTGAATAATTTATTTTTACCTATCCAAAGAAAAATTAATATAGTCTTATCTCATAAAAATAAATAAAAATTCGAGCGATTTATTTAGAAAAGCATTCGAATTGTTTTTAAACTTTATTACCGAAAATGACGAAAAGACATTTTATTCAACGGTATTTCTGTAACGGCTTAAAAGTTTTAAAATAAATTAATAATAAAACCATTATTCTCTTGGTCATCCTGTCCATAACGCTCATTATCTCAGCCGTTTCTTCAGCCAGTTCAACAAAATTTGGTAGGATTGCTATACTATTATTTTATAATAAAACTAGGGAGATGACCGTTGAAATTCAACGAGAAAGTTTTTTGTGAAATAAAAAATTAACATAAATATACCTTGACTTTCTTTGGATGGCAAGAAAACAAACTTTTGTTCTTTTAGGCGTTCGTTGTTTCAAGTTTCGAACTTCTACGATGATTCTAAGTACCTGATTTTAATATGCGACTGACTAATATTCTACATTAATATGTGTTCCTTCTCGTAAATAACGCAACGAATGGTTGCTATGAAAAGAATTTCCCTCTCTCGTACTAATTGTAAGATTGTAATGCACGCTTTCATCCATAAGGATTGATATAACAATAGGATTTCGAGGTTTAACAACGTAATGGGTTGGCATGGCAAGATTTCTCCAAAATATGGGAATTAAACATTTAACATGAGGAATTTCGAACTGCTAGGCGGGAATAGATGAACAGAATAAGGAACGACATCGTTTTTTAATGGGCTATATCCGAAGATCATAGGTTAATAATTTCTAATTTAAATCTCAAAAAGAATAAAAATCTGCGAGTCAAAAAGTCGATTTTTATGTGTTATCATGTGTGAAATGGAAAGGCCTACCTTGTAGTCGAACCTAGGACTTTTTTCGAGATTTCTTTTAATCATCGTCTTACAATGTGTGAATCGATCATTCCTGCCAAATATCAAAAATGTATCTCGTTCCATTATCGAGTTATTCGTATTTTTATAGCGTGACAGAGGGAGCCACAAAGGGACAGAAGTAGCCTTTCTTCTTACACTACTTCTGTCCCTTTGTCTCTCCCTCTGTCACGCTATAAAAATGCGAATAACTCGATAATGGAACGAGATACATTTTTGATATTTGGCAGGAATGATCGATTCACATATTGTAAGATGATGACCAAAACAAATCACCAAAAAGTCCTAGGTTCGACTCCAAGGTAGGAATTTCCATTTCCCATATGATAACACGTAAAAATCGGCATTTGATTTACAGGCTTTTATTCTTTTTTAGATCTAAATTATAAAGAATTAACCTATGATCTTCGGATATAACACATTAAAAAAAACTACGAGGTTTCTAATTCTGTTCATCTATTCCCGCATACAGTTCGAAATTCCTCATGTTAAACGTTTAATTCACATATTTTGGGGATATCTTGCCATTTTAACGGGATGTTGCCATGCCAACCCATCACATGTTAAACCTCGAAATCCTATTGTTATATCAATCCTTATGGGCGAAAGCGTGTTTTGAATGCTATTACAATTAGTACGAGAGAGAGAAGGAGAGAGAAATTCTTCTCATAGCAACAAATGTAAACAACATTCGTTGCGTTATTTACGAGGGGTACATTTGAATGTAGAATATTAATCATTTTCATATTAAAATCAGGTACGTAGAATCATCGTAGGAGTTCAAAACTTGAAACAACGAACGCCTAAAAGAACGAAAGTTTCTTTTCTTGCCATCCAAAGAAAGTCAATATACATTTATGTTCATTTTTTTATTTCACAAAAACCTTTCCCGTGGAATTTCAACGGGCATCTCCCTAGTTGTTAGATGATGTAATTTTTTATATTGTTTGATTACAAAGCCCCTTTTAAACGGACTAATTCATCTAATTCAAAAATAAATTTCATGCTCGGTTGCGTGCAAACGATGTTTAATTAAGTTACTATTCGACGAGAAGAGAAAGGAGATAACGACCCAAAGGCAGAAACCACGCTCATAAATGGCGAACATCCACCATTGAGGTTCAACACCCTCGTCACTTCACGCATTGTTCATTTTCTCACCCTCGTTTGTTTACGCGAAACGAATGCTGGACTTGACGGCCCTAAGCGCTTTTTCGAGCGTTTCTCGCGCAAAGCACAACAACAAAAAAGAAACCATTCAACCGCGGAAATGGTTAAATTTGTAAACGTGTGCGTAGAGTGCAGAGAAAATTGCTATTTTTGAATGTTATAAGACTCCTGACACAGCGAGGCACTTTTATTCCATTGAATCTGCGTGTGGTAATACAACAAAAGAAAGTGGCTGAAATTTTAGCGTCATTGAAGAGACAGTGAATCGTTGAATATAAAAAATAAGCTAATTATTATCTTTCTCTCGTGTGCAATAATATTTACGCCTTTCGAAATGTTGCTGTTTTTAGGGATTATTTACCAGCGAAGCGACAGTAGCGGAACGTCTTAAGTCCGCCACACACCGAAAGCTGCGCCACGCTATGCTATACCTCGCTAGGTATGTCTACGGCGTTGCCGCAGTTGCTCGATTTCAAAATGCTCGACTCTCGCTTGCCATACAACCCAGTTGTCAGAGAAAAGGGGGGAGGGAAAGTGGGGGGGGGGATTGGAGCGGGAAAAGGGGGGCGAGAAAAGGGGGGAGTGGAAAGGGGAGAGTGAAAAGGGGGGGGGGGGAAAGGGGGAGGGCGAAAGGTACGCTAAGGAAACAGTCGACATTGGTATCAATCGGCAGAACGAACTCCAGCAAACGACGCACTCCTGCATACGCACGCACCCCGGCATGCGCACGTACTTCGGATACGCGAGTACTTCGGCTTTGCGCGTACGCACAGAGTTTCTACTTTTATAGGCAACAGAAATTAGCCCAGAAGAGACCGCTACAATCGAGCTAATTAACCAATAGACTTTCGCGAGTGGTGCGCCCTCTTCTCGAGAACAGATCGATCGAGCGGATTTCTAAGCTGGCAACGTTGCGGGACGCGACCTGTCAGTCACGAGCAGCGTTGCCGTTTTTGGTACTATAGTACCAAATTTGGTACTTTCGACTACCTAAAGTACGTTTGGTACGACTTTCAATAAAATAACGAATTTTTGGTACAAAATTTGAGCAATGTCACCCGACTGTGCTTAGTATGTAAACGTATGAATTACAGAAAATTCATAACCAAGCAATACCACAAAAACAATATTTATTTGTTAAATTCTGAAATGTTTGAGCTGTAGTATGTTTTCTCGCCACTCGTGGTGTCATTGTAGCAGATAGCAACAAAATTAACGTGATCATTTTCACTTAGAACACGTCAATCAAATTCTCATATCATTTGTTCTGGCTGATCGCACCCATTAAAACCTAAACAATTGATCTAGGAATGATAATGTTCAAATTGGATTTTTGACAATTTTATGTAAACCCTTTCAGAAATATGAGTGAAAAAAGAAGAATAAATAATTCATATGATTCAGATTCAGGAGATCGTGATAATGCTTCTAAATGCAAAAAACCAAGTATGAGCACAAATTCCAACTGAAATGGATACAGGACAAAAGATTCAAATCATGGATGTGTAGAAGTAAAAAAATGAAAATAAAGCATTTTGTAACATCTGCAATTGTGAAATAGCAGGAAGTGTAACACTGCTAGAAAGACATGGGAAAACTGAAAAACACTTAAACAATTTAAGTGTGAAAATGCATTCCGAGAAGGTTACAACATTTTTTCATCACATTTTGGAAAACGGGTAGAGCAGCCTCGAAATTGAAACTCTGTTCTTCTGCTGCAGAGCATAATTTATCAATTTCGATAATGGATCATTTACCTGGGCTCATGGAAAATGCATATCCCGATTCAAAAATCGCAAGTGCAATGAACTGCGCACGAACAAAGGCAACAGGTATTTTTTTAAATGCAATAGGCGATGTCTATTTTACTGATCTCATATCCCAGTTACAGATTACTAAATTCTCATTAATTATCGATGGATCAACAGATATATCGAACATTAAGCACCTTGTCCTGATTGCACGTTTTTATGACTTGACGGATCGGAAACTCATAACAAATGTTTTACTTTATTGGAAATCAAAGATTGTACAGCTGAAGGTATTTATAACTAATTAATTAATTTCTTTGATGTCACCGGTATAACTATTGAAAATATGATGGGTTTTGCAAGTGACGATGCAAATGTCATGATGGGAATAAGGGGAGGTGTTCAAACTCTCTTAAAAAGGAAAATTCCTGCCCTTTTTGTACAGAGTTGTGTTTACCACTCGATACACTTGTGTGCTTCTAATGCATGCAGGGAATTTCCAAACTGTGTGGAAGAATTAGCATGAAATATTTTTTCATACATAATGAATAGCCCCAAAAGATTATCTGAGTATACAGGATTTCAGAAATTTGCTGAAATTCAATCCCATAAAATATTATATCCTAGCTGTACACAGTGGTTGTCACTGGAAGGGGTAGTGGTGGTGGCAGCTAAAAATATAAGATATCTCTTAAAAAATGCATTATATGGAAAAATATATCAAACAAAGGTTGTAGAAAATGAAATTTCCTACAACTTTTATTCTAATACATTTTTACATTTATCAAATATTAAAGTAAATATTTCAAAATAACGGATTAGTGACAAGAGTAAACACCCACTTCCGGTCGACCAATTTTTGCCAAAAACTAATCAGATCTTTTAACTTTTATAAAAATGTTAAATATAAAATTTTGCATTGACCTGATTAATAGTTTTTGAGTTAGAGTGCCCACAAAAATCTATCACATACAGACCGACAGACAGACACACAGACATCATCGCAAAACAGGTCAGAAAATGTTCAGGGAACCTTAAAGATCACTTGCAATGATAGAGATTGAAGATTTAAATTTAAAGACTTAATTTTCAGAGGTGTATGACTGAGGATCATCAATTGATGAATCTGAAACATGTAAAGGTCCTGTGTTGCTGAAGACAAAGGACCTGGACTGGAAGGACGAACAGCTGATTGTTTGGGCTTAAGAAAATGATAAATGGAAAGTTGCTTTGCTCTTTTCATTTTTTCGTTGCTTGTAGCAATGAATGGAATTTTAAAGCATCCGACCAACTTGGAAACTATGCTCCTTGTCAAAATCATCTTCATTAATGATTGACATAGCCATCTCAATATGCTGGAATGCTTCAAAGAGGCGCTTTGTTGTTAAAACCTGTGTTGTTGTAAGAAGCTCCATTTCATCTTCTTTCTCTCGCTGATTATCTAGTTCCTTAAGTTCCTCATTCGACAATTCCTCTTTATAGGACTCAAGGAGTTCCACAATATCCGCTTCTTCAACTTCATCAAAGCCAGCCTTCTTTGCCATGGTGACGATTTCTTCTCTTACTTCTGGAACTTTATTAAAACCTTGGAAATCTTTAACCCACTGAGGGCAGATTTTACGCCAAATGCCGTTCATACAGGCAGGTGATACCTCACCCCATGATTCAGCAATGATGTCGACGGCATCTTTGATTCTTTTATGGATTGCTTATCATCTCCATCAGTATCCTTGATCAGTCTGGCAAAAGTGCGGCGTAAGTAATTTGCTTTGAAAGTCGCAATTGCATTCTGGTCTATCGGCTGAATCAAGGATGCTGTGTTGGTGGAAGATACACAACATTGATGTTTTCAGATAGATCAACAGTGGTTGCAAGATGGCCCGGTGTATTATCCAGAAGCAGGAGTATCTTAAAATCTAGATTCTCCTTTTTACAATAACCCATGAATTCCTTGTGCAAACAAACTGTAAATCAGCTTTCAAAAATATTTCCTGATACCCAAGTTCTGGCATTTGCACACACACAGGAAGGAATTCTTTTTTATAACCTTTTAAAGCCCTTGGCATCTCCAAATGATAAACCATGAGAGGTTTGAGCTTGCAATCTCCCTTGGCGTTGCCTCCTAGCAGCAGTGTGCAGCGATCTTTTGCTGCTTTAAACCCTGGCATACTCTTCTCTTCTTTGGAGATATTTGTCCTATTTGGCATTTTTTTCCAGTCAAGTTCTGTCTCGTTGATATTGAAAACCTGTTTCGGACTGTATCCTCCTCCTTTAATAATGCTAGCTAGAATTTCAGGGAAACGTTCGGCTGCTTCAGTATTGGCTCCAGCAGACTCACCTGTCATTTTCACATTATGTAAGCTGTACCGCGATTTAAAGCGTTAAAACCACCCATGACTTGCATTAAATGGTTTTATATCACTTGGAACAGGTTCAGAGGTCTTCAGATGTTCATAAAGGCTTCTAGCTGTTTCCTTTATAGCATTCAGACTTAAAGGCATGTTCTTTCGATTTTCATATTCTATCCAGATACTTAGTAGCCGTTCCATCTTTTCCATTACAGTTGGCCACTCACTTTAGAAGCACTTAAAGGTGTTACCCTCTTAGCACTAGCCTTAATTTTATCGGAATTTACGCGAATTGTTCTAAGCATAGATTCTGAAAGTCTGGGTGCTTTGCCGATGTGTACTGTTTTTCACCACGTTCATAGCGTTCAGCAACTTCTAATTTTACACTTAAAGGTATTGCTTTTCTCTTAAGTTCAGTCACAGATGAAGTGGTATCGGTATTAGATCGTTTACCACTCATGATGATGTTACTGAAGGGTTAAATCAGTTAACAAAAATTATTCCAAAAGAACAAAGAGACTGCAACCAAGCATTATGGCAATCAAGTCAAGACAGGCTGGGAGGCTACTTATTTTTAAGTTTTGGAAAACTGGAAGGGGCATGTTTTGAATCTGTTCCATTATGAAAAAAAATAATTTTGGTAAATTTAGGTTAGTTTTGAATAATATTTAGGGGTCGCTACCAAGATCTGAAAAATCGCAATATATCATAATGCTAAACATAGGTGCACTCATTTTTAAATTAGTTTAAATTTTAAACTTATTTGAATTGAATTGTGAATTGTAGATACTTAGTATTGAAAATTGTGATGCAGCACCCATTGGTCAATGTTACGCAATACTGCAATAGATATAACCTTTCAGAAATACCCCTCAGAAATCCTGCCTAAGTCCACTTGCAGGAGCACTCTTTGTGTTATGTAATAGTCCATATCAGGTCTTTTGGAACAATCTAGAACTGTCCAGAACATTATAGAACATTCATAAACAATCGTAAATCGTTCCTCAATTCGTGTAAGTCGCATTCAGCAAAGAGAAGCAACAGCTAAACAAATAATCTCCCAATTTAATCCAACAGTTCTGCTGCTGCTGCCAGCTCTTACTGGAAAGGAAGAAGTTGATCGTCTTCCTATTTTAGTCACAGGTGATGGAGTAGAACAATTGCTCGGTGTTCCAAAAATTGCGGCTGGAACTGGATTGGAAATGGGCAAGGCTGTTGTTGAAACTTTGGAACTGTGAAATCTAGCAGAGAAAGTGAAAGGAATGTGTTTTGACACTACTGCGTCAAATACTGGAAGAAAAAATGGAGCATGTCTTTGGATTGAACAGAAATTAGACAAGAACCTTCTCTACATTCCCTGCAGGCACCACATATTGGAGCTGGTACTGGAACCTGTCTTCTCTGTCATCGTAAGTCCATCAGCGAGCCCAGAAATACTAATCTTCAAGCGATTTCAAGCTCATTGGGTGTCACTGGATAAGTCTGAATACAGAACTGCACTTGATGATGAGTTCACTGCCAGTGCTGTTGCCGATATTAAAGATGAAATAATCACTTTTGCTACAGACCAACTGAACCAGCAGCAACCTCCCGATGATTGCAGAGAACTCCTGGAAATCTCTATCACCTTACTTGGAAGTGAACCTTCTCATGGAATTAGATTTCTTGCTCCTGGTGCAATGCATAAGGCTCGTTGGATGGCCAAAGCCATTTATGCTATCAAACTGTGGATGTACAAAGGACAGTTTCCATTGAAGACAAAAGAGGAAGCTGGGATAAGGGACATAGCAATTTTTGTTGTGAGATTCTATTTGAACACGTGATTTCAAGCTGCACTTCCAACTGCTGTGCCTTTAAATGACCTGATGCTGTTGAAGAACCTCCAACAGTACAAGACTACAAACTCAATAGTTGCCAACGCTGCTCTGAAAAAGCTTGCTCGTCATCTGTGGTACCTCAGTGAAGAGCTGGTTGCCCTTGCTTTCTTTGATAAAAAAGTATCAATAGATACAAAAGCCAAATTGATTCAAGCTCTCCAAAATGATGGTAATGAGGACCACTTCAAGAGAGTGACTGTCGAACTGTGGAATAATATTTTTCTAATTGTTTAGATTTTAAACATTTTTAACGGCCGCCGCAAT
Source organism: Tanypteryx hageni (assembly GCA_028673005.1). Classification (NCBI taxonomy): domain Eukaryota; kingdom Metazoa; phylum Arthropoda; class Insecta; order Odonata; family Petaluridae; genus Tanypteryx; species Tanypteryx hageni. Next base: position 1,956,080 of record CM054118.1, on the reverse strand, counting down.
ATATTTATGGAGAGATTCAAATGTTTATTTGTGCAAATGCACTACTCCGTAAATAATTTGAAAATTTCAGCTTCCTAGCTCATCCCGTAGTACCTAAATTGTTATCTATTTATTTAAACTTTAAGAATTTTTAACGGCAACACAAATTAAAATATCAAAATTTCTATAATCATTATTTCGTTTTTTTACAAATCCCACCTCTAAAAAAATTTCAGCTCCGTAGCACATGCGGAAATACATAAACCTTGAAAATTTGTTTAAACAATTGCGAATTTATAGCGTCCGCATTGTTGCACTTTTTCAAGATTTTCGTTTTTTCTCGTCGGTTTTGCACAAAATCCTAACAAAGAAAAAATTTTCGAATCTCCAGCTCATCTGGAAGTGCCTAAACATTACTATCCTCCTATATGTTATATCATTATACTAGTAGAAGGTGCTTGCAAACTGCAAGCATTTCATATCACCTTGAAAAAACATTCATTTTTCAGAGAGATATTTAATCATGAGAAATATTCCTTTAATTCTAAAGATTTCTCCTATGGACCGGATTTCGTTTTTTCATTATGGAACCATAATGGAGTAAAACAATCACTAATTTTTGCAATTTTAGGAATATTATACTTTTTCCCACATCGAGTTAATAATACCACACATTTCTGCCAAATTTTAAATTTATAGCACAATTAAAAGTGAAATAACATTTATCTAATTGTTTAAATTTAAATAATTTTTAACGACCGCAATAACAAATTCATGCATATATTGAAATGTTTATTCGTTTATATAGATTAAATTCTAAATAATTTAAAAATTTCAGCTCCCTAACTTGCCGCGTAGTATCTAAACATTTACCTATTTGTTTAAGCTTTAAGAATTCTTAACTGCCAAACAAATTAAAATATCAAAATTTCTACAATCCCCATTTCGTTTTTTTACAAACCCTACTTCTAAAAATAATTTTAGCTTCGTAGAACATTCGGAAATACATAAACCTTGAACATTTGTTTAAAAAATTGCGAATTCTTAGTGGCCGCAATGTTGCACTTTTTCAAGATTTTCGTTTTTTCTCGTCGGTTTTGTACAAAATCCTACATAAGAAAAAAATTTCGAATCTCCAGCTCATCTGGAAGTGCCTAAACATTAGTATCCTCCTTTATACATCGACGTTTCTTACAGAGGAGGAGGAGGAGGAAGAACGAATAAACATTTCATTGTATCGATGAAATTCTTATTGCGGCCGTTAAAAAATATTTAAATTTAAACAATTAGATAAATGTTATTTCACTTCTAAATGTGCTACAAATTTAAAATTTGGCATAAATTTGAGGTGTTAAAAACAATGCGGAAAACGTATAATATTCATAAAATTGCAAAAATTAGCAATTGTTTTACACCATTATTGTTCCATAAGGATAAAAAGCAATTTGGTCCCTAGGAGAAATCTTTTGAATTAAAGAAATATTTCCCATGATGAAATAACTCTCTAAAAAATTAATGTTTTTTCAAGGTGAGATGAAATGCTTGCGTATGCAAGCACCTTATACTAGTATCATTATATATCGACGTTTCTTACAGAGGAGGAGGATACTAATGTTTAGGCACTTCCAGATGAGCTGGAGTTTCCAAATTTTTTCATAGGTGAGATTTTGTGCAAAACCGTCTAGAAAAACGAAAATCTTGAAAAAGTGCAACTATTTGGCCGCTAAAAATTCGCAATTGTTTAAACAAAATTTCAAGGTTTATGTATTTTCAGATGTGCTACGAAGCTGAAATTTTTTTTAGAGGTACGATTTGTAAAAAACGATAAAGTGATTATAGAAATTTTGATATTTTTATTTGTTTGGCAGTTTAAAATTTCTAAAATTGAAACAAATAGCCAACTGCTTAGGTCAGAGGTCGGCAACGCGGCGACCGCGGGCGTCATGGCACCCGCAAGACATTTGTGTGTCGCCCGCCAGCCAAAAAGAGAACTCAAGTTAAACAATTACGGAAAACTCTCAGAAGACCAATAAGTTGCGCAACAAGATGAAGAATAGAACTTTGTAACCAACATCTTAATCTTACATCACACCGAGCCGAATCGTATGTCTGTTACAAAATAACATCGTCACGGTCAGGACTTATAAGCGAACAGAATGGGGACGTACATTGTTGGATAAAGACATTGTTGTCATTAACAGAGTTCTTTTCATAATGACTCCTCCGTTACCCCTCACTTGTTTATCCACGTCCCTCTCCCTTCTCCTGACCCTGCTCTAGTATAAATACATCCTTCACAGCGTTCGCGCCTCCACTGGACTGGAAGAGGATCAAGCCCCTCCGAAACGGAGCCGCTAAACATCGAAGCTGAAGGACAGCTTCTCCCAAGGAGGGACATAGCCGGATGAAGAACTGTGACCACCACAGAAAGTCGTTACGACAGTAAATGTGGTTCCCGGCCTTCTATTGAGAAGGGATAATACACCTCTTTCTTCTTTCGGAGATTACTCGCCGAGAGTAGGAGAAGCCGCTATCGTGTTTGTGTGATTGCCGTGTCTGTGCTGACAATTCATACAAACGTTCTCGTACGAACTGTACGAAAAGATAGGGAATTCTCCGTCCCTAGTTTATGCTAGGTGAAGGTGTCCTGTCGCCTTCAATCGCTATTACGGGTGCAAGGCTAACTGAGACCCTTGTTCTCAACCCGTCGTGTACTATAGCTCCGTTAGCCGGTTCAGGCTATTTGGAGGTAGGCGCTAGATACGCGAAAACTATTTCCCTATGTCACGTGAAACTCCCAAGTTCTTGTCAAAAGTCGTTAGTTTCGGGGTTATGTCCTCCCCCTTGTAGCATAACTTGGCTCAAGTTATTGCTGTGAATAGTTGGTTTCGGAGTTCCGTTCTTCGCTTACTATAAAAAGTACAGGGTTTGGGAGATTTTTCTTCGTCTCTTACAATATCAGCCAGTGATAGCCCATTTCTCTCTTCATTGGTTAAACATAAATCAATTTAAATTGACCAACAGTTCACATAATTTCTGATATTTTCCCGATATTCAGTGTGTGGTGTTTATTAATTCATTTGTAGAAAAAATTTTCCCCATTATGAGTAATAAGAGGCAAAGGACATATTACTCCAATGTTGATTGGGAAGAACAATTCTGTTTTATTGATTTGAAAGGAAAGCGTGTTTGTTTATTATGCAATGCTTGTGTCGCACTTTCAAAGAAAAGTAATGTTGAAAGACATTTTAATACAGTCCACGGAAATTTTAATACTAGTTATCCGTTAAACTCTGAGATCAGGAAAAAGAAAGTTTTTGATATGAAATCTATTTTAACTAAACAGCAGAGCATTTTTACCAGACCAGTGCAGCAATCAAAAAGAGCAACGATTGCATTAATTAAAATTTCGCATTTGTTGACCAAGAGGAAAAAGCCTTTTGAAGATGGCGAGATTGTAAAAGAAGCCATGTTAGCAATTGCTGACTCACTTTTCGAAGATTTTAAAAATAAAAATGAAATTTCCTCAGCAATCAACACAATTCAGTTATCAGCAAGAACAGTTACACGAAGAATTGAAGTTATTGCAACCAATATGGAGAAAGAGTTGGCAAATGATTTACAAAAATGTATTTTCTTCTCGTTGCAACTGAACGAGTTAACAGACATATCAGACACTTCTCAATTGGCTATGGTTGTGAAGATGGTGTTTAATGATTTTTCAGGAAAGGAAGAATTTCTTAAAATTCTTCCAACAAGAGGTGAAGACATTTTTTCAGCTTTTAAAAAATATGTCCAAGAAAGTAATACACCATTAATGAAGTTGACCGCAATTATTACAGATGGTGCACCTTCGATGGCAGGTTGTAAAAATGGATTTATTGCGCTGTGTAAAGAAGACCCTCTCTTTCCAAAATTTATTTCATATCACTGCATTATACACCAAGAAATGTTATGCGCAAAAGTTCTTCATTTTCAACATGTCATGAAAACAGTAACAAAAATAATAAATTCCATAAGAGCCGTACCAATGCAACACCGATTGTTTAAACTGCTTTTACAAGGTGAAGATGCCGAATTTGATGATCTCCTTTTACATACCGAAGTTAGATGGCTCAGCAGAGGCAAAATACTTGTGAGGTTTATAAATCTCATAAAGGAAGTAAAGAAATTTCTCACGTCAAGAAATGAATATTATGCACAGTTGGATGATAAAGCTTGGTTGATGGATTTCGGATTTCTTGTTGATATAACTATAAAATTGAACGAACTGAATATGGAGATGCAAGGGAAAAATCAACACATTGCAAAAATGATAAGTGCAGTAGATGCATTCAAATATAAATTGGCATTGTGGAAGTCTCACCTAGAGAGAAATTCATTATCGCATTTCCCGAATTTAAAATATATTATTGAGAGTCTGACTGATGAAAATGTCACCACTGAACCATTTTCACAACACATTGAAACTCTCCTGAAGGAATTTAATCTTAGGTTTCGTCAGTTTTCTGAAGTAGAACCCATAATAACATTCTTTGTTAATCCGTTCAATTTTATGGACAATGATAAGGTAGAGGAGGGTAAGAGTACGCAGGTGAGTAAGAGTACGCAGCATTTTTTTTCAGCCATTGTCAACACTGCGAGTGAGTCTTCATACCTGGATCATGAGGCATTAGTGGAGTCGTAGATTGGAAATGCTGGTTTGTGCCTCCGTGAATTTTCGTGATTTTGACAGGTAAGAAACACTTTTTGGTACTTTCATTGTAATATTCTGACTTTGGAAGTTAAGACCTCCAGTTTCTGCGAAGGACTTGAATGAAATTACTTCTATATCAATGCAAAGTACTATTATTCGAGCATGAAATATCACTGTCGTGGTTGTGAAGTGAGTCAAGTGCTGTCGTCTAGTGTGAGAAATGTTAAACTTTCTCAGTGGAGGGTAAGAGTACGCACCCAATTGAGGTGTGCGTACTCTTACCCGCCCTACGAAAACTGCACTATGTATAATTAATATCGAAATATAATCATTTTTTCCATATTATTATGCTTCTTCGAGCATTAACAATTCATGGACGACGCGCCTGATATGTTGCGCATTTTATTGCACTTTCAGATATTCATAATTATGGGAAAATATCAAAGAAAATCCAATAGAACAGTGTTTACCCAGAAACAGTTCGATGAAGCTCAAAAACTCATCAAAGATGGGTATAGCCAGAGGGCTGCAGCCAAAACGATAGGAGTCCATGAAGCCACTCTTCGGAAAAGATTGAAATCGGTGAGTTTTTGTCTTATTTCATTCTATGAAAAGTTACTATAAAATCTACAAAAATCAATTTTGTAACATTTGTTGTTTTGACGATTTCAGGGCACTGTTCCTGCATCGCTTGGTCGATTTAAAAAAGTCTTTAGTGAGGAAATTGAAGCGGAGTTAGCAAAACACATCTAAGACTTGGATGCCAGATTTTATGGCATGACTAGAAAGACATTAATGAAAGTGGCTTATGAATATGCATCTACAAATGGATTGGGAAATCATTTTAATAATGAGCTAAAGCAAGCAGGGAAGGACTGGGTGTACAATTTTTGTAAAAACCAAAGTCTTTCTCTTCGATCTCCAGAACAATGCAGCTTAGGCAGGGCCATGGGTTTTAACAAAGTTCAAGTGAAACTATTTTTCGACAATCTAAGGAATTGTTTTGAAAAATACAAGTTTCCTCCCTATAGAATGTTTAATATGGATGAAACAGGAGTATCCACTGCTATAGATAAGACACCCAAAGTTTATGCCAAAATTGGAAAAAAGTCAGTCCGAAAAATTAAGTCAGCAGAGAGAGGTCAAATAATTACAGCAGTTCTTTGTGTTAGCCCAACAGGGAATTTCATCCCGCCCGCTTTAATTTTTCCTCGCAAACGGAATAAACCAGAACTTTTTAATAATGCCCCAACTGGAACCCTTGGAATGAATGCTGCGTCTGGTTACATGAATTCCGAACTTTTATTGGATTGGCTGCAGCATTTTGTTCAACATGTGAAACCTTCTGAGGATGATCCTGTCCTCCTAATTCTTGACAATCATGTGTCCCATTGCTCCCTCTCTGCTGTAGAGTTTTGCAGAAAAAATTACATTGTTCTCTTGTCATTACCGCCTCATGCAAGTCACATGTTGCAGCCATTAGACAAAGTAGTTTTTGGGCCCTTTAAAAAATTCTACACAGAAGAAGTTGATAAATGGATGTGTTCTCACCCAACAATGGCCATTACTCAGATGGAAGTTTCTGGTCTATTCAATGCTGCGTTTAAAAGAGTAGCAACAGCTGCAAAGGCTGAGAAATCTTTCTCTGAAACCGGTATCTATCCGTTTAACCCCGATGTTTTCTCAGATGAAGATTTTTTGGCTTCAGAACCCACTCATGTTGAAATACCAATTTGTGACGATGATGAACAATCACAAGGCTTAGAAAGACATGAGGAACACGTAGAGATGGAAGATGGGGGAAACGGAGAACTATCAGTAGAAATGACAGATACGGAAATGGATGTAGCTCAACAAGAAGGTAGTTCCTCTAGTGATAAAATACCAATTTCTTCTATTTACCCTTTGCCAAAATGCCAGAGACAAAAAAAGACAATTAGAAGGGGGCAGAAATCAGAAATTTTGTCTTCATCTCCCTACAGGAATGCACAATTGGAGAAAAAAATTAAAAAGGATGAAGACCAGCGTAAGAAACTAGAAAGGACAAGAGAAAGAGCAGAAAAAGGACAAGAAAGAATGAAAGAAAAAGATTGGGAAAAAATGCAAAGACAAGGAAACCAAAACCTTCCGTCAAGCGGAACCTTCAGTTAGAGTTCTCGCAATCTAGCGATAACCCGACCACTTCTGAAGTGACAATTTGCCCAGGATGTGATGAATCGTTTGACCATGATGACTGGGCAAAATGTGGAGAATGCGGTACCTGGTGGCATGAACTTTGTACATCCTATGAAGGAAATGGAGAATTTATTCGTGATTATTGTTAAAAATAGGTTTTTCTGCATGTTGGCGAGTATTTTTTAACTGTGCCAAACACTATGTACGGCCTGAAATATCAAAATTGCATTTACTTTTGGTGTATATCTACTTCTTGTGTTAAAAATAAATTAAAAGTAAAAATGTAATAGATGCGTACTCTTACCCGACATTCTGCGTACTCTTACCCGCATAGGGCGCCTAAGAGTACGCATTTGCAAAGCTTGAAAGAAATGCACGTTGCATTTAGACTATTAAATTCTTAATTATTCCTTTTACCCTAAATGGTTCTTAGATAATATGTCTTTCCTCCTGCAGCGTTAGTATTTGAAAATCCATAATAGAAAAAAAATTACGACCCAAAAGATACTAAGTGCGTACTCTTACCCGCCTCTACTTATGTCTGTTAATATTGGAACTTACTTTAATATCGTTAACACCGAGGACTTAGAAATGGAAATAATAAATATGCAGAATGAAATTAATTTAAGGTCACATAAAAATGATGAAAACTTTTGGAATTTAGTTGACGAAAATCGCTATCCATTATTAAGAAAATGTGCCCTAAAAATAAATTCTTACTGTGCTTCAACATACACTTGCGAGTCCATTTTTTCAAGCATGAAACACTTTAAATCCAAGTACCGATCGAGACTCACCGATTACAATTTGGACAACTGTCTAAGATCAGGTATCTCGAGTTATTTGCCAAATTATAGCAAGTTGGCTGAAGATATGCAGTCCCAAGTTTCACATTGATTTATTTTTCATGTTTTTATAATAAATTCTTTAATAGTTTTTTCTTATATATACAAAAATATCATTTTAATAAATATTGGTACACATCTACTATTGTTACTTCACTTCACGCCCCCAATAATTAAAGTTGCGCCCTCATAGATAAAGAGGTTGCCAAGAACTGATACAGAGATATATCAACTGATCTTGCTTATGCGCCCTTCTCGTCCCCAGTAATATAAATTGCGCCCTCGTAGGTGAAAAGGTTGCCGACCCCTGGCTTAGGTACTAAGGGATGAACTAGGAAAATGAAATTTTCAAGTTATTTACAGTTATTTCCATAAATATATTGCGGCGGCTGTTAAAAATTATTAAAATTTATACAAATAGAAAAATATTATTTTACCTCTAGAAGTGCTACAATTTCGAATCTCCAGCTCATCTGGAAGTGCGTAAACATTAGTATCCTCCTGTTATATGTATGTTATATGTATGTTATATCCTCCTCCATTAGTACCCCATAATGGAGAAAGTATAAAATTCTTAAAATTGCAAGGTTGGGATTGTTTTAATCTATTATTTTTACATAAGGGAAAAATGAAAATAGCTCCGGAGGTGAAATATTTTTAATTAAAAAATATTTGTAATGATTAAATACGGAAAATGAATTTTTTTAAATGTTGTGATGATATGCTTGCAGAATGCAAGCACCAACTACTAGTATGTTATATCCTCCTCCTCTGTAAGGAACGTCTATATATAATGATATAGACGTTCCTTACAGAGGAGGAGGAGGCCGCTAAAAATTCGCAATTGTTTAAACAAATTTTTACGGTTTATTTATTTCCGAATGTGCTACGGAGCTGAAATTTTTTTTAGAGGTAGGATTAAAAAAAACGAAATAGAGATTATATAAATATAGATATTTTTATTTGTTTGGCAGGTAAAAATTCGTAAAATTTAAACAAATAGATAAATGTTTAGACACTACGCGGCGAGTTAGGGAGTTGAAAGTTTTTAATTATTTAGAGATTAGTCTATATAAACGAAAAAACATTTCAATGTATCCATGAAATTGTTATTGCGGCCGTTAAAAATTATTTAAATTTAAACAATTAGATAAATGTTAATTCACTTCCACATGTGCTACAAATTTTAAATTTGGCAGAAATGTTTTTTAAGGTGAGATGATATGCTTGGAGAATGCAAGCACCTTCTACTAGTATGTTATCATTATATATAGACGTTTCTAACAGAGGAGGATATAACATACTAGTAGAAGGTGCTTGCATTCTGCAAGCATATCATCTCACCTTGAAAAAAGAACCACTTTTCAGAGAGATATTTCATCATGGGAAACACTTCTTTAATTCAAAAGATTTCTCTTTGGGACCGATCTTCCTTATGTAACAATAATGGAGTAAAACAATCGCTAATTTTGCTATTTTAGGAATATAATAATTTTTCCAAATTGGGTTAATAATGCCACACATTTCTGACAAATTTTAAATTTGTAGCACATCTAGAAGTGAAATAACGATTCATCAAATTGTTTAAATTTAAATAATTTTTAACGTCCGCATTATACATTTCATGGATACATTGAAATGTTTAATCGTTTATATAATCTAAACACTAAATAATTTAAAAATTTCAGCTCCCTACCTCGCCGCCTAGTGTCTAAACATTTACCTATTTGTTTAAACTTTAAGAATTTTTAAATGCCAAACAAATTAAAATATCAAAATTTGTATAATCTCTATTTCGTATTTTACAAATGCTACCTCTAAAAAAAATTCAGCTCCGTTGCACATTCGGAAATACATAAACCTTGAAAATTTGTTAAAACAATTGGGAATTTTTAGCCGCCGCATTGTTGCACTTTTTCAAGATGACAAAATCCAACCTATGAAAAAAATTTCGAATCTCCAACACATCTGGAAGTGCCTAAACAATAGTATCCACCTATATATATGTTATCATTATATATGGACGTTTCTTACAGAGGAGGAGGATATAACATACTAGTAAAAGGTGCTTGCATTCTGCAAGCATATCATCTCACCTTGAAAAAACATTCATTTTTTCAGACAGATATTTCATTAGTATTACAAATATTTTTTTAATTCTAAACATTTCACCTCCAAATTTCATCAAAATGCGTCCAGTGAATCCCGAGTTGAAAAAAGAAACATTGTAGGTTATAAATATTTCACCTCCGCAGCGATTTTCGTTTTTCCCTTATGTAAAAATAATAGATTAAAACAATCCCAAAACTTTGCAATTTAAAGAATTTCATAATTTCTCCATTATTGGGTACTAATGCTACACATTTTCGCCATATTTTGAAGTTGTAGCACTTCTAGAAGTGTAATAATATTTTTCTAAATGTTTTTATTTTAAACATTTTTAACGGCCGCCACAATATATTTATGGATATATTCAAATGTTTATTTGTGCAAATGCACTACTCCGTCAATAACTTGATTATTTCAGCGTCCTAGCTCATCCCGTAGTACCTAAGAAGTTGACTATTTGATTAAATTTTAGAAATTTTTAAAAACTAAACAAAAGAAAATATTAAAATTTGTATAATCCCTGTTTCGTTATTTTACAAATCCTATCTCTAAAAATAATTTCAGCTCCGTAGCACATACGGAAATACGTAAACCGTGAAAATTTGTTTTAACAATTGCTGGAGATTCGAAATTTTTTTCTTAGGTAGGATTTAGTGCAAAACCGACTAGAAAAAAACGAAAATCTTGAAAAAGTGCAACAATGCGCCGCTAAAAGTTCTCAATTGTTTAAACAAATTTTCAAGGTTTATGTATTTCCGCATGTGCTACGGAGCTGAAATTTTTTTAGTTGGGATTTGTAAAAAAACGAAATAGGGATTCTAGAAATTTTGATATTTTAATTTGTGTTGCCGTTAAAAATCTTCAAGTTTAAACAAATAGATAACAATTTAGGTACTACGGGATGAGCTAGGAAGCTGAAATTTTCCAATTATTTACAGAGTAGTGCATTTGCACAAATAAACATTTGAATCTCTCCATAAATATGTTGTGGCGGTCGTTAAAAATGTTTAAAATCTAAACAATTAGAAAAATATTATTTTACTTCTAGAAGTGCTACAACTTTAAAATTTGGCAGAAATGTGTAGCATTAGTACCCCATAATGGAGAAAGTATAAAATTCTTAAAATTGCAAAGTTTTGGGATTGTTTTAATCTATTATTTTTACATAAGGGAAAAACTAAAATCGCTCCGAAGGTGAAATATTTAGAATTAAAAAAATATTTGTAATGATGAAATATATAAAATGAATGTTTTCTTATGTTGAGATGATATGCTTGCAGAATGCAAGCACCAACTACTAGTATATTATATGTTATCTCCTCCTCCTCTGTAAGAAACGTCGATATATAATGATAACATATAGGAGGATACTAATGTTTAGGCACGTATAAAATTCTTAAAATTGCGTAGTTTTGGGGCTTGTTTTAATCTATTTTTGTACTTAAGGGGAAAACGAAAATCGCTGCTGAGGTGAAATCTTCAGAATTAAAAAATATATTTGTAATGATGAAACATCCGTCTGAAAAATTAATGTTTTTTCAAAGTGAGATGACATGCTTGCAGAATGCAAGCACCTTCTACTAGTACTGAAATAAAATTGATATTCATAAGTAACACTTACTATACATAAATCATAATATTTATTTTAGACGTACGTTGACAGCATACGTATATCCAAATACATGTACAGGGTAGTCCAAAATCCTTGAAGAAAATGAAATTGTAATAACAAAATAACTCTACATAGACACGTCCTTTGCTTCATTCAGCACATGAACTATAAATTGCACTGATAATTTTTCATAAACCTTTTGATTTGACATATCGAACGACATAAAACGCGTGGCTCTGCTATGCGTAGTTATTTTTTATTTTGCGTTCTTTTCGTTCAAGGGCTGTTGAATCACTGATAGCGTCGGTGACCTTACGAACAGATTATTTTACTCAAAAGATTCTCGTCAGGAGTCGTGATAGAGGTGAAATATACGCGGCCTCGGCTTTTTTAGTGACTAAATCCCAAAACGCGTACATCGCCCGAGTAATGAAAAGCAAAATTAACACGTCGTGTATCTGTGTCACAACTACGATGAAGTCATCAAATTATTTTCCGCGGAATGCTTTCCAGGTTACAGGTTCTATCCTACTTCCACTAAATGCGCTGTGTATTTCCGCTGTCAGATAAGGGCCCTGATGCGCTGGGAGGACAATGCCTGCGAAGGCCTAAGATGTAATCACCGCAGAAGACCAGATAGGCGGCAAATGAATAGATCAAAAGCGGACTGGGAAACAAAATATCTGTCAAGGGCAACGGTCACCAGGCTGCCTTTATTATTTTACTAACCATTTTTGCATTAGTTTTGTGCAAGTCAGACTGAAATATTTTTACAATGCATTCAAGAGTGCGTAATAACACGATATATTGTAAATTTTGGCTACAAGGAATTTCTTCTCCCCTCGCGCGTGGCATTTCGGCCATGACATGTTTCTAAGCTGCTAGGGAGCTTTGAAGTATTCTCATCTCCGCGGGGCTTCAAGCCAAAACTTAATTGAACAATAACGCGAGCGTTTAGATCAATTGTACAACACCACTATTTGGCACGCTGCTGAAACGATACAAACAAAAACGATAATTTACGCAATGTTCACTGACGTTATAATAAATTCCTTTGCAAAAGTTTTTGAAAATCGCCACGTTTACTAATAACGGAATTTGTATGCATAACCTAACGTCTCATCATATGACGAAATATAAAAAATGGGCAATATTCAGTCGCGGCTAACCAGATTTGTAATCTAGGCTAAGAATGTGTGTGTTCGAAAAATGCCGTTCGGTTTTCGTATCAGCCTCGCGAGTTGAGAGTTTGCCTAATTGTTCGGTTTCCTGTAGGACCAAGAAGTTTACTGCCGGCGTAAGATGTGTCTTTCCGTGATGTGATTTCGACAGTGGGTAACCGTTGCCGTCGAGTCGCAGAATCAAATTATGTTTCCCGAGGTATATTATTAGCGCAACTTAATAATTCGTCGTCGGAGAGTGTAAATAATTCTGCTGTATTTGATCTAATGAAAATTGGTTTGCAAATGCCACTCTACTTGTGCGCTTTTCCCTATATAAAGCATTGAAAATATTATATTATTAGGCGCACGAGGTTGAAATAAACGTGGCAAGTAGATTTCTTAAAGGCATAAATGTCAAGTTTTCTCATCGAGAAAGAATGATTTTTTAAGATATCAATTAAACCGCGATAACGCGCACTTACGGGGAATCCCCGCGCTTTTTCAATTTCTTCAAATATTCGGCTCCTGGCAGTGAGATTAGCTGCTGGAATCTACCTTCCTGTTTACGTCTAAGGAATTAGTCGACGTCGTGCCAGTGACACGGTAGTGCGTCTTTGTGAAACTGGTCTTTTTTTCTTTCTTTGCGGTAGATTCCCCGTCGTGCGTGTTACCACGCCATTGAATTATGGCGAATTTCTACGAATGTATGTGATTTACTTGTTCTTTTTTGTTCTTGTTTACATATTTATTGCCATTTAAAGTTTTTAAATTCTATTACCCATAGTTTTTTTGCTATACTATTTCAGAACATTACTGAGGGGGAAATTCCAAATATGGAAGATAGTGATGATGATGATATCGCATATATATGAACATCTTCATTTCCGTATTATATATGTTATTACAAGTTTTATTTCGCAAACATGTTTGTGCAAATACAATTTTTGCATTAATAAATTTCAATAAGAAAGCTTTTGGAAATTGGTCTTTTCCCTAACGTGCGTGCTATCAGGGCCAGCCCGAGCTACGGGCGCCCCGGGCGGCTGCCCGGGGCGCCAAAGTTTTGGAGGCGCTATACCAATTATTTATCTATGCATTACTTGCAAGTGAAATAAATATTGGATACAAATTCATATCGAGGAACAGGCTAGAATCATGATGGCCTTTTAATTTTTCATTACCAATAATTTTCACAGATCGATGAATAAATTAACAGGTACTTTGTAAATATCTCAATTAACATTAACGGAGGGGGGCGCTGGAGTGCTATCTCGTCCGGGCCGCCAAAATTCCTCGTGCCGCCCCTGCAAGCTATGGTGTTAAAAAAGGTAACGCGTGTTATCGCGGTTAAACTAGGGCTCGGCAACCATTTCTACATGGCGGGCCGCATTGGTGTTAACGAATCCTTCGATGGGTCACATTAGAAGTTTCAAATGCTATGGCGGGCCAGGTTAGAATTTGAGTCGGAAGTTGTCTAGAGATTCTGAGGTATCACGCAAGTGAAAATCAAGTATAAATTAGGTTTTTAGGGTAACCAATTCATTATAAAATTTTTTACTGCCATAATTTGAATTAAAAAATATGAATTTGTGAGTTAAATTCTATGGATCTCTTTTCCTCAAAGCTTCGCGGGCAGAATAAAACGCTCTCGGGGTCCGGGGAATGCTCATGCTTGCATTAAACAATATTTCAAATAGAATTTGATCACAAATTCTTGAACTCTGGTAGAGTTGTTAGCGTAGCCCAGTTAGTTGCGGATTCTAATCCTGCCGAGGGCTTTGTTTGTTTGTATGGAATTTCTGGCTAATTAACCTCTTGGATAATTATAGCGACTACTCCTTCCACACCGAACACACACACACATGGGAGGAGGAAAACCCGGTGCCGGCATTAGCCTACTCTTTATGAAGAGCACCAAGGGGGCTAACTGCTTAACGTCCCTTCCGAAGGACGGCGCGCTGACAAGCGCGGTCTCCTCAAAGCACACAAGAAGGGACGATCCCAGGTTGAAAAACCCGACCTCCGTCAGATTCGAACCTGGGATCGCTGCGTGGAAGGCCAACTTTACCTCGGAAGGTGTTTAATTGAAAATGGAGCAACGCTAACCAAAAAATAGTAATTATTTCCACTTTAGAAAATAGACTCGTACAATTGTCTTACTTTTTTATATTAGCAGGCGCATACGATTTTTAAAAAAGTAACCGAAGTTCGTGGTCTTGAAATTCCGCCCGCCTGACAGCGGTGATTGAATTTCCTCCTCGAGTTGATCACCGCCTGGTCTCTCGAAGAGCGGAAAACCACAATAGCCCGGACGGAAGAGGACATCAAGAGACATCGGCATAAATTCGTTTATCCCGACCGCTTCGAACCCTCCTTCCGCGCCTAGGAAGGAAATCAAATTTTACCTCATTTTTCTCTAACACGAAAACAGCCCTTAATTCATTTGATAGAATGTCGAGACGATGGGGTTGGTCGAAAAACGCGTCCTTCCTGCTGTTATGGCCCTCGATCTCTCGCACGCACGTATTCCCCCCTTCCCCTCCACCACACAATCTCCCCCTCCCCTATCCAAAATCCCAGGGTTGAATGTATTTTCCTATTTCACTCTCGCTCACACGCCCTTTCAAAACAATTATTCCAAGGTCTACGGTAGAAAAGAACGTTCCGCGTCCCTCAGTCGGCATCGGCTGATCTACAGAACATTTTATTTATTTATTAAGTTCAAAAAAGCACTCAGGCCTATTACATTGAACATTACAACCAATAAATAATAAATGCATATAAAAATATACAAAACAGTCAAATAAAACAGTAAGGAACTCAATGAAATACATCAGTATGAGGATCTTGCTTCAGAGTTCGGTTATATAAGTTTGGGAGGCGGAAAATTAAGGAGAGTTTTGTGGTTGAGAGTCGGGGGGGGGGGGGGGGGGGTGCGGCAGTGGAATAAATCATGTAATTTGGTACTTCTAAAGGGAATACGGAGGGGGTAACTGGAGAGAAGTTCGGGAGTTCTATATCTTCCATTTACAATGTTACGAAAAAACTTTAGGTCGATTGCCAGTCTACGATCGGTCAGAGGTAGTAAACCTAGAGTGTTGAGAATGTGGGAAGAGGACGCATTACGAAGAGAAGGAACTCGCAGGCGGATAATGTGATGGAAGAAATTTAGGGGACTTTTTACGTGATTGAGGGTAGATTTGGAAGCTGAGGACCAAATGGGTGAGCAGTATTCTAAAATTGGGAAAACACAACTGACAAACAATGTGCGTAGAGAGAAAACATCCGTAATTTCGGTGAAACGATAGATGAGGCCCAGCATAGACATGGCACGAGAAGTGACGTTCCTAATATGGGTAACAAATAGTAGTTTCTGGTCAAAGATTACACCAAGATACTTTTGTGTTGTAACTAAGAGGATTGTAATGTCAAGAATTTTGTATTGGTCTGTAATTGGTTGCTTACGTAAGGTGAAGGTAAAAGTGGTGCATTTGGAGGGATTGATTCTAAGACGCCAGGTTTTAGTCCAATCTGAGAGGCGGTCTAGGGCAGCTTGGAGAATAGCAGAATTTATTTATTATATTCCAGAATGATTTACTGTTGAAATTAATTTCTGAGCACGCACTATCAATGTAGTCTTTGTAGTCACGCCTCAGTAGAAAGTTAACGTGCCGTCGGGGATAAGCAAAAGTACGTTTAGTGTGAGGATTGGGAAACGATTTTATTAGCTTCCAACAAGCCTTCTCATTATTTAGGGCGAGAAAAGCTTCGTCGGACATCCACCGGGGTCGGTTCGGAGACGATTTTTTGCTGGGAACGAAGTCGTTAACAACACTCACTATTAGGTCGTAGAAGAATTCGACCGCTTCATCAATGGAACCGAGTCGTAGAACATTCCACGGGAGTAGGTTGAGCACATGGTTTATTGTCTTCCAGTCAGCCTTTTTCCAAGCTCTGAGGGTTCTAACGGGAGGCAGATTCCGAGAAGTCGTCGCGCTGAGCAAAGGAGCAAGGCCAGGAACACGAGCTGTTAGGGAGACACTGTTGTCAAGTAGTCGGTTGTAAGTAGATTACATCGAGTGATTCGTGGTCTGACTGAAAGGCGTTTCTTCCTGTAAAAACTTTGGGAAGGGGAAGATTCGAGATCACATAGTCTAAAATGGATGATTCATGAGTGGCCTGTGGATTAAATTGGCACAATGAGAGCAGTTATAAAATGGTCTATGAACCACGAGTCCAGTACAGTTTTTGGCGAACCGGCGTCAGGTGACTCCCAAACCACAGATAAGTTAAAATCACCATAAAGAATAAATTTACCTAGTCGGGATACTTTTAAAAGAGAATTAAAGCAGTCCTCAAGGGAACTTTGGTCGATGGGAGGTCTGTAGAAACAACCAATAAAAAGTTTGTTGGAATTACGAGTCACTTCTACCCACACAATCTCACAATTTGATTCAAAGTCGGGGCGACGTCTAGAGCGAATATTATTATTCACACAAATCATAACACCACCACCACGACGATTCACACGATCACGTCTATAAACATTAAATAGAGAATAAAAGGGGAGTTCAACGTCCGGGACATGACTATTAAGCCAAGTTTCGGTGAAACAAAGGTAGTCCAACGAGGCGAACTCTGCGAGGGAGAATTCACATTCACTCAACTTGTTTTTATGGCTACGAACATTTTGGTAGTATGTTGAGAAGTTACCAAAGATGTGGTTAGGCCCCGGATTAAGTTCAATGTCCGACGAAATGAGTAGGAGGTGTAGCAGGAGCCATGGCGGCGATAGTCTATGAGACGGCTGACACGAGGCGTTCCTTCCAACTCCGTTCGCCGAGGAAGAGAATCCACAAATATGAAGGAAATTAACCCTCGGTCGACTTATGGAATAGTAATAGTCGGCAATTTCCGATATGTCCGACGTGTATTCACCGTACTGGGAGGATAGAGCAAAATAAAATAATAAAACTTTCACCAGAACCACTAAGAAAAACAGCGGAGCATTTAGAGCGTGGCTCACACCCGGGCGTCATCTTGGCCTTGTAGTATACACTTGTAGTTATACAATCAAATCCCGATTTAGGGCCACCGCTTGTCCATATCTGATATTGGCGCTATAGCGGGGGTGGCGGTAAATCGAGGTAAGTATATGCTTGCTCTATGTAATCATAAGGTGGAAGTTCTGTTCACTAGGATTCAATGCAGGAGTGGCGCTAAATCTGGGTCTGTCTGTATATCCGAAACCAGTCGCGGAAACGTGGACTTAAAACGGTAGATATGTAACAAGGAGACGAACCCGATGTTTTCCATCTCCATGGCTCCGTCGATCGTCGATCTTTCGATAAAAACAAAATTTCTGTGGATCGCGGCAAAAGGAGAGGGAGGGGGGAAGGAGAGGGAGGGGGTATGGAGAGGGGGGGATGGAGAGGGGAGATGCAGAGGGGGGTGGAGAGGGGGGTGGAGAGGGGGGATGGAGAGGGGAGATGGAGAGGGGGAAGAGGGGAGTTGGAGATGGGGAGGGAGGGAGAGAGGGGGAGATAGAGAGGGGGGAAAGAGATAGAGAGGGGGGGAAAGCGATAGATCCCGTTTAGGGTGAATGGAAAAGGGGAGCTCCCGGAGCAACAGATGGGGGGGGGAAGAGACGGGATTACGCCGCTTATTTCAAGGGCGGCGGATTCACGGGTTCTCGCCGAGCGCGGCGACGCATGAAAATACCGCTCCGTTCGCTACGAAATAGAGAACAAATTGTGCGCCGTTAATGATAAACGAGTGACGAGAACACTACCCTAAAAGAAACAAGATTGGAAAAGTGTACTCCATGTCGGAGTGCACAGTGTCCAAATGCGTTCTTTGAGATTTCACAATGTTCTATAAAATACATGTAAGTCTACATGTAAAGTGGTTGTCATTTTTGTCCGATTTTTACCAAAATTGAAATCGGTTTATTAATGTTAAAAATACCAAATTTCATCAAAATGCGTCCAGTGAATCCCGAGTTGAAAAAAGAAACATTGTAGGTTATAAATATTTCACCTCCGCAGCGATTTTCGTTTTTCCCTTATGTAAAAATAATAAATTAAAACAATCCCCAAACTTTGCAATTTTAAAAATTTTATACTTTCTCCATTATGGGGTACTAATGCTACACATTTCTGCCAAATTTTAAAGTTGTAGCACTTCTAGAAGTGAAATAATATTATTCTAATTGTTTAGATTTTAAACATTTTTAACGGCCGCCACAATATATTTATGGAAAGATTCAAATGTTTATTTGTGCAAATGCTCTACTCTGTGAATAATTTGAAAATTTCAGCTTCCTAGCTCATCCCGTAGTACCTAAACAGTTATCTATTTGTTTAAACTTCAAGATTTTTAACGGCAACACAAATTAAAATATCAAAATTTCTATAATCCCTTTTCCGTTTTTTTACAAATCCCACCTCTAAAAAAATTTCAGCTCCGTAGCACATTCGGAAATACATAAACCTTGAAAATTTATTTAAACAATTGCGAATTTTTAGCGGCCGCGTTGTTGCACTTTTCTAGATTTTCGTTTTTCCTAGTCGGTTTTGCACAAACTCCTACTTAAGAAAAAATTTCGAATCTCCAGCTCTTCTGGAAGTGCCTAAACATTAGTATCTTCCTATATGTTATCATTATATATAGACGTTCCTTACAGAGGAGGAGGACATAACATATAACATACTAGTAGAAGCATCTCATCTCACCTTGAAAAAACATTAATTTTCAGAGAGATATTTTATCATGGGAAAAATTTCTTTTTTCAAATGATTTCTCTTCTTCGCCGATTTCCGTTATTTTCCTTATAGAACAATTATGGAGTAAAACAATCACTAATATTTGCAATTTTAGGAATACTATACTTTTCCACATTGGGTTAATAATGCCACACATTTCTGCCAATTTTTAATTTGTAGCACATTTAGAAGTGAAATAACATTTTCTAATTTTTTAAAATTAATTCATTTTAAACGGCCGCAATAAAAATTTCATGGATACATTGAAATGTTTAATCGTTTACATAGACTATGTTCTAAAGAACTTTAAAATTTCAGGTCCATAACTCGCCCCGTAGTATCTAAACATTTACCTATTTGTTTAAGCTTTAAGAATTCTTAACTGCCAAACAAATTAAAATATCAAAATTTCTACAATCCCCATTTCGTTTTTTACAAACCCTACTTCTAAAAATAATTTCAGCTTCGTAGAACATTCGGAAATACATAAACCTTGAACATTTGTTTAAAAAATTGCGAATTTTTAGCAGCCGCAATGTTGCACTTTTTCAAGATTTTCGTTTTTTCTAGTCGGTTTTGCACAAAATCCTACGTAATAAATAAATTTCGAATCTCCAGCTTATCTGGAAGTGCCTAAACATTAGTATACACCTATATGTTATATCCTCCTCTGTAAGGAACGCTTTTATATAACGACTAGTAGAAGGTTCTTGTATACTGCAAGCATTTCATCTCACCTTGAAAAAACATTCACATTTCAGACAGATATTTCATCATTACAAATATTTTTTTAATTCTAAAGATTACACCTCCGCAGCGATTCTCGTTTTTCCCTTATGTAAAAATAATAAATTAAAACAATCCCCAAACTATGCAATTTTAATAATTTTATACTTTCTTCATTATGGGGTACTAATGCTACACATTTCTGCCAAATTTTAAAGTTGTAGCACTTCTAGGAGTGAAATTATATTTATCTAATTGTTTAAATATAAAATATTTTTAACGGCCGCAATAACAACTCTGTAGATAATTTAAATGTTTGTTTGGACGTTTGCACCAAACTCTAAATAACTGAAAATTTTCAACTCCCTAGCTCGCTCCCTAGTGCCGAAACATTTATCTATTGTTTAAATTTTAAGAATTTTTATCAGCCGAATTAATTAACATATCAAAATTTCTATAATCCGTATTTGGTTATATTACAAATTTCACCTATAGTATAGATATAAACAGGTGATCAAATTTTATCGACAATATTTTCTTTAAAATATCGATACTTACGAAGAATGTTTGTATATCGTATTTTCCTGAAGTTTTCAAATTAAGTAATGATTTTTTCCGCTTAACTACCCTACGGTTGAATGAAAGTTAAAACTCCAGCCAAAAACAAGTGGTATTAGCCCGATGCATTTCGCCCACTAAGTGGGCATTTTCAAGGGCGACGTTCCTTCGACAGCGACCAAAGTCGACTGTGCCAGAGTGGAGAGACCAAGGGTGGACTTTTTTTTGCCTTTCGTTCTTTCTCCACCCTTGGTCTCTCCACTCCGGCACAGTCGACTTTGGTCGCTGTCGAAGGAACGTCACCCTTGAAAATGCCCACTTAGTGGGCGAAATGCATCGGGCTAATACCACTTGTTTTTGGCTGGAGTTTTAACTTTCATTCAGTTTACGCCAAAAAGTTTTTTGAGCCATCTTTGAACCCTACGGTTATTTAGTAATACAGCGTATTGATTAAAATAAAAAATCCTCTTGCACCAGCCCGCAAATAAATAAAATTAATGTTTTCATGTTGTTAGCCCTAGTTCTGGAAACGTCATTTTCACTCTAATGGGAACAATTATCTGCATGTCCTTTCTCTGTTTCAGAACAAAAGTATCGGCGAATAAAAGCTGGAAAATTATCCCAGCATACAAGATGAATCAAAATACTATTTTTTATCCCAATAAAACGAAAATCTCATTTAATTCGGATTCTTTATAAATCGCTTCGAAAAAACCAATCAATTAACGCCTTACATTTTCGTAATGACATTAAATTTCTATGAATTCTGCAGCGCATGTAACACGCGCCACACCAAAAGCTTCCGAACGAAAAAAGGAGGCAGCTTTAAAAAAAAGCGAATGTTCCGTGGAACGGGAGAGCTCACGATCGCGATAAAGCATCCAAGATTTTCTCATGGGAAAATCTTCGACCTTTTCGTCTTTTTTTGCCGACGAGGCGTGTCGTCACCAGTCCATCGCTCTTCATAAAACCTGAGCTGCGTTTGATTGACGCGACAGCGAGCCAAGCACTGCCACTTGCGCGCCTCGCAGAAAACCTCGTCTTTGAAATCCAGACATCATCCTACGTGATTAAAAAAAGAAAAGAAAAGAGCGCACTTGGAGCGAGCTCTCTCTTCCGTAAATTTGACGTCATATATTTAGAGAGAGAGAAATGAAGAGCGAAACGACATGCTCGGGAAAGTCGAAAAAATTTCAAAAGGATTCTATTGAGCAATTCTCGAATGCGGAAGATCGGTGTTTGTTTAATCTCCTGAAATGCCAACGCTCCTGATGAAAGGTTTTTTTTTAAGCTCGAGGGAAGACGATGTCAGGATCACGCGAATGCAACTCCCGGAGTAAGTGAAGTCTCCCATTAATAGATTTCAGTTGCGAAAGTACGCGTCGCGGTTCAACGACTCTCGAATCCGTACTTACGACAGAAAAGACGCGTTTCGCGCGTCTTCGAAATTGCATTCTCCCTCATCGGCCCAACGAGCAGTGAATCGATTACGGGCAAGCTCCAGAATCTAAATTTAAATCGATCTCCCAAGGTTCCCATTCCTATTCCTCGACAATCGATCATTCCCCCCAAACAGGTCAAGTAGGAATAACAATTTTTTGGAATTATAATTCAATAGAGAGTGAGCGCGCGTTTTATATTAATTCGGTGAATTACACGAGGTATTTAAATAAGTCCTCTGTATTCAAGAAAAAGCATTTTAAAAATACTTGTCTCAGGTTTTCGTTCGAAGGCTTTCGTGGTGTTGACTTGAAGGTTTCATTTTTCGGGTGATCACCACGTTGGTCAATTGTTAACTGACATCGTGGACATAATACGTTTTTGTGCCCAGCTGATTCGCATTTTGCCTTACGCACAGTGGGTATCTTAGAGGTAGTGCAATGAATAACCGGAAGGGAGGAGGGAGACCCGGTGCCGACATTTGCCCGCTCTTACGAAGAACACCAGGGGAGCCAACTGCTTAATTTCCCTTCCGAAGGACGGAGCGCGCTCCTCGGGTCGGTTTACTCATTGGCTCGTCCTCCTCACCTTAGTACCTCCGCACACAAATAGGGGGCCGGGAGTCCTTCGAAAAAAATCCTCGTAAGGATTCGAACAGGGTGTCACTTTTAGCAGATCATGGTGGGGCCGACGCTCTGACCACTACACCACCGACTCCCCGTGGACAAAATGGTCACCAGGAGAACTGATGGAACGCTTGGGACACGCAGTATTCCGGAAAAAGACTCACACGGACCTGTACCTGAATGCTTCTTCGCATCACCACCCCCAACAGAAGGCGTCCCGCATCAAAACCCTGTTCCACCGGGCCCACGGCATCTCCGACGCCGACTCTCTGCCCTCTGAGAAGCGCCATCTCTTTACGGCTTTACAGAAGAACGGATACAGCCAAAACATTATCCTCAGAGGAACCAAAGACAAAAACACCAAGGGAGACACGACAGAACAAAAAGAAGACCCCGCAGCCTACGCCACGATCCCCTATGTCACCGGCACTTCCGGGAAAATAGCGAGAATTCTCGCAAAACGCAACATAGTGACTCGATACACCTGTGTGACCAAGACAGGCGATCTCATATCCAAGGAGAAGGATCGTACCCCTCAAAAACTATACGAAGGAGTATACCGAGAAGCCTGCACCTGCGGGAAATCTTATATCGGCCAAACAGGTAGATCCCTGAAATGCCAACTTCAAGAGCATGAACGGGCAATGAAGAATAATCAGTTCCGCCTCTCCGCCACTGCAGAACACTCATGGTCCGGTCCTGGCCATGAAATAAAAATAGAGGACGCTCCGGCCCCCTATTTGAGCGTGTTGGAACTTAAGTGACGAGGACGAGCCAATGAGGAAAGAGAACACGAGAAAAATGAGGAGCGCGCTCAAATCATCACTCAATCCTTCGGAAGGGACGTTAAGCAGTTGGCCCCCTGATGTTGTTCGTAAAAGCAGGCAAATGCCGGCACTGGGTTTCTCTCCTCCCTTCCTGGCTATTCATTGCACTACCTCTAAGAAACCCATTGTGCGTAGGACAGAGGCGAATCGGCTGGACTCAGATGAGTCGAGTTTAGTGTTTAGAGTTAGGGGAGTCGGTGGTGTAGTGGTCAGAGCGTCGGCTCCACCATGATCTGCTGGAAGTGTCATCCGGTTCGAATCCTTATGAAGATTTTTTCCGAAGGACGCCCGGCCTCCTATTTGTGTGCGGTGGTACTAAGTTGACGAAGAAGAGTCAATGAGAAAACGAACCCGACCCGACGATCGCGCTCAAATCGACACTCCGTCCTTCGAAAGGGATGTTAAGCAGTTGGCCCCCTGGTGTTTTTCGTAAGAGCAGGCAAATGCCGGCACCGGGTTTCTCTCCTCCCTTCCCGTCCGGTTATTCGTTGCACTACCTCTGAGATACCATTGTGGGTAAGGCAAGGGGCGAATCAGCTGGGCACGTAAATGTAGTGGTTAGATCTGCTAAAGCGGCACTCGGTTAGAATCCTTATTAGGATTTTTTCTGAGGACGCTCCAGCCCCCTATTTGTGGATGGTACGACGAGGACGGACCAATGAGAAAAAACAACCTAAGGAGCGCGCGCAAATCAACACTCCGTCCTTTGGAATGGACGTTATTCGTAAGAACGGGCTAATGCCGGCACCGGGTTTCTCTCCTCCCTTCTTTGGCTGAAGAGGTTCTCTAGGCTATAGCAGCCCTACCGTACGTGATAGTTAAAAATGACAACTTCCTGCATCGATACTTCGACCTGATGACGCCGACAGGAAGGTCGGCGAAACTGTCGTCAGTTAACAATTGACCAACCCGAAAAATGCGGCCTTCTTGTCTCAGTGATCTCCAATAGCCACAACAAGGTTATAAAAAACCAGACGCGCATTTCGGCTACAAAGCAGTCGTCTTCAGCCATAAGGCGAGGTCGATAGTTCTCTGTTGAATTAAGTTTCTTGTAATTAAAGTACAGAAAATGGACGCGTTTTCGTGTAATAAACAGATATTTTAAGCTTTCCAATAATTTTAAATTCCCACCACATTGAAAATTAACTTTTGCTATGACGTATAAATAGCGAGTTCGCATTTCAATGCGAGATTGTATATAATTTTAGACCAATTTTTGAAAGGTTCCCTTGCATCGGAAAAATATCGCCAAAAATATTTTTAACTATCCATTTTTATCTAATACATTAGGTATGTTTTCCGCAAAAACTCTTGTTACTGTTTCATTTAAACATTTTGACGAAATTAACATAGTCGTCTCCCTTATTATGATTGGCTCCGATCCAAAATTACTTATAAAAAATTCTGACGTGGTACGCTTTTATATTTTTCATAGAATCGAAAGAGAAACAGTAAATTTTTCTCTAATTGTCGTTGAATGAAAAAAATCTGTTTTTTCTTGACTTTCTCCATACCTGTAATATTTCTAAAAATCTGATGTGGCCACTAAATGACTTTCTCCATGCCTGTAATATTTCTAAAAATTCCAAATGCGATTCTGGTTAAATGACAATAAATATTTTAGGAACTGCGAGAAAAATTAAGACTTCACAAAGAACAGAAATAAATTCAAACCGTAGCCTTCTGATATTAGATATAGCCACGAAGCTCCAACAAATGAGAAAATAAAAAGGAGCGTTACTAACAATAAGACGTAACTAAGTATCTAGTGTTTACAAAAGTTGCCTCCATGTGGTGTGGTGGTAGCAGCTAAAAAATATAATTTATAAAATATCTCTTAAAACATGCATTAGATGGGAAAATGTTTCAAACAAAGGTTATAGAAAATGAAATTACCTACAACAAATAATCTTTTTCATTTATCAAGTATTAAAGCAAATATTTAAAAATAACTGATGTGACAAGAGTCAACACCCACTTTCGGTTGACTGATTTTAACCAAAACCTAATAAACTCTTGTTCCATGAATAAATGTGTGAAATATACAATTTTGCAATGATTCAATTAATAGTTTTAGTTAGAGCATCCACAAAATTCCCATCACATACATACACTATCACACACGCAGACATCGATAAAATGGTCAAAACGTGTATTTCCGTTGAAATCTCGAAATCGATTTTTTCATGAAAACAATAATACTTTCCCCAATACAGCCTTCCCTCGTTTTACGAACTATCGTTTTACGAGTTTTTGTTTATACGAACTGAGCAATTTCATACCTATTTTTCGATTTGCGAACAAACTTTCGCTTATTCGAGTTAGTTACGTTCGCATGAAAATCCTATTTTTCAAATACCGAATAAATTTTCGCTTATACGTGCTCTATCCGCTTCGGGAAAGTTCGGGATAGCTCGGTAAAGTTCGTCAGATTGCATCACGCTGTTCCGAATAAGAGCCGTCATCCTGTTCTCACAATCAGTACGCGTGTTGCCGTTCTTTTTGATATTCGGTTCGCTGAGTGGTGTGCATTTTTATCTTTTAAATCAAGAGATATTTTTGTGAATCATGGCTCCTAAACGTGCCAGCCTTTCGGCATTGCATGTGGTAAAGTGAAAAAAATAGAGAAGGGCTTTAAGTGTAGCCCAGAAACTAAATATTATTCAAAGATTGGAGAAAGGCGAGCGGTCGAAGGACATATGTCCCGCATTTAACCTATCGTAGGCTAACATAGGCTAGGATATCATAGGCTAATACCGCTAATGTATAGAGTAAGACATCATAGGCTAATGACTAAGAATGTCATTTAAATGCATTCATGTATCATTATTGGTTTTTTCTCAATTTGGTATCTTTCTGTATTGTTTTAAGTGAACTATGGGATATTTTATTTTGATCTTCGGAACCAATTAAAATTTTTTACTTAGGAAGTAATGGGAAAATAATTTTCGTTTTACGAGTTTTCGCCTAACAAACAGTTTTCGTGGAACGGATTAAGTTCGTAAAACGAGGGGAGGCTGTAATATGCATGGAGAAAGTAAAAATAGACAAAGTGAAAGCCACTCTATTTTATTATATGACCGATACGATTCTCACCATTTCTAACCCTTAATGCTCCAAATAATATTTTTTTCTGAGGAAAACAACAACCGCTCTCAAGGTTTTCTGAATGTTTTCTTAAATTTGAAATTAAATTTAATTATTTTGAGTTTCAACGCCGTTTATTCAAGATCGTGTCAGCCGACAAAAATTATTCGATGAATAATTAAATCAAAAAGCTTATGCATTGAATCTTCCTTGAGGTTTCAGTGTGCCTTAGAAGGTGATTATTTTTCCCATAGCTACACACGGTCGTCTCACCAGCAAGTTTGACAAATTAAAAAAATGTTTCAAAATATTCATGAAATAGCTGCTGAAGCAGACCTGAAATGGCGGTTTATCAAAAAATATTTTAGACGGACAGACGGAAAAATTGGGAAAACCTGCACAACGAGACAGAATACCGAATCCATTGGAGAATAAACGACGCCTCAATCTGCTTTCGTTTAGGAAGAGTTTGTGCGCCAGAGAGACGGACAAAGAGAACGCATAAGCGATTTTTTCAAAATCGCTACAAATAGAGAAAACACGTTTCCTCAATAATTTACCGTAGCAAAAATATACATGTTAGTCTCTCGAACCCTTTTGAAATGCACGCGCGCAGTAGTGTTTACGTTTGCAAAAAGTCGGCGAAATAATGATTCGATTCGCGACTGACGGCGTCTCGGCCGTGCATTTCCCCAAGCGCCGTTTCCGAAGGACGAAGTAGGGCATGCCCTTTGACAGATGTCACCGACGATATTAACACTCCAATTGACTTGGAACACGGAAGTACGTGGATGAATCAGAATAATAGTCGTCGCCGAGGAATTGGCATTTTTTTTTAATTTTTGAGATTTCGGTTCCTGATCGAAAGCTCCCGCCTTCCGGTGTAATTCTCAACTGTACTCGTCAAATGACACAGTGGCCTGGACAAGAAAGATTGGCCGCTGACTTATCTATCGTCACGTTCCGATAATCAGTTAACTCAGCGGTTTCCAAGCATGAGAAAGCCGCGCCCCCTCACCTTTGCCCCCTCCCCTCTTCACATAAGAAAATTGTCTTTGCGCCCCCATCCATATCATGTTGAGTCAACATTTATGAACAATACCTACTGGACCAACAATTGCAATTAATATAACCACCTTAAGAAAATCAAGGAAGCAAACGATACGTCCTAGCCAATTGAGGGCTAGGATTTGACGGCTGTATATCGTAGGTCTTACAGTTAGGATGGCTAAACGTATGGCAATATACGTGTAATATTTTGCACACACCTCCCACCCCGATCTATCCTCTCCCAGGGAGTCGCGCCCCACAATTTGGAAACCACTGAGCTAACTCATTCAAAGTCAATCATAATATGATTGACTTTGAATGAGTTAACTCAGTATGTCTCCAGTGACTGAAATTTGCCAATTACTAATGCGTAAATCTGCCAATTTATAAATCACGTTAATCTGAATTAAACAAGATTGAAAAGGTGTACTCCATGTCGGAGTACACAGAGTTTCCAAATGCGTTCTTTGAGATTTCACAATGTTCTCAATATTTTTCGCTTAGATGAGAATTTAATGAGAAGCAAGCGAAGTACATTATAAAATACATGTAGGTCTTAATGCAAAGTAGTCGAAATTATTGCCCGATTTTGACCAAAATTGTAATCGGTGAATTAATTTTAAAAAACTCCCCAATAACAAATTTCATCGCAATATGTCAAGCGGTTCCCGAGTTGAAACAAAGGAACATTGTAAACTACATGTAGGTCTTCATGTAAAGTGGTCGTCATTGTTGTCCGATTTTAACCAAAATTGGAATCAATCGACCAATTTTAGCAAAACTCCCGAATACCAAATTTCCTCAAAATACATTAAGTGGTTCCCGAGTTGAAACAAAGGAACTTTGTCAACGATTAGTAGGTCATGTAAAGTGGTCGTAATTGTTGTCCGATTTTAACCAAAATTGGAATCGGTCAATTAATTTTAGCAAAACTCCCCAATACCACATTTCGTCAAAATACGTCCAGCGGTTTCCGAGTTTCAACATGCGGACGGACGGACGGACGGAAACGACCTCCCCTATATGCGTTCACTTCGTACACCTAGTGCAAAGAACGCATACAAAGACACAATAATCAACGATCGATGAGCTAATACCGACTAAGACTACGATTTTTTTAATGCAAAAATATTTAAGTCGTCAATTTTGCGTCCATTGGAGTAATATTTATCAATTATTCGAATACTAAAATATTTTGTTGCACATAACGTTTATGGATTTTCTTTGATTTCAAAACTTGTTTCAGAAGCTACTCTAATGCACATTTCACTGGTTCCTCCACAACAGGAAGAACTTTTTAAACCAAGATATGTATGTGAACTAATGGAAGCTTCTCCCGATGTCTGTGACTTCAAATTTCCGCGTAATTACTAGGGAGTAATTACAGCACACTTTACCTGTTGCATATAGGGCACGCACGCACGCAAAATACCAATTATAAAGTTAGCTATTGAAAAGCAATTTTAAGTGTTTCGCGTTTATATACATCCATGGATAGTGAAACTTTTGAAAATAATTGGTTTCAATGACTACCACCGTCAGTCAAGGAAGGGGGTAATTATTAGAATTCTATAAACATTTTGCAAATATCTAATCAATGCATAATATACTGTTCATTTATTATAATAAGACATTGTCTTACGTAATATGTACCAATAAATATATTTGTACTTTTATTACCCTCCCTAAGCTATGGACCTAGATCCGCCTCTGTCGCCAGTAGGTACATACATTTCTTCCATTGCTCCATCTTTTAAACACACTGGAAAATTTGATTCGTCTATGAATATGTTTAAGCTGAGTGTTTGACTCGATACATTGAGTGCGATAGGTTTTAATGCATATCGCTTATGCGTTTTTCAAAGCTTTGCGAGCACTTTATTGATAGCCCAGTTTCTATAAATAATTTGCTGTAGTATAAAAACATATTTGAATAAAAATCCATTCCAACGAAAATGGAAATGCTAACGCACGAATTTGCGCAAAAGATGTTGGTTAATTATTCTTGTTGAAGTAATGATGTTATACACAAAACGTCGTCTTCCTTTGATTTTCATCTGAATGTGCTAAACATCTGACAACCTAGGGTTACAATTCTCGCCCTGAAGCGATCTTCTCTTTTAAATCGCCCCGTTTTTAAGTTACGAACGCGATGATATATGCGTGCGACATCCTCGACTCGGGCTTCAAGTCATGCGACCGCGTTCATGCTAAGAGGCGCAGTCGAGGGATTATACACCGTGCTCTTCGAATGGAACGAACGGAAGCAGTGGCTCGGAATTAAATTCTTTGAGACGAACAGAATAGCGAAGATATTTTCTCAGATATTTACGAGCACAGGAAATATATCCTTATAACTCTTCGCGCAGCTGGCACTCCGTCGCGTCGCAACAATACAGCGTCGGAAAGCGATTTTTTTCCTTAGCGACACACAAGTCACTTGAAAATCAAAAACTCGTTAAGCGCTCGTACGATGAGCCACGGAACGGATCCACTCGACTCCCATTTTACCCAAGTGAATTCGCAGACAGCACCGGGAATTGCATCGCGTTCCATCCGTCGCTTATTTAACCGAAAATAGCTCGTTTTTTTCGCCGAGTTTGAGATCGCGACAGCGCGTCTTATACATATTCCCAAAGACGAAAGAAAATAAAATTCAGGGTCACGTCGTGAGATATAGCTTATGAGAGTTTTTTTTATGGGTTCGTTAGATGCTGCTTTCAAGGACAGCCGAGCGGCCGCAATAGCAGAGAATGATCGGAGACCCTAACCCAATGCCTCGATGGAAAAAATGTTAAGAATACTCCTTCTATACAGAGAGAGAGAGCCAGATTCGAACAGATGTCTTTCAAGCTCTTCAAGCAGATCTTTGAAGGGCGTTCGTGGTTTTAAGTGCTCCAGATTGCGTCCCTCTTTCTCTCCCCGGGGCACCCTCGATTATTTCTGTTTCTGTTGGAGCTTTCATACTCCGCGAACAAGAACTTCCGTCCGACTCTTTGAAGATTCCGTATTCACTTCGGTCGTAAATAAAATAAAACAATTGCTTCCCCGATTTTAAGACAGCTGAGGATATTTCGAGGCCCAATTCACCGAATGCGATCCTACGATATATTTAACTTCAATTTTTCTTCTTTTTTAGAATCGACAATGGACGAATTAACGCGGAGGATGGCACTCGAGGAGCGATCGGTAATGTGTTAAGGATTCAAGAAAAATAATCGAGCTCAGCCTCAATGGTGCAAATAGAAAAACCATTTTTCGCCAATAGCTATAAAAAGGTTTAGAAAGCCAGATGCGCATTTCGGGTATTCAAGTTCTCTTCATTAAGGTCTCTCACGGGCCATATCATCGGTTTTGGCTTAATTTCGTCGCAATACCTTCGGTGGGCCGCGAAACATTCAAAATGGGTCCCTCCATGCGGAAATACCCCAAGTACTTTTGCTACGCACCTCTAGCATTATTAAGATGTTGTCCGGAATATAAAATGAAAAATTGCATTTAATACAATAAATACCACTTATTATTTATAAAAACTTCATTTTTACAGAATTTCAGTCTGGAGACCGCACCACAGTTACATCGTGATCATAATTTCATCTAGCCAGTTAAAGGTTAACCCAATCCACAGTAATGGCATGGTTAATATTTTACCATTTGAAATTCCATTTTACGGGCGGAATAGAGATCGAAAAACCCTGCCTATGTCGGCGTAAAAACACTGCACCGATGCAAACGAGGCAGTTGGGAAATTTCCCACGTTAGTCGAGAATGTACGCGCGCTGCACCCGATTCCACCACATGTCCCAGACCAGAGGAAAAGTTTTATTTTTATTTGAGCGTTGCTACGGAGCACGAGACCTTTCGCTCCTCCGATATGATCGTTAGAAAAAACTTCAACAGTCTTAAAACCATTCCTTTGCCCCTTCTCTCTTCCCCCGTCCAGCCTCAGACCTGAGGTAATACAAATAGGTCCTCCCCCATCCCCCTCCCTGCGGCACCAAGTCTTTGTGGGCCTCGGCTCCACCCACACAGGCCTAACCGGGTGCCACATGGGGTGGGTGGGGGAGAGGAGGAAGAAAGGGACTTTGAACCCTTGGTTCCCTCACACGCGCGCACACATACACACAAGAGGGAAGCCAGCAAGACTCCCTGGGTGGGAGGGGAGCTATGGGAGGTGAGAAGGGAGAGGGGGAAAAGAGAGGGGGGGGAAAGAGGGGGAAAGAGGGAGAGAAAGAACGGAGGAACGTGAGATCCAGAGTCGCAGAGATCGGAGGGTGCAGAATGTGGAAAGGTTCGGCGGAGCGACATTTTTTTGTGCGGTCCAGGGCCGTGTTTAGGATAGTTAGGGCCCTAGGCAAAGCAAATTTTTGGGCCCCCCTCTTCACATTAAAAAGGAAGGTATACAGAAATAATGTAATGGAAAAACAAAGTTAATCAGCAGAAAATGTTAAAATCCTTTATTTTAAAGTAAATAAACGTAATGTTCAAACTTTTTGTTTCTCGCATTTAGTACTGCAAATTTATCAACCATTTCATCATAATTAACTTCATTACCAACCTCATTTTAAAAAAAGCAGCTCCAACGCACTTAATTTGTCTTCTGAAACACTCCTACGCTGGTAGTTTTTCACACGTTTCAAAGTTGAAAATCTCCGTTCGCTAGTAAGCATTACTAATTGGAATTAGTAATTTCGGTTTTGAAAAGGCCCCATTTACTATCTGCTTCAGCAGCTTTTTTATTCCTTATTTCTTTTAATTACCTATTAATCCTCAAGGCATTATCAAACACGGAAAATCCAATTGTGTATATAGCCAACGAATAAATAATGATAAAAATGATAGCGATTTGAGAGATCGCACATCAGTTACAACATGCTCAATTTCGCCTCAGAAGTTAAAGGTTAGATAAATAAAAACGTTTACGGAAGGAAGAATATAAGTTGGCAGAACTCCGCAATAACTAGGACAAAACAACGCGAGGAGTGCATCTTAACAATTCAACAAATATGGCCGATAAATTTATTGTTTCCCTGTAATTTATAACCGTTTCATAAAAAAAATTTCAAATAGAATAGACGCCTATTTTCAAACTGGTTGCTATTGCTGCGAGCATTATTACTTCAAAGCCAAATTAATGTGATTGAAGCGACACCATTATTATATAATTGAGGTTATTTTTGTTACATTTGCGCAACGTTTTATCATGGTATAACTTAATAAGACATGTAGAAGGCTTAAAAAAAGTACTAGTGCCGCTGACGGTATATTTTTTTATACAATTATAACGCTTTGATTTGCACGCAGTGGTTGATATTTTTTCTATCTATTACACCTAATGCCAACAATATTGTTCAATCTTTGAGCAAAAATGAAAACACGAAACAAATCCATCAAAAATTATTGACCGTTGCTGAGCAGAGGGTGACAAGAGACATGTCTAAACAACGCCGATGATGCATCATAAGTATTTACGACTCCGAAGACGGGTTCTAAGTAAAATAAGAAAATAGAATTTCTTCATTCGACTTCGAGCGTCTTCTTCGAAAGACAAAAATAAAAGAAAACGTTCCTGACCTGACTGCAGCGTCGATGTATATCTGAAGGCGCTCACGAAATCCCCTTGGTATCGGTCCAGCGGTTTCCGAGAACACCACAGAGGTCATACACAATGTTGGAGGGAACAAACGGAGAGTTGTTTGGAAGGAATTGTCGGTACGCGAGCCATACCAGGGATAGAAAATGGGGAAGGGCTGCGGGGGAGGTAGCGAAGGAGACGAATGGATGGTTTCTAAGGAAGCATCATTGACGGGTGGCTGTATCGGTGGACGAAAGCGAGAAACTTCGTGGAGTATAATGTGGGAAAGGTTTTCAGGAATGCCTCGAGCAATCCGATGCACAGGAAGGAAAAGATATTTTGTATACCTCCACACGCGCGCGCGCGTATATTATGTATAAACAAACCCTTGCTCTGTATGGAGAGAATAGTTCGGAGGTTTTGGGTAGGAAGGGAGAGAGTATTATGTTAAGGGGAGGGGGCGTCGGAGAGGTGGAAAGGGGGGGGGGGAGAGGATATGTGGATGGTTGAAAGAGGTCGGCGAAAGCCATTGGGGATTTGTTAGGCCTTTTTGGAGCCTCTCGGAGGTCGGCATGCTTTTTTTGTGTACGCTGCCCCCGGGTTGATTTGATAAGATCTGTAGCGAGGGGGCTCCTCAACGAGAAAGGCCTTCCCCTCTCGTATTCACCCTCCAAAAACGACTACTTACTCTATGACTTGAAATATGGGCGTATACCAGATGCGTAAATATTAGGTGCGGTACGATTGCGGGCGATTTTGGTCGGTGCTTTGGACGCGGGCGTGGTGCACGCGTACTCATTCGAAAGTTACGAACGCAAAATAAACATGCCGACTCTTTTTAACGTAAATGACGTAAGTCATTTCATTAAAATGTAAGAGAGATAAAACTATTATTTTTCGGATAAAAGCTTTCCAACATGTTGATGTTTGTGAAGGATCTTCTTCCGTAGACGCTCAAATAAAACGGGTCAACGAGGTTTTCACGGAAACATTCACGAATCGCTAATTCAATTTCAGGAAATTAAGATTTCAAAAGTAAATTCCAATATTATAATGGATAATATATCTGGATTAAAAAATGATGCGTCGTAAATTTCAAGGCGTCTCGGTCCTGACATCATTTTTTTAAATTCTTTTTTTCCCGATAAAAATGTGGTCAATTTTCAATGAAATAATTTAAACGTCCAGAAAACATATAGCAATGTTTATGTAAATGTGAAATGGAAGGCTGTCGAGGCAGGAATTTTTCCCCCAATATATGAAAATAGATTTAAAACGTCGCAATTTATACCACAACAACTCATTAAAAAAAGAATTTCCGTCATTTAGGTTTTTAAGTAATAAAAAAAAGAGCAGAAAAGTGCCTAGGTAGTTTTTTGAGAATATCTAGTAAGATACGTAAAAAAAGACCCTTGCGAGAATATATTTATTGACTTACGCGGTATTATAAAGTAATTAATTTTCACTAAATATACATTTTCGCAAGGCTGTTTGGCAAAGAATAGAAATTGGTAGCATAAAACATGCATATAAGGGATTTCTTGAACATAATTGAATAACTCGAAAATCGACCTTGAAACCGTTTTTAACGCGGTCGTTAGTCTTCAACGAAATCACTGGGGTCAGTGGCTAAAATGAGATACGAGAGGAATAAATAAATATATTACGAACCACTTCGAAAATCAGTCTCAATAAAATGAGATAACGGCACAGTGTCACGAAGGAAATGTGATAGTCGAGAACGTTACATCCGATCCGTATTTTTGCGTATTGCGTGAACGACTTGAAATTCAAAGCCAGCTAGCGTAACGATGATTTACTATTAGCTCTAGACACATAGACATGCTTAAAATATATTGCAAGTATATTATCATGAAAAGGGTTGCCTAAGCTTGGAAACTTGATCAAATTTAAATAAGCGCCAGAAACTTAACTTTTTTGTTCGAGATATCCGATAATAATATTTAATAAATTAACATTCGATAGAAAGTGAGTTTTTGAAACTTTTTGGTCGCTCTAAGACAAATATGCGTGAACTTTGGCGCGGAATATTTATACTATAATTAGTTGGATAATTTTAACTCCGATTATTTTTTGTGAAAAAATGTGCTTAGGTTAACTCTGGAGAGTAAACACGCAGCAAAAAAATTGCAGAAATAGTACCCCCGTAAAATATACTTTTGATAGTTGTAGCTCGGTGATCCACACCGCTAAAAATAATTCTGAAAATTCATACATTAGTCGTGAAATTTTGGCAGTTTCTTTTATTTAATGGAAATATTTTTTATAAGACACTTAAGCATAAAATTAATTATATTAATTATAAATATAAGTTTTATATTTCTTTGATTGGACGCATAAATGTTTTAATCGTCGAATGGAGTTGGTTGCTATAAACCCTCCTAACTAAATTTAAAAGAACGAACATCGCTCAAAAATTTTAATTTAAGCAACAAATGAGAGGGGCGAGATAAGAAGATTGAATTCATTGTTATTTTTTAACTTCACTAATAGTTATCTATTTAAATAAGGCTTGTTCAACCAGTGCAACTATCCTTCCAGGCAGAAAGAATTCAATGTAGAGAACATAGGGAGAGAATACTCTGAAGGTTCTTTCATTACATACTCCTTTCAGGTACAACTGTAATAACTGCCTACAATTTAACTAACCCTGCGAAGAACTACTGCTGATACAAACGGTCAAATGAATTGGTCACAGAAACTTCTCGCCGATATAATAAAGCACCTGACCATCATTTTGAAACAACTAACCGAAGTTCGGTCCGACACAAGTTTTATTCTGCACGTGAACTGTTGGTTAAATCGAATGAACGCCAAACTCGAGTTAAATATAAAGCAACTATTGCTATAATACTACTCGAATTTCGCAAGTTCGATGAGGAAAAAATAAATGGACCTTGCCATTTACCTTACGGTTGATGGTTGGGTTAGCAGTTGATGGCACCGTCTTCGTCCTGGAATACCGCTCCTCCGAACAGACCGCTTCTGACTGCGCTTGAACGCTTGAATGATGAGTCGTCAGGTGACTCGGAAGACCAACCTCGAAGCTTGGGGCGACCGCCGCATCGGCGCTGCGATAGCTATCCCCTTGTTTTTCACGCTGCACCGCGTCGGCGGTTGCGTGAAATAAAAAAAACCTCGAGAAATAAAGAAATCAGTTCCGCATTTGCTGAATTGTGCAATTAAAATGGAGTGAGAGAGAGGATGGAATCAATCATGAATCTGGCAATCTAAAAGTCTGTTACTTTGGACCGCGTGGCTAACCAGATGAAGACGTAAAGCTCAGAGAGAAAAAACTGTATATACATACACGTTCACCCTTCAACTTCTTTGCGCAGTATGAGATAGGCGTTGACCCAGGGATGGCAAGGTTCAAAAGGGACCAAAGCGTGAAGATTATCGGATGGAGCGGGTATTTTTATGTTATGAGGAATGGTGAGTTGTAATGCATTAACTCACTGATATCTTATGTTTCTTGTTGGGAAAATGGGGAAGAAAACGTATTTACGTCTATCTTCCGAGGGCTTAAAACTTTTTAGGGCGAAATTTACATGACTGAAAAGAATTAAGAATAAAAACATTTGAATTTTTGAAAATCTCATTTATCTATATCACGCATAAAAGAATAAAATTAACACGCTCGAAATAAAATGCGAACAAGATAGGTATATTTCCGCGGGGAAAATTCATTAGATTTTCCATTATGAGGACGTCTTTCCAAAATACCCGGCAACTAGACAACGGGAAACTTTTTCAGCACTTTTCTGTAGCTAGAGGCGTTATTTTATTTGCTAAAAAGAATATTAGTGGAGTAAAGAAATAATGCTATCAGGGATAAAGGAGTCAGTAAAAGGGTAAATAATTTAATAGCCATGTCATAAATAGTAATGCCAAATACAATAATGGAAGTTTTATGTAAATACCAGTGGGGGTGTATTCAGGAGCGGCCAGAGGTGTTTTGGCGCTCTGGGCAATAAACCACTCCGGAGACCCTTCCATACATTTTTATCTGAAAATTACATTCATTGCTCTGTAAATATTTGTAATAATTAAAGAATAAAATGAAAACCAATGAGATTCCAGCTTGTTCCACGATAAAAATGGCATCTAACATTCGTTCACTTGCAAGTAATGCATAGATAGCTCGTTGGGATTAGAGGTTTGGGTTCCGGGCGATATATTTTTTCCCGGGAAACGGGAGTTAGATTTTCAAATATCCCGGGTATCACGATAAGAATGATTTTGCATGTTTATTATTTAATGCACCATTTTTCATTTAAACGTGGTATTTATTATTGATACAACGTAAATACATAAGTCTTTAATAAATCCCAATGACATATAATACATTTGCTACAAATTGTTAGCAGATTCAATATTCAGACGTACTTTGACTTGCGCAACCGATCTTTCCTCAGCTTTTGTTTTTATATTGTAACTCTTTTACGTTAGTATATAAATTAGGTAAGAGTTTAGGATGACTTCGCTGAGGACTTCCGTTTCCTCCTTCTTGTGCCGCTGGTTGCGAGGCCATGAGGGCTCAAATCACGGAGCTGGAGAGGGTGGTTGCGGACCTCCTTAGGAGGGTGGAAAGGTCCGAGGCAGCCCTGGTTCGTGTGGGGAGTAGGGATACGAAGAAAGTATCGATACTTTACTCATATCGATAATTTCCTTTCGATACCAAGTACTTTTGTACTCGATTATTTTCTTTCGATTTTCTACTCATATGCGTATATTTTTCTCAGTATCGAATCAAATGAGTACATGCAGTAACAAAAGTTAGGCACAATTGAGGGATGTAAAATCGTCCACGTCTAGGCGCTATTATTCGTGTAGTGTACAAATCGTCACGAGGTTTACCATGGCACCTCCAAAGAGTAATATTTGGAAGTTTTTCAATAGAATTAACAAGGACGCTGCTTTGTGTAAATCTTGCTTCAAAGTTTTGAAAACTTGTAGAAATACATCGAATATGAAGAAATATTTGAATAAGCACCAACAAAATTAAGTTTACAATTACGTTATAAATATTCGTTTAACTTGATTCATTTTGAATCGCCATTTGAATGAATAATGTGATATACTGGATGGTATGCATAAAAAGTAGCAAAAGGAAA
This sequence comes from Tanypteryx hageni, assembly GCA_028673005.1. Taxonomy (NCBI): domain Eukaryota; kingdom Metazoa; phylum Arthropoda; class Insecta; order Odonata; family Petaluridae; genus Tanypteryx; species Tanypteryx hageni. Next base: position 1,917,710 of record CM054118.1, on the reverse strand, counting down.
AGCTTTTGCTACGAAACTTTATGCATGTGAATCGTATCAATTGCTACAAAACCGAAGGAAAAGCATTTGCTACGTTTTCATGCATACCACCCACTGTGTCTGCCAATTGATGCATTTGCTATATGCCTATACCAATAAATATTACAATATGGCTCGATTCGTGAATACGTGCACTTAACCATCTGAAATTCATGTTGCTTGAAAATTAGCGTCTTACTTATTTTGATAGGGGGATGCATTTACCTCCTGGCAAGAAAAAGCAAGATGAAACATTGGTGTCTGATGCAGTCGCTACCACTTCAAAGGATTTCCCACCAAGAGTATACGTAAGTTAAATATGACCTATTTCATTGAATTAATGAAGTTATTATGAATGTGTGATATTTTTTCGGCAACATAACTTCGTTAATCTTGTGTTATTCGTTTTCGATGCCTTTTAGGACACTGTCAATGATACAGTTCGTTCTGATGCATCTGACGAGGTCGTGGCAGAAACTCAATACTTACCACCTCCCACAAAAAAGTCACAATTGACGATAGCTCCATGCTTTCAGAGAATGAGCTCATATTCCGGTAATTTGCGTTTACTATGTTGATATTAGGGATATTTACTGCTCGATCTATTTATTATTTATGTAAGTTATAACTTGCGCAATTTTTCAGAGGGTGGTAATCGTCATGAGCTTATTACAAAGTGCTTGCTGTATTTTATCTGCGTTGATAAGCGGCCCTTCGAAACAGTCAATGGTCGAGGATTTCGTCGACTGTTGAAGCACTTAAGCCCCACCTACAAGCTCCCCAGTGTTGACACACTAAAATCACGACTTGATGAGCTGTACGAGGTCATGATAAAGGTTTATTATGATAAAATAAGTGATCGTAGTGTGGGAAATGTTGCAATTACTTTGGACATTTGGACTGAAATGATGTCATGCCGTAGTTTCCTGAGTATAACAGCACATCATTTGAACGGCACAGACATTATTTCTAAATGCATTGCAACCAAGGAGCTCATGGAGAGGTGAGGCATACATCAGTCAACATTTGTGAGCAACTTGAAGCTGTTTGCACGAAGTATTCTATCCGCAAAAGTATGATAGTATGTGCAGTCACCGATAACGCTTCCAATATTGTTGGTACAGTTAACATGTTTCTCGGCAAGGGAAAACACCTTCCCTGTTTTGCACACACGCTTCATTTGGTGGTAGAAAAGGTAACAACTGGGGAAAATGTACAATAACTCACTAGCCAGGTAAGACAAGTTGTGAAGTTTTTTCGAAGAAGTGTTATAAATAGTGACTTGCTTCGTGCTAAACAGATAGAGGTTAATAAAAACCCTCTTAAGTTGATTTAAGATGTAAGCACAAGATGGAATTCTGTGTATTATATGTTAGAAAGATACGTTGCCTTGTCAAAATTTGTTCATCAGATTCTCCTTGAAAACCCGAAGGCTCCATTAGCGTTAACTTCCGTTGAGCTTGACACTGTGAAACATATGTTGAAGTTCCTTCAACCATTGGATTACATTACCGAGGAGATTGCGGGAAAATTTGTAACGCTGAGCAAAGTGATTCCACTTATCCATTGCTTAAAAGCACAGTTGCAATCTATTGGAATGACATTGTTAGACAGGTAAAAGAAACTGCTGAGCGAAATTAATCACAGGCTCGCTCATATTGCGGAGTCTCATCTGTTAGCTATATCCAATTTATTAGATCCGCGATTTAAAAACATACATTTTATTGATATCAAGGCTTGTGCAAAGGCTCGATCTAATATCAGTTCCTTGATTAGAAGTGAGGCATCAAGTAGTGACACAGACAGTGACTCTACTCTGAATACAGAATACGAGTAAGATTGGAGCCACCACAAAGTACTGGCCCATGGCAAGCAAAAAATAAAACAAATACCATTGAGGAAAGAGATGAAGTGTGCATTTATGAAATCCAGTTTCTTCTCTGATCCTTTGAAGACCTGGGAAGATATGAAGTGTGTTTTCCCCAATATTTACAAGCTCGCACGAGCGTACTTGACAATTCCTGCCACATCGGTGCCTGCAGAACATCTCTTTTCTAAGGCGGAGGCAACCGTAACGCAAGCCAGGAATCGGTTAACAGGAAGCCGCCTGGAAAAGCTCATGTTTTTGGGAGATTGCACAGAGGAGGAGTGGGAGGTGTAGATTTTATTGTACATACTTTGAATAATGTGCCTTAATTGTTTCAATGAATATAATATTTTTAATTGTTTTGATTTGATTCCTACTCATAGACGAATGTGCCTTTCCTTATGTTCAATAAATGTAATTTTTTTGCTTGTTTTGATTCGATAACTACTCATGGACGTATGCGCCTTTCTTTATGTTCAATTAATGTAATATTTCCAATTGTTCCGATTCGATACTTACTCATATCGGTACTTTCGGCCCGATACTTTTGTGGTATCGATACTTTTCATTCGATACATCATATGAGTAAGGTATCGATTCTTTCGTTTCGATTTCGTATCCCTAGTGGGGAGTGGGGGTCATCCCTGAAAACTCGCCGTGCCAAATTCGCGGCTCGTGTTCGCCTGGATGCGGTAGCCGGTAGAGCGATCGGGGTTGCCCCTGACTCATTACTGCGTGCTGGGAAATCCGATGAGTGGAAAGTGGTGTCCACTCGGGGAGATCGTGGGGTGGTGCTGCGGAGGCAGGGAGTTGGGAATGCTTCGGCGGACCCTCTTCCTGTCAGTAATAGGTTCGAGGTGTTGTCGGAGGACGACTCCACGGCCATTGCGCCCGTACCCACTCCCGTCTCTTCGATGGAGGCCGGGCCCAAGGGGAGTCGGGTTGGGAAGGGGGTTGTTAGTTTTAGGTAGCTCTAACACTCAGAGTGTGATGGCACTCCTGTTATCCAGTGCCCGCTGGGTGGGAGTTGAAGAGCGGGTCTTCTCCAGATGTATATCAGGAGGCACGGTGCCGCAAGTGACCAACATGGTGAGAGAAGCGGTAGTATGATGCAGGGTTTAGAGGAAGCCAGTCATCACTGGCTTTCCTCAATCAGATTTCCAACATGGCTATTAAGCTGCCAGTAGTGAGTTTATTCATTACTTGTGTTTTGCTCAGCGGTAAGTTATAGGCGCCATGGCAGGCTGTGAAGCCGCACTCGGTCCTAAGACATCTGCATTTCTTAAGAGAAGGGAGGAGAGAAACCCGGTGCCGGCATTAGCCTACTCTTGCGAAATACACCAGGGGAGCCAACTGCTTAACGTCCCTTCCGAAGGACAGTGTCGATTTGTGCGATCTCCGCAATATTTCTCGTCTCGTTTGCTCATCCTCGTCGCCTAGTATCCTCGTTACCTAATATCAACGCACAAATTCTCCTCAAAAGAATTTGTTCCGGGAGTCGCTATAGCAGATCTTAAGGTGAGGCCAACACTCAAGCCACACCGCCGGATCCCTCAAGCGGTAGTGGCGACAGGTTGCTCTCGGCTGCGTGTGGCGGCCCATGCTGGGACTAATGACGCCTCGAAGCGCGGGTCCGAGGAGATTTTAAGTTCTTTTAAGGACTAGGCCTCTGAGGTTGCTCGTGTCCGAGAGGAGTCGGGTTCCGATGTGCGGCTTACTGTCTGCAGTATAGTCCCTAGGGTTGACCGCGGTTCTGAGGTTTGGAGTAGGGTTGACGGTCTGAACCGAAGGCTGTGGAATTTCTGTCGGGACTTGGGAGTGGACTTCGTCAACCTACGACCGAATATCGAATCGTGCAGGGCACCACTGGATCACTCTGGTGTTCACTACACGCCCGAATCGGCTCACAGTCAGAGAGTAGCGTGTAGGATTCTTGAGCACAGTAGTGATTTTTTAGGCTAGAGTAGGACAGGGTGCAGTCAGTTTAGGGTAAGGGGATAATCGATGCATTCGTAGAAAATAAGAATCACGATAGATTATCTAATGATAGAATATACTACAAGCGTGAGGTAAATGCAAGTAATACGAGAGATAAGGAGGAAGTTCATAGTAACATGCAGCACCATTTTCGCGATAGCTCATTGATAGAATGTTCTGTAAAGGGTGCGACGGGTCGCAATTCCAATTTTGATGTGATGCCAAACAGTCGTGGGAGTGATTGTGATGGGAGCGCATGGAGTATTAGTTGAAGAGAAAGTCAAGGGTGAGATTAATATGCGAAGTGATAGTGAGAAATTAAATGTCCTCGCACTAAACTGTTGCCGCATCCGTAGGAAAATTGCTGAGTTCGAGCATATTATTCGCAGTCTGTACGCCAACGTCGTGATAGGCACAGAAAATTGGTTAACGGATGAGATTCCGAGCAGGAGATATTTCCTAGAGATTATCGTGTCTATAGAAAAGATCGCGCCAATAGATCGGGCAGGGGGGTTTTCATAGTGGTTAGCGATAAGTACAATAGCAGTGAGATTCCGATAAGTGACGAGGATATCGAGAGTGTTTGGTGCCGCATAGGTAAAGAAGGCTCCAAAAAGGTGGTCTTATGCTCGTTTTACAGGCCACCTAACGCTGGTGTAGATTGTATTTAAAACCTCGAGAAGCAACTATCAAAGCTTAGACTGATAAATCAAGATGGAATCGCTATAGTCGGTGGTGACTTTAACTTGTCCTCAATTGATTGGGAAAACCTATGTTTCGAATCTAGAGGTAAAGAACGCGAATCCTGTGAGGCATTAATCAAAACATTCTGGGAGCACTCTCTCCTTCATTTGGTGAGAAAGCCAACGCGATCGGGAAAGATTAGATTTATTAGCAACTAACGTCCCAGAAAGAATAAACAAGGTCACCAATGAAGATGGAATAAGTGATCATCTGGCCATATATTCAGAGTGTAAGTTGAAAATCGATAGACACCCTAAGGCTCAAAGACGTTTTATATATTTGCTAAGGCAAACTTTTTAAGCTTCAGGTCGCGCCTTCCGTGATATGACCGAATGATCAGGTGCTGAGTGGTCATGGAGATTATTCAAGGATATAATGCTAGAGGGCATCGATAAGTATATTCCAATGAAATTGAAGGTCGACAATAAATGCCACGTTGGTACAATAAGCAAGTTAGGAGTGCGCTTAGGCATCAGAGAACAAGCCACGCGAAAATAAAAAATATGCCGTCTACATCATCCGATGAGTATAGAGCAACTAAAGTTCAGACGTATAAGGAATCCTGCGCTAAAGCGAGAAATACTATGTGCGAGGCTTTTACTAACTTCCGGAACAAGGTATTAAATAATTATTTGAAGGAGGACCCTAAAGCGTTTTTGTTCTATGTGAGAAAGGTCCAAGGTAGAGGCCCTACCATACCTTCCCTGCGTAATGACTCGGGTGCCGTTATTCATGATAACGTAGAGAAAGCCAACCTGTTTAACGGTCATTTTGTAAAAACATTTACAGCCATCAGCGACTATTGCGTACATTATGCACCCGCTATAAGGAGGGACCTGATGGACGATATAGTATTTTCTGAGATGGGAATAGCAAATAAATTAAAGCCACTGGCCCCGAAGAAATTCCTGCTCGTGTTTTAAAAGAATTCGCTGAAGAAATAGCACATTTTCTTCAGATAATATTAAGAAATCCAATTCCTGGGCAGAGGTCCCTAACGACTGTAAGTTATCGCACGTTACCCCAATTCATAAGGGTGGTGACAAGAAGAATCCAGAAAATTACAGGCCGATTTCCTCAACTTCGATATCGTGTAAGATCCTCGAGCATATACTCATTAGCAACATAATGCGATTTGTTGATAGTAATTCACTTAGATGATTGTCAACACGGCTTAAGGAAAGGTAGGTCTTGTGATACTCAGCTCGGTCTTTTTCTTAATTGTATATTGAGAAGCGGAGAAAAGAATACGCAGGTCGATGCCGTATTCTTAGATTTTAGGAAAGCCTTTGATAAGGTATCTCACAGGAAGTTAATAACGAAATTAGAAACCTTAGGTGTTAATTCTAAAATTGTTAATTGGATCCGTGAATTTTTAAATCATGGGAAGTAGAAGGTTGTTATAGATGTGAAATCTTCTAACTTAGTGGAGGTTATCTCTGGCATTCCGCAGGGTAGTGTAATTGGTCTATTATTATTTCTAATTTATATAAATGATATCAGCTCAGTAGTCAGAAGTAAAATTAGGCTTTTTGCGGATGACACCATCATTTTTAGAAAAATAAGAAATCCAGAAGACCACCAGTATCTCCAAAATGACCTAGAAGCTATTTCTGCATGGTGTAAGGAATGGCAGTTAGAGATCAACCAAAAGAAAACCTGCGTCATCAACTTCTGGAGAACCAAGAGTATCTCGTTGGATATTAATTTTTCATTGGACGGAGTAGAGATTCCGGTTTCAGACTCGATTAAATATCTGGGAGTCACGATCCATCGTGATCTCTCATGGGACACCCACATTCGCCGATTGATAGGTGCCGCTAACAAAAAGCTGGCCTTTATAGGGAGAATAGTTCGAAATAGCTACGAAAAAGTGAAAGAATTATGTTATTTATCCTTGTTCGACCGCAGGTTGAATATTCTTCAGCTGTGTGGGATCCCTACGAAAAGGGACTCACTAACGAGATAGAAAAGGTTCAGCACAGGGCAGCTAGATTTGTAAAGAGGAATTACGATAGTAAGGGTTGCAACATCCAACCATTACTTTTGGATCTTTTTAGCCTACTTTCCAAAAAATGGAAAGTAGTTTATGAGATCGTCCGGGTGTCCGTGTGTGGTTGTATGTGTCCCCCCTAACATCTTCTTCATGAATAATCCGATTTCAACTAAATTTAGAACCTAGAATATGCACATAAATTAATGAGCAAATTGACATATTTGGACCGAATCAAGAGAGCAGGGGTGCCACAATTACAAAGTTAAACTTTTCTGTAATAATGAAGTTGGAAGGATTTGGCCAAACCGATTTCAATGAAATTTGGTAAGAAGTGAGCATGCAACAAAAGATAACAAACTCAGGATGTTTAGTATACATATAGAGAGCAGGGCTGCCATAATACAAGGAATAAAAAAAATATTTTTACACGTATTTGTGCTACTGCCCACCTTAATTTTAACCAAATTTCATATTTATAATATACACTTATATGCAAAACTTAATTGGCATATTTATACCAAATCAGTCAAACAGGGGTGCCACAATTACAAATTAAACTCTTTCAATAATTACACATTTGGAAGGATATTGCTGAATGGATTTCAATTAAATTATGTATATAAGATTTGTACAACATATAATGAAATCAAGATGTTTCAAGCGGAGCTAAGGAGTAGGGCTACCACAGTAAAGAGTTAAATAATATTTCTTTTACACGTATTTCTAGAGAACTGAACTAATGGATTTTAACCAAATATAGTGAGTGTATTTAATCTTCATATAAATAAATAACCAATATATTATATTTTAACCAGGTCAACTAAACAGGGCTACCACAATATCAATGTTAAAATTTTTCTTTAACTATTAATTTGGAAGGTATTGGCTGAACAGCTTTAAAAGAAATTTCATGTAGGGCGAGTCTAGAATTGGAAAACTAGATATGTTTAGAATGGAACAAAAAAAGGACTACCACAATATAAGTAAATATAATTTTCTGATTTCAAAGCTATTACATTAGTATACGATTATACTGCGATGAATTTCACGAAATGCACTTCTGTATCCCGGGAAACGTGTACATCCTTATTATTTGTACATATATTAAAATTGTATTTAAAGGAAAGTAGGCGGATTATTTCTTTCCAGAACTACTTGTTTTACTAATGATGTTCACGGGCGTGAGAAGAAGTCATTTTGACATTGTATTAGCATTCCATTAAAATTTAATTAATAGCTAGAAATGCAACCTGATCCTTAATCTCAAACTCCTAATAACTCAGTTACTAAATATCAGTCACTGAAAAAATATTTAGTTTTAATCAGAAATTCTATGGAATAACACGCATAACATAAAAAAAATCAAAACTAATTTGATAGCTTAACATTTGGGGCTGAAATTCGGAGGAATATCTAAAAAAAATCTGATGGGCCACCACATGAATACCTGTATTATTTCTAAAAATTCCAAATAGGTTATATGATAATAAATATTTTAAGGAACTGAGAGAAAAATTTAAAGACTACGTATGGAGAAAGTAAAAATTGAATTCGAGATTTCAACGGAATACATGTTTTAAGGTCCCCTGAATGCGTTTTGACTATTTTCTCAATGATGACTGTGGTTGTCTGTGACCAGGATTTTGTTGGTGCTCAAACTCAAAAACTATTAATCAGATCACCATGAAATTTTATATTTTACATTTTTGTTAAAGGAAGACGTGCTGATTAGTGTTTGGTAAAAATCGGTCAACCAAAAGTGGGTATTTACTCTTGTCCCTTTTCCATCTTTTTGAAATATTTGCTCTAATATTTGATAAATGTAAAAACGTGCTGGAATAAAAGTTGTAGGTAATTTAATTTTCTGCAACCTTTGTTTGAAACATTTTTCCATATAATGCATTGTTAAGGAGATATTTTAAAAACTAAATTTTTTAACTGCCACCATCACCACCTACCGGCAACTATTGTAAACACATTATGCTCCTTTTTATTTTCTTAATTGTTGGAGCTTTAGGGCTATATCCAATATCAGAAGGCTACAGTTTGAGTTTATTTCTGTTCTTTGTCAAGTCTTTAAATTTTTCTCGCAGTTCTTTAAAATATTTATTATCATTTAACCTATTTGTCATAAAATATACGATGCGTGTGGATGAATTCGTAGAAAATGGGGGATGACTGTTTCCCCCACCTGGCTTTTTCTGTAGCTTCTACCCTTATACACCACTAGTGTTCATTGTAAATTTTAACTGGAAACAGCTTGTGAAAATGTTGGATATCTTAGTGCCGTTGTGAAAAATAAGACCCTTTACCTTTATTTTCATTTTTGGTAAGATTATCATTCTATGTTTTTACTTTTATTTATAAGTCAGAAAGATGTGTAGTTGCATTACATGTATTAGTATTATTATTGCAAAGTAGTAAATTGTGCCTAGTCTATTTTTTCGTGGTTTTTGGATGTCATTTTTACCGTATGATACAGAATTTAGTGAGAAGGTAGCCCAAGTATTAGAAGAACTGGAGAATGAGGATACCAGAAATAATTTGCTAGTGTTTGTTCAGAAAATGACAATAACTTCAAGGTAGAAGTTATTAGTAACTGATAGTGATGAAGATCCTGATTTAATTCCTCCTGTCATCAAATACAGAAGACACAGATGAAGAAGAACCATCATCTAAGGAAATGACTGTAAGTGTTGCCATTCTTAACTCTAGTGATAAAGATTCTTATCCAAGTATTTGTGTACCTCCAAAATCATCACTCAAAGGAAAAAATGCACATTCATTAGATCAAATGTCGCAACGATTCTTGTGACAAAAAAACCAAACGTTGGTCACTCTGTATATATTACGACATTATGAACATATCAGGAGTAAACTCATGGATTGTATATGCTCAAAATATTGCTAAAAAAAATGAAAAATCACTTTCAAGAAAATTGATCCTAATTAAACTCAGTGAAGAGCTAGAGAAACTGTTGCTGCAACACTGCCTTACTCGGCCTGGAATCCAGCGATCTTTGAGAGCATTAATTGAAGAAAACTTAGGCATAAACACCGATAATGAATGCCCTACTACAAGCAAAAATATTGTACGCTGCAATAAAGAAATGATACGTTACATATGCCCCAGGAAAAGAGAAGAATGACAGCTTTATAATGTCAACATTGCCGAAAGGCATTTTGCTAGGAATACCGAGCCAAATTGTGTTTAAACTGCCTATAAATTGTAAACATTATTATTATCACTGACTTTATCCAAGTTATTGATTAAATTGCACATTTATCAAGAGTTATTTGTAATAAATAAAAAATAAAAGTCATATTTTTTACAACCCTTGACCATTCACATATACCTGCTACCCCATTACCAGTCTAGGGTTAATAATGTTTACTTGATGAAGTCAAGGGGGGTGGGCGATCAGGATGTTTCCCCATTCTCTTCTCCTAGGATGCTTTGAAACCCATACTGATGTTTCAGATTAGGTTCTAGGAACAACTACAAGAAAGATCCTGAAAGCAGTTAGGATATTCAGAATGAAAGGTCATTCGTCATTCAACATACAGGCTCAAGAAAGGAGATGACGTGGTCAATCACTCCACAACTCCCGTCATAAGGATCTGGGCCTACCCTTACTTTAGATAATAAGCAAGTAAAACTGGCAACACACTACAGAAAAATGTATGTATGCAGTAGGCTGTAATAGACAAACGAAAAAATATCAAACGTTTAAAATGTAATTTTTTATTAAATAAATTTTTGAGAGACATCTCTCTCATATAAGTCTTTTGCTATAATTATCACAATTGCAATGGCATTGAAATAACATTTGGTAGGGTTGTTTTTTCTTTAATTATTTACGTGATTTTTGGAGTAAGAGAAGAGTGTCGGTTTTTGGTCTACAAAGAATATCTTATGTGAAATGTATTACATGAAAAAACATAAATGTTTCACTGGAATACTGATGATAGGCAGCTGCTCATGAAGGCACAGCCTTATTCAAACAAATACAAAAACACATTTTTATCATACAATCGATATGACACTCATTTAGGTAATTGCATCACACCCAAAAAGAGAATGTTTTTTTTAGATGAGCAATCAGTGCAATGTGTTCGAGTGCCACTGTCGTGTTAACATTTTTCAGGATTGTTGATACACATAGAGGAACATAAAAGCAACACGTAGAATTACAATAAATATGAAAATCCATTCATACGAAAATCAGGCAAGGATATTAAAAACAATCATTCACGATTAAAAATTACACTGCAAGGCAAATTATGAGATCATGATTTCAGTCCAAACAATGACCAAAGACTAATCACTTCTTTCTCCTAATGACCAGAAGGTCCTAAGATCAAAGCCTGAAAAAATTAACTTTGCAACAAATTGGCATCTGCCTGCATATCCAATTATGCAAAATTTGATAAAATGTCATCAAATTTCAAGAGCCCAGAAGCAAAGATGGCAGGCTAAAATAAATGCCATCACCACACTAAAATCTCAAAATATTAAGACAAAAAAATATTTCTGCAAAGTTCAATTAATATAATATCATCTGCGCTCTCTTTATCTACTGCAACGAGCAATATAATATACCTATTAGAGTATAGGGTACAACCAATATATCACTTCAATTTACAATCACAGGGGTTAAAACATTTAAAAAAGATGAGTCGACTAAGAAAAATATTCAAAACACTAGCGACATAGATTAAAAATCAGACATCACATTAGTTGAGAGGTTAAATCTGATTCTCATGGACCCTTTTGCCAACCCCGATCTGGTCTTTTAAAAAAAATCCATTGCAATTTTAATGCCAAATTACTGCTCACAAAACAATTCAATTAAATATGTAAAAGGAAATTCAATGCGACGTACCATTACAATAACTTGAACATATGTTCCTCTAAATTTAGAGGCGCTGGAAGAACAAACTGCCAAACATAAGCGGCAGCATATCGGTGTCAACAAACACACTCTAAACTAATACTGTCAACTGAAAGACTCCATCTCGGGTGAGAATTTTTAGATATATTTTACTTTTTCTCCTTAACTTTTTTGGCCATACAGGTTTTCTGCAATCAGCAGTGGTGAAACCACACATTCTATCTTTGCACTATTTAAGGCTTCCGCCAGACATTCTTGGAAGAACTATAGATTCCAGAAACCCTTTTCACCAATCTCAGAGGGGTGCCCACTGCTCCCCGGCAGCCCAAAGCAAAACATAAGAAGAACACCTTTTTGAACCTTCACCTCTTTCATCCTGAGCTACGTCGTCTGGTGTGGCTGGAAGGGCAAAGTCTGTGTAGCGAGCCATCAGGCTTCTGTACCCTCGACCAACTGTGGCCACCAAAGGACAACGTTCTTGCAACTGAGCAGACGATGACAAATTTGTAGGAGTTGGGGACTGGAGGGACGGTAGGGATGGCCACGGGTTCAACTCCACTATCACCCGCACCTCCTCTTCATAAGGACGGAAGACTGTGATTGGACGCATTGAGCGCCGCTCGGCTATGACTACACAACCCCAAGTGGTCCCAATGTATAATTCTCCGCTTCCCACAACGGCCATGCTTGTAACCTACAAAGAATCATCATGAAATTGGCCTCAATGAATCACCATAAGTCTGAAAGATTATTTTTGTTAAGAGAAAAAAAATCCATAACTTGAAAGAAATTTATATTTATTAGGAACTAAAAAAAATGAGAGCATTGAAGAAATGAAGAGAAAATATCACCAACACATTTTTGAATACTATAAGGAGTAATAATTTATGGAAAAAGTAAAATCAAAACATTTTCATCTAATATAGCCATCAAAACAAACAAAAGTAGAATACTCCTTTAGCCAAAACAACTAGAGGGCTGCAAACCCAATGCATTTCGCCCACAAGGTGGGCATCGTCAGGGGTAGAACCTGTTTAACCAGTGACTGGAAGCCAGTTGGCTTCCAGTCACTGGTGAAACAGGTTCTACCCCTGACGATGCCCACCTTGTGGGCGAAATGCATTGGGTTTGCAGCCCTCTAGTTGTTTTGGCTAAAGGAGTATTCTACTTTTGTTAGTTTTGGCCAAAGTTATTGAGCTACTATCAATTAATATAGCCATAGTAATGAAAAAAATTTATATTTATAAGAAACTAAAAAAAAATTGATGTGACCACCACATGACTTTCTCCATATCTGTAATATTTCTAAAAATTCCAAATGGGTTACATAATAATAAATATTTTAAGAAACTGCGAGAAAATTTTAGACTTTACAAAGAACAAATAAACTCAAACCATAGCCTTCTGATATTGGATATAGCCACAAAGCTCCAACAATTAAGAAAAGAAAAAGGAGTGTTACTAAGACGTAACTAAGCGTCAATTGTTAACAATAGTCGTTGGTAGATGGTGTGGTGGTGGCAGCTAAAAATATAAGATATCTCTTAAACAATGCATTATATGGGAAAATGTTTCAAACAAAGGTTGTAGAAAATTAAATTTCTTACAACTTTTATTCCACTACATTTTTACATTTATCAAATATTAAAGCAAATTTTTCAAAATAGCGGATAAGTGGCAAGAGTAAACACCCACTTCCGATTGACCGATGTTTACCAAAAACTAATCAGTTCTTGCGACTTTAATAAAAATGTAAAATATAAAATTTCGCATTGACCTGATTAATAGTTTTTGAGTTAGAGCAGCCACAAAAAAGCTATCACACACAGACAGACAGACATCATCGAGAAAAATGGCCAAAACATGTTCAGCGGACCTCAAAACGTGTATTTCTGTTGAAATCTGGAAATCGATTTTTTTCATGAAAGCAATACTTTCCCCTATAATACATATGGAGAAAGTAAAAAGAATAGAGAATATTAAGGAAATCAAAAGAAAATGTCACTAGGCAATAACAAAATTTACTGAATGGTTGTAAACAGTAACAATTTGTAGAAAATTTTTAATTAAGCATTTGTATCTAAAAAAAGGCTCAACTTGCTTGAAAATGTGTGTAAAATCATAAACTTAGGATCTATGACTTACTTGGCATCTCCCTGGACTTAGATGCTCTTCAATGCTAATGGATTTAAGACTCTCAGAACAAGGAACAAGCTTGGAGCAGTCCAGTCTATTGAGAATAGTCCTGGTTTTTGTCTCCCAATGATAAACCACACAACCTAGATATCAAGCAGAACAGAAAATATCAACTAACAATAGTAATAATTAAAAATGTTGAAACCATTATGGGCAATACATGATCAAATGTACATAATTAAATTTCAGCAAAAATTATGCAAATTAATCATGTGTGAAAAATATTAATAAATTGCAATATGAGTAAGGCTATCTACTAATGAAAATCCTCTAAATGTCTGATTATGGCACTTTAAAAATTTAATTAAATCAAATACATTTCAATGAGCAAAATGTTGGAAAGTTTCCTGATCACCTACCTGGATAAACATAAGACCATACTGAGGACTCTTCGCCACCCTCTGAATCGGACATTGAAGCAGGTGAACATGCTGATACGAGGTGCAAAACTTCTAGTCGTTCAATTATAGGCTCACAGTGATTGACAGTCTCTTGGGAAGTGACCATTCCATCACGGATTGTGTAAACTGATATGTTTCCTTTGGACTCTCCACACCAAAGTTCACATTCTCTGTAAATTAGATTTTATTAGATTTTAATAATTTTGTTTTTGTTGTAAAAATGGATTTTACATTCTGTTATTATAATCTACTTTTTCTTGTAAATAAGAGGCTATTTGATTTCATATTCAAATAAAACATTTAAAGTTTTTCCAGAGCTTTTTAAATATTTAATGTACAGAAACAAAGCAACTTTTAGTAAGATAAAGACTACACTTTAGGTTAATACACTACAAATCTTTGAAATAATTTTATTGTCATGACACTAAATTAAATGAAAGATGACATGACGTACTTGGTGTGATCTAATCCCACAGCAACAAGAGTATGAAGGGCAGATGCTCCGGAATGAAGTCGTGCAATGACAAAAGAACCCTCTCCTCTAGTCGGGGAAGATGGGAGGGCATCACTACGAACTAGGAACACACTGCCATCCGACATACCAACAACCACCCGACCAAGACCCTGAAGTTCGACTATGGACCGCACACACCCACTTCCAAGGGCATATGAAAAAACTGTGCTACAATCAGATGCACTGTGAAATGGAATACAGTAACTGTTAATTGACATTCTATACAAATTATAAGTACCAGTACATAAAATTAATATCAAGCCTGAATGAAGAAACAATAATAGCAGCAGTGACATACTGAATATATATATATATATGAGGGTATCTGAAAGACAATGTGTACAGAAACAATCCCCACACAATTGAGGAACTCAAAGAAGAAATTGCATCTGTTATCTGGACAATCACTCCTGACGTTCTAGGCAGAGTAGTTGCCAATTTTCAGCGTCGATTACAAATGGTCTTGGATGCTGGTGGTTCACATAATGAAAACGTTTTCCATTACATCTCCTACCTCTAAAAAAAATTTCAGCTCCGTAGCACATTCGGAAATACATAAACCTTGAAAATTTGTTTGAACAATTGCGAATTTTTAGCGGCCACATTGTAGCACTTTTTCATGATTTTCGTTTTTTCTAGTCGGTTTTGCACAAAATCCTACCTAAGAAAAAAATTTTGAATCTCCAGCTCAAATAAACATTTGAATCTCTCCATTAATATATTGCAGCGGCCGTTAAAAATGTTTAAAATGTAAACAATTAGAAAAATATTATTTCACTTCTAGAAGTGCTACAACTTCAAAATTTGGCAGAAATGTGGAGCATTAGTACCCCATAATGGAGAAAGTATAAAATTTTTAAAATTGCAAAGTTTAGGGATTGTTTTAATTTATTATTTTTACATAAGGGAAACACGAAAATTGCTGCGGCGGTGAAATCTTTAGAATTAAAAAAATATTTGTAATGATGAAATATCCATCTGAAAAATGAATGTTTTCTCAAGATGAAATCAAAATGCTTGCAGTTTGCAAGCACCTACTACTAGTGTGTATATATATGTATGTATGTATGTGTGTATATATATATATATATATATATATATATATATATATATATATATATATATATATATATATATATATATAATGGTGGTCCTTATTTCTAAGTTTTGGAAAACTGGAGGGGGCACGTTTTGAATCTGTTCCATTATGAAAAAAAATAATTTTGGTAAAATTAGGTTAGTTTTGAATGATATTTAGGGGTCGCTACCAAGATCTGAAAAATCACAATATATCATAATGCTAAACATAGGTGCACTCATTTTTAATTTAGTTTAAATTTTAAACTTATTTGAATTGAATTGTAGATACTTAGTATTGAAAATTGTGATGCAGCACCCATTGGTCAATGTTACGCAATACTGCAATAGATATAACCTTTCAGATGTACCCCTCAGAAATCCTGCGTAAGTCCACTTGCAGGAGCACTCTTTGTGTTATGTAATAGTCCAGTGAGGACCGCAGATAGACAGAGTTGTAGCCAAAGCTTACGGAGCACTGCCTTTTATAATTAGGGTCTCAGGAAAGAGTAGTCCCGCCACAAAGGAAATGGCTTATAAATCGTTAGTTAGGCCTATTCTGGAATATGCTGCAATAGTGTGGGATCCTCACTCAGTGGGTCAGATAAAGCAGCTTGAGATGGTGCAGAGAACTGCAGCGCGCTATGTCTTAGGAGATTTTAGAAGAACCGAGAGCGTAACAGAAATGTCAAAAAAACTAGAGTGGGAATCGCTAGAACATAGAAGAAGCATAGCAAGGCTAGGGAGACTTTTTAATGCATATACGGAAAAGCCAGCTTGGGCAGATATTTGTGATAGGATTAAAAAACCTTCTTATCATGGACGCTGGGATCATGAGCACAAGATGGAGCCTCATCCACAATAAACAAACTGGGGAAAATTCTCGTTTCTTAATAGAGGGATTGAGCATTGGAACGCATTACCTGCAGAGGTCTTCAAGCCATTCCCTTCCCGCGTAGGTCTCTTTAAAGCGAAGTTAAATACCATTCAAAATGCATAATAATTATGGGTAATTCTAAAGACGAGCTTTTGAGTGATACGTGATGTTTCCATTTGTGTACCCTTCCCTAGAAATGTTAAAACCTTTAAATCAAGAGTAAAAAATATCACTGGGAACGATTTTCATTACTTTTAGTTAATTTATTGTTAAATAATATTGTAAGATGAATTAATTAACGAAGGAGCTCGAACTCGAAGCTCCTAACAGGAAAAATATATGGATAGAATATTGTATGTGGTATGTGAAAAATTGTAAACTGAATCTTCTGAATATGTTTTTATATGTTTTAAATATGTTTTTTTATATGTTAATTTTGTAACCTTGCCACCGGGCCAGGCGCCCACTTGCATTGTATATTGAAATAATAATAATATCAGGTCTTTTGGAACAATCTAGAACTGTCCAGAACGTTATAGAACCTTCATAAACAATCTGAAACGTTCTAGAACCTTGCGGAACAATTTGGAACTTTCCGGATTGTTCTAGAACCTTCTGTAATGAAGTAGAACCTTCCAGTAGTTCTAGAACCTTCTGGAACAATCTATGGCCTATAATATATAAGCAGCCCACCTAGTGCAGTGAGTTCAGTTGTCATCAGGCAGCCAAAGAGTGCAGTTCAACCAAGGGTTTTCTCCCATAAAGTTGTTGTGTAGAGACTCAAGTGAACCTGACTCATAGGAAATTACAATACAGTGCACTCCCAGTTTGTAAGTTTTGTACTGCGTTCTGCTGAACACCAAAAAATAAACTAATGACAACAGAAATAAGTTAGCTAATTTTTTCACTTTACTTTCAGGTTTACTTTTATGAAGAAATGGTTACTGTTAGTCCTACTACCCGTAAAATGTCGAATGTTTGGCTAATTGGACTACAATCACGTGAAATACCTGGAAATAAGCTACCTTCGAAGAGGGAGGTAATGGCTTATTTTTTTCATTTGCATCTGACTGGAAAGAAAACTGTTCAAGAAAGTGTGACTGTAGCTGCCATTGGGATTTGGGATATAGCACGGATCTCTACTCGGCTTCGAAAACACGTAATTGCAGTTGTTGAAAAAAATCTTCCATGACTGGCAGAAGCTGAAGAATCTCTATCACCTTTCTTGGAAGTGAACCTCGTGGAATTAGATTTCTTGCTCCTGTGGCAATGCATAAGGCTAGTTGGATGGCCAAAGCCATTTATGCTATCAAACTGTGGATGTTCAAAGGACATAGCAATTTTTGTTATGAGATTCTATTTGAAGGCGTGGTTTTGCAGCATTTTACTATTTTTGACAATTTATCAAGTTCCTCATCAGTTTTACGAACTCCAGCAAACGACGACCCCTGCATACGACGACCCCTGCGTACGTACGGAATGCCGTCTTTTATAGCAACAGACATTAGCCCGGAAGAGGACACTAGTAGATTGAGAGTAGAACCAATTAGTGTTTGTGAGTGCAGTGCGATCTACCGGCACTTCACTGCAAACTAAACTAGTTCCCACCCGACAACGTTGCCACGAGCAGAGGCAGTGAGAGTGAGAGAGAGACAGAGAGTGGGGGAGAACGAGAGAGGATGGAGAGCAAGGCGAACGCACCTGCAGAAAGATTATCTGCGAGTCGAACCCTTTTCCATATCATTTGTGATTCCTCAAGTGGACATTTCTACTAAGTATTGTACTATATTTGTGCTTTGTATTATGTCACTGCAATATAATTGTTAGTACATTTCGTGACATTTATCCAGTGTATGGTATTTAATTTGTTGTTGGCAGCAGCAGTGTCACCAAGGGGTATCGTATCGTTTAACTATTTTCAAGTACTTTTAGTATTACGAGACATTAATGTAAAATGAGACAGTTTCGTCTCAGTTTCAAGCTGCACTTCTAACTGCTGTGCCTTTAAATGACCTGATGCTGTTGAAGAACCTCCAACAGTACAATACTACAAACTCAATAGTTGCCAACGCTGCTCTGAAGAAGTTTGCTGTGGTACCTCAGTGAAGAGCTGGTTGCCCTTGTTTTCTTTGATAAAAAAGTATTAATGGATACAAAAGCCAAATTGATTCAAGCTCTCCAAAATGATGGTAATGAGGACCACTCAAAGAGAGTGACTGTCGATCTGGATAGCATCTTGGAGAAAAATTTGGACTATTTTGTGTCAGCCAACACTTTGAGGTTTTTTGACATACTTGGTCTTGACTCGAAATTCACAGAATTGGATCCCGAACTCTGGACTTCTGATGGGAACTACATTGCCACAGAAAAGTGCATCAGGTCCATCAATTGCATTAACAATAAGGCAGAATGTGGAGTTGCCCTGATCGAGGAATACAATTGATTACACACCCAGGGTGAACAGCAAAAGCAATTTCTTCTGCAGGTCGTCAGCGATCATCGGAGGAGATATCCAGACTTTGCGAAGGGAACACTTGCCACAAACAATTAATATACCACTGTGTCAGTATTGTTATTTTCATCATGTGACAATGGAGCATGGAAATTACCAACTCAAAATTTTATATGCTTTGTACTGTATTGCATTTTGTTTAAAATAAAGAAAACTTAATGTTTCAAACTTTGGTAGCAACCTCTAAATTTCATCTAAAATTTACCAAATTTTGGGAATATTATTTTTTTAAATATTGGAACAAGATAGGCTGGTGCCCCTATTTAAAATAAAACGTTTGTTTTCCCCCATTATAAGGACCACCCATATATATATATATATATATATATATATATATATATATATATATATATATATATATATATATATTAACTAAAGGAAAAGAAAAGGTAGTGATGAGGGTGGCAACAAGGTGTTGAGGGAAGCCCAGCGGACACTTACCAAGTTGAGGACCAAGCTGGTAGGCTGCTGGGGGCGTCGAAGAGACACGTAAAACACACGAACACAAAAACACACGCAAGCTTATTGGTCCTATGCCCTTCTTCAGCGAAAGAGTAACGTAAAGTGACACACTGGGCGGGGAATAACAGGGTGATGTGGGAAGGTTGATGATTGGAGGAGGTGGGGAGTAGGAGGGGTGGATAGCCAATAAAGAGGAAGTGTGGTAAGGGAAAGTGCGAATAACTACAAAGTAACAAGGAGACATTGTAAGGGGGCTAATAGGGTTAGCAGAGGTTGAGGCCAGGTGG
Source organism: Tanypteryx hageni (assembly GCA_028673005.1). Lineage (NCBI taxonomy): Eukaryota > Metazoa > Arthropoda > Insecta > Odonata > Petaluridae > Tanypteryx > Tanypteryx hageni. The sequence continues at coordinate 1,897,887 of CM054118.1, read as the reverse complement.
AGAGAAAGAGTCGAGAAGATGGATATGTGCTAGTTCCCAGTGTCGGAGAAGGGGGGCAGGAGTGTCATAGGGTAAAGCGCGAATAATCCTAACATTGTAGCAACTATTGAAGGGGACATTGTGGGTATTAGCATGTAATGCAACTGGGAGGGGGCGTCTGAGAGAAACGCTATTCCGGTGACCGTTCATTCGGATGTTTAACGGATTGCTGGTGAGGCCTACGTAAAACGCGGGACAAAGGGTGCAGGTAAGGAGGTAAATGACGTTACGGGTGGTGCAGTTGCTTCTGGAGGTGATGGGGTAGGTGATGTTGGTGGAGGGACTCGAGAAAGAAGATGATGGTAGGTGGATAGGGCAAGTGAGGCAGCGAGGTTTTCCGCAGGGGTGGGAGCCTATTGCAAGAAGCGTGGTAGAAGTGGGAAGTTCCTTCCTCCACAAGATATTTCCCAAATTTGGGGACCGGCGGAAGGAGAGGAGCGGAGGATTGGCAAAAAGGTTGATAAAGAGGGACTGATGGGAGGAAGAGGTAAGAATTGGGTGGGCAGCATGAAGGATTGTTTTGAGAGAACCAACACTCCCCTGCTGCAAGTCCAATGGCGCAATGCTTTTCTTATGGGAAAAAACGCAACTTTCGGAATTTCTGGAGTCGAACTCATGTCACTTAGGTAAGAAGTCTCATTTTATCTGTAGGTTTCTCCATCATATCTACAAAAACTAAAACTTTCAGCTCTCTAGCTCTTGTAGTTTGGGCTGGACATTAGTATCCTCCTGTTATATGTTATATCCTCCTCTGTAAGAAACGTTGATATATAATGATAATGATACACACACACACACACACACACACACACATATATATATATATATATATATACAGTGGAACCTCGAACTTAATCCGTTCCAGGAGACGGTTCGACTTTCAAGTTGTTCGACTTTCGAGTTAAATTTTCCCATAAGAAATAATGTAAATTGAATTAATCTCTTCCAGACCCCCAAAATTTATCCAATATAAAACATTTTAAGTGCCTATTTCAAAAGATCATTTTGGTAAATAATGATAAAACAAGTAAATTTAATTTCAATAATTGAATGTTTTTATTTATAATAGTACATACATAAAAAATATTGTATAAAAATCAATCAATAATAATAATAGGAGGGATATTACTGTTCACTGGAAGGTGAATTATTCTTCTTTCATCTGGAATCCACTAGTTGAGAGTTGTGGTTCATTAACATTACCACCACTTGATTTTTCTTTGGAGAGAAACCTGTCTAATGTCATTTGTTTTTGTCTATTTTTAAAAATTTTTCTGTAATGTTGCATTACATTGTCATTAAACAGGTTGATACTCCTGTTCACAACTGTGATATTGGGGTGCCATTTCTCTACAAGGCTCTGTGTTTTAGACCAATACCCCAACAGTTCCTTAATGTCTGCAGTGGGGATGCTTCCCTTACTGTCTACCTTCTCCTCCTCTGAAGACAGTTCCTCAGCCACTTCTTGCTGCTGCTCCATATGAAGATCCTGCAGCTTCTCAGTGGTCAGCTCAGCATTGTGGTCTTTCACCAACTCCTCAAAATCCTCACTGTCCACCTTCAGGCCCATTGACATCCCCAGGGACACAATTTCCTCCACCACTGCAGCATTCTGTTCAGGCTCCTCCAATTATCTGGCTGATACAGAGGCTGGCCAGAGATTCGTCCAGGAAGATCGCATCGTCCTGTAAGAAACTTGGTCCCAGGCTTTGTCTATAATCCTCAGGGAGTGGAGTATATTGAAATGATCTTTCCAAAAGTCCCTGAGGGTTAGCTGTGTCTCCGAAGTCACCTCAAAGCACCTTTGGAAAAGTGCCTTTGTGTAGAGCTTCTTGAAATTAGAGATGACTTGTTGGTCCATAGGCTAGATGAGAGGAGTGGTGTTGGGGGGCAAGAATTTCACCTGGATGAAGCCATATTCAGCACTAAAATCTTCTTCCAATCCTGGAGGGTGTGCAGGTGCATTGCCCAACACCAGAAGGGCCTTGAGAGGTAAATTTTTCTCCTCCAGATATTTCTTCATACTAGGGGCAAAAACTTCATCAAACCACTCAGTGAAGAACTGCCTAGTTACCCAGGATTTAGGATTTGACCTCCACATTACACTAAGCCTGTTTTTGTGCACACTGTTTTTCTTAAAAGCCCTGGGGTTTTCTGAGTGGTACACTAGCAGCGGTTTTATCTTGAAGTCCCCACTAGCATTACCGCACAGAATGAGGGTTAACCTATCTTTCATAGGCTTGTGTCCTGGTAAGGCCTTCTCTTCCTTTGTGATGTAGGTCCTCTTTGGCATTTTCTTCCAGAAGAGGCCTGTCTCGTCACAGTTGAATGCTTGTTCGGGAATAAAACCCTCCTTATCCACAAAGTCTTTAAACTCTCTCACAAATTTTTCGGCAGCATCTTTATTTGCACTGGCAGCCTCCCCATGCCTAACCACACTATGAATGCCTGTTCTCTTTTTAAAATTGTCGAACCACCCCTTACTAGCCTTAAATTCTTCAGCACCAGGGGTATCTTTTGCAACGTCACTATACAGATGTCTAGCCTTCCCACATATAATCGCTTCAGACGCACTATCACCAGCCAACTGTTTTTCACTGATCCAAACCATTGAAAAATTTTCCACTTCTCCCACTGCTGGCGATCTTTTACTGGTAAGGGTTTTCACCCCTTTCGCCACATTAGCCGCTTTAATGGCTTCCTTGTTCTTCAGTATGGTCGACTTAGCCATGCCATATTGAGCAGCCAGGTCCGATAAACGTGTACCACTTTCCCACTTAGTGATAAGTTCCTTTTTCATTTCTATTGTAGAAATTACGATTTTTCTCTTAGGCTTTTCACCTCTAGTAACTTTCTTTGGTGTCATTATGAATGGGTATTATTAAAGATAATATAAAAATAACCCAAAGAAATAAATAAAATGCTTAAAAAACAGACTGAATTTGCGAGATGCTGACTGAACCAGTCATGGGAGAACTGACCGAGCAACTGCACGTGTGACCAAGCAGAGAGAGAAGGTGACCACGTGATTCTTTGTTTGACTTTCAAGTTTTTGTTCGAGTTTCAAAACCGGATTTTCCTCGAATTTTTTGTTCGAGTTTCAAGTTGTTTGAACATCAAACCGTTTGAAGTTCGAGGGTCCACTGTATACACACACATATATTTAGTACTGATCTTTAAGATGTTATTAGTTGCTATGTTTATCTTGTTGATGTTTTACGTGACATTGTTGATTTGCTTTATTGGAGTTTGAAGAGGTCTGCCATTTAAATAAAGGAGTACTCCACTATAGAGCCCTGCATACCCGCAGTTTACCCGACCCGCGGGTACCCGCAGCAAAAGTGCGGGTCAGGACGGGTATATAGTGCTTCCATGCAGGTATGTGTTGGGTTCAACACAAAAGGCACCGGTGTGGGTAAAGAGCAGGTACGAAAACTAGTTTCAATTCCAATTCAATTTGCCTTACCAATGTAGGCACAGGAATTTTTTACATGCCTTTTACTGCTAGTAAAGCCTACCCTCGCGGTCAGAAGTAGTGTTATATAGGGAGATACAAATTTGCAATTTATGCAGGTTGGCAGATCGCAGACTTTGTGTATCATATTTCAAGAAAAGTGTCTGACAAAAAAACGATTCCTTTTATTATATAAATAAATACAAAGTTGCAATAGACAAACAATGGTAGATTTCGTTTAGTAGAAGAGAATGTGGGGAGGGGGTGAGAAAGAGTGAAGAGGGGAATTATGTAGTACAATGTAATTATGACGGATTGGAATGGAATGAATTGTTGCTAATTTTAAAACAATACAGTGTCTATTGTAACTTGAAGAATTTTACTTTTGTCAGTGACCGTGGAGCAAATATTAAAGCTGCTTTGAAAAATTTCAATAAAATCAATTGTGCGGCACACTTAATAAATAATGTTGTAGATATTTCTATTTCTTCTAATGAAACATCATTTGCTTTAATTCAGAAGTGTAGAAAAATTGTGAAATACTTTAAAAAATCAGGCTTACAAGGCGTGCTGAAATCTACTTTGAAAGGAGACGCCAAGACACGTTGGAATTCAATTCTTCGTATGATCTCTTCAATACTTGAAAATTGGGAAGTTATTTACAATATTTTAATTGAAAAAAGATGAGTGATATGATTTGAGAGGTTGAAAAGAAAGATTTATTAGATTTAGTAGAATACCTCAATCCATTCCACAAAGCATTGATTGAATTGGAAGGAGAATTTTTGGTTTACTTGTGGCATTTGAAAATAAACAATCATTTAGAAATAGGTTCAACAGAATCTAACATCATGAAACTTATAAAAACTGAACTTGGCCCCAACAGTTGATATTCTCAAGCACAGGAGAAGGTAGGTGAGGGGGAGAAAAGCATGAAGTGTGCATGCATTCGAGCCAGCTAGGCGGTGTCATGTTGGAGTGGGGGAACTCCCCGCCGGACTCGCCACCCGCTCCTCCCGTAAATTCTCTTACCGACCAGAGTATTGTGCTGCTTTACAACAAATTAAACTTATTCAAGACTCAAAAATGAAATCAATCTGTTCAAAAACAATTATTTATGGTGCTTTTTTCTTTCTGTGAATTTTGGCAGGGCCATGGCTCCATGGCCCTATGCCAGCAGCTGCCTCTGCCCTTCTTTGTAAAATGTTCCCCTACCAGTGACTTGTTGGAAGACATTTTGGGGTTAAAATGAATGACATAGAAATTCTGAATTTATAGATTAAATTAAAATTTAAGTCAACTAACTTTAATTTAAAAATTGTCAAATCACAGGAAACATTTAAATGAGTCAATTGAATTATTGAATTCCTTTAATTGTTGAAAAGCTAATGATACAAGAAGAGTTCGTCCCTAACCTATTTTTTATATCCGTGGCTGATTGATTCCATGACTGGTCCATTCCCTCATTTATACAGCATGAATGGGTGCAGCATATTTGTGATTTGCATGAAAAATTATTTATGTTGTATCTGGACTTGGACTATAGAACACTTAAACAATGCATTTCCTTTTCTTATTAGTCTAATTTCATGTATGCACACAAGATAAAATTTCTCGATTGAGATTTTAATTCAGTATAATTACTTAATTACGTATAATTATTAAAATACTAACTGAAGTACCTGGCATTGCCCGGGACCATTTTAAGCCACCATCAAGTACATATGCATGTATAAAATACTGGGAATATACTTCAACCATCACTTCAGTTTTATCTATTAGCATTGTTTCAGAAGCTTAATGTTTTGCAATTGAAAAAAGTGTTGAGCTTGTCGCCTTGGTATTTAGCATTTTTCATTGCTGCAAAGCTATACATATTATCCCTTTTTTGCGATTAAAAACTAAATTTATCACTCATTCCGCTTGGAAACGAATTATATCTTTCAAAAATATAAACTGAATTCTTGTTTGTCTCGAGTCTTGATTCTAAGTAATTTAAATTTGCAAAAGAACACGTTAGGAAATTGATTTTTACATCCTTTGGGGAAAATATGCAAATACCTTTGTTATGGGAAATGTTAGGAATTTTCACTACCCTATGACCTTTCCCTTGGTTCCCCCAATAATCTTGTCTAGTTTCGTTATGATATCTTTTAAGGTGTGGGTTTGTGTATCAAACAAACAAACTTTCAAAAATACATATATACACTAGAGAGGGTGTTACATTCTTTGCATGCATTAGTTCTCATTTGGTTACTTTAGACAAAAATTATTATTGTTCTTCATTTGCTTTTATATATCATAATATAATGGAGAAAATAACAATATTCTTCAACAATGCTTGAAATCAAACTCCAAATGCAAACAAACAAAAATAATCAAGGGGCTCGTGAGCTCTCAGGAAAGAGGTCTTATTCAACAGGAGCGAATCTCCTCTCAGATATGCAACTTGAAACGATAACGATTTGGGCATCTCTCGCTCTGAAAGATTTGTGTACCTTTGTAAAGGCCGCCACACACGCTCAGTCTTTACTTGTGTTTTGCATGTGCAGTAATAAGTCCGAAGACAAGACAACCTGTGTGCTGAAAAACAACAATATTTTTGTACGTGTACCGTGTTAGGCTCAGCTTGAAGTGAATCTGCCTGCCACATTTTTCGGCTTGTGGCCCACTTTGGGATTTAAATACAAAAAATATTAAATTTTTAAAAAGTCTCGGTTTATGCATTAAATAAAATGCCTGTTCGGTGCCCCTTGGACGACTATGCCACTGCCACCTGTGTTTAATTATGCCTACTTTTCTGTTATTTGTGTTGTTTTTTGTTGGTTTAAATGTTATAAAATTGCATAATTTTCATAAAAAATAAGCAACTCGATACTCAATCAAATTACCCAGGTAATTGAGTACTCGAAAAAGGCTTCCAAATTCCGATTACCCGGGTACTCGATACTCAAGCTTGGATTCCCTATTTCAAACATATTTCCACTGGTTGCATCCCTAGAGCTTGCAATTCCTGCCCAAGGTTTTAATGTTTTCGAGATTCATCACCACACACCGTATCTGCCCGAACATAAGCCAATGTTTTTTTGTCAGAATCTATCATGAAAAAATCACCCCTCGGCTTATATGCGAGTCCGAGAAAAAATTTGGTCTCGTAGTCACCCATAGATGGCAGTACATTTCCCATTGCCGTCGCGATCAAATGATAGTACCGATTCTATTTTTGATAAAGTAAATATCTGATCTACGATGAATATTAACGAATAAATAATAAAAGCTAGAACATTGAATTTAGCAGTGCACATGTTTTGTTGCTGTTGTTACTTGTTCTTTAGTTTCTAAATGCTATTGGATATTACTTAGCTGTTGTCGTTATTGATACAGCCATTGTAATGTTTGTATGCATGTTAAAATCTCATTCATGAAATCTATTAAAATTGCGTATATTGACTACGCAGATGATTACGTAAAATGCGATGACGGCTTTTGATGCTCAAGAGTTTGAATTTTGGTAAAACTTTACATGGAACGTGTATAATTATAAAAACACAATTTCTTAAGGCAATGTAAATGCTAATTTCATTGGAAATAGACTTGGATGAAAACTTATCTGGGCGAGGTCGCTAATGCTTTATTTAAGCTTTCGTGACAATAAAGATGAATGCAATTATCGTCACTGAATGTGGAACATTATTCAACAATGTGAAATTATTAATTGGAGTAATATTTAAAAATGTCAACAACTAAACTATTTCCCAATCTTTTCTTTGATCTCGAATAATGTATTCTAGGCCATGCATGCATACCCGGTACACTTCAGCATAAAATCTTTGAAATTTACTTTTTTGTCAAAAAATGGTGGAAATTTTTGGGGGGTCGGCTTAAATTCAGGGTCGGCTTATATTCAGGCAAATACGGTAATATGGTGCAGTTTCTTCCACTGGAAATCAATTCGATTGAAATAACTATATTTTAAAAGTAATTTCATAGACTGTTTATTATGATTATTTGATAAAAAATACAATGTTCGCCAAATTTGTCGATTAAGGATGCAGGAAAAATTTATTTATTTGGGGGAAAGATGGGAAGACAAGAAATACTGCATACCATCAAGCACTACAATAAAAATTAACTTGGTTTTATTCTCAAATCTTACCTAATATTTTTTGTCATGACTTAAAAACCTGAGCAACATTGGGTACATTCAACTAGTAAATACCAAAAACTGATAACATTAGTATCAAAAATATCTAGCGAGTTTTTCAATGGAAAAAATACAATGAAAGATTCTGCATAAAATTTTTTTTGAGTTTTCTTCAATTTTGATCATTACAACATCACAGTTTATGGAAAAAGTAATTTTTAAACAAAGATAATTTAAATAAGAATACTCACAGAACTCCATGGACATGTCCGTTGGCATCTCCGAGCCAAATGCATGGACCAATGGGACAAGCGGCGGTAGGAACTGAGCAAGGCGGAGAGGGCAGAGTGCAGTATTGGACAAAGCCTCTACCCTCGCCGCTAGCAACAAGGAGATCTACTCTACCAGCACCTCGACCAAGCCATAACTCTGCATATGATACACCTTCTTCTCCTCCCATGGGAATACCTAGGATAAAAAAAGATTCACCTCGTCAGGAAAAAAAGATCCAAAACCGAGAAATAAATTAACAACGATTGAGTGTATACAGCAGCATAAAAAATTATGCACTTTAAAAATTTCTAAAAATATAAAATAGTAAATATAGTTCAAATAATGTTTTTATAAGTTATGAATACAAAAGCAATATTAGTAAACTAAATTCATCGAACAGAAAAGCAAGATACAAATTAATAATTATGTAACTGCTGAAAAATCTTAAACTATTGGATTTTGTTCACAATCCCATTAGCTTATTTGGGTATGTTTTGCACAAATAAATTGACGACTATGGATGGTAATATCTTTTATACTGAATAATTTTTTGTAATGAGGAAACATGCTGCATGACTTCAAACATTTAGAATCTGGACCTTATTTCTGGCAGTATGCAACGGTACACTGTACCAGCATCTTTTTATTTAAAAAAAACACAATCTATTATTAAAATACATAATAATCCCCTTCAGTGTTTTTGGAAAAATATTTTCCAGAGAAAATGTTGAAATGAAATTTAAAAGTTAGTAAATTCAATATATTTTAAAAATTTCCTTCCACGCCATTGTAGTCCATCTAATTCAGGCACCTGTAACCATTTTCAAGAAAAAAAGCCGTTTGGAATAGACCTTAATTTACATGCTCCAAGTAGAATTAGCATTATCAGTTGCACTTGGCATGTAAGTTTCTAGGATTAATACTCCTGACAATAATATATGCATATGCTTTTAAATCAGGGCTGTATGAACTAACACCTACCTATTGGTATTTGTGGCAGATGTGGTGAGGGTATGGCATGAAGCATAGGGAGAGCAGAAGGAGGTGCAGGGCAAGCACAAAGGACAGGTCCTCCAGCAGATTCAAGGGGAAGGACATCATACAGGTGAGTGAATTCTGGAGCAGATGCAATTGAAACCAGCTGGCTGGCTGATGGCCTGTCTCGGGGCTGCTGTGCCCAGCACAAGGCCATTAGATCCATTATGTAACTTGGTTGTTGTGTCTCCTAAGGTGAGCAAGGCACACATCTTGTTTAATGTTGTACAAACAACAACAAGCGATCATATTACTCAAACTGATAATCAAAATACTTGGAACCCAGCAATGATTTTGAAAAGGAATATTAATAAACTTTTACTAATTTTAAACTTAATTTTAAAGATTATAGTACCTTATAACCTATGTATTTCATTATTTCAATACCAATTAATCTCTTTTTCATAAAATCAATAATAAGAATGTCCAAACAAGTTTGATGGACAATTTCATCTTACATTATTCATCTTAACCATCTTCCATAAAAAGAAATTTTCCTTGAAAAGAAGTTTCTCCAATAATTTGTAATATTTAGGCTTGAAAACTTACACGATGTGTAAGTGGAGGACGTCCTCCTTCTAAGATGCATTCCTTCACTGATTCATGTCCTTCAAATGGTTGATGCAGAGTTAGCAGCTCATAGATAAACATTCCAAAGGAGAAGCAGTCCACCTTTGGTTATGAATATGAAAAATTTAATAAAATTTATTTATTTCATAGTAAATTAAATTATGTTGAATTTCATAAGTCTCGAAACACTTTAACTTATCACTTAAAAGAACACTAATTGCATTTTTACATTGCTAAAATTTTGAATTACAAATTTGCTTGAATTTTTTATTGGGTTGTTGAAGAAATTTTATCATTTTAATAACTGTGGATTTATAAATATACACTAATATGAAAGTTCCTGTATGCAAAGGTGAAACACAATAACTCACATTTATAACAAAATTAATTTTGGTCGGGGTAAAATAATTGCATTTGCTTCTATTTTTGAATCTTAAGAGTAAAGAAAGAATCAAAAGCTTTGTAAAATTCAATTTTTTGCATAAAAGGCATAACTGAAACAATTGAATTGCAAAAGCAAGTTTTTTTCCATGCAAACACTCATTACATTGTGCTCAAGAGAAATTCTGATCATATACCTTTTCGGTGTACTCCTCCTCTCCATTGTAACGCATTATTTCAGGAGCCATGAAACCTTCCGTGCCTCCAAACCCTTTGGTTCCTGAGGGAAGAGTCAGTCGACTAATACCTGGAAATAAAATTCACCAATTTCAATTTAGAAGTTTCATTAACTAGGATTGTCACATAAACTATTTTCCTGGATTGATTATAAATGTACAATAAGAATATTAATCGAAAGAATGATTAAGTAATTTTTAATTTTCAAAATTTGATAAGATCTTCGAAACTATATCCCATCAAGTGTCAACATAATTACCATAGTCAGCCAGCTTAACATGAACACGGTCAGTTGATGGATCACACTGGAATGGAGGGGGGAGGTGCCAAACTAATACATTCTCTGATTTCAGATCTCTGTATATGATATGCTGTTGATGCAAGTACTCAATTGATTTGGCAACCTAGAAGAATGAAACACAGACATAAGTAATAGTGGGAACAATCCATTTTTAAAGAGATTTCACTAACTTCAGCAATAAAAAATTTGCATATTTGTTCAATTTCTTCTTTTCAATAGAACAGCATTGCATACCGACCCTTTATAATTCAACCTGAAGCCAAATATTCTTAACCTTAACCTTTCATATTTTCCAACATCCTATTCGCAATTTGAACCTATTCTACCAACTAATTTTATGTCTATCTTGGTCTCAAAAATCAATGTTTCACAGGATCTCACTTACCTACAAATCTTTATCCATTTGGAATCCCTCCCTCAGCATTTTCTCCTCCTCTTCCATAATGCAATGAACAGGTCCTAATTATATATTTTTTCTTTTTTCACTTTCTTCTTTCCTTTCTTTATCATCTTATTCCCTTTGTTATATAAATTTAGTAGATTTTATGTTTACTTTATACTTGTGATTGGCATTATGAATATTTTTTATTTTATTTGCCCATTTATCTCATTTCTATTACAAAATCCAAAGTAATTGGTCTAATTTTTGGCTGTTTTTAGATTATCTTCAAATAAATACAACATTTCATATTATACAGAGTTAACATTGTTTTTCCCTTATTATTTATAATTTAAAGTTTGCTTTGATATGCAATACTTAAACACACATTTCAAATCATTCAAAATCTGTATTAATAGTGTAAAAAGTGAATCATTTAGAAATTATTATTATTAAATTATTATTAATTATTATTAAACTATTCAATATGGCTGCGACAGGTAGTGATTGTTGCGCGAAGTGCTCCGAAGTATTTAATAATGAATCAGTCAAAGTCACTTGTGAGTTTGGATGTTTGTTATCTTTTCATTCGCAATGTACTAGTTTATCCAAAACTGCCGTGAATGCAATGAATAGTTCGCGGGAATTAGCTTATTTTTGTAATAATTGCCGTGTAGGAACGAGTCGCCATTTGCAAAATTTTCAAGATCTCTTATCACGTGTTCTAAATCAACAAGTTGAGTTTGCGAGCACTGTGTCTGACCTGAAAAACTCTAACTTACAATGAGACCATAAGTCTCCAATCTAAGCAAATTGTTTTGCTAACTGAAGAAGTTAGTGCGCTAAAGTCTTCTACTGTCGCGGAACGTGGCAAGAGTGTTTACAATGACAAGAGTTCCAACAAGATCGAAGAAAAGTGTGAATCCTCTCCAAGTGATCCCCCTATTGTTATTCCCACAACTACTATGGTTAGGTGTAATTATCCTAAAATCGCATCAGAGTGCAAAAGTGATTTTTCCATCCCCTCATCTGCCCCGTCCGAGCACGTGGTTCACAAACCCACCAAAGATCGTGAGAACTGCAGCATTCCTCAGGTCATTCGAGATAATGATGGCTTTGAAGAAGTGCGGTACAAGAAACGGCACAGGGAGTGCAAAACCGGAACAGCTGACGGAGCACCTGGCTGTGCATTAAAGGCGGTGGTGAAAAGAGCGCACGTACATGTGTTGAATCTAAGTCCAGATACAACAAGGGAGGATGTTAAATTGTATTTAGAAAAGAAAATAAGTATCAGTGTGGACCTTGAAACTCTGAAACCTAGAGGCATTTATGCATCTTTCAAAATTTCCACTGATTTTCAAAATCTGGATAAGGTGATTGACCCTTCAATTTGGCCTGAAAACGTAATGCTAAATCGATTTAGATTTCTAAATTTGCGTTTAGATATTAATAATAGAGTTGCACTTAATCCTAGTAGCCCCCAGACATCCTCAACCCCTACTACTAATCCTATCCAGAAACCATCCCCCAAACTCCAGAATGGTCCCTCCAATCCTAAGTCTTCATGACAAGCAAACCCATCAGCAGTGCAAGTGAATAATAACAGAAATAGTGACTTCAAATTAATTGTGCTTCACCTTAACATTCAGTGTATAAAAAACAAACTATATGAGTTGGAAATATTAGCTAATTCTTACAAGCCTCATATTATCTGTCTGTGTGAACACTGGCTTAAATCAGAAGAGGTTTATTCTGTCAGACTACCTGGGTACTATATTGCTGAAATTTACTGTCGCCATAACTTCAAAAATGGTGGTGTAGTTATATTTGTAAAGGAATCTATTGCTGTGCAATGTCTGGATATTTCATACAAGCATCTCTCTGAAGAGAGGGACTTTGAATGTTCATTAATTAATCTATCAATTGGTACTCATAACATTTTTGTTGCCACACTCTATCGGTCACCACTTGGTAATTTTCCACTATTTTTAGACAAACTAGGTTTCCTCCTGGATTCCTTATATATTTTAGACCTTAAGTCAGCTATAATTATTACTGGGGATTTGAATTGTAGCCTATTGATAGATAATGATAGTAAATATGATCTTCTTAATATTTTAAACACTTTTAATTTGTATGTTGCTAATGATGGACCTACTCGTGTTACATGTCACTCTAAATCACTCATTGATTATATTGTATCCAACAGTGATAGCATGTCTGTTAAAACCAAAGTTATAACATCAGACATATCTGATCATTTTCCTATTTTAGCTTTATTTGATATCAGGGTTACCCCTAAAGATGTTATATATCATAAACGTTCATTTTCTGATACTAATATGCTGTCATTTAGGGCCATGTTAAAATCCGAAGATTGGGGAGGAGTAGTCAATGATGAAAATTTTTAGGGTAAATTCAATTACTTTTACAATATATTTATATTCTATTTTAATTTAGCATTTCCAATTTGCAAGAAAAAAGGCCATAAGAAACCACCATCCAATGAGTGGATAACTAATGAAATTAGACAACTCTCATTCTACCTTAAAGAATTATACATCCTCTGCAAACTAACAGTTAATGATGAGTTATTTATAGAATACAGAATGCTTAAGAGGCATTGTCATAAAATGATAAACGAGGCAAAGGCAAAGCAATAAGAGGAGAGTGTCTACTGCTGTTAATAAAACTGGTGAAATTTGGAAAATCATAAATGAATCCAAAAACATAAGTGTAAACCACCCTATACCTATAGTTAAAGATAGTACAGACAAGATTATTTCTGATCCTTCTATTTTGGCATCTAAATTCATTGATCATTTTATCAAACCGCCCATTACACATTCACTAAATGCTGATGCTTATAATAATATACCATACTCTATCAATTCACTGTTTCTCTTCCCAACTGATGAAAAGGAACTTGAATCTATTGTAAAAAATTCTGGCTCTAAACACTGTTCAGGTCTGGATGAGATACCAATTTCCATTATAAGCTACTGCTACAAGGCAATAGAATCTCCCCCTCCTATTACTTATAAATGAATCTTTAAGGCTTGGTATTTTTCCATCACCCCTAAAAACTTCCAAATTAGTTCCTGTTTATAAGAAGAAAGGAAACATTCATGACATTAACTGCTATCATCCTATTTCAATCCTAAACCAATTTGTTACAATTTTTGAGATAGTTTTTATAAACGATTGATTGCATACTTTGAATCTTTCAAAATAATATCTCCATTTCAACATGGCTTTAGGCAGCATAAATCAACAACAACTGCCATTTTTCATGCAGTGAATTGCATTCTATCTGTACTTGATAATAAATTGGAATCTCTTGGATTATTTTTTGACTTTTCAAAAGCCTTTGATGATGTGAACCATGAACTACTACTAATTAAACTTGATAGGCTAGGAATAAGAGGTATTGCCAACAACTGGATTAAATCATATCTTGGCAGTAGACCATTGCATACAGTAATTAACTTAAATGGAGTGAAATATGTTTCACCTGAAAGGATAGCGACTATAGGGGTTCCACAGGGATCGGTTCTTGGACCTATTTTATTCTTGGTGTACATAAACGACCTCCCGAACATTTTTAATCAAATACCAGGTGCTACCATAATTTTATATGCTGATGACACAAATGTCCTTCTCTCAGCAAAAACCTCTCTCCATTTAAAAAGCAATAGTAAATTAATTATTCAACAACTGAGTCAGTGGTGTCAAAATAATTTTCTCGAATTGAATGCAGATAAATCACAAGTGATTCAATTCTCTCATGTAAATAAATATTGTGAAAATACTGTCCTGGAGATGGAAAGGAAACCCATGCCGGTTGTCCATTGTTCAAGTTTTCTTGGCATAATAATTGATTCACATATCACATGGGAAAACCACATCAATAGCCTGGCGAGTAAACTTAGCTCAATCTGCTTTTTATTGCGAAATATTAGGCACACAGTCAGCATGGAGGTGCTCTTAAGCCTCTACTATGGAGAATTCTATTCTCACATAAGTTATAGTATCATTTTTTGGGGGTCATCCCCTCTTGCCATTAAAATTTTTAGGATACAAAAAAAGTATTATGTCTAATGGCTAATGAATCATACAGAAGTCCATGCCATCCTTTATTTAGTAGTCTTAATATTTTCCCTATACCCTGTGTATATATTCTTACCTTACTGTTGTTTATTAAAAAAACGTGATTTTGAAAAGAATTGTGATTTCCATCAGTTTGGTACCAGGGGATCTAAAAATCTTCATATTTCCTTTACTAGAACTAGGAAAGCATTAATGGGTCCTAATTCACTTGGTCCTCGTCTATACAACAAACTATAATTATTTTTGTCATTACCGTATTTTGCTGTAACGTATATACTCTTGTAAACTGTATTTTAATTTTCTTATGTTCTTATATTTAGATATATTGATTAGCTTTCCAAATCCTTTTCTTGCCCTTCTATATGTATGTTTCTGTATTTTTATTTTATTTTTTGACTTGTCCTATATCATTGTAATGATCTCTGGATTAATAAATTTATTATTATTATTATTATTATAATCCACAAGTAAGACTTTGCAGTATATGTTCACACAAGCTTATTATAATGAACATTTAGCCGGACATTTTTTAAAAGGAATTTTCATTATAAAAAGACAAGAAGTACCTGTAATATGACTGCTTGAAGGACATGTGGAGTGAGGCGTGCACCAGATCTTCTGTAATGCCTCAGAGTGGTGTCGAGAGCTCCTTGAGGTGCTAGGTCAAGCACCAAAGCAAGAGGCCTAGTGCACACTCCAACGAGAGGGACGATGTTTGTGTGATGAAGAGAGAGGAGGATGTTGAGTTCCTGCCGAGCCGTACAGTATGCTTTGCATGCATACTGAAGGGGATCACGTTCCCATTTCCCTTGAGCAGCCTAAAAAAATTTAAAGTTGACATTCATTACCGACAGACCAATTTAAGGCACTATTAGAGAATAATACTCTAGTATTTATTTATTTCTAAAGAAATGAAGTAGTGAAGCACACTTGTCATAGCTTCTAAGAATATCATTATTTGTTCTCTGTTAAATAGTGATTCCTAACATTTTTATGTATGCAGTACCCTTCCAAAAATATATTATTTTATAGCATTTCATTTTAAAAGTATGTAATATACATACAAAAAGGTATTATATGTAACTAATGGATGCATTCGGTTGATAATACTAAATCATCAACAATTTAGCAGAGCTAAAATTATTACCTCATCACCATTTGTATATGAATGGCCTGTTTGTTTTTACAATGCTAATTGCTGCGATCACCTGCAATTTCTCAGATAGATGGAGCACCTCAGTTAGTAAATATCAGCTTGTAATTCTGTTTTATGTCAATTTACTAAAGATTTCCATGTAGCCTAAGATATAAACACAAACCTTATAAGCAATGAGAGCTGACGGCCTTGCACTAACACCAGGTTGAACTGGTTGGAGCATCTTCATTGCCACATCACCCCATGTACCAGGACCACGAAGGCGGCATGTACCACGGAAAACAAAACCAAATGCACCGCGACCTAGCAAGGATCCTCTGCGTATGTTCTCAGGTCGAATGAGATAGCGATCGCCAAGATCCAAAAATACCTGCAGTGATAAAGGACATGCTTGCCATTAGTAAAATCATGCATTCCTCATCATACATAAATTAAAAATTTTTAGAGCAAGCTTTTTAAGTTTATGCTTAAAAATAGAAGAGCATACCATACTGCACTACTTGAAAAGTGTAAATGGAAGTGGTCAGCAGCCTCGAATGACTCCAATTCAATATAAGATATGATACATCAAAATTAAGAAATATTTATGGAACATTTATATTACCATAAAAAGAATTTGAGAGCAACTGAGAGTATGGATATAATCCAAAATTACATTGGTTGTAGTCAGTGGCATACAAAGGGGGGTGCGAGAGGGGCGGTCCGCCCCCGGTGACAGCCAAGAGAGAGGTGCCATCGGGAGAGTTGAAATACCAGTACAAGTTTTCAAACCAAATGAAAAATTCGCCAATATAAGAAAAAAAATTTAACCCTCAAGGCGGTGCGCCCTTGTTTGTAACATGACCAGGTGTGCTGTGTATTTTGTCCACGATGCATTTTTCAAAATATAACTCTGGTGTTTGAAAGAATAAATGGTTTGATTTTTTCAAAATATTTTATTTCGTTTAACAATGACTCACAGTGGTAATTCTTTATTAAACATGCATTGAATTCTGATTAAACATAATTAATTATTATAACAAACATTTTTTATTATCTGTTAAAAAATTACCAGTATTAATCGAGATACTGTCTTCAGAATTACATTTATCACAAAAAACGTTACTATGATGTTTCTTGCAAGAAAATTGAATATAAGAATCGCATTTAATGGTTGTCTATATTTTCTCCTCTACTGCACAATGCCCATCTTCCGCGATTATTTCTTGCTGAGTCCTGGTGCGTAATTTCTCTTTTAATGTGGTCTCGATATCTTGAAAGGAACAGTTTCGCATCTATTGGCAGAGACTTTATTTCAGCACTTTTACTGAGATGGTTTCATTAATGAAAATGATAATTCCTTCAAAGCCCTTCTCTTGGCTCTCTTGGGTTGTTAGGATTAGAAAAATATAGGACTTAGGCATTTATCCCTGCTAAATTCGTTAGTGTGAAGAAAACTTCCTATTTCCACCTTCGTGAAATACAAGCTAGAGAATTTTCACTAATAAACTCGATTTATTTTGAAAGCTGCAGCATCTGATTGAAAAAGAAAGATAAACCCATATTGACTTACAAGAGCAGGCAAGCGGCGTATTCAGTACACCAGGGATGACAACTGCTGCGATTTTAAACACTATGACAGCTCTTGGAATTGTGAAACCTTTCTCAATTTGAAGTCAAAATGATACTGAAGGAATACACAAAGTCTAGTAATTGTCTGATAAAAAGTAGCGTTGCCACACTGAAAAAAGAAGCAAGAGATCGGGACAGGTAGAGAGAGTTTGTGAAGGGTGGAGAGCACCGTGAGGAGTGAATCTAGAACACAGAAGTTTTTAATGTATATATGTGTATGAGCATGTATGCCTTTCTACCTAAGTACTCCTGAAAAATCACTGCTTGTGTTTGTAATAATATTTATAGGAGCCCTGCCAATACTGTGTACCATCTGTTCAGAGGAAAGAGGCTTTGGATAATATATATATATATATATATATATATATATATATACTAGTAGAAGGTGCTTGCATTATGCAAGCCAAATTTCAGGTCTGTGGCATATCTAGAAGTACCTTAGGTTTTATATCATATATATATATATTCTCTCTCTGTAGCTGAAGAAGGAGTAGTTCCGAAAGCTTTACGTTTGTGATGTTTCTGTGTTTTTGTGTTATTTTACGTGTGTCACTTCGACATCCCCGGGGCCTCGCCAACCTGAAGTCGTCTGATTGGTGAGTGCTCACTGGGTTTCCTCATCCCAACACCTTGTTGACATCTATATATATATATATATATATATATATATATATATCCTATATTCTCCATAAGAAGCAGCTATTAATAAAAGATATATTATGATTTTGAAATTTTGCAGAAAACACCCATATGAAGCGAAATCGACCCAGTGGATTCCAACAAAGAAAAATGAAGAAGGCAAGGGAACAGGTGGCTCAGGCAATGTCTGGATCAATTTTCAAGTATGTGACACCTTCAACATCAAGTGCAATAGGAGAAAGTCCTGAAGATAATCAGCCTGGTGAATCTGAAGGGCAAATACAAGAAGCATCTTCACAAGAGGATTCAAATGAGAGAGAGCAAAGGATTGGAGGATGGCAATTCATCTTCTAAAAGCAGTGAAACTGATGAAGAGGAAGGAGATGCCAGCAGAAATCCACACCCACAGGAGGAAAACTCTGATGAAAAAGAGGAGACAGATAGATTTTCAATTTATTCTGATGTCACTGCTTGGCCAATCCTGGTTCCAAATGACTTGAGATTTGATCTTATTAAGAGGGGAAGTGATGGGACCTATCAGTGCAGTTCAAAGACAAGGAGAGAAATCCAAAGGGAAGAGTCGACAGCTGACCACTGCATGGTTCTATAAAGCTCTGTCAAATGGTGAGAAAGTCCTGAGAACATGGATGGTTTACTCTCAATCAAAAGAAAGTTTATTTTGTTTTTGCTTCAGACTGTTTGCTCTTGATGACAAAGGAATTGGAACATCCAGCTTTGTCACTGGGTTTCAAGCATGGTGGAAGATAAACCCAAAGTAGTCTGACCATGAGGCTTCCGAGCAGCATCTCTTATGCCTGGAGAAATAGAAGACCTTGAGAGCAGGGTTGAGCCTTCAAAAAACCATTGATCAAGTCCATCAAGCAGCAATGGACATGAAGAGAAAGAAATGGAGGGATATTTTTACATTGCCTCTTGGACGTAACCTTGTTTCTGGCTCACCAGAATCTTCCTTTTCGTGGTCAGAAAGAGAACATGTCATTAGCAAATAAAGGAAACTTCATGGAATTGGTAGAGTTGCTGTCAAATTATGATCCAGTTTTGAAAGAACATTTTGTAAGGATTAAGCATTCTATTCCATTTGGGAGGAGGGTGGCTTTGTATTTATCTCCAAAGATTCAGAATGAGTTCATTTGCATTTTGGAGAATTATGCCAAAGAGAAAATAGTGGCTGATATCAAGAAAGCAAAGTATTTTTGGATTCATTTTGACAGCACTCCTAATGTGTCCCACACTGACCAGACGTGTAAAGTGATCAGATACGTCCATATTGAATGTGACAAAGTTGAAGTAAAGAAATCATTCTTGGGCTTCTTCCCTATTGCCGGAAAGACTGCTGCTGAGCTCACAGAGGATATCCTGAAACATCTGGAGAGAGATGGACTGGACATAAACCTGTGCTGTGGTCAAGGATATGACAATGCTGCAACTATGGCTGGGATTCATGGTGGTGTTCAGTCAAAGATCAGAGAGATTAATCCCAAGGCATTGTTTGTGCCTTGTGCAAATCATCCTCTGCACCTTCGCAGAGTGCACTCATTTGGAAGCATTTCTTCATGTGTGACTTTTTTGGAACCTTGGAGAGAGTCTATTCCTTCTTTTCAGTCTCACCTCATCGATGGGAAATGCTGATGGAGATCAGTGCAATGAAATTGTGGAGAGGGTCATTCATTATGCAACTATAGTGTGAGGAAATGGACATTTCTATAGAGAGAAGAGGGAGTGTAAAGCTCCGAAAAAGGATGCCAGGAGAGAAGGCAAAGGATGCTGGTCTCACATTGCCAGAGGAAGTAAAAAGGGTTATGTTTGAATGTCTTGATCACTTTCATCAAGATCAATGGATCAAATTCTGTCAATCTTCGCTGTTATTCAGCCAAACACTTTGGTTGTTGCAACAGAAGAACAACTTCGGAAGTATATTCCAAATTTGACTCAGATTTTCGATGAATTCTCTGATGAAGATATCAGTGTGGAAATCGGATGACTTCGGAGGCATTTAGAAGCTGCCAAAATCAGCATTGAGGAGTCAAAGAAATGGACAGCATTGCAGTTTCTAGAGTTTATTGTGAAATGGGATTTTTGTGAATTTCTGCCAAGCTTGTCACTGTGTTTGAGATTCCTTTTGACTGTCTGTGTGTCTATTGCTTCATGTGAAAGAAGTTTTTCCAAATTGAAATCGAGAAAAAATTTCTTTTGCTCGACCATGAGTCAGACAAGATTGACAAATCTGGCTTTACTTTCAACTGAACATGAATATGCAAAGGAGATGAATTTGGATGAGGTCATTGATCAATTTGCAGAAATTAAGGCTCAAAAGCAGAGACTGTGAATCCTCTCTATTTACCTTTGAAGAATAGGCTGAGTGTTGAGACTGGATTTCCTGTGTTTTTTGTATAAAATAAAATGCAGTATTACCTGTTCACTGAATTTTTAATGTCCTGCATTTTTCTTATTTCCAATTTGCTGATGACAGTACTGTACTGTTTAAAAATCTACTTGCAAGCAAAATATATTTTTCTGTGTGTTTAAATTTTAAAATTATTTATGGGGGGTGCCAAAGGAAGGATCTGCCCCCGGTGCCAAATACTTCAGGTATGCCCCTGGTTGTAGTACAGGGTCAGTTGGTATTTAATAATTACCTATGTCATTCAGACCACATCATTTTGCCTGATTTAGCAAAAAGTAAATTTTAAGAGCAAGAAAACATTCTAGAGGATTACTTCTTCGTCTTTTTCCAAAGTTTGGCAAATGCAAATGTAAGCCTGAGTAAGTTTAAGAATTTACGAGTTATCATGAGCATGCATTTACAATTACAATTTAGAGTTAGTTCTTATATACATAGCATAAGAAAGAAAAGTCTGGCAGAAAATAAAAGAAAAACATGTCAATGTGTAAATATGAAAATGTTGCTAATTTTATCATTTATCTGGAACAAACAAAAATTTTCTATATCAGCACAAACCGTATCTGGTGCAATCTGTGCTAGTTGCAGGTCAGCATGAGTAGGGCAGTTGAGGGCCTGAGGTCGCTCATATGCAGCAAGGATGCACTCCTCCACCATCCAGCCATATCTTGGTTCTGGTTCAGTCTCTTCGCCATCAACTGAGCCCTGTCCATCCACATCTTCCTCTTCGCCCTCCCTCCCAAGACTAGGATGGCCTTCCACTGAGGGATTACGACTGCAATGAAAGAGAATGGGATAAATAAATGCCAACAATTTATCAAAATTAAAATTCAAAACTGAATTTAGCAACTTGCATTGTTTAATTATTGAGTGAAGTGTATTTTGTAGGAAAAAGTTAAATATCCATAGAACACTTTAAAATTCTGATTTAATATAGGATGATTATTTAAATTTGAATCAATTATTACTATGGGTTCTCACCCTGGCCCCTTAAGGGGTCCAACACCAAGTGACAGCTTTTTCACTTACCTATTATTTTCAAAATAATTTAACATGAATTTGATAAACATTTGAAATGTCTAGCATGTTTTCATGATCTGACTTATTTAGGTATATCAACAAATAAAGGAATAATGTGTTCTTAAAAATAAATACAGTACAGTCATTCCCAAAAAAATGAACCATGAATAAATCAACCTCATAAATTCAGGCTTTCCAGCAACTCGGGAAAATAAATGTGGCAACATTGTTCATGGTATGAGGGAGAGAGTGGAAAAAGGGGGAAGAGTAAGGGATGCTTCACCATAAAACCTATGAACTCGACCATCCAGCCTCAAGCTATGATTTCCCTTCTCTCTTGCTAAATAACTCTAACCTCTCCTCTCTTAACCCTTCCACCTCTATCTTCTCTCCTTCAACTAGCAGTTTAAGTCTATCCTGCAGTCTATATTCCTCTATCGAAGCCCAATTCAGATTTTCTATTAATGGCATTATGCTTTGAGTATTATCAAAGTTTCTCTTTAAGAACCTAGCTGCCCCGCAATGCACCTTTTCTATCTCTTTAGAGCCCCTTTTTGTAAGGATCCCACACAGCTGACAGATATTCAACCTGCGATCGAACCAAGGATAACTAACAATTCCTTCACTTTTTTGGAGCTACTTCAAACTATTCTCCTTATATCCAATATGGCTGCCACCTTGAGATCACGCGTTTCTCACTTTTTTGGAGCTACTTCGAACTATTCTCCTTATATCCAATATGGCCGCCACCTTGAGATCACGCGTTTCTCATGCTCCCGAGTTTTTTTCTCTTACGGTAGTTACTTTTATATGTTTGGTGAAGATTTTAGTTTTCCTACACTCCGAATGTGTTACTGTGTCGCCTTGTGAGTGGAATACCGGATACAACTTAAATTGTTATAGTGAAAGAAGTTTTTCGTTCCCGTGTTCCTCTGCCTGTGGATGTTTCTCCTATTCCTCAGAGAGGGGACGCTCCTTGGGGCGTTCACCGGTTAGACCCTCCGCGTGCCAATCTCTTGGTCTTCTTCTCAGCTTGGTCTTACTCGCCGGTGATGTGCAAGTGAACCCCGGTCCCACTAAAAGTGCTCATTTAAGTGTTTATTTACAGAACGTGAGGAGCTTAAAAAACAAGTTAAATACTATTGACACTCATTTTCTAGAATTGTCATCTTTCAATATAATCGCCCTCACCGAGACATGGCTTAACTCTACTATAAATGACAGTGAACTTTTGCTTGTTAAAAGCCATCAGGTGTTTAGAAGAGATCGCGAAAGTCGCAGAGGCGGTGGTGTGCTACAAGCGATCCACCCATCCTTGTCTGCTCAAAGGAGGACTGATCTCGAAACATGCCCTGAGCTGTTATGGTGTGAACTCTGTGTATATTTAAATGAGAGCAGAACCTGTAAAACTAAAGTTTTTGTAGGAGTGTTTTATCGCCCTCCAGCAAGTGATATATCAGTTCTCGATGCGTGTCTTGAATCTGTTTTATGTGTTCGTTCCTTAGGTGACGTCATTCTTTTAGGAGACTTCAATCTGGCTATCGAATGGTATACACCCTACGATGGTTTGAGTCATAATAGCAATGACGAGTTTTTCTTCCAGCATTTCATCAGTGGACTTCAACTCGGTCAATTTAATTTGCACAAAACTAGACAGTTGGCCACCCTGGACTATATAGTGTCCTCCATTCACATTGAAACCGTTTCCCCCGGCCGAAATATTTTCGGTTCTGACCACATGTCCATTGAAACCTCACTTTTATTTCTCCCTACGGTGAAGTCCTGCCCTCTACCCCCCCGTGAAGTTAGGGTCTGGAAGAAGGCAGAGTGGGCAGCTATTAACCGTGTACTTTCTCTTTTGCCTTGGGAGTTTCTTTGTTCCGGTTCCATCGAAGAGGTGCTTGAAAATTTTTACGACATCATCGGAGCAACCATCGCAGATTGGGTTCCTTCCCAGAAACTCACGACGAGGAAGCCGGCGTGGATGTCTGGTGAAATGTATTTATGTTTGAAAAATAAACTTGCATGTTGGCGCCTTTTTAAAAAGAACCCAAATTCCGAAACCAAAAACGTCTTCAGTAACATGAGACGACACTGTAAATATCTTTTAAGGAGAGATTATAAGCTATATGTGGATAGTGTCACTGACGACTTAAAATCAAATTGCAAACGTTTCTGGTCCCTTATTAATTCGAGATGCCGAAAACCGCATATACCAAATCTAATCAAACACGAAGATATTAGCGGTCTTGGTAATGAACGTCCTTCCGTTTTCAACAATTATTTCTCAACGAACTTCACTATTCCCTCAGCAATTAGTAATTTGCCTAAAGTCAATTCTGTTAAATCAGAGTCACTTTCTTGCTTGAGCACATCGCCCTCCGAAGTTAGAAATCTTCTCCTAGCATTGGATACGAAGAAATCATCCGGATCTGACGGAGTAAGCGCAATATACCTCAAAAACACAGCGGAAACTCTTTGTTTCCCCATAGCTAATATATTTAATAGATGTTTTGCAAGTGGTGTGTTTCCGACTAAATGGAAATTATCAAATATCACACCGATCCTAAAATCCGGTTCAAGCTCAAACATTTCAAATTACTGACCCATCTCCATTCTCCCAATAATTTCAATTGTCTTTGAAAGAATAATACATAGAAATCTTCTTCATTATTCTCTCCCATGTATTTTCCACCAACAACATGGTTTTCTACTGGGAGGTTCATGTTTAACGAACCTAACTATACTACACAATGAAGTAACAACGGCCTTTGAGGATAGATCACAACTTGACGTGTGTTATATTGACCTGAATAAAGCATTCGATTCTGTTGACCACAGGCTACTCATACACAAACTTGCCAACAGATTCAATATTCATGGTCCGCTTTTGAGATTAATTCAAGATTAACTGCAATCACGTCTTCAAAGAGTTGTAATTGATGGAGTTTCCTCTTCAGCTATTCCAGTTCTCTCTGGTGTACCCCAAGGCAGCGTCTTAGGTCCCTTACTTTTTGCTTTATTTATTGATGACTTTGTTGATATAGTCACACTACACTCCTGCAAAATTTTACTCTATGCAGATGACTGCAAAATCTTCAAAATGATAAATTCTCCCCAGGACAACTTGGTACTCCAGGCTGCACTCACTTCTTTTGCTGAGTGGTGCGCAACATGGAAACTCAAAATTAATCCTACAAAATGTAAGCTTCTTCCGTTCAGTTTAAAATCCACCATTATTCCTTTTCCATACATAATAAGCGGTGATACCATTCCAATTGTTCACGACATTAATGATCTAGGAGTCATCTTTGACAGTAAACTCACCTTTAATAAGCAAATTGAAAAAATTGTCTCTAAATCCATGTCGCTTCTGGGAATATAATATAGACTCCCAGAAATCAAAGATCCTTCTGCTATGATTTCATTTTATAACAGTTGTGTTTTACCAGTGGTAAGCTACTGCTCTCCAATTTGGTGTACTGCTGCCCCCACAAATCTAAAGTGTTTAGATTCAATAGAGAGGTTTTTCCTAGCCATAATCTGACACCACTCACAGATTCCTAACTATAACTTAAGCCTTCCTTCACTTCCTATTAGATGACAGTTCTCCGAACTTACCTTCCTGCATTCAATTATTAACGGTTTCTACCGCTCTCCTGAAATCTTAGCATACTTTGCCCTCCATATTCCCTCGCGCACAACCCGTCTGAAGGACTTGTTTCATATTCCCAATTTTCGTCTATCTAGTTCAAAGCGCTCTCTCTTCAGCCGGATTCCAACAGCATACAATAACCTGCTGCATCGTAACACAGGTGTTGACATATTTTCAGGTAATTACTTCAAAAAACAGTTAGCAGAACTTTTATTCTCTTAATGTCAAGCTATGTACCATATTGATGTTGTTATTTTATTACTTACTATATTATATTGTATATTATTGTATTATATTTGTTTACTGTTTCCAATGTAAATGGGCCATTGTGCCATTGCGCACCAAATGAGTTATTTTAAGCATATGGAACAATTTTTATTCATGGGAGTGAATTATAAAATGATTAGTAATGGAATGCTCGGAAATATATAAAGTTGCTGTGCAGGTTGCCTATCTCAAATTATTACCAATGACAGATGGCCTCTTAACACGTTCAACCCGGCGAGTCACAACTACATCATTCTGTAGGGCGGCATGACCCACCGGTGGGTCACAGCAATATCGCACTCTACAGCGGCGTGGCCCACCGGTGAGTCACGACGTCCTTCTGTTTGTAGTGCAATTTGAAATGAGCCGTTTGTATGTAATAAAAAAATTAATGCTGTCCCGCCAGACAGATGGTTCGTAATTTCTCCTGTTGTTTTCAGGATTTTAATTCCAATAACTATAAAGTAATTATTATGAATTATTATATATTCTTCTAATATCTCTTTACATGCTTCATAGTGTGTATGCTGATCCCTTTATTTTGCAACTTTTTATTATATCACAATTCTCATTTGAAAACTTCTTCAATTAGAACTTCTTCGAAGTTTAGGAAATGGACTTCTGCGACTACTAAACGTAACTATCATGAGCTAGATGGCGAGTGCGGTATATAGGTATATGGTTATTGCGTGGAGAGAGGGAGAGGAATAGAGAGAAACATGTAGACCAATCACATTCACCCGCATTTTTGATTATTTTGTAATTCAATTGTATTATTAGTATTACATTTCTGGGCGTTCCCACGGGTGAGTCACGCCGACCGATAAGGTATCGGGCGGCGTGACGCGCCGGGTTGAACGTGTTAAGAAGCCAAGAAAATTGTCTTGTAAAATAACTTTTTTTATAATCACTATTTCTTTATACAAATAATGTTTAAATCAAGCATGTTTGTTAAGAAACTAATCAAAAAAGTC
This sequence comes from Tanypteryx hageni, assembly GCA_028673005.1. Taxonomy (NCBI): domain Eukaryota; kingdom Metazoa; phylum Arthropoda; class Insecta; order Odonata; family Petaluridae; genus Tanypteryx; species Tanypteryx hageni. Next base: position 1,871,220 of record CM054118.1, on the reverse strand, counting down.
ATACGTCACTGGAGATTCATGCAAATTTTCCTAACACAGCAAATGTGTTAAGCTGAAAAATGCCATCAAACTAAATGTTTCAAAACATAGTTGACAATATCCCAATATTTAATTACCTCTTAATTGGCTAATAAATACACATAAAGAATAAAAGAAGAGTCATACAATCTTATGAATCTGGTTCGTAGAAAATTCTAAATCTGAAAATATTTTATCTCACCTAGACCCTGCGCTATCTGGACCAACACCACTGTCACCATCTGATGTACAGCTCTCTTGAGATTTTCGAACTCGCTGCCTTGCTACATGCCCATAATGATTCTGCCCTGAAGAGCCTTCCAAACCATGTTCATGCACTGCCTGAAAAATTAAGTTCATAAAAATTTACAATTTATATTCATTATGAAGAATAGCTTAAGTTTCAATCTCTTTTCATCTCCCTTCTCCATTATTATAAATTAGGCTCCAGAGGACCTGCAAATGGAGTGTATTGATTTTCAGTATCCATCCGACTTGAAGGATAAGTTCAACAATTTCTCTTTGTTGGACTTTTACAAGAATTATGTCTAGCAGGAAAAGTATCCCAGCATTCACAGACATGCAATTTTCATGACTTCACTATTTGTCAGCACATATTTATGTGAGCAAGGGTTCTCCAGGATGAAGCATGTAAAGTGCATGACAAGATCGCAAATCACAGAGTCATCTGGAGAGTTTGCTTCATGTTGCTCCTTCGTCCATTATGCCTGACATTGGGAGTCTTGTACGTTAGAAGCAGTGCCAAGTCTCGCACTGACATTTTGGAGCTACAGGTAAAATAAAGTTTCTGTGTTTGAGATAAAGGACTCTTAATCAAGATAATGATATTTTCTCTTATTAAAGCAGTTAATGTAATATAATAAAATTTCATTTTTATATTAAAACTCGATCATACGTATAATTTTTTAACTTAGGCACTTAAGGTTAGGTATACCACTTATTGTGATTTTTACACATGTGGCCCGCAAACCAGTCCACAATATTGGTTGTGGCCCTTTGCCAAAAAAGGTTGGACACCCCTGGTTTAAATGATAATAAATATTTTAAAGAACTGCGAGAAAAATTTAGACTTCACAAAGAACAAATAAACTCAAACTGTAGCCTTCTGATATTGGATATAGCCACTAAGCTCCAACAATTAAAAAAACAAAAAGGAGTTTTACGAAGACATAACTAAGCATAAAGTGTTTACAATAGTCACGAGGAGGTGGTGGCAGCTAAAAGATTTAGTTTTTAAGATATCTCTTAAACAATGCATTATATGAGGAAATGTTTCAAACAAAGGTTGTAGAAAATTAAATTTCCTATAACGTTTATTCCAGTACACTTTGATGTGACAAGAGTAAATGCCCAATTCCGTTTGACTGATTTTTACCAAAAACTAATCAACTCTTGTAACTTTCATAAAAATGTCAAATTGAGTTAGAGCACCCACAAAAAAACCTGTCACACACACACACACACACACAGAGACATCATCAATAAAATGGTCAAAACATGTTCAGAGGACCTCAAAACGTTCTGTTGAAATCTCAAAATCGATTTTTCCCCCTATACTGCTTATGGAGAAAGTAAAAAAGTGATTTTCATTATCATGCCAAATAACTTCACTTCTTATAGTACCCAGTATTTGGAAATGGTTACTTATACTTTGTTAAATGCATTTTTACATTTGGTTAGTATTTTCAACAAGATTTAAATATAATAGCTGAATTGACATTTCAATAAATTACAAATTATTTTCTGTAAGTTAATGCCTAACTTAACTTTGTTCCAATCTGTAATCAGATATTTTGATGATGAGTATCAATATCAGGCACTAGAATCATGTAAATTAAGAGATCTTGAAAAAAACAGTGAAAGTGTAGTGTTATTTATATGCATTTAAAGTCTTGGAACCTGGTGTCTTCCCTTAGTTCCGATATAATTCTGACATACTTTTGAGAGTCTTGAACATTACACTTCAGCAGAGTTGGAAAATGCACTAAGTTTTTGTCTTTCAACTGTGATTCCCAAAGACATAATTTTATTCTGAAGGCCTTGACGAGATCAAATATAGAATTAATTAACTGATCTTTGCCTTGAAGACGTGAGTTTAATTTGTTCAAGTGGGTAGTTATATCCACTAGAAAGGCAAATTCACAAATCCATTCATCATCATTGAATTCAGTAAGTGGTTTTCCTTTTCTTTCCATAAATGCTTGTATTTCCTTGTTAAGATTGAATACTCGTTTCAACATTTTCACACAGCTGAGCAACCAGACTTCAGAGTAGTAAACAACATCTTCGAATTCTGTCTCCAAGTTGTTTAATAAATCTTTAAATTCCCTGTGGCACAGGCCTTTGGAACGGTGGAAGTTGACTATTTTAACAATGACTGTTATTAAGCTTTTGGTCTTCAACGACTTAGCACAAAGGTTCTCTTGGTGGATTAACCTTTTTGCTGCTATCGACGCATATATGCATCGAGGTAGTGCATAGCCACTACTGCTATCAATGCATATATGCGGGCAGGCAGAGCGGTGCGCTGACTTCTAACAACGCTTATATTCATTTCAAGCTTTTCCGTTCGCTGCTCAATACGCATTTAGTTGTATCAATGCTAACGAAGTGCCGTGGATTTTTGTGGTACTAACAGATGTTTCAGGCACTCTGTAGATGGCGTAGACATATTTTCAAGCTGTTTTTAGTCTAACCTTGGACGATGAAAAAGGCTGCTTCTACTTCATTTCCCCGGGCTTTTTGCACCCGCATAATACCTTTTTCGTCCCTTAGCCATCACTTTTCTCACCCCCTATGCCCTAAAAGGCCTAAAACAGACGAAAGAAAGCCAGAAATATCTTCAGTTCTGTGTCACTTTCATACGTAATACATTCTGTTCTCAAACTCCATTTTTTCAGTCGCGTTTAGATTCTTTCGTTTTCTTTTGAACTTATGTGAGAATGGAGGAGGATACACTTACCAATAAGGAGTTACTCGAAATTCTAACGAGAAGTGACAGTGAGGAATGTTTATTTTCCTCAGAAGATGAATATTTTTCGAGTGACCTCCCCCAAAAAGACCAAGACGTAACTACTCCCCAGCCATCAACGTCAACATCTGATCCACAACCTTCAACTTCAGGGCTTTCGCATACATGAATCACCTCATCTCCCATCTATTCCTCTGAAGACGAAGATGATAGCCAAATTCAAAGGAAAAAGGTAAAATATAGTGGCATTGTATACATTATTTTATTTATTCCGGAAAGTTTGTTTTAGGGCTGTCTAAAATCTATTAATAAAACGAATCAACAAAAAAAGATGAAAAAATCTTTTCAAGATGGTTAATAATCAATATGAATGTATATGATTGACAAAATAACTTTTAAAATATAAAGAGACTAAAAGACGAATGAAAGAATGTAGACACGGAGCTCCTAGAGAAAGTATTCAGCACAAGAGTGCCTTCAAAGTCACTGGACTTGGCACGGGTGGCTGATGCAGAAGCTTAACGTCCATAGCAGCGATAAGGTTAAACAATGGTACTGCATAACAGAGTTATTTCTAACATTAGTTGCCTCTTCTTGAATTAACTTAACTAACCCCTCTCGTCTCCCTACCATTGCAGGGGCCCCATCAGTTGTTGCACCTGACAGATGTCAAATTCAACCCGAGTTAGTTCAAGGTTCCAATTAAGCCCTCCAATAAATCACTTGCTTTTGTTGTGCCTTTAAGTGGGACTAAGGCTGCCATTTCTTCAGTAATATTAAAATCTTTATCAACACCACGTACAAAGATCGCTAATTGGACAGTGTCCCTTACATCTGTACTTTCAACAAGCGTCAGTGAATAATACTCGAAAGTTGAAGCTTTTGATTTCAAAGCATTCTCTACACTGGTGGCTAACTTATCGATACAGCGAGCCAAAGTCTGTCACGATAAGCTTATTTTAGCAAATTGCATTTTTTTCTCAGGACATATTTGTCAGCAACATGTTCAAAACATTCTTTAACAAATTCATCGTCTGAAAAAGGTTTTGATTTTTTGGCGATGATTTCAGCTACTACATAGCACGCTTTGACCAATGATTCCGACTGGGAGGACATATTCTTAAAAAACTACTGCTGTAATGAAAATTTAGTATTTAGTTCAGACACCTTGTCTTCACGAAATTGGCCTTTAAATTTGTCAAATGTAGATGCATGTTTAGTGTCGTAATGTCTCTTAACGTTAAACTCCTTAAGATCTGAAACCACATCATTGCATATCAAACACATCGGCTTGCTCTTCATTTCAATGAAAAAGTATAGGTTCGTCCACCTCGCTTGAAATGTTCTACATTCATGGAAAACCTTTCTTTTCTTACTTGATTTGGAAGCCATGTTCAGTAATTAAATGGATATAAATATCATTAACTAAAATTAACTAACTCACTGTAAACGAGATAACAGTCACAAATTTATTTAAAAAGCGTAGGAAAACCAATTGCACAAACAAAACTACTGCCACTAATGGTGACTGAACTTCAACTGAGCTGACCATCTGCTGTTTTTCTCTCTTGCCACTACCTGTCAAGGTAGCGCTGTACGACCAAGTGGATGAGTCACGTGGATTAATTCTAACTAAAGACAATTTTATTATTGTGTAATTTTTTTACAGTATATATATATATATATATATATATATATATATATATATATATATATATATATATATATATATATATATATATATATATATATATAACAGCTTACGGAAAAGGAAAGGTAAAATGGATATATGGATGTGAACAAGGTGTTGGGATGAGGAAACCCAGTGAGCACTCATCAATCAGACGACTTCAGGTTGGCGAGGCCCCGGGGATGTCGAAGCGACACACGTAAAAGAACACTAAAACACAGAAACATCACAAACGTAGAAGCTTTCCTCATCCCAACACCTTGTTGACATCCATATATATATATATTAACTTAAGGAAATGAAAAGGGAGTGATGAGGGAGGCAACAAGGTGTTGAAGGAAGCCCAGCAGACACCAAGTCGGAGACCAAGTTGGCAGGCTGCTGGGGGCGTCGAAGAGACACGTTAAACACACGAACACAAAAAACACACAAGCTTATCGGGCCTATGCCCTTCTTCAGCAATAGAGTAACTGAGAGTGACACACTGGGCAGGGAATGACAGGGTGATGTGGGGAGGTTGATGATTGGAGGAGGCGGGGAGTAGGAAGGGCGGATAGCGAATAAGGAGGGAGTGTGGTGAGGTAAAGTGCGAATAGCTACAAAGTAACAGAGGAGACATTGCATGTATATATATTTATTTATTTCCATGCGGCCTCTAAACAGCCGTAAACGGCCTTTTACAAGGGGCTCATTAACACAACAACAAGGACGATTACAAACATCCATGCCCTAGGTGGAGAAAAACCCACCTAGGCGGGATTCGAACCCACGACCTTCGGATTGGCAGGCGAGGGCGTTACCCTGCCACCATATATATATATATATATATTAGGATGGCCCTTATAATGGTGGAAAAAACAAACGTTTTATTTTGAATAGGGGCGCCAGCCTGTCTTGTTCCAATATTTATAAAAATAATATTCCCAAAATTTGGTAAATTTTAGATGAAATTTAGAGGTTGCTACCAAAGTTTGAAACATTAATTTTTCTTTATTTTAAACAAAATGCAATACAGTACAAAGCATATAAAATTTTGAGTTGGTAATTTCCATGCTACATTGTCACATGATGAACATAACAATATTGACACAGTGGTATATTAATTGTTTGTAGCAAGTGTTCCCTTCGCAAAGTCTGGATATCTCCTCCGATGATCGCTGACGACCTGCAGAAGAAATTGCTTTTGCTGTTCACCCTGGGTGTGTAATCGATTGTATTCCTCGATCAGGGCAACTCCACATTCTGCCTTATTGTTAATGCAATTGATGGACCTGATGCACTTTTCTGTGGCAACGTAGTTCCCATCAGAAGTCCAGAGTTTGGGATCCAATTCTGTGAATTTCGAGTCAAGACCAAGTATGTCGAAAAACCTCAAAGTGTTGGCTGACACAAAATAGTCCAAATTTTTCTCCAAGATGCTATCCAGATCGACAGTCACTCTCTTTGAGTGGTCCTCATTACCATCATTTTGGAGAGCTTGAATCAATTTGGCTTTTGTATCCATTAATACTTTTTTATCAAAGAAAACAAGGGCAACCAGCTCTTCACTGAGGCACCACAGCAAACTTCTTCAGAGCAGCGTTGGTAACTATTGAGTTTGTAGTATTGTACTGTTGGAGGTTCTTCAATAGCATTAGGTCATTTAAAGGCACAGCAGTTAGAAGTGCAGCTTGAAACCACGCCTTCAAATAGAATCTCATAACAAAAATTGCTATGTCCCTTATCCCAGCTTCCTCTTTTGTCTTCAATGGAAACTGTCCTTGGAACATCCACAGTTTGATAGCATAAATGGCTTTGGCCATCCAACGAGCCTTATGCATTGCACCAGGAGCAAAAAATCTAATTCCACGAGAAGGTTCACTTCCAAGAAAGGTGATAGAGATTTCCTGGAGTTCTCTGTAATCATCGCGAGGTTGCTGCTGGTTCAGTTGGTCTGTAGCAAAAGTGATTATTTTATCTTTAATATCGGCAACAGCACTGGCAGTGAACTCATCATCAAGTGCAGTTCTGTATTCAGACTTATCCAGTGACACCCAATGAGCTTGAAATCGCTTGAAGATTAGTATTTCTGGGCTCGCTGATGGACTTACGATGACAGAGAAGACAGGTTCCAGTACCAGCTCAAATATGTGGTGCCTGCAGGGAATGTAGAGAAGGTTCTTGTCTAATTTCTGTTCAATCCAAAGACATGCTCCATTTTTTCTTCCAGTATTTGACGCAGTAGTGTCAAAACACATTCCTTTCACTTTCTCTGCTAGATTCCACAGTTCCAAAGTTTCAACAATAGCCTTGCCCATTTCCAATCCAGTTCTAGCCGCAATTTTTGGAAAACCAAGCAGTTGTTCTACTCCATCACCTGTGGCTAAAATAGGAAGGCGATCAACTACATCCTTTCCAGTAAGATCTGGCAGCAGCTTGCCATCCCAATGCACAACTAGCGGAACTGTTGGATTAAATTGAGAGATTATTTGTTTAGCTGTTGCTTCCCTTTGCTGAATGCGACTTACACGAATTGAGGAATGATTTACGATTGCTTATGAAAGTTCTATAACGTTCTGGACGGCTCTAGATTGTTCCAAAAGACCTGATATGGACTATTACATAACACAAAGAGTGCTCCTGCAAGTGGACTTACGCAGGATTTCTGAGGGGTACATCTGAAAGGTTATATCTATTGCAGTATTGCGTAACATTGACCAATGGGTGCTGCATCACAATTTTCAATACTAAGTATCTACAATTCAATTCAAATAAGTTTAAAATTTAAACTAAATTAAAAATGAGTGCACCTATGTTTAGCATTATGATATATTGTGATTTTTCAGATCTTGGTAGCGACCCCTAAATATCATTCAAAACTAACCTAATTTTACCAAAATTATTTTTTTTCATAATGGAACAGATTCAAAACGTGCCCCCTCCTGTTTTCCAAAACTTAAAAATAAGGACTACCCCAATTTATCATCATAATAGGTAGTCTGTCCGTAGACAGGTCCGTGATTATTCTTGGTTAAACCTGGTTCTCCATATACTCCAATTTTCCGCTGTCCTCTTCATATCTTGATAACTCTCTTTCTCTTTCAAATCGTCTATCAGTTGAAACCTTTTCCTACCTCTTTCCCTTTTCCCATCTAGTTTTCCTTCTAACACATCTTTAATCATACTCTCTCTCCTCAGGTAATGTCCAACCCAGTTTGCCTTCCTCTTTCTGATAGTCTGTATAATCATTCACTTCTCTCCTATTCTTCATAGCACTTCATCATTTTCATCCTATCTGTCCATTTTATCTTCAACATTCTCCTCCAAGTCCACATTTCAAAGCTTTCCAAGTATTTGATGTCATTTTTCCTTAGCGTCAATGTTTCTGTCCCATACAATGCTATACTCCATACGTAGCATTTTATCAACTTCTTGCGGATATCTTCCCTTATATTCCCTGTAAGTAGTTGTTTCTTTCTCCTGAAAGCTGCTTTTGCTTTTCCTATTCTAGTTCTGATCTCATCCGTACATTTTGCTTCTCGTGTTATGATGCTTCCAAGGTATTTATATTCTGAAACTTGTTCTAAAGGCTTTCCCCCAATACTTATGTTCAGATTCTCTTCTTTGCCCGATATTCGAATGACCTTGATTTTTCTGTATTTATTTCCATACCGTATTTTCTACCTGTTATCACTAGTCTATTTATCATTTTTTGTAGCTCCTCTTCTTTTCTTGCTAGAAGTACTTGACCATCTGCATCTTTTACTGTTCTTATAATCCTTCCTCCAATTTTGAAATCTCCTGTGCCTCCTAAAGCTTCTTGCATTAGACTTTCTCCACATATATTGAATAGGGTTGGAAATAGGCAGCAGCCTTGTCTTACTCCTCTACCGATATTTATTCCGCAGGTGTCCACATTCTCAAACCTGACCTTTACAACTTGATTCTCATATAGATTCCTAATCAGTCTCCTGTCTTTCCAGTCTACACCTATATCCTTTAATATCTTCATCAACTTTACCCAATTTACTCTATTAAAGGCCTTCTGCCAGTCTACGAAACATCCGCAGATATCTTGACTGTACTCTATTGCCCTTTCTGATATGATTCTAACTACTCCTATAGCATCTCTAGTTCCTCGTCCTTTTCTGAAACCGAATTGATCTTCCCCTATTATTTCTTCTGCCTTTTTCTCCAGCCTTTTATTAAGAATCCTCGTGATGATCTTCGATGTGTGTGACAGAAGGCTTATAGTTCTGTAATCTTTACACTGCATTGCCTTTGGCTTCTTCTTTAGAGGGATCATTGTTACTTCTAGGAAATCCTGAGGCCACTCTCTCGTGTCGTAAATCTTATTAATTAATTTCGTGATCGCTTTTAGTCCTTCTGATCCTATGACTTTAAGTATCTCAGCCAGTATTCTATCGCTGCCCGTGGCTTTCCCTTTTTTAGTTCCACTATCGCCTTTTCTACTTCGCTGTCCATAATACTTGGTCCTAAGTTGTCTTCTTCAATGTTTTCCTCATTTTCCAGTTCTATTTTTGCCGCTCCTGCCTGTTTGCTGTATAATTCCTTAATGTATTCTTCCCATACCTGTGCTACATCCTTTGTTTCTGAGACTATCCTCCCATCCGTATTCATAATTCCTTTACCACAAATTCCATTAGACTACTTATCTTCTAATTCCAGTGCCCAAGCGTACATCATATCGTACCATCCTAACTTCTCCATTTGTTCTATTTCATCACATTTTCCTTTTATCCAATTTTCTCTAGCTTTATCTGTTACCCTTCTCAACTCATTGTTTATACGCCTATAGTTGGCTCTACCTTCTTCACTGTTAACGTTTTTCCATTTTCGTCTCTCATCCATTTTCTCCAGCATTTCCTTCATGATCCATGGTTTTCTGATTTTCTTCTCTTGTTCTCCAATCTCTTTATCCAAGGTATCCTTGATACTGGTTTTAATTTCATCCCATTCTATATCAACGGTCTTCGGTTTGTTTTCCAACTTTCTTAGGTTATCTTCCAACTTCATGCTGACTACATCCTGCCTTTCTTTCAGTTTTTCTAGGTCCCAGGTCTGTCTTTCTCTTTCATTTTTCTTATTTGTTTGAGCTTTGTACTCACGTCAAGTATTAGAAGGCTGTGATCTGAATCAATGTCCGCTCCTTAAAATGCCTTGGCGTTCTTTATGCTGTTCCTGAATCTTTGTTTTACAAGGATGTAATCTATTTGGCATCTCATTCTATCTCCTCTACTCTCTCAAACACAAATAGTGCAATGAAAAACCAAATAGAAGCTAAATTATTAAACTGGTAAAAAATAAGTAGGTACAATAGAAAATAAACAATAGATTTCATTATCTCACATACATTGACTTCACTCAGAGTCTTTTTCTCCCCTGACACAATCCTCACAATAAGAAACAATGTGCTCTAAACAAACAAATTTATTACAATTGTGACATCGGTATTTTGTCTTTCTGTCCTTAGATCTTAGGCAGAACATGCATCTGCCTTGCTGATTTGTTCGTTTAGGAGGAGACTGGTTTGTCTCACTGAAGGCTCTCAAGACTAGAAAACTCCAATGCCAGTGCTGTGGTGGGGTTTGTGAAACCCCAGCAACAGAAATAGCATCAGCTCTGTTCAACAGCAAAATGGATTCTAATAATTCCTATGGGCATGCACTCTAGTGGTGATTATGTGAAGGTACACTGGAGCTCAAATCTTACACTTGTGCCATCTCATGACAATATACTAAAATACTTAGCTTGGGGTTTGAGAAACCCCAGCACAGTAACGAAGGGTTAAGAACACTTGAGTTTTCAGCCATTTCTCGGGTACTTTGAAGTGGATCAGCTTCAACAAAAACTCAGAGAGCATCGATGTTGAATACTGCTCATCTGGATCGGTTGTGATCACTCAGAATGAAATCACCTGATCGAAACTTATGAAACCATCGTTTGCATGTGCGAGCATTGAGAATTTCACCATAAACATTGCAAATGTTTTTAGTCGCTACAGTAGCATTATTTCCATGTTTAAACTCATAGAGCATGCAATGGTGTATGTGCAAGTCCTCACCACTCATTTCTGAATCTTAACAATGAGGGTTTATATTACATTCTTTCATTAAATAATGTAATTAATAAATGAAAAAGGATCATAATTATAATGTAATCAAGTTTAATTATTATATAATGTATAATTGTTATACATACTTTGTATTACTTTAACAATGATTTGCTAGCATTGTAATAAAATGACATTAATTACGTTACAACCTAATATAATTTATAAATGCAGCTCGCCTGGCAGGCCACGGGTTGGACACCCCTGATTTAAACTATTTGGAATTTTTAGAAATACTACAGGTATGGAGAAAGTCATATGGTGGCCACATCAGATTTTTAAGATAGAAAATGCAAAAGGCAAACAATCACCTCAGCAATTCGGTGGCCCATCTGAGGACCGTAACAATCACTTTTGCTGCCATCTGTGATTGACCACAGGCCATGGCTTTGCCTCACTTGCGGGTGACCGTTAGAGTAAGGACCATCTCCTCCGTCAGGACCCCAGTCACCAGGCAGACAGGAACTCAAACATCGTGGACATGGAACAAGTCGTGTTACCAAGAAACGTCCTTCAGATGTATGTACAAAGCGTGTTCCTGCAAAAAGAGCATAGCAATAAATAGTTCCCATCTTTTTGGATAAAGATATTTACATAATATTTATAAAGTAAGAATATGAGGCCTATGTAAGAATACAACATCAGACTTGTTGAGCAATACATAAGAAAATACATACCTAATGTTGGGTACCAGTCTTCAAGAAGAATGTCTATGTGATCTACTGCAAGTGCCAAGAGCTTAGCAATGCATTCTGGGCTTGGATCGAGCACTATCGCCTGATATCCAATGGGTTCTTCAGATGCTTTTTCTTCATCTTCAACAGTCTCATCAACAATAGGTCTCTTGATTACCACGGTATCCACAGGGAAATATATCTCAAGAATAGATGAATTGTTCAAATCGACATCCGACCAAACACCTTCTTGTTTCAAACAAAACCTAAGTTTGGCCAAAGAATGAAAGGATTTGCTATAAGGACAAACTATGATACACAGAAATATTTTCCATTACAATCTAAATTTATGCTAAAGTAAAAAAAATTCACAAATTTTTGTTCAACCATCACGGTTTGTAATGTCTTAACAAACTATCTTTGCATACCTTAGTTGACGGTAATCAACGGGAGTATTTTTAAGAGTTGGCAACACCTCCTTCATCCTGAATAGAGTGGTATCCAAATAACGAAGCTCCATTCCAGTTTGCCAAAGAATCCATTCTGCTCTCACATCCAAGAGATTTATGAGTCTCGGGTCTTGAGTAACCTGATTTAAATTATAAAGTTATTAGATATATTTATTTGGCATAAGAGAGAATAAAATTTAAGCAAATACAAAACTTAAATGAGGAATAATATTGGGATTATAGGATATACCTTGAAGGTTTTATAGAAAACATTCTCCCTTTGAAAATACAGAAAAAACAAAGTTCTCAGAAATTGTTTAAGGTGAAAACAATTGAAATTTTAATTTAATTATAAAAGTTTTTAAAAGTTATAAAAAGTATACACCCACTCTCTGCTTTAACGCTGTCCCGATTAACGCTGTTCTGCATTAACGCTGTTCTGCATTAATGCTGAAAATAATTTAATACCTTTTTCCGAATTGCGCTCACACGTTCCAGATTAACGCTCTTCAAAATTTCTGGTGTACTTTACGAAGTCCACTGCGCAGCACCTCTGCGCATTTACAACACACAATACGTAAGTATTTGCAGTTGCTTGATCCATGTTCCTTTATTTATCAAGCACATGTGATAATTCTTTTATGAATCGATATTTTTTTATCGAAACGTAGTAAGGTTTCGATCGTTTCGATATACGATTTTGTTTTTGTATTATTGGTTTTCTTTTCTTATTTGAACAGTATCTTCAGTCATGATGCTTATGTTATTATGTTCCAATTTTCTTTGTGTTAATAAAATTGTGGCTGTATAGTGACTATTGCCTCATCCTGTATATTTAAGTAGATGCAGGTATCTTCTTCTACTCTAATTCCTATTCCTTAATGCACCTGCGTGATTTGATTTATTCAGTGTGAGATCGACATATGTTCCGTAAAATGCATTCTGTTTTTCATTTATATTCAAGTTGTACTGTTCAATTTTAAATATAATTGCAATGCAAATGACGACCTATTCTATGCTACATAATATGGTTAACAAAGAATACTTTGGTGTATTATTTATATAATACTACTTATTTTCATTTCCATTAATAGAATCTCGGGAACGAATTTAATCTTATAACATCATTTCTTATGGAAGTAAGAGTTCTGAATAGCACTGTTTCAGTTAGCGCTCAATTTTCCTGGCACAAATTAAGATCGTTAATCGGGGAGTGGGTGTATTATTGATGAAATTTCTGAAAAAATACCATATTTACTGGTGTAATACCCACATGCATGTAATGCCTGCACCCCCATTTTTACAGTTAAAAATCTGCAAAAACTGGAATTTGTGTAATGTCTGCACTTCCGAAATTTTGATGTTGAAGCTTTACAGCAACATCAGTTGAATAATTTATCTGAAGCCAAGTTTGATGATACAATTACCACAAAAAGCACATATTTAAGAAGTGACTTCTAAAAATGATTTTTAGTACTTTTTAAAAATACGTAATCATGAAAAGTTGGCATCCATTGCCATTATATTACATGGAGACAACTCGAAAAACTAGAAGAACTCCAGCAAACGACGTACCCCTGCAAATGCACACACCCCTGCATATGCACGCACTTTGGCATACGCTCGTACTTCGGCTTTGCATGTACGTACAGAGTCCCTACTTTTATAAGCAACAGACATTAGCCCAGAAGAGAACGCTACCATCGTGCAATTTAACCAATAGACTTTCGCGAGTGGTGTGCCCTCTTGCCGGAGAACAGACCGAACTAGCGGACTTCCGACCTGGCAACTTTGCAGACTGCCAGCCGTGAGTCACAAGTGTCGAACCTGAGTAGGAGGAAGGAGACACAGAGAGAGAGGACAAGCAAGCAGCGGGGGGGCAACCTTAAACCAGCCAGCGGAAGATTTCCCTGTTATTCCACTACTTTTCGTATCGTTTGTTATCCCTCCAAGTGGATAATTCTACTGAGTATATTTCTGCTTTGTATAACGTCACTCCAATACAGTTGTAAGCATTTTCTTGTCACTTTACCATTGTGTTATATTTGATTTTCTGTTGGCAGCAGCAGTGTCACCTAAGAGGTATCATATAGTTTTTCTATTCTAAGTATTTTGCGAATTACGAGAGATTAATGTAAAATGCGACAGTTGAGTCTCAACACATTTCCATCGCAAGATTGTGTTTTCTTCGCTTTTATACAGAGCAATAAAAGTATATTCTTTTAGGATTGCGTAACATAAAAGGAACCCAAAGAAATGCAGTTACGGTAAAATGTGATTTGAGCATTTCACGAATTACAAGAAAATCGAACAGAATGCATTTGTATTTAATGAAAAATATATGCAGTTCAGTTGTTTATTTCTCTTACATCACCTATTCTATGAAAATGAACTCTGTCTGACATGTCTATTTACATGGAATATTTATGTGATTTAGATGTACTACTGACAGCTGGCAAAGAATTTTTAAAATGCCTTATAAATATTGTGCTTATTATATTATTCTACACATTTTTAAAAAATACCTTGGTTAAAAATCAAGGTAATAAAATGCATGGCATATTGCATCTACCGAAAAAAAAACTCACACCAGGCATGCAATATTGAGTAGGCGTTTCATGGGTGGCCTACCCTCAAAAGATGAATGAGCAAATCTCGTGTAATGTTCGCACCTTCCTTTTTTGATGGGAACTTTTGGGGAAAAAAACTGTGGTTATTACATGAGTAAATATGGTAGCCTTGGGATGAAAAAATCTTACCTCTTTGGGTAGTACGAAGTAAGATCGGACTACTTGTACAATTGCATCATCAGCTAATATACGTGTTGTGAGCCTCGACCAGAAACCACTAGGGAAGTATGACATGAGAAGAAGTCGCCTTATTGATAACTCCGGCTCTCCTCTGTGAGTCAGTTCACACTTAGCAACACCATTGCTACCCTTAGCACCAGACTCAGTACCTTCAGAACCATCATCTGATTCTGACATGGAACCACTAGATGGTGCTAATATAAGGAAAAAAATTATATCCATAGTATCGGTAAAAGGCCACACAAAATATTACAAAATCATTGGTGAATTCGTAAATTATCACTAGTTATATAAAATTCAGATCATGTACACAACCATCCCTTCTATGAATATATAGTAGGAAATTTTATGTCATTGTACTAAATAATGAAAATGAACACTGCACAAATTCAACGAATCTGACATAACTTTTGATAGCAGGAAATAATTGGGAAGAAATCATGCAGATAATAAAATAAATTGCAGTTCAGGGCTGAGTTAAATTTTTTGTGCACATAGAAACAAATTCTCTGCAAACATAAACTTAACAATCATGTTTGTTTCTATTAACATAATTATTTCAAGAGAAATCAAAGACAAACTTCAAAACTTACCACTTATTTTGGTGGCCCCAGGAGATCCCTTCAGCATGGGTTTTTGTATCTTAAATTTCTCACTTGGTGTATAGAAGGAAGAATTGCCAACAATTGTTGATGCACCTGATATGGGAAGCTTTTTATTCCTTCCAGTCCACCCTCTTGTTCTTATGGGTATCTATGCAAGAAAAAATTATAATTTAAAGTTAAACAGACACATGTTACAAAAGTATTCTTTGTGGAATGAGAAGAAGTTTAAAAGAGTGAAGTGCATTTTTATCAACTATTGCGTATATAAGAAATTTATATACACAGAAACTACTCTATTAGTCCGAATATAGTCCCCCCCACTTTTTGGCCAAAATATTAGTAAGAAAAGGAAGGGGGTACTATATTAGCATCCAAAAAACTAGCAAACGAAAATATCACCGCCGGCAGTAATTATAGGTAACAATTAATGCCCTCACTGATTTGATTGTTTTATAGAGAATTCTTGATACATATGCCTCAATAACTCAATACTTTTTGTTCTCTTTGGAATCCTTGCCTTAACGTTCATATTTTCATAATAGAGGGAATTGCAGAAGTTTTCGCTTTGAAAGTGTTGATTGGTAAACTTCCCTAAATAACAAACATCACAAATATTGATATGTAGTGGTGCCACCTATCATTATTTTAGAGAAAATGTCACTATGACGAAAGAAATTTTGTATCTTCATTACCCGTTAATTTGTAGTGATCCATAGGACCATAGGCAAGTTGGCAGGCTGCTGGGGGTATCGAAGAGACAGAAAACACGCACACAAGAAAAACACATAAAAAAGCTTTTCGGGGCTATACCCATCTTCAGTGATGGAGATAGAGTAACTGAAAGTGACACACTGGGTGGGGAATGACTGGATGATATGGGAAGGTTGATGATTGGAGGAGGCGGGGAGTGGGAAGGGTGGATAGCCAATAAGGAGGGAGTGTGGTAAGGTAAAGCGCGAATAGCTACAATGTAACTAAGGAGACATTGTAAGGGGGCTAATATATATATATATATATATATATATATATATATATATATATATATATAACGATACGAAAAAGAAATAATATGATAAAATAAATGCAACAAGAGGTTGAGAGGGATAGGAAGGAGCCAGTGAACACTTACCATATGGTGGTGGACGGCTTGTAATTTGGAGCTTTCGGGCAACACACGCCCTTCTTCAGCGAGAGAAAAACGAAGACTAAAATAAGCGTAACACTGGAGGTAGGGGTTCGGGAAAAGAGGGGTAAGGGGAAGGCGAAAGAGGGGTAAGGGGAAGGAGAAAGAGGGGTAAGAGGGAAGGAAAAAAGGGGTGATTGGAGTGGGAGTGTTAGCGAAGGTTTAAACCTGGTAAGGAGAGGGAGCAGAGGATGTCAATATGGGCTAGTTCCCATTGACAGAGTTGTGGCACGGGGAAACTACTTGGAAGAGCACGAATAGTTTTTACTGTGAAACAGCTATTGAAGGGAAGGGAGTGGGTTAACGCATGGTCGGCCACCGGAAGGGGGCGCCTAAGAGAGACGCTATTCCGATGGCCGTTCATGCTGATGTTAAGGGGTGTGGTTGTGAGGCCTACATAGAACGCAGGGCATTGTGTGCAGGTAAGAAGTAATATTACGTTTTTGGAGGTACAAGTGCTGCGGGATAAGATAGGATAGGAGATTTGGGTAATGGGGCTGGTAAATGAGGAAGAAGTATCTAAGATGGGGCAAGTGAGGCAACGTGGTCTTTTACAAGGGGAGGAACCTGCGGGGGAAGGTGGAAGACCGGTGGGGAGTTCCTTGCGCCATAGCAGGTCGCCAAGACTCCTAGGTCGGCGGAAGGATATCATAGGGGGCTTAGGGAAGAGTAGCGTAGTTGTGGGTGTGTTAAGGAGAATTGGATGGGCGGCCGCGAGGATGTTATTTAGGGCTTCGTGCAGCCCCGGGTGAAAGGTTGTGGTGAGAGTCAGAGGGACTTCTGTCTTCGAGGGTGGGTTCAAGATTGGTGGGTGTCTGGAGGGGGTGGAGATGGCGCGATATATTTCATTGCGGACTAAGTCGGCAGGGTATCCTCGATTGAGGAAAGCCTTAAGGAGTAAGGCGCAATAATCGGATAGCGAGGTGCTATCCCAGCAGATTCTAAGGCCACGCCTGGCGAGGGAGTACGGAAGAGATTTCTTTGTGTGCTGTGGGTGACAGCTGGTGTAGTGGAGGTATTGTAGGTGGTTGGTATCTTTAATGTGCACCGAGGTGCTAATGCGTCCATTACGGAGAAGGAGGTTAACGTCGAGGAACGTGGAGTGTGTTGTAGAAGAGTGATGAGTGAAAGAGAGAGTGGGATGGGTGGAAACTGTCTGAAGGAAGGAATTAAGGGATTCCGCCCCATCGGTCCACAGAAAAAATATGTCGTCGATGAAGCGGAGCCAGAGGAGGGGCTTTTGGGGAGAAGATTCAAGGAGCTGGGATTCCCATTCACCCAGGAAGCAGTTGGCGTAGGAGGGAGCCATCCGAGTGCCCATTGTGGTTCCTTTAATTTGGATGAAATGGTGCCCTCCGAACGCGAAGTTGTTTTTGGTGAGAACCATTTCCGCCAGTGAAGTGAGGAAGGCAGTAGAAGGTTTCTTCTCTCCAGTCCTGTTGTCAAAGCAGTCTCGAAGAGCAGCAAGTCCATCGGTGTGGGGTATACTGGTGTAAAGGGAGCAAACATCTAAGGTAACCATGATGGTGTTTGGTGGGAGTGGGTGCTGAAGTGCTTTTAGGCGTTTGAGAAAGTGGTTAGTGTCTTGGACGAAGGAGGGGAACTGTTGGACGAGAGGCTTTAGGTGATGATCGACGAAGGCGGAGATTCGCTCAGTTGGCGAGTCGAAGCTCGCGACGATCGGGCGACCTGGATTTCCGGGTTTATGGATTTTGGGAAGGAGGTAAAAGTTGGGGGTATGGGGGTTAGGGGGCACGAGTAGAGCGGTTACATTCTCGGACAGTCCTTCATGTGTTCCCGCTGTGTGAAGGAAAGTGGAAATATCGGAGGCGTGGCGGTTAGTGGGATTAGAGGTGAGGGGGCGGTAAGATGATTGGTCGGAGAGTTGGCGAAGAGCCTCTTTGTTGTAATCCTCCCTATCAAGGATTACCAAGGTAGAGCCCTTATCTGCGGGTAAAATTATAATATTTTTGTTTGACCTAAGTTGGGATAAAGTGTGTCTTTGGTCTCTGGAAAGATTATCGTGGTGATCGAGAGATTTAGGGAAGTCCGGGTGAGAGATAGCGTTGGAAATATAGGAAATGTAAAGCTCAACGGGGTGGTGTGAATGGAGAGTAGGGGGTATGTGTTGGGATGGAGGTTTGAATAGGGAAAGGGGCTCGGTTCGATTGATGGGAGTGGGTGGATTTGGGGATGCAGTGGTATTGAAGGTTAGTTTCAGACGAAGGGAATGGGCATAGGATTGAGTGTCCGCTAGAAGGCGGAAATGGTCGAACTTCGGGGTGGGAGAAAAGGAGAGTCCCAGGGAGAGCAATTTGCGTTCTGCGGGGCTAAGGTCATGTGTGGAGAGATTTACAATGTCCTCCTTGTCAAGATTGCGTAGAGGGTGGGACGGTGTTTTGGCGGAATGTTGCAGTTTAGGGTCGCAGCACGTTGGTGTGGGTTTTACTTTGTATAGAGGGGGAGGAGTGGGAATTCCAAGAAGGTCGGCCAAGCTGGGCTTCTGCCCGAGGAGGGGAGGCGGAGGGTGGGTTGTGTTCCCCTGGTGAGGAGGGGTAAAAGGAAGGGGAAGGCCCATCTGGAAGTGCTTCATGCAAAGGCAGGAAAGTTTCCTCATGAGTCGGGTCTCGTGGCTAAGTTTGTTTCTGTCCGCGTCTTTCCGCGCACTTACAATGTCCTCGCGGGAGGCCGGAGAGGACTTAATGATTTGTTCTTGTAGGGAGATAGCAACATTGAAATGGAAGTTAGCAAGGGATTCATATTCATGAAGGACTTAGCGGGTGAGGGACATCAAAAATAAATGTTGTTGGGCGGCAATTTTGGGCCGAATAAGGGGGGGAAGACCTGATAGGGGTATTTTGATTGTAAGACCGTTGGGAGTGATTCCAAGCGCTAGGCAAGATTCAAGAAACCTAATTTGGCAGGTGAGGGATGTGAATTTATGTAGGTGGCGGCGAAAGCGTAGAAAGTCTTGCATAGTTGTTGTGTACCCGAGAAAAGTTTCTACAAGCTTTGTATACTCGTTCTTCACTCCCCTCAAATCAAAATTAAACACAATCATCCAAGTTTTCTCAGTTAATATCACATCCTGCTGCCACTCAAATACCACTCCATTATTTATATTCATAATATCCTATCCCCTAGCTATTTCCACAACACTCTGCGGTCACGAAAAACGGCCACTGAGTCATGGTGGAAAATCACTTTCCTCTTCTACCGGTGGCAACGGCCCCCCAGAGTAGAGGCGGTAGGGGTGGGGGGAAGGTGGTGGAGACAAAGCTGTGTCTTCGCAACCGCAGGGCGTAAGGGGACCACTGGGGAAGATGGGGATCTAGGGGAGCAGGGAAATTCTTCGTCACTCCAATCGCCTCCGGTCCTTCACCCTTGCTATTTATCTCTTGTTTGTTGTCCTCTTCCTCACGCTCATCCTCCACAGGCACGCCTTGAGGTGGGGTGAGATCGGCGTACAAGAGGGAATCCCCTCTTATCTCTTCGGCTTCCCAATCTGAGACAGCGTGATCGACCGGCTATGACGAGGACTCTGTGGGACCAAGCAAACCTCGCTTTTTTCGTGGCCTCCTGCAATGCCTATCACCGCTGCTTCTTAATTGAAAGGGTGGAATGGGACCTAAATAAGGTTTCACACGGTTTCTATGAACTATTAGGTTGGGAAATGGAAGCTCTAACAGCACATTACAAGCAGATAAGACTTTTAGCATGCGATAAGGCCTCCTAAGGCTTGTGAAATTTTTTCACCTGTCTGACCAAACATGGGTTACTGAGGTACACATAATCACCCTCACTATATTCCTTCGGGGTTCCTTTCACTGCCCCCTTTGCTTGCTTTCTTTGAGCTTTCTCATTGTTTCGTATACACTTTTTCCACATCTCTCGCAACCGTGCATGCAATTTCGACACAGCCGAGTGGCCTATACCCGTAGAATTTTTTGTAATACACTCGAATGGCATTTCATGGGGAATACGAACACAATTTCATGTGGGGAAAATTCAGTGCTTCGGTGTACATTCGTGCTATAAGCGGTTACGGCATAGGCTAGCCAATCATCCCAATCGTTGTTTTTGAAGTTCACGTAATGGCTGAACATCTGAGCTATTGTGCGATGTACTCTCTCCACCCGACCATTTGCCTCTGGATGATATGGTGACGTCCTCAACTGCTTTATTTGCAACAATTTGCAGACTCCACTAAACAACTCCAACATAAAGTTGCTCCCTTGGTCCATTAAAATAATTTCCAGAACCCTGAATTTTAGCATCCACTCCTTTACGAGAGCTACTGACACTGTCAACAGTTGACCTCTGGTCGCTGTCGTGTCAGGTCGCCCCTGAAGATGCCCACATTGTGGGCGAAATGCATTGGGCTCATTTATTAACCCTTGTTTTTTTGGCTTAAGGAGTTCTTTTATTTATTAATTACTAGCCAAAGTGTTGAGCTATTTATGTTTCTTATACTGAAAGGAAGACATAGACACATTTCACTTTAAATTTTGAGGTAGCTTGTTATAAAAAGTGAGTCCCATATATTTAGGAACTTGGGATGCAGATTTGGTGCAAATAAATGGTGTGTATAACTTACTTGCACCACGAGTAGCGTACTGATAAATGTCTGTACTGACCAGGTATTCATTTAAATTCTTTTTGGTGCGTACAACAGCTATTAGTATATAGATACAGGCCAGAGGTAAGAGAATAAAATGCTTAAAAATTGGACGACTTGGGGCATCAAGATTTGCATTTTTTTTGTATTGTAAAAATTCTGGTGGCATGAGGCAAGGAGGCCCACAGCAAGATATTGTAAATAGACAAATTCTGAGTTGTTTTATTTTTATTTGTAAAGTAAATTACTTGTGATTTATGAATATTTAATTTAAAAAAGTTGTTATGACAACAAGTATTTAGGTTGTGAGTGACATGATTACAAGTATGGTATAAATTCTGAAAAGAGTTGGAGGAAACAATGACGTTGGTGTCATTGGCATAAAGTATGGGTTTTGTCTCAATTGATTTGCATATTCTTTGACGTAAATCAAGAAGAGAATGGGTCTTAAAACTGAGCCCTGAGGAACTCCTTGGTCAACTATTTTAGCTGGAGAGACATATTTAGAACCATTATTAATAATAACAACATGCTGAGTTCTGCCATGAATATAAGATATTGATACCCATTCTTTCAAGTTTTTTAAAAAGTAGGTTATGGTTTACTAGGTCAAAGGCTTTTGTAAAGTCAAAGAAGAGTGCACATGTTTCCAATTTGTTATCCAGTGCAGAGAGCAAGGAGTTGATAGCATCATAGGCAGTTGTCATGGTGGACCTCTTCTTACGGAAGCCATGTTGATAAGGAGACAAAACATTAGAAGATTCCAGGAAAAATACTAATCAATTATTAAAGGCTTTCTCAAAAATTTTAGAAATTTGATTTTGTATAGCAAATGGCCTGTAAGGGTTTAAATCTAGAGTACTACCTTTACTCTTGTATATGAGAACAATTTTTGAAATTTTGAGGGCAGCAGGAAAATTCTAACCTGTAAGGATTTATTAATGAGGAGTAATAGGGGACTTTTAATTAAATTAAAACTTTGTCTGATAATAAGATTTGGAATTTCATCCAAACCAGCAGTAAACTTTGACCCACCATTATTAATAATGTTTGAAAGTTCATTTTCATGACATGGAGAGAGGTATAAGGATCATGAAGAGATAGGAATGTTAAGATAGTCAAAAGTATCAATGGGTTGTGGACATAAAGGAAGAGAGGTGAAGTGATTATTAAATTTAGATGTCAGAAGTGTATAATCAGATATAGTATTTCCAGAAGAATCAATAATTTCTGATAACTGAGATGTCAAATTTCGGTTTTTTGAGCTGTTAATTATTTTCCAGGTTTCTCTAGACTTGAAATTGATGGAATAATAGAAACTATGCAGAAAGGCATAAGCTGTGATTTTGGGAATAACTTTGAAACAGGAAAGATTATCTACTAAGGTAGTTCAGTGGTAGAATATCTGCCTGGCAAGTGGAAGACCCGGGTTCGATTCCCGGTCATAGCAGAATTTTTTCTGTTTCAAAGTTATTCCCCTTCTCTAGACTTATTACTGCAGTTCCATAACCTTTCATCATTGTAAGTGCGCTTAGCAGTATTAAGTAACAGGCGATAAGTTTTTCTAAGAGATCTGTACTCTGCATTCAGTTCATTGTCCCAAGAAGACTTGCATAAAATAGACAATATTTTAAGAAAGGATGAAAATGCTCGAATTTCATCAGTAACCCATTTCCTCCTATTAATATTTTTATGGCCTTTTTTTGAAGTAGGGGAAATGCAATATTAAAATAGTGCAAAAGCTTAGCATAAAAGTAAGTAAACTCATTATCAAAGTCTGAGGCAAAGTAAACTTCAAGCCATTTTTCATTCATTACCATATTTAAAAAATAAGAAATATTAGTGTTAGAAAAAGATCTATGAAGATAGGTGGAAATTCTGAGTTTAGAATGTATGGGAAAAACAGACAATAGGATAATGATCGGAAATATCAGATAAGATAACTTTAGAGGAGATGGAGTTGAAATTAGAGATAATGTTATCAAGGAGGGATTTAGAATGGCACGTAACTCAAGTGGGTTCAATGATGCTTGTTGGCAATTTGTAAGAATGTAATATATTGAAAAAATCAATCGATTCCTTATTATAGAGTAACAAATTGCAATTAAAATCGCCAGTAATGATTATGTGAGGGTTATCAAAAGATACATGAATAATATGAAGAAAATTATCAAAATTAGTCATAAAATCCTGAAAATTACTTACAGGAGAACAATAGATCGCAATGACAATAAAAGAGATTATTAATAATTACATTAGCTACAGAGCATTCAAATACCTGTTCCATCACTAGGTGGTCATAAGACACATTAATGGAGGTAAAGGGGAGGTGTTCCTTAAGAAATATCGCAACACCACCATTATTAAGATTAGTACGACAGTATATATCAGCTACTACATATCCAGACAGATTGAGTGAGGGAACTTCGTTTACAGATAACCAATGCTCACAAACACAGAAAATATCAGGTTTTACAGAGTCAAGCAAAAGTTCAAGCTTCAATGACTTATTTCGTATACACTGTACATTAAGATAGAGCACAGAGAATTGACAATTGGAAAAGTTGTTGGAATGACAATAATTATGCATTGAAGGCATACATTCTTTTTTCTTTGCACCTGGTTTTCTATTTAAGATGTTACTGGATGAATTATCAAAAGAAAATTCTGAGTTTATGATATTTGTAGTCAAACAGTAGTTCCCTTGGTTTCTTAGTCAATCTTGTTTCTTGAATTTAAAAATGCCAGTTTGTGAATGTAATTCTCCCTTCTGGCAGTGCAGTGCTTTTAATCTTCCTATCAGCTGTTATAACCTTCTGCATATTTGTAAACTTACTAATATCAGCAACCAATACAAAGAGTTTGCCCATTTCTCTACAGATAAAGTGTTTACCCTCTTTGTTCAAATGTAGACCATGTTTTGTATGAAACCTTCTTTTAATCTGAGCTATTTCAAGGACTGTTGCATTATTGTAGTTTTTACATATTTCAGATATCGTGTCATTTACTGCATAAATTTCTGAGTTTACACAAGAATTAGATGATAAATCATGGTGCCACAGAATATGGCTTACATTAACATTTGTGTGAGTTAACTCATTTAATACAGATTTTAGTTCACAAATTATTACATCAGATTTATACCGGTAAACATCGTTAGTTCCACCAATAATGACCACAGTATCACTTTTATTCAAGTTTGCATTCAGATACACAACTCTTGATTATTTCACTGAAACCAGCACCGGGTTTAATCGTACTGGTGATCATCCTACCTTGACCATATTCATTTTCATTTAATAAATGAGTGATGTCCCTTCCATGTCTGTCGGTGTAGATTATTACTTTCTTCGTCATATCACCAGCATTCCTTTTTCTGGGTGGGATGCAATTACTGATGCTTGAAGGCTGAGGTTGGGTGGGCTTATATTTTGATGCTGGGTGCGTTAGAGGCTGCGACTGGTCAGCTGCTTCAGGCAGATTGTCATCAAGAACAGAGTTCTGAAGCCTGATGCTGTCACTATTTTCCACAATTGGCTTTTTCTCATATGGAGGCACTTTATGTTTCACTGTTCGCCACAAGTCATTTGGGATGGAGGACATCACATCAGAATGAGACCTGTGTGAATCAGCCACCCTGCTACCAATGAGTGAGTCAAGTTCACTTAATTTCATAATTAGAAGCCGATTTTCATCAGATATCCTATCGTTAATTCGTCTTAGTTCTTTAACTTCATACCACAAGGATTCTAATTCATTATGGCAAGAAACTTCCCGAGGAGCACTATTTAGAGCAATTTTTGCGGTGAAATCAGTTGATTCTGAGCTTTGTTTACATGATGCACTACAGTACCATTTAGCTAAATTAAGATTTAGGCCTTCTTTAACACATTTAAAATGGTACCATTTGTCACACAAATCACAGTTAATTCCATTCACCACATTCCTATCACATTTAGGGCACTTAATATTCAATAATATATTATTTTTACCGGATATGCTCAGTAAGTGTGAAAGGTCCGGAGCCATCTTCATATGGAATTTCAACTTAACCAACTACAGCAACATTAAAGTTATTAATAAATAATAAAGTTTCTAATGGATAAGATCTTTCATAAATACAACTATTACTGCAAAGCAATTCTAACCATTTTCTTGCTTCGTATGGGTTTCACAGAGCAGAATCGAAAGGAGTAACCAGCTAGTCCTCTTATGCAGTAGGTAACGGGCCTAGTGCATATGAAGTATTACTTATGTAAATCAAACTGAGGTGTTGAAGGTGTTTCAACTGTCTACAGAATGTATTCCTTGATGTGATATTCCGGGGCATAAATATCGGAAGTAAAGAAAATACAGGTAAAATAAATTATGAAAAGAATATGTTAAATGGAAATCTGGTAATAATTACTTTTTTAAACAGGCACGATTCAAGTAGCCATTGTCAATGGCATCTGAATGATACGAATGGAATTTAACAACATTCATAAATCAAAATTTTTTTATTTAGTCCAGTAACACCTGATGCATATTTAATATACGCCTGCAACTATAACACGAAAAACGTGATGTCACCGTTTCATTGTAAATTGATAGCTGTAACTAAATTGCTCATATATATTAAAACTTGTTCTTTAGAATATTACAATATGATACAAACAGAACTTATGATGCCAACTTTCCATTTAATCATTAATGTAATACATATAGTGGTTTTAATAGCTTTAAAGTCATCGCGGATATATAGCTTTTTGTTCCCAAATTTCATAATTTAGCATTATAAAATACTACAAATACATTTGAACGGAATATTAAATTGATCATGCATATTTGTACAGCATAAATAACATGTGTACGTATTAGAACACCAAATCTGAGTCCAACAATAGTTGCTATGGCAACACTCATGTAATGAGTCATAAAAACTGCAAAATTCTACGATAAAAATTAGAATCTTCATTCCTTTCCTCAGAGAATAGTGCAAATCCCGCACCAATATTACAATTCTAAGATATTTTAATGTGCAAGAGAAAATTAACTTGCACGATAGATTTCAGATTTCCCATGTAAATCAAATGGGAAGGATAATTCCTGGAATCAAACCCGAGATTTCAATCTTTGCAACAAAAAACTATCCTCGGGAGCTTGGCTCATGTAGCATGAGATTTCCATCAAGTTTCATGAAAATCGGTATATTGGTTCAAAAGTTAATAGGGGGGACGGACAGACAGACACAATGATAAAACTAGAAGCCTATTTCCATTCTGGAAAGTAGTCTTAAAAGTGAAGTCTGTAATGGGGTTCAAACTTTTTTCCAAAACTGAGGCTTCAGAAATAGGGGGGGGGACTATATTCAGGGAGGGACTATATTCGGAATAATATGGTAATACCTACTTTTCTAAAATGAATACATTGTAAATGCAATTTATTTGAAAAATATCTGAAAATGTGAGCATATCCCTTTCATTTATGAAAAGAGAGATGAGCATACTATAAAATTTTATAACCTTGGAAGATATAAAAAATTCTAGACAATTTGAGTGTTCTGGCATTAATTTATCCCTAATTATCATTTCAAACTCTGGAATTTTAGCAACAACTACAGCCCTAAGTATGAAACAGTATGAACTCAGAGTAAGATTTAGCCAAATTAAAATTATCAAAAAATCTACTTATTTAAAAATGAACGCTTGCAAAATTTATCACAATATTTCAATGAAAATATCTAAATAAATCAAAATGGAGGCCTTTCATCTAAAAAAATCATACCTATTAAAAGTTCCTTAAAAAATTTTCATTCTGCATAACATTGACGGCTCACCTTCACACGGACAAAAAGATGGTTTGAATGAGGCGATCGAATCTGCTCTTCTGATGGCAACAGAGATGGAATGAGCAATGTTCTGCTGTCCCACGTGAGAGCAACTTCGAACTTGTTGAGCAAACTGACAATATAGCCTCTTGCATTAGCACACAAGGAAGGAGACGATGATTTGAATACATGTTTCAGGTCATCAAGCTTCATTACACCTGAGGAACAAAAGAAAACATTTAAAGTTACTTTCAAGTGTACCAGCAATGATATTTAGAATGCCATTGGAATACATTAATTTAGATATGAGATAAAAATATTCAGTGATATTAAAAAGTGAAATTAAAGCTACCTCAGATAATTCATTACATATACACACACAGCCAAGTGAAATCTAATTTTTAAAAAGTTTGACAGGCCTTTACTTGAGATTTGTATTACCGTATCTGCCCGAATATAAGCCGACCCCACAAAAATTTCCACCATTTTTTGACAAAAAAGTAAATTTCGTAGATTTTATGCTGAAGTGTGCCGGGCATGCATGCACGGCCTAGAATACATTATTGGAGATTGAAGAATAGAGTGGGAAATTGTTTAGTTGTTGACATTTGAAACATTACTCCAATTAATAATTTCGCGTAGTTGAATAATGTTCCACATTCAGGTACGATAATTTCATTCATCTTCATTTGCACAAAAGGTCAAATAAAGCAATAGCGACCTCGCAAACATAATTTTTAATCCAAGTCTATTTTCAATGAAATTAACATTTACATAACAACACACCTTGATGCTTTCCCTTGCGGGGTAAGCCATGCCATATGTCTGCCAATTACAGACCCATCACCACATGCTTCCTCCACACACTTCTATCCTTGCACACTTCTTTTGCTTCACTTACACTCATACACTGAGTCACACATTTCCTCTTATTCCTCATACTTTTCACGTCCCTTTTTCTCAGAGTCTCACTAACCACATCCAACCAAGTCTTGCGCGGTCTGCCTCTCCCTCTCTCGCCATTCACTCTTCCTTCATATATTTGCTTGGTGATTCTACTCTCCTCCATTCTTTCTATATGTCCGAACCACCTCAGCAGACCTCTCTCATACAAATCTGTCACACTAGCTTTCATACCACATTTGTTCATCACCCAATTATTCCTTACTTTGTCCCTACTAGATTTTCCACAAACTCTTCTCATGTATCCCATCCTAACCGCAAACTACTTTTATGCTTCTCCTGACACACCCATGTTTCACTGCCATACAGCAAGGTAGGCATTAAAACACACTTGTATACAGACATTTTCGCTTCTTTTGACAACCATTCATTCTTTGCAATCGACCACACACTCCCTGGCACCTTTCTACCAGCATTCACTCTTCTTTTGATTTCTCATCTACTCTACCATTTTTACTAAACATTCTACCAAGGTATACAAATTCATCCACTACCTCAATCGTTCCACCATTTATGCTAAATTGACAGTCGTTCACCTCATTCTCCCGATCGAACACAACTACCTTGGTTTTGGCCACATTTATCCTTAAGTCCATTCTCCCTGTCGTATCATGCAGGCTATCTAACATTCTCTGCAATTCTCCTGGGTTCTCAGCCATTAACACAGCATCATCAGCATACAAAAGTACATGAACATTCTCTCCACCAACCTTAACACCCACCATATCCATAGATGCCTGTCTCACACATTTATCCATGAACACATTAAATAACCAAGGGGACATGACACATCCTTGTCGTACACCTTGCTCAACTCTAAACTAATCACTCATCATGCCATTCACCCTTACACATGCCCTACTTCCAGTGTACACTACCTTTATAGCATTCAGCAACCAACCATTCACTCCATACTCGCCCAAAACATACCACAATTCATTACGATTCACTCTGTCATAGGCTTTCTCCAGATCAACAAATGCACAGTACACTTTCTTTCTTACATCCATGCACTTCTCAACCACTTGCTGTAGGGCAAATATTTGGTCGGTGCAACCCCTTCCAGGCATGAAGCCACATTGCACTCCCCACATTTTATCCATAGTTACCTTTTGTACTCTTTCAATCAAAACTTTCCCATACACCTTTCCAGGTATACTCAGCAAACTAATCGCTCTATAATTCTTACATTCAGTCCTATCTCCCTTACCCTTGTAGAACGGTACAATTACACCATCCTTCCATTCAGCAGGCACTCTCGAACTCCTTGCACACAGATTGCACAGATCCCACATCCAACACATAAGCAAATCACCTCCATACTCCAACATCTCTCCCGTTATGCCATCCACACCTGCAGCTTTTCCATTTTTCAACATATTCACTGCTTTAACTACCTCGTTCTTACTAATCCCCTCATATTCATTAATATTCACTCCAACAGATTCACTCGGATTTTTAGACCCATTCACAACATTTCCATACAACTCTTCAAAATACTTTTTCCAACACTCCCTTACATCACTCTCATTCCACACCATATCACCATTCTTTCCTTGAATTCCGCTCACACCCTTACTCACTCCTTGCCTTGCTCTCTTCACCCATTTCCAGAACAACTTCTTATTCCCCTCAAAATCATTCTGCATTTTCCCAGCTTCATTCATCCGCAATTGTTCTTTACTCTCTTTCACAATATTTTTTGCAGCTCTCCTTTTCTCTTTATACATTTCATACAGTGCCTTTCGCTCATTTTCATTCTTAGCAGCAATCATTCTCACATATGCCTCCTTTTTCTCATTCACAGCCACTTTAACTCTCTCATTCCACCATGCGTCACCTCTCATTCTTCCAACAACTGCAGTCCCACACACCTTAGTAGCACATTGCAAGATGATACCTTTCAATCTGTTCCAAGCCTTCTCCACATTCTCTTCTCTCATTTCCTCCTTCCATTCATTCTCTTCGGCCATTAGCCTTTCTTTTAGCACACTTTCATATTCCCACCTATTAATTTGCTCTTGCAATCTTTCCACTTTTACTCTAGTTCTCTCTCCCCTTTCCTCTTTCTCGCAATCCATTTTCTCCCAAGATCTACTCTAGAGATCACTAAATAGTGGTTTGATCCACATTCCGCACCTCTCACAACTCTCGTATCATTCACAAGTTCCCTCAACCATTCATCATACACAACAAAATCTATCACACTCTTCGCTTCCCCTCTTGTCCATGTATACAAGTAGATTGACTTGTGCTTGAACCATGTGTTCGAGACAAACAATCCCATTTCCATACATACATTCACCAAGCTTTCACCATTATCATTCACTCTTGGGTCACCAAATGGTCCAAGGACCCTTTCCGTGCCTTCTCGTTTTACTCCAACCCATCCATTCATATCTCCGAGCATAATTACTGTTTCTCCTGGTTTACACTCCCTGAAAATATCTCTCAATTCTTCCCAAAATTTATTCTTATCATATTCATTCTCACCGTCAACCGGAGCATAACATGTAACAAGTATAATCCTGCGCACACCCACTTTCATCCGCACCCACAACAGCCTTGGTGACACTAATTCATGCTTTCTCACATGCATCTTAGCCCTTTCATTCAGTATCAATCCCACACCTTGACTATCGTGCACACATTCATCTACTCCAGACCAAAAGGCCAAACTACCGTTATCCGTTTCTATCACATCCCTCCCTTTATGCCTAGTTTCACTCACGCACAAAACATCTATCCTCCTTTTATCCATTTCATTCATCAATTCACTCTCTTTCCCATACACACCTCTTACATTCCATGTTGCAATCTTCCATACTGGGTCATCATCAGATGGGCCAACCTGCTTCGACCTATGCCACCCATCATGGTTTCGGTCGTTCGAGGCATTCTTATAGCACATTGTAGTAACGTTAAAAATAGGGTAAGCAAGGTTACCAGCCTATACTGTACCCGTGCCACATGCAGCATTCCCTACTAACGGTCAGGGCACAATACCGGTCAGTTTTGACACAATTTAGCCATCATGCTACAAGCGTAACCAACACCCAGAATTACCCCAGGTATGCTTACGCTATTCTACACAAGCTAGGATCTCTACTCTAGAAACTACCTTGTGAGCCAACATTCCATTGCCCATGTCCTACCAACTAGGAGGTACGTGCAGTTTACTCACATACTTTGGACACAACATTTACATTGTCTTAAGAAATTGCATTTTATAATTATACATGTTCATATCGATATATTGGGTC
The DNA here is from genome assembly GCA_028673005.1 of Tanypteryx hageni. Taxonomy (NCBI): domain Eukaryota; kingdom Metazoa; phylum Arthropoda; class Insecta; order Odonata; family Petaluridae; genus Tanypteryx; species Tanypteryx hageni. The sequence goes on along the minus strand of CM054118.1, from coordinate 1,840,034 downwards.
GAGTGAATAAAAATTAAGCAAATGCTTAAAGCAAACAGTAAAAGTAAAAGCATTTGCTTCACATTGTGTGAATAAAAGTTTGCTTTTGCTTATAAGCATTTGCTACTCATATTTAAGCAAATACTTAAATTCTACGGAAGAAAGCTCTTTACAACTCGTCCTTCACTTGTTTTTGTTTACATTTAAAGTTTTACATAGTTGAATTTCAAACTAAAAACAAAAATATATTGGGTAATATTTTTTAAAAAGTTAATTAATAATTTTTTAAAACTATTTCTTTTATAACTGAATTCGATAATATCAAAAATCATGGTTGCATTTTTATTCAATTAGTTATAGTAATTTTATCCAGTCATTTGCCTTTATAGTGATTTTGGATGCCACAAATTTTACTGTCTTACATACAGTTGTGCATTGTACGTGGTGATCTTCTCCGACTCCTATCTGAAATCCAGGATTACCTTAAAAATATTTCTATCATCTGTTTGATAGAATCAAGCGATCCAAAGACAAGCTGTAAATTTGGGAATAATTTTGAATGAGAAAAAAGTCTGCTATGACCGAGAATCAAACCCGCCCCAACCAAGAAAACATTCGCGTTCAGAAACGAGAAAATTGATCTGCTACAATAGTTCAGTGGTAGAATATCTGCCCAGCAAGTGGAAGACCCGGGTTTGATTCCCAGTCATAGCAGACTTTTTTCTCGTTTCAAAATTATTTCCATCTTCTGTTTGGAAGACAGTGACCCACCAGGTCTCTCTTGATATTCTCTGAGTAACAGATTTGAAATATAGGTACTTAACATTTTCTTCAGAGAAACGATATCAATTTTCATAACTGTTGGTTGTTGGAAATTTCTCGTGTTTTTTAACCTTTCGTGTCACCAAAAATTACCATATTTATGTTTACCATAAATTATCATGAAAATAGAGTACTTAGAAATATCTTAGCAAGCCCTTGACCTCACTTAAAAAAGTTTAAGCATATGCTTAAAAGTGCCACAAGGCAAGTGCACCTTCATGTTTGGAGACTTGCACTTAATACTACGGAGAGTGAGGTGCTGAACTATGTGAAGAATAACATAGGTTGTGAGGCAGTGGTGCATAAACTTAACGCGAAAGGTGATTACTCATCCTTTCGAGTATCAACAAACTCGGATTTCCCGGAGAAACTGTTTGACCCGACTAATTGGCCTGCCGATGTTGCTATTAACAAGTTTTACTTTAGGAAAAGTCATTTCAATCCTTCCCTCTCATTAACAGCTTCCAATAATAAAATTGAAAATCGTTCCTCTAGAATGGTTAGTAATAGCACGGTCCACGATGCTCTTTTGGTCCGCGATGCTCTTCCGGTCTGCAAAGCTGTCCCGGTCCATGTTGCCGTTCCCGTCCAAGATGTCGTCCCCGTCCAGGATGTCATCCCGGCCATCATTACCTCTCCGGAGCCTAATGCCATCTTGTTTCCTAACAGTGTCCCGGTTCCTAACGCCGTACCATTTCCTAATGCTCAAGTTCACGATGCTGTTTCTAACGATAGATCTAAACCCAACGATAGGCCTGTTACTCGAGGTCAGAGTGGTATTGTTAGATCTAAGAAATTGTGACTAGGTACAAGTGAGGGTGCTCTCTCCAATTCTATATTATTAAATTGGTTTCATATAAATATTCAGTGCTTGAGGAATAAGGGCCTTAACCTTGAGCTCCTACTTCAGGAGCTTAATGTTGATGTCTTGATACTTTCTGAACATTGGTTAAGAGCAAATGAAATATCTGTGTTTCATATTCATGGTTTTAACCTAATAACATTCTTTTGTCGTCAGCAATTCAAGTGTGGAGGAGTGGCCATCTATAGCAAACCCTCTGTAAATATGAAGTGCCTCAGTTTTAACAAGAGCATTGAAAAAAGTTTTGAATGCTCAGTTGCTTTAATCAATATTGATACCTATTGTTATGCTCTTTTGTCCATATATCGTTCTCCCAGCAGTAATATTAATGATTTTTTTACGTGCCTACATGATGCCATTATATTTACATCAATGAAAAATATCAATGGCATGATATTGATTGGTGACATCAATATTGATTTATTGAATGAATCCTCTGAAAAGGCTGATCTCATAAATCTATCCACTTTTGGACTAAAGGTAGTGAATGACAATCCTACCCGAATCTCACCCAAAACTCAATCACTTATTGACTATCTAATTTCTGATTTACCTCCTAATACCTTCACTTGTGAAACCATCTTTACAGGCTTCTCTGACCATCTGGGCCTAAAAATTACCATTAAATTAAATCAAACTCTCTTTCAACCCAACCCCATGTACATATGTAAACGTATCTTTGATGACTATTCTACTAAAATATTTCTTCACCACCTCTCACATGAATCTTGGGATGGTGTTCATAACGCAAGTGATGTCGATTCTAAATTTAATGCTTTCATGCAAATATTTACTCTCTGCTTTAATGCAGCCTTTCCTGTCAGAAAAATCAAACAAAATGTAACAATGCTTAAAAGAAAGTTATACTCTCCTCATCTCATTATCAGGTCCCAATATGTTCGTGATTTATATTTTCAATATAAATTTGTTGACTCTAATCTTCATGGCGCATACTTATATGCCCTAAAGGACTTTAGAATACACTTATTAGCCGAGAGAAAAGCTGCAAATGTTAACTACATAAATAAATCCAAAAATATGATTAAAGCATCATGGAACATTATCAAACTAAATTCCAATGCTGCAATCAACAATCTAAGTCCTTCTCACATCGAATTCAATGGGATATCAGTTTTTGACCCAATGGATATAGCTATGAATTTCAACAATCAATTTTGCAATATTAATACTAATGCAGCATCTTCTCCTGAATATCCCTCCAGTAATACCAGCTCGGTTTTCACACCTTCTGTTTTTCTTCACCCCACTGATCCCTATGAAATAATAGGTATCATCAAATCTTTTGAAAATTCCTTTTCTTGTGGTATAGATGATATTCCTATGATTGTTGTTAAGGAAAGCTCTTCTATCATTGCACCTATCTTATCTGACATAATCAACCTATCCTTCAGCTCTGGCCAGTTCCCTACTAATTTAAAATTTTCTCGTGTGTCTCCAATACTAAAAAAAGGTTCACCCTCTGACTCAGAGAACTATAGACCCATCTCTATTTTATCCGTATTTTCCAAAATATTTGAAAAATTATTTTTCAATCGCATACTACTTTTCCTCGATTCCTTCAATTTGTTAATTCCTAATCAACATGGATTCAGGAAAGAGAAGTCTACATCTACTGCTGCCTTCAACCTTATCAACAGAATATACCAATCTCTCAATAACAACAAGCATACTTTAGGTATATTTTATGACCTCAGTAAAGCTTTTGACAGAATTGACCACAGAATGCTTTCGGTGAAACTTTGCAACTTGGGCATCAGAGGCAAGCCCCTAAATTGGATTATTTCTTTTCTAAGTAATCATCATCAGATTGTGAAGTTTTCCCAAAGAGCTAGAAATGGCTCTACCACTGCCTTTTCTACACCTCTAAAAGTCAACATCGGTGTCCCCCAGGGATCAATTCTTGGACCCTTACTATTCATAATTTTCATGAACGACCTTCCTAACAAATTTACAGAATGCTCTCCAACCTTGTATGCTGATGATACATCCTGCCTGGTAACCGCTGATAGTTTCCCACTTCTGACAGAGTTTGCTAGTAGATCAGTCAACCAAATGTTGCAATGGTGCAATCTAAACAATCTTGACATAAATATCAATAAAACCTCTTACCTGCTATTTCATAAAAAAAACTATCCCACCCTGTAGCCCCCTTCTTAAAATGAGCAGTAAAAGCATCTCTAGAAACACGTCAACTAACTTTCTTGGGCTACTTATTAATGAAGAGTTGGATTGGCTAGATCACATTAATGGAGTTGCTAAAAAAGTTGCCACTGGTGTTTTTATGATAAGAAAGTTGGCCCCAATACTTCCTATTGAAAGCTTACTATCTCTCTACTATGCTAAAGTGCATTCTTTGTTAAGCTATGGAATACTATTTTGGGGTAATTGCAGACTGGCTAGTAAAGTCTTTTCTTTACAGATACAAGCTGTCAAAGCTTTATGTAGTGTCTTACCGCACACACGGTAAACCCTTATTTTCATCTCTCAATATCTTAACTTTACCATCCATTTACATTTTGAGCTGTGCAACTTTTGTTAGATCTAATCATCAACTTTTTCCCACAAATGCAGAATATCATAGCCATTTCACTCGTTCATTATTTGACATTCATATTAATGATTACAATAATGTACTTTGTCAAAGAGGCCCTCACCATTCAGCCTCTGTAATTTATAACAAATTACCTGGGGACATAAAATCAGTTTCATCCCACAAATTGTACAAAAGTAATGTAAAGAAGTTCCTTCTGAAGAAAACTTATTATAATGTTTGTGAATACCTTAATGATTGTGTGTGAAATTTTTTTCCTTTTATTTGATCTTTTTTGATGTATGTTATCAATCTTGTATCTTGCTTTGTATTTTTTTTCTTTCTTCTTTTCTTCCCCCTCCTATCTTTTTTGTAATATTTAGTGATGAAACCATGCAAATGTATTTGCCAACGGTGAAATAAATTATATTATTATTATTATTAAGCAACAGCTCGGTTTTATTCACACAATTTTAAGCAAATGTTTAAAAAAAATCATAAAAATAAGCAAATGCTTATTCTTTCTAGCAAAAGCAAATGCTGTTTTTTTATTTACCCCAAATTAAGCATTTGCTTAAAAAGTGATAGAAATCTTAAGCATAAGCATTTCCTTATTTTATATTCACTCGACCGATTGTATATGGTATCATTATATATAGACGTTCCTTACAGAGGAGGAGGAGGATATAACATACTAGTAGAAGGTGCTTGCATACTGCAAGCATTTCATCTCACCTTGAAAAAACATTAATTTTTCAGAGAGATATTTCATCATGAGGAATATTTTTTTAATTCTAAAGATTTCTCCTCGGGATCGGTTTTCGTATTTTCACTATGGAACAATGATGGAGTTAAACAATCACTAATTTTTACAATTTTAGGAATATTATACTTTTCATACATTGGGTTAATAATGCCACACATTTCTGCCAAATTTTAAATTTATAGCACAATTAGAAGTGAAATTACATTTTTCTAAATGTTTAAATTTAAATAATTTTTAACAACCGCAATAACAAATTCATGCATATATTGAAATGTTTACTCGTTTATATAGATTAAATTCTAAATAACATAAAAATTTCAGCTCCCTAACTTGCCGCGTAGTGTCTAAAAATTTACCTATTTGTTTAAACTTTAAGAATTTTTAACTGCCTAAGAAATTAAAATATCAAAATTTCTATAATCCCTATTTGGCTATTTTAAAAATCCTACCTCTAAAAAAAATTTCAGCTCCGTATCACATTCGGAAATGCATAAACCTTGAAAATTTGTTTAAACAATTGCAAATTTTTAGCGGCCGCATTGTTGCACTTTTTCAAGATTTTCGTTTTTTCTAGTCGGTTTTGTACAAAATCCCACCTAAGAAAAAAATTTCGAATCTCCAGCTCATCTGGAAGTGCCTAAACATTAGTATCCTCCTGTTATATGTATGTTATATCCTCCTCTGTAAGGAACGTCTATATATAATGACTAGTAGTTGGTGCTTGCATACTGCAAGCATTTCATCTCACCTTGAAAAAACATTCATTTTTCAGACAGACATTACATCATTACAAATAGTCTTTTAATTCTAAAGAATTCACCTCCGCAACAAATTTTCATTTTCCCCAAAGGTAAAAATCATAGTTTAAAACAATCCCCAAATGTTGCAATTTTAAAAATTTTACACTATCTTCATTATAGGGTACCAATGCTACATATTTTAGCCAAATTTTAAAGTTGTAGCACTTCTAGAAGTAAAATAATATTTTTCTAATTCTTTAAATTTAAATAATTTTTAACGGCCGCCGCAATTCATATATAGTAAAATTGAAATGTTTATTTGTGGAAACTCACTACTTTGTAAATAATTTGAAAATTTCAGCTTCCTAGCTCATCCCGTAGTAGCTAAAAAGTTATCTATTTGTTTAAATTTTAAGAATTTTTAACTGCCAAACAAATCAAAATATCAAAATTTGTATAATCCCTATTTCGTTTTTTTAAAGAATTCTACTTATAAAAAAAATTTCAACTCCGTAGCACATTTGGAAATACATAAACCTTGAAATTTTGTTTAAACAATTGCGAATTTTTACCGTCCGCATTGTTGCACTTTTTCAAGATTTTCTAGTCGGTTTTGCACAAAATCCTACCTATGAAAAAAATTTCTAATCTCCAGCTCATCTGGAAGTGCCTAAACATTAGTATCCTCCTGTTATCATTATATATCGACGACTCTTACAGATGAGGATATATATATTCATGTATACAGGAGGATAAAAAAATTTCTAATAATGCTATATCTCTCTGAAATATTAATGTTTATCAGGGTCAGATGAAATGCTTGCAGAATGCAAGCACCAACTACTTGTATCATTATATATAGGCGTTCCTTACAGAGGAGGAGGAGGATGATATAACAGGAGGATACTAATGTCCAGCCCAAACTACAAGACCTAGAGAGCTGAAAGTTTTAGTTTTTGTAGATATGATGGAGAAACCTTCAGATAAAATGAGACTTCTTACCTAAGTGACATGAGTTCGACTCCAGAAATTCCGAAAGTTGTGTTTTTTCCAATAAGAAAAGCATTGCGCCATTTTTGTAAATTAATTATGGGCACTTGCCGGTAAGCTAAAAAAAATGAAATTTTCAGTGTTGCTAGATGGCCGCAATATCTATTAGGAACTATTGTCACTTTTGCTTACAGTGTCTTGGGTTCGAATCCAAAGACCCCGGAATATCTCCCATAAGTTAGCATGGGAAAACGCAATCCAGTGTGTAGACCAATCTAATAAGTTTAGGAAGCTGAAATTTAGCAAGATTATAGAACTTTTCTCATAATCAACTATAAAAATCGAAAATTTTAAAATTGTAAATTTTAGGGGTTGTTTTAACCCCATTTGAACATTAAAGTTTAATAATTTTTTAGGTATTACGGGATGAGCTAAGAAGCTGCAATTTTCAAATTATTTACAGAACAGTGCATTTGCACAAATAAACATTTCAATCTCTCCATATATATTGCGGCAACCGTTAAAAATGTTTAAATTTTAAACAATTAGAAAAATATTATTTTACTTCTAGAAGTGCTACAAATTTAAAATTTGGCTGAAATGTGTAGCATTAGTACCCCATAATGGAGAAAGTGTAAAATGTTTAAAATTGCAACATTTGTGGTTTGTTTTAAACTATTATTTTTGCATGCGGGAAAAACGAAAATCACTGCGGAGGTGAAGTATTTAGAATTAATAGAAAATTTGTAATGATGAAATATCTGTCTGAAAAATTAATGTTTTTTCAAGGTGAGATAAAATGCTTGCAGTATGCAAGCACCTTCTACTAGTATGCTATATCCTCCTCCTCCTCTGTAAGGAACGTCTATATAGAATGATAACATATAGGAGGATGTTTAGGCACTTCCAGATGAGCTGAAGATTCGAAATTTTTTCATAGGTAGGATTTTGTGCAAAACCGACTAGAAAATCTTGAAAAAGTGCAACAATGCGGCCGCTAAAAATTCACAATTGTTTAAACAAATTTTCAAGGTTTATGTATTTTTGCATGTGCTACGGAGTTGAAATTTTTTTAATAAGTAGAATTCTTAAAAAAACGAAATAGGGATTATACAAATTTTCATATTTTAATTTTTTTGGCAGTTAAAAATTCTTAAAGTTTAAACAAATATATAACTGTTTAGGTACTACAGGATGAGCTAGGAAGCTGCAATTTTTAAATTATTTACTGAACAGTGCATTTGCACATATAAACATTTCAATCTCTCCATATATATATATATTGCGGCAACCGTTAAAAATGTTTAAATTTTAAACAATTAGAAAAATATTATTTTACTTCTAGAAGTGCTACAAATTTAAAATTTGGCTGAAATGTGTAGCATTAGTACCCCACAATGGAGAAAGTGTAAAATGTTTAAAATTGCAACATTTGTGGTTTGTTTTAAACTATTATATTTACATGTGGGAAAAACGAAAATTGCTGCGGAGGTGAAATATTTTGAATTAAAAGACTATTTGTAATGATGAAATGTCTGTCTGAAAAATGAATGTTTTTTCAAGGTGAGATGAAATCGTACATAACTTCACACGCAAGTTTTACCGTAATTCAAACAGTTGAGCATCAAAAGCCGTCATCGCATTTTGTGTAAGTCTGCATAGTCAATGTACGTAATTTTAATAGATTACATGAATGAGGTTTTAACATGCATATATAAACATTACATTGGCTATAGCATTAACTACAATACCCAAGTAAAACTAATAGGAACTTCTTTTAATGGATGATGAAAAATAATACAAATTGCTAACTATTCTTAATGATTCATATGCATAGCCATGAGAAACAAAAGAAAATATCCAATAGCATTTAGAAACGAAAGAACAGATAACAACGGCAACAAAACACGGGTACTGCTAAATTCAATATTCTAGCTTTATTATTTATTCATTAATATTCATCGTAGGTCAAATATTTACTTTACGAAAAATATAGTACTATCATTTGAATGTGACGGCAATGACAGACGTGCTGCCATCTATGGAGACTTAACCCTAACCCCAAATTTTTTCTCGAACTCGCATTTAAGTCGAGGGATGATTTTTTCATGATAGATTTTGACAAAAAACATTGGCTTATATTCGAGCAGATACGGTAATATTTATGATAATTTAATTTTACTAATAGGGCATCTCATTCACCTGTACGAGCAAAGGGGTTAATTTCTCGAATTGTGACCACATGAGCCAACATATCACACAGCCACTGGGGATCCAGGAAGTAAAGATCTTTGAGAGTTGCATCATCATAATGCAAGAGAACGCCTGTAAGGAAACAAATCACCGATAAAAAAGTAACGTCATCAATATTTTTCTGTGAAATTCTACAAGCAAAAAAGATAAGAAAAAATTTATTGAGTTATTACTATAATGAAGTTTGAAGTGATGGTTGCTAAAAAAATGACATTGAGGGTCAATCATTATTTTGGAATTGAAATTAAAACTAACCATTCTCGTGAAGGAATGCCGTCGCTTGATTTAGTTCTGAAGCATCTCTGAATGTTCTGTGATGGCGTGCCAGCATCTCTCTTGTCACGGCAGCTCGATATTGCTCAGCTGTCAACACTGGATCACCACCAGCCATCCTTCGTTCCCAAGCTATGTGGCCTACAACTTCTTCCAAAGCCAAGTAACTTGCAGGTACTCTCTGCTCGAGAAGCAATTCTTTGCTCCCTGCAGATAAATTGATACAATGAAATAAATAATAAAATGGCAAAAAAACTAAACATCAATGCTTAAACAAGTTAAAAATATTATACACACGAATTCTCATGATTGTAAAGAGATAAATACAGAAATAACAGATAAAGTTCATATTAAAAACTAAAATAAAAAAATTCTTACTTCAATGAATAAGTGAAAATATATATAAATAGTTCAAGAAACCAAACAGTTCATGGATTAAATAAAGTGTTACAATTTTAATTAATTTTATATTCATTTGTCACAGCTGCATGCATTTACTTAATAAATTTTTGTGTAGTAAATATTAAATTTTTCCTACTAACCTGGTGGCCTTAAACTGAACACTGTATCATAGATTAAATTACAAAGCAATTTAACATTATGTCGAGTTTTGCAGCTTACTTCTATGGTGTCCAATACTCTAGGAAGACCACATTTCTCAGCATCCACAATGTTAATAAATCTGTAGATAAGAAACAGGAAGTTTGAAAATGTTTACATGAACTTCATTTTTTGAGAAACTAAAAATTATTCATGTTTCATAAAAGATAAGCTAATTGTTTTGCCCACTGACATGGCAGAACATACAGCAATCATATAATATTTTTTAATCTCATTATTTTACAGAAATCAGCTTCGAAATGTTATGAATAATTTTTAAAGCAAAAGACAAATAAGCAAAATCAAAACTTACTTATCTCTAATCATTTGTTGAAGATCTTCTGACATTGATGATGGATAATGTTCTCTCATCATATCATAGTGCGTCCCAACTATGATCACAGGAGAGTTTGGAGCTCTTGCCTTTGGAAAGAAAATAAAAAAGGTTTTTCATATAATCCCACCCATAAAGGATCTTCAATAGTTTGTCAAATTCTCCAACTTATCATTTTCATAATATTATTTAACAAAGAACTTACCTGAATGTTAACGAGCCATTGGAGGATTTCAGAAATACCTCTCTGACCATCTGGAATTCTCCAAACTACAAGGTAAAGGCTGCGTTTTGATAAGAAATACTGATGAGTGGCATAATATTCTCTCTGGCCACCAAAGTCCCACGTCCTGCCAGGTTAATGAGGAAGGAAATTATAATATCATTCTTCTCAACCTAATTATATAACTAAATGAACCAACCACTGACAAATTAATGATTGGAAAAATCATTTCTATGAGGCTACGATTTTTCAAGTAATGATCAAATTTTTAAAAAATCAATTTAAAAAAACTAGACAACATTCAAAAGAAAAAATTAAAAACAGCATAATTTTACCTAAAAACAACAGCACCATATGATGATTGACCTCTAATCTTCTTCTCATAAACCCAATCACAAATGTCGACACCAACTGTAGAGATATTAGTGCCTTTGGCAGTTTTGACATTAATGTTCTTGTTGCCCATTCGTTTGGCCCAGTGCTAAGTTTTGAAATAGAGTAGTAAGAACATATTCAACTAATAAAGTTCTTATGAATAAAGTAAATGTTATCATATTCTTATCAATACAGAAATGCCTTATTTGAAATATGAGTAGAGGGCTGTTATGTTTTTGTTCAAGATTTTTAATTTCACCTTTATTTTTACAAATTACTGTGAAAAAAGATATCATAAAATAACTAAATTTCAAAGTATTTAGAGAACTACAATAGAATGGAAATTGCACTGTAACAATTGACCAGGCAGTAGAGAAAAAGCCTAGAAGAAAGCACCTCAGGATATCCCACAAGAGATTGAAAAAACCTAGCTTAATGGGCTGTACATGTACAGCCTTACCTTTGCCAATTATGAAGACAAAAAAGAAATGGTCAGAAAAATCTGCAAACACAATTTAATAACTTTTGCTAAAGGTAATTTTCAGGAAAAACAAGTATAATATCACTAATTCTTCAACATAATAAGTGAACAATAATAAAACACAGCTAGTCTTTTTTTAAAGATTATGATATGCTGAAGTAACAGGACACTTTCATGAATGAAATCATCATAAAAGAAAGCATCATTGAAACAAGGCCCTGTACTACTTTTACTAAGGAAGCATAAATAAACATGAATGTAAATATAGTATATGAAAGAGACAACCAAATGATGGTAGTAACATGCATCTGAAATATTTCAGACCAGAATTTGACTAGAAATTCCCTGTGATTAATTTATAGACATCTACAATTATTGTGCTTTCATACCTCAGCTGGTTTCTTCTTGAATCCAGGGCCAACTGCACCCCCACCTGCTCCACCCCCCATCCCTCCTCCCCCGACTCCAGCTCCGCTGCCCTCTTGCCTCAACTGTTCCAACAACGATGTCTTCCCAATGCCTTGAACACCTACAATCATCAGTTTCATACGAGCATACGGTCGTGCATCCTCCAACACAGATTTGAGATATCCAACGACATCCATGGTTTTGTACTTTTTCGAATCGATCATGGATCGTAGGGGTTCTTGCAGGCTGCAGCCACGTGTACTCAAGTTCCAAAGACGAGACAAAAGTCCCATTTGGGGAGGAAGTTCACATATACCTGGAAAACGTTGCACCAAAATAGTCCATAGATACTTTGCTTTAAATTACCACCTAGATGTTATTACCTTAATATTTCTAAACATTTTGAGTATGAGTAAAAGTTCTGACTTCATGAATGCTTTGAAAGAATAAGAAAATCCAATTATTGTAGATGAATAATTATTCATGAACTAGTAAATGCAGTAAAGTCCATAAACTGGTGATCCCAAATCAGACATTTAAAAAAATATTCTATAAAAAATTCTGTATGAGTTGCGGCAAAAAAATTCACGTGAATTTGACACCAAACTTGTTCTGTGACTAACTGCACTGTTTCAGACCATGCTGCTCAGCTTTCTTTGTGAATTTGTTGTTTGGGCATGAATAACATTATATGATGTATTGTGAAACTTTCTTTCTTTTGCCGGAGTGAAAACATTTAACATGACAAAAAGGCCAGCAGATAGTCCCATGAGTAATCTTGCAAAGAGAAAGAATCATTCATATATATTGTCCATAACATTGAAGAAAACAAAAAACAGCTAGGTACATCAGGACTTCGAGAGTTGTCAGTTTTTGGACTTTGCATCATACAGTAAAACCCCTTACTTACACTTTTCTAGGGACCTGGGAAAAAAAGTGTAAATTGTGAGAAAGTGCAAATTGAGGGAAAAGGAAAAATAGCTAAACTGATTTTACTTTTCAACTCGCCCATTTGTTACAGTATAACTAACAATAAAATCAGTGGGAATTAATTTAAAACGAGAAAAAAAAAGTCTGCTATGACCGGGAATCGAACCCGGGTCTTCCACTTGCCGGGCGGATATTCTACCTCTGAACTATCGTAACAGAACACTTTTTCTCGTTTCTGAACACGGATGCTTGGCTAGTTCCGTCCCAACCAAGGAAACATCCGTGTTCCGAAACGAGAAAAAGTGTTCTGCTACGATAGTTCAGAGGTAGAATATCTACCCGACAAGTGGAAGACCCGGGTTCGATTCCCGGTCATAGCAGACTTTTTTCTTGTTTCAAAATTATTCCCACCTTTACAGCTTATGCCTGTCTGCATTGGATCTTCGGATCATATTATTCCATCAATAAAATCAGTGTTAAAAGAGCTAAGTTTATCAAGAGTATATCTATTTATTCATTTACTTAACCAGCAAACCTTTTTAATAATAATAATAATATTAAAATATGTGCTAAATTAAAATGCTAGAATGTATAGTATGCTTGGGTTTCCATTACATTCCCCACATTACATTTTTCTGGAAAATTGTACATAGACGTAGGTATATTTACTTCAGGAACTTCCTACTTTTTCGAAGCTTGAATATTGTTCGTTTTTTCCGCCTCTTGAGCTATGACTATTTTAAAATTCATGTCATAACTTCATCAGATTCCTCTGTTAATCTGGGATTTGGAAGAACCTTTTTTCTCAACATGATCAACATCCTTTTTGTCACCCATTGTTAAAATAACGGATGGGTAAACTTGCTAAGGTAGGTACACTGATAGCTTCAATTCAATGACTAATGAGGAATTCAGCCACCGACTAAACTCAATCTATTCTCGCATCGGACGCTTTTCAAGTACATAGTAACATGTATGCATAATGTGTCTACAATGTAATGAGTATCTTGTATCACTTAACAGACATGCAGAATGTAGAGTGATTTTTTGAAACACGATTTTATGATCTTTTAAAATCACTAGTACTCGAATATAACACGGAGGCTACTTTTAAAATTCCCATTTTTGGAAAAAAACATCGCATTATATTCGAGACAATATGGTAACTTAAATTACAACAAATTACAAATTAACTTAAATTTAATTACAAACTGTGAGAGCCAAGGGGCAGAATTGGAGTGGAAAGGGTTAAAACATGATAGCACCAAAGTTTAATATCTTTTCAATAGCATTCATACTTAGTTCAATGAGTAAATAGCATAATTAGTATTTACGTATCTAGGTGCACTGTTTACGCTCAACTAGTGTAATTTACATATGAGGTTTTGAAGTTTTCACTCAAAAGAGTTCATACATATTTCCGTCTCTAAGTACATATGCTGTTCCTGAGTAGCATCTGTTAAAGCGAGTGGTGCTTTGAAAAGAAAGAGTTCATATTTATTCCTCTAGGGTCGCTGTACCTACTCTGCCGCCATTTTCAAAATCTTTGCCCAAAAGAGTTCGGATTTTTTTTGCAAAACTGAGTCAAAAATCATTAAAAACTGTTGAGAATCGCATGCTAAATTATTTTTAAAAGATTGGAAATTCTAACGTAAAATGATGCGAATAGCTGAAAAACTTGAAATGAAATAAAGTAAATACAGGGTTTTACTTACATTGAAATCACAGGAAAATTGATGGGACCCATATAAAATGTTGTGAATAGCGGGAAAACATACATTCCAATAACGTAAACACAGGGTTTTACTGTATTTCCAAATGAAGTTTCTTACATTTAAAGTAAACACAAACCATTGAAGTCATAATTAAATAATTAAAGATGATGTTGGACAGGATAAAAGAAAAATTTCAAAATAAGAATAAGACCTACTTTTCTCTTAGTTCCACAAAAATATTCCAATAATAGCTATGAACTAAGACTGTCATCAGAAAGTTTATTTGTAGAAACAAGAATTAATCATAATATTACCTGGATTTCCGCTAAGATTAAGAACTGAGAGATTGTTCAGTTCATGGATGTTGAGAGGAATCTCTCTCAAATGATTGTTACTTATGTCCAACATGCTAAGATTGGGGAACATTAGACGAGCCTTAGCACCGCTTAACATTGGACTCAGCGTCAAATCCTACAATGTGAATAGAACATATTTTGTTAAAAGTTTTACACGACAGTATTATTTTAGCTAAATAAATGAAACATTACAAATGTATAAATTGATATTTTAAATGCTTCATGAAATATAGTCTGATGAAGCCTTTCTTGAATAATTACAATGAAAACAAAATCAGAATATAACAAGGTAGTGTTACTGACTGGATCATCTGAGCATGTAAGTTCATCATCATCTGATGGCAATGCCATGTGACAAGGTGAAGGGTTTGCTGAGTTATGCCCACTGCTCCCGCCATCATCATCAGTTGACAGTTGAATGCGAGAGAGCATGTTGTCGGCCAGGATTAGGGTTCGAAGGTTGTCCAGCCTGAGGTGACGTCTATGTACGCAGACAGCATTAAGGATAGCACTCCTTATTGAACGAGATCCTCCAATAACTGCATTAGTCCGCCGTCCTGAAGAGGCAATAAATTAATTAAAGAAAGGAAAAATATATATTTAATTGAAACTTGAGGAGAAAATTGGAAAACAAAAATTACTGCATTAGTCTGAATATAGTCCCTCCCTGAATATAGTCCCCCACCCCCCTATTTCTGAAGCCTCGGTTTTGGAAAAAAGTTTGAACAGACTTCACTTTTAAGACTACTTTCCAGAATAGAAATAGACTTATAGTTTTGTCGTTGTGTCTGTCTGTCCATTCCCCCTATTAACTCTTGAACCAATAGAGTGATTTTCATGGAACTTGATGGAAATCTCATGCTACATGGGCCAAGCTCCCGAAGATAATTTTTTGTTGCGAAGATTGAAGTCCTGGGTTCGATTGCAGGAACTACCCTTCCCATTTCATTTACATGAGAAATCTGAAATCCATCGTGCAAGGTAATTTTCTCTTGCACATTAAAATATCTTAAAATTGTAATATCGGTGCGGGATTTGTACTATTCTCTGAGGAAAGGAATGAAGATTCTAATTTTTATCATAGAATTTTGCTTATCGATTGTATTTCTTAGAATTTCACGTAAATACTGGCGATTTTGCAGTTTTTATGACTCATTATGAGAGTGTTGCCATAGCAACTATTTTTGGACTCACATTCGGTATGTTCTAATTAGACATGTTAATTTTAATTTTGAATTAAAAAACCAGGAAAAATTGAGGAAAAAACTGGGAAGAAACAGGAAAATTGGGAATAAACAATAACAGTATTAGGCCTATCAAAGGTAAACACACAAGTTTAATGAAGTGAAAAATATTTATATAGAATAGAAATTACAAAAGCAAACTTTATTTATGCAATACAAAATTACAAAAACAAACCGAACAAAACAAAAAATTACAATAACAAACTTTGAACAAAACAAAAAAATTACAATAACAAACTGAACAAAACAAAAAAATACAAAAAAACTTTATTTATGCAATATTACAAAAACAAACACCAATATAGTTAGCTAATTAATGATAAGAAATATCATTCACGTCTTCCATTTCTGAAATTTACTCTTCTCCATCAAAAGCACATTCCTTACTCTGTTTATAGCTAAGTATTAAGTTTGATCTCACTGCCACCAACTTGGAAACCCTGTCATTGCTAAGTCTGTTCCAGAACAAAGTGTGTGTTTTTCCAAAGGCTGACTATATTCCTTTTGATGCAGCAGTTGATGGAGGAATGGAGAACAAAGACACTGCAATTGGGCTCAGAGCTTGCATATTCATATGTCCTTTCCACCATATTCTTGGAGATATATGCTCAGAGCTTTGCCATATTGACTGCCTACTCCAAATACCTTCGCAGGCTTTATAGTGAGCAAGATTTGCCAGAGTTTTACCAGGATCAAATCTCATAGTTGCAACTTGAGCTATGAATTCCACTGCTTCTTCTGACTCACTCTCTGTCAACATTTTCCCCTCATACCGTGGATCTAATAAATTAGCTGCATGATGAATCCCTTGGCAGTACAGATCTCCTCTGTATTGTATAGTTTCCAAAATCCTTTTCTGTTCATTTCGAGGTAGAAAGGATGAAGGTAGTTTAGATTCAACATTTTTTTTACATTCTGAAAAGCTTCAGGAACATCAGATAGCACTGCTTTATTGGACTCAATGAAAGTTGTGCTTATTGCTATTGGTTTCAAAATATCCATGATTTGTTGTAGTTTGGTCCAGAAACCATTACTTTCAAGCACAATATGTTTAACAAGGTTGTCAACACACAAATCTTCCTGTATAACTGTTTCCTTAAGGGAATCTTTCCCTTTCAAAAAACTTTCATAAATAGTAATATTACTGTTCCATCATGTGGGTACTGCAAGTTTTAATGTACTTGCATTTCCTTCCATTTTACATTTCTGTCTGGTCGTAAAGCTTGCCAAGACAACATGTGTACCTTTTACTTTAAGATGTATGTCATTAATGGAAGTGAGCTTCATTATATCTCCAGACAACAAATTTAGTCCATGAGCAACAACCCAATGTGTTAATATGGGGATATTTTCCAATGACAATCCTCCATGTAGCTTTCATATTACTGGCATTGTCTCACTTTCTCATTTCCAACTTCCTCTATGACTTCAATTATTCTCTTAGCTATATATTCTGCAGTATGACAGTTCTCCCCATCTCCACAGATTTGTAAAACAGTGGAGTTGGAGTGGCAATAATATAATTAACTATGCTTTCTCCCCGTATGTTAGACCATCCATCTGTGAGTACTGTTACAGTGGGTGCTTCATTGATGTATTCCTTTATAGTGTGTTGAACATTCAAATATTCAGTTTCAAGTAGATGATTTGTAAGAGCATTGTGGGATGGTAGCTTGTATGCTGGGCATATCTCCTTAATGAATTCTTGCCAGTAAAATTTTTCTTTGAGAGAAAGAGGACAATTGGATGCATACACAGCCATTGCAAATGCCTTATCTAATCGTTCATTTTCACTGGAAGTGATGCTATCAAAGTATGATTCAATTGTATTTTGAGCTCGATTCAACTTTCTTTAGAGTGCTGAAGTTTTCTCTGTTGCGTTCATTGGCATTGGCGTCCCGCCAGTAGATGCTGATGACGTAGAGCTGATGACATTGCTACAATCAGATTGATTTGTTACCATCTGTAGACCAGATAAATCATCAGTTAATTGTATCTAATTTTACAATAATGGCAGATTGCTATCTTTTTCCTATTCATTCCATGGTACTCTGTTGAAAAATGTTTCCATGCTGATGATTTAGGTCAAACCATTTTCTGGGGATAAAATAACATTAAATATTGTATATTCTGCATAAATATATAAAGTATTTTAAAATATCATATTTATATAATATTTATTAGTCTAACAATATTTAAATACATTGGAATGAATATATAATCTGACAAGAGTCAAGTAGAAAGCAGCCAGGTTTTTAAGTAGCCAATGCGGGACATGTGAGAATTTCTAAGTAGCAAATGTGGGACATGCGGGACACCTTAATTAAATGAAAAAGTTTTTAAATAAAATAGAAAGTGCTTTAAATCTGAAATTTTCCAAAAAATGAGAAAGGTATATAAAATGAGATTTGTGTAATTTCCTTACTTATATGACTTGATGTGTGTCTATGGTAGCGGTTCAAATTCTTCAGAGAAAAAAATCTTCTTCGCCTTTTTAAATATTAATATTCACAACTGAAATGTAATAAATTCTCCTATTATAAGCGTGGAATGTGCGCGAGATATCAAAAGTAAATAACTAGAACTCAGCAACGATGTTTTGGTATTTACCTCAGGTAAGATTACAGGAATATTTTGACCAGTTCAGGATATCAACACTAAAAGTTTTGGATTACGACTGACAGATGGCACCACTGATCACACCATATTTGGTGAATGACTGTGAGTGTAATTTATCACCCATGACAATGTATTAAATCAATAGTGTACATTGTAATTTGAACTGATGGCTAATATTGAGCGAAGGCAACAAACCTAAGAGCTTAGGCGATTCGCTCAACTTTCAAGTGTGATTGTTTGTGAAAATGCGGGGCCAGTGGGACATTTTTGGGATTCAACAGAATGCGGGACAAACTATTGAAATGTGGAACTGTCCCGCCTAATGTGGGAACATAAGCTGGCTTAGTCAAGTACTACTTGTCTCACAATTTGATTGCATTTAAAAATGTATATTTTATAATTTACTGTTAATTTACTTATTTGTGTTTCTGAATTATTTTTAGTTAAAGCACAACATACTCTCTATTATATATAGTGCAATTTTTAAAATTCAATATCAGTCAAATACGAGTGTGATTCAAAAACGTGAAGATCAAAGAGAAGGTACACAGAGAAGAAAGTCCATTGCAGGGACCAGCTGATGAGCGATTGGATGGAAAATCACATTTTATGCGAAAGAAAGGAAAAGACTCAGATGTCTAGTATGCCATAAAAGAAAGAAGAAAAAGAGAATGATTTATTTTTGCAAGACATGCACGGACAAGCCCTTCCTTCATCTATCTGGATTCCTACAGGATTATCAAACCAAAAAACATTTGAATTAAATTAAAGAGGGGTAGATGTATATATATGCTTGTATAATTGAATATAATAATGTATATATTATAATGTTAATTAAAGATTATGTATTCAGTGATACATCCCCAGATTTGAAAACATGGCAGCGAAACCATAATACTGTCCATGAGTAATTACTAGCATATACATATTTATCATATGTATGTTATAAAAGTAATTTTCTTTCATTCAAGTATGTAATTGACTGAATAATCTCTAAAAATATAAATTTAAAAAAAATTGTCTGAAATAATGAACACGAATTAAAATTTTGGTATATTTTAGCTACGAGGGAAGGGTTAAGTTATTTTCATACAAAATAGTTATTATCTTGATAAGGGTAATATGTCACAATCATTTTGTTTGCATTTAATGTATTTCTGCAATGGTCTGCCTAGGCTTGCAGATAGATTTGAAGGCAACTTGACTTAAAATTCTCTATTTTCCCTATTTTTACAGTATTCGTTTTTTTCCCACCAAAAATTTCTGTTTTTTCCCGGGGAAAAACTGGGTTTATTCCCTACTATACATCTCTAGTTCTAATACGTACACGTGTTATTTTTGCCATACAAATACGCGTGATCAATTTAATATTCCGTTTGAATGTATTTGTAGTATTTTATAAGGCTAAATTATGAAATTTGTGAACACAAAGAGCTACATATCCGTGATGACTTTATAGCTATTAAAGCCAATATAAGCATTAAATAAATGATTAAATGGAAAGTTGGCATCATAAGTTCTGTTTGTATCATCTTGTAATATTCTAAAGAACAAGTTTTCATATGCACGAACAATTTAGTTACAGCTATCAATTTACAATGAAACGGTGACATCACGTTTTGCATGTTATAGTTGCAGGCATAATTTAAATATGTATCAAGTGTTACTGGACTAAATTCAAAAATTTTGATTTATGAATGTTATTTAAATTCCATTTGTACCATTCAGATGCCGTTGACAATGGCTACTTGAATCGTGCCTGTATAAAAAAGTAATTATCACCAGATTTCCAGTTAACATATTCTTTTCATAATTTATTTTACCCGTATTTTTGATACTTCCAATATTTACGTCTGGGAATATCACATCAATGAATACATTCTGTAGATAGTTGACTCACCTTCAACACCTCGGTTTGATTTACGTAAGTAACACTTTTACAATGCTATGGCATTATATACAGTCAACAGCTGTGCAAACTGGACAGTCTGATCAGCTGACAGAATTGCCTGCGGCCCTACAGATCACTACGGATTAATGGGTAATGAAGACAGATAATTTATTTCATCGTAGTGACATTTTCTCTAAAATAACGATAGGTGGCACAACTACATATCAATATTTGCATATGTGCGACTTAGCGAAGGGATGAAGTTGGCCAATCAACGCTTTCAAAGGGAAAACTTGTGCAATTCCCGCTATTATGAAAATACAAACGTTATGGCAAGGATTCCAAAGAGTGAACAAAAAGAATTGAGCTGTTGAGGCATATGTATCAAGAAATTCTCTGTAAAACAATGAAATCAGTGAGGGCATTAATTGTTACCTATACTTACTGCCGGCGGTGGTATTTTCGTTTGCTAATTTTTTGGGCTCAAATATAGTCCCCCAACTTACTTTTCTTACTAATATTTTGGCCAAAAAGGGGGGGTATTCAGACTAATACGGTAAAACAAAAATTGCAAAATGACCTATAAAATTTTTTTGCAAACTGATATAAAATTATTATTTGAATATGTGAATATTTTAAGTATCTTTATAATTAGATAGATAAAAAAGGCAGATGCATTTTAAATATTATGCAATATCATCACATTTAACACAAAACTTTGACAGTACCATCAATAAAATAAGTACATATATAAATAAAATAAAGCATAGGATAGTTTTAAAATTACGAGTAATTTAATTAATTTTATAATAAAAATAAGTATTCATTGATTAAAATCACTTAGAAAAGATGTCACAGAAACAAGCTACTTTAGCTGAATCATTACTAAATTACTCAATCTTACTTTAATATTCTCTTTGATTAACTTACTCTTTATTAATATAAAAGAGGAGGAATACAACAATTCTGAAAATGTTCATAAGGATTACTATATCGCTAAGACAAAGATTTATTAAAAATTATGAACATTATAAACAACTTCTTTGTGACAATGTAAAACCACAGAGGGTCTTATTGCCCAATCAGGTGCTATTTACCTTTTAAAGCAAAGCATAACAATTCAAAACAACTCTAAAATAATTTTCTGTATTCATAACGATGAAATTTGGCTTAAAAGGTTACAAGCTAATATTGCACAACACCAAATATATTCAAGTGACATTATTGTGCTTTAAACATGCTTAAAAGTAAATGACTTCAGACAAAGTTTTAAAAAATAAAGTATGTAACTGTGCAAGTCTAAGACTGGTTAAATTTTCTTGCAATTACCATATACCCTTTTAATGTTGATAGTTAAGGATGAATAAACACTGAATATTTGTGTGAGATTTAATGATTACCTACACATCAACAACATTAAATGTATGCAGATGAGATTTAAAATAATATACAGTAGAAGATCGTTTATCCGGAATGTCCGGGACCTGGCTTCTTCCGGATAAACGATATTTCCGCTCTTTAGATAGCTTAACTACAAAAGAGCACAATCATCAAAAAAAGACGTTTAAGCACGTAATATGTATAATACATGATACGGGACTAAAGTAGGGTAAGAAATAAACGAGTTTAAAAAGAGTATATGTTTTAGAAAATCTTTAATTTAATGCAAACTTTTCATGCGATAAATTTGAGAATGTATGTATTAAATATCCTCATCAATTTTGCAGCAATGGAAGACGTAGTTGGGTATATCTGAAAACGGAAAAAAATAATATGTATGTTACAACGTAAGTTGACAAAAACATTCGTAATTACATAATTTGAAGTAGACATACATAACTGGTTAATATTATTTTACTATCATGCAAATAGATTTCACTTCGGATACCATGCTGTGTGCGTACTCCCACACGATCTGGATGTAAGCCAATCTAATTCGCTCGTCAATATGCGATAAACACCCCAAAACAATTTTACAATGATCGGTCTACTCGTTCGTACATAAAATAATAACTATTTTATACTACATATATATAATAATCATTATTAAGAAAATTCTCAATTTTCAAAGCCCACTCATTTCCGTAAAAACCGCAAAAAAGAAGCATATAGAAATAAAAATTGAAATTTTATTTACCTGGAAATCCTTGTTGATCTGCAGATAGGGATGTAGAGAATCACTTAACAGTAGGATTTGTGGTAACAGCATCTGCAGAAACTGAAGGAGAGGATGATGAAACAGTTCTTTTAAAAAAATCTGTCAGTGTCATCTGCTTGCACTTGCTACGCCCTTCTTTTTCAAATTTTTCTTTCAGCCTGCACATCTGGAGTACCTCCTGCTCAGTTGTAAAGGACCTTTGCTCCATGCACTTGATAAGATTATCACAACATACAATAGCCTCGGATATAGTCATTTTCTTCTCCTCGTCAACTAACACATCACTGTCCTCGCTGTCTTCACTCTCATTTAACATGGGGCCAATAACAGCATCGATAATTTCAATGTCAGTAAAAGTTTGACAAATAGGAGCATTTTTATCACATTCAATCCATCCCTCAATTTCATTATCGGTTAGGTCTGGGATAGCATTAATTCCCTTCGTATATTGCACAAATTCTACAAAATCATCATTAAGTTCGGATGAATCAAATCCAAGAAAGTCGTCTGTGTCTCTGGAATCTTCATTAAATTTTGATTCTGGCAAAATATTATGCCAACACCGTTTTAAAACTGAGGGTGTTACTTTATTCCATGCACGTGAAATACACCACACCGCATCCTTCAGTGTTACATCCTTTTTGAACCGTTCGTAGCTGAAAGACCCCTCAAAATTTTCAATTTTTCTCATTAATTCACTTCGATAATGGCATTTAAAATTTTTAATTATGCCTTGATCCATTGGTTGGATGAGAGACGTACAATTTGGGGGTAAATACGACACAAAAACATTCTCCTTGACGAGAGTTTCTACTGGAGGGTGAGCAGGGCAGTTGTCCAACAATAATAATATTTTTGCATTTTCAGGTAAGCCAACCTTCTTGAAATGATCCCTTACCTCAGGTAAAAAATGACCATTAAACCACTCACCAAAAATGTCTTGAGTGATCCAAGCACGTTTGTTTGCACGGTAAATCACGGGGAAAATCTTTATGCCTTTGAAGACTCTAGGTTTTGCACTTTTTCCTATTACCATGAGCTTGCACTTGTGTGTGCCGGCAGAATTGGAACACATCGTTACAGTAAGTCTCTCCTTAGACTCTTTTACTCCCGACGCTGCTTTTTCATCAATGCAAACAAAAGTATGCCGTGGGAGACAACGCCAAAACAAACCTGTCTCGTCCATATTGTATATTTGCTCCATGCTAAGTCCATGTTCTTCCACCAACTTTGCTAAATCATTAACATATTTCTCCGCGGCTTCATAATTTGCTGACATTTTTTCACCAGAAACTTTTAAATACCGTATACCATGGCGATTTTTGAATTTCTGCAACCATCCCGTAGAATAATCACATTCTCCTTCGATTTTTAGGTGTTCGTGGTAAGATTTTGCCTTCTCCATTATCATAGGACCTGAGATAGGAATCCCTTCACTCCTACGTTGGCAGAACCACTCATACACTACTTTGTCTAGGTCACTACTCTTGGGACCACGTAAAGTTTTCCTTTTTGAGATACCGGCCATTGAATCTGATTCCGCAACAAATTGGAAAATTTTATCTTTCTGCGCCTTTATGTCATATATTGTAGATTGTCCTACACCATACTCCTGATGAAGTTGAGATACACTTATGCCGCGATCTATTTTTCTCAAAACCTCCACTTTTTGCTGGATAGTGAGATTCTGTCTTTTTCTCTTGCCGGCACTTGTTCCAGTCCCAACGTCTTCTGGATGCGTCTTCTTGGGTATTCTCTCCATTATTACGGTTGAATAAATGAATAAAAAATAATAAAAAAATGAATAAAATATTTGCAAAACTGCTGTTTACCACTTAAAACAAAAAAGTTTTAACACCTTGTAAACACACCTTTAACACCTCTCGCGCACATGGTTAGAAAGCAACAAGCAGTGGTGGTGGCTTTCGGAACTAATATGGCAAATTGTTCTTCAATTATGTATTAAATTGGCGCTACTGAAAAAATGGACCGTGATAAAATTCTTTTAGAATAATTCCGTTGTTTGGATGTTTCCGTTGTTTAGAATTCCGGATAAACGATCCTCTACTGTACTAACAACAGTGGCATACCAGACACTCCTGCATCCCCCATGCAGCAGGGGGACCCATGGCCAAAGTGGGCCCATATTTTTTTTGTGAGGACCTTAAATTTTTCCCTGGGACTTCAATTTTGTTTTGGTAGGGGGGGGCCTACACATTTTCTGGTATGCCATTGCCTAACAGATATCAGAAAACAAAAATAATCGCATACCTGCAATTATTGTAGGGATCTTCCCAGTGACAATTGGAATGTCAGATGTAGGAGAAGTAAGCAGAGGAACAGGAGGACCATCTGGACCTGAGGGTTGGCCGAGGCCCGGTGGAGCATAGCAGGCAATGGCAGCCAGTGGATCTACACCTTCGGCTCCGCTAAGCCCGCTGCTGTGAACACCACCAATGGGACCTCCCACGAGTTGAGGCAAACTGGGCCAACAGCAGATCTGGTTATGTGAAAGGTCTAACTGCTTCAAAGAACCAGGGTATGATGTGATGTGCCCCATACTCCTCAAGCTGTGAGAAGAGGAATAAAATTAATCCCTGACAGAAATAATAATATGATGGCTACTAATATTTTATTTGGCTATTTTAAGGATATTATTGTAGGTATGTAATAAGATATTCAAACAAAAGAGTTGAGAAAAATATGATTTAACCATTATATTTACATAAATATATTCAAGGTAATCTCAAGAATTGGTCTTAAATGAAAAATACTAAATTATCAATAAAATTCCTAAGGAAAAACTAACTGGAATTAGTGAAACTTTGGCAGCTTTTTAATTTGATACTTAAATACTGAAAACTACAAAGTTTCTAGTATAAATGACAAAATGAGTAGCCATAGCGAGGTTTAAATATGTACTCAAAGATTACCATAAATTGCTTTTATTAATTCTGAATATGTAAAAAAAACAATCACATTGAATAAATTTAAATAATATATAAATGTATTTATAATTTTGCATTAGGATTTAAAGATGGCATCTTGTCAGAGTACGTACAATTGTGGCTCTTGCCAAAATAGCCTTGTGAACGGCAATAATGCAATATCATGTGGTATTTGTTCAAATTTATTCCACATTAGATGTACGGAATTGAACGAGCCAAGTCTCAACGTCATCAGAGAAACTCCTTCCGTATTTTGGATCTGTTTGTTTTGCCGTGTTCGGAAGGTAAACGAAATATCCAAAATGGCAGCCGACATTGAAACTTTGAAGATGGAAGTATTTCTCCTGAAGGAGGACACCAAGGAGAGAAATCCCTCTTCTAAGCCCGTTTCCTCTAATACCAAAACAATTAATTCTTCAATTAAGCATCAACCACTCCATCATACTAAATCGCACCAGCGAATCCCGGAAACGATTGCTTCCCCAAGCATTGTCACTAAAGAAGACGCAGTTCTCCAGGAATCACTGGTTGATGTGGATAACTTTCAAGTTGTAAGGTATAAAAATAGAAGTGGTAAAAATCGCACTATCATTAAAGGGTCAGGTGTCAATATAAACACCGAAACTCAATTTTGCGGCGCTCCTCGGCGAGCATGGCTCCATGTGAGTCGTGTTAACGCACTAGCCACGTGTGACGACATTCTTGACTATTTAAAATTGAACTTCAATGACCATGATTTCACGTGTGAAAATCTGTTCCAAGGAAATAAAAGTGCATCGTTCAAAATAAGCGCGAACTTTTCACTATTGGAGGACTTAAATGATCCCAGTAGATGGCCCAATGGTGTTCATGTTAGAAGATTTGTTTTTCCGAAATCAGGAACAGTGTCTCGAGTAGCTGACGAAGAATCCCCAGCAACTGACACCAAAACTTTTCCTGATGCTGAGGCTGGCAGTGATTCTATCCCTGAAATAATGTGCAAGCCGACATCAAGTGTTGTTACCCGTAGCCAGATAGGGATCTCTAAACGGAAAATTAAGTGACTACATCCGGTAACTACTAACAATTCACTATTTGGTACACTAAGATGTGAATCAGGTCTCAAAGTATTATATATTAATATTCAGTGCCTAAGAAATAAGATAGAAGAAATTGAACTATTAATTAGCCCCCTCAACCCTGACATTATATGTATTTCTGAGCACTGGCTCAAAGAAAGTGAACTACCTAGCATTGCAATTAACAATTATTTTATTACAAGCAGCTTCTGCAGAAGCAACCTAAAATGTGGTGGTGTATTAACTCTAATTAAGAATAATTACAGGGCCAGGGGTTTGCCAATTGCTAACCCCTTTTGTTCTGAACAAAATTTTGAATGTTGTGTCACTGAACTGTCTGTTGAAGACAAAAATATACTAATTCTTTCCACATACAGATCACCAAATGGTGACTTCAGTGTCTTTCTAGATAGCATGATAAAGGTTCTTAACCTATGTGAAAAGAAATCTAATTACATTGTTACTTGTGGTGATTTTAACATTGATTTTTGCTCAAGTAGCCCTATGAAATCGGAATTGATAGATGTGTTTAATTCCTTCAACCTCAGACAGTCCTCATTTGAGCCAACTAGAATTACTAGCCATTCTACCAAATGCATTGATAACATTTTTTCTAACCTACAGCTTCAGCAGTGTTCTATTGTTAACTCTGGTTTCTCAGACCATCAAGCTCTACTATCCCACTACCTACCTACTTCTATTGCCTTAAACACTAACTCTAAAGCAAATCATTTTGTATATAAACGCTATTTTACGCCTTCAGGCCATTCCAAATTTACCTCTGCTCTAAAACATGAGAATTGGACAAAAGTCTATCAGTCAACTTCAGTCAATGATAAATTTGACAGTTTCTTATCTACCTTCCTTTCCTATTTCAATGACTGCTTTCCTCTCAGATGTGTGAGGATCAACAATTACCTTAATAGTAGTAACCCTTGGGTCACTGATGAAGTTAGGTCTGAATCAGTTAAACTGAAACAAATGTGTCAAAAACTGACTCTCACCAATAACTCTATTGACAAAAAAGTCTACCTTGAGCACAAAAAGAATTTTGCAAACCTAGTAAAGGATGCTAAAAGGAACTTCAACATCAATCTAATAAACTCTTCCAGTAACAAAACTAAATCTGCCTGGAATATTATAAAAAAATCTACATCTTTGAGTACAAATAAATATTCCATTAATGAAATTTCTGTCAATGGCAAGATAGTGTCTCATCCATTATCCATAGCCAATGAACTCAATAATTACTTTCTAGGAGCTGTTAATCAACTTGTCAACCCACAGATAATAGACAATTCAGTCAACATCCCAACTCTATCCTACTCTAATGTTACTCCTATATTTCTCCAACCTGTTAATGAAAATGAAATTAAATCAATAATTAGTAAAATAAGTCGTAAAAATTCATCTGGGTGGGATGACATCCCATGCTCTCTTCTCAGAGGTGATGTCATCCAATATCTTCTTTCTCCAATTACCCATATTGTTAACGAATCATTAAGTTCCGGAACGTTTCCCCAAAAATTAAAAATTGCCAAAGTGATTCCTGTTCCCAAAAAAGGTAACACCTGCACTATGGAGAACTTTAGACCAATTTCCACCTTATCTGTCTTCTCCAAAATCCTTGAAAGCATTATGTATAACAGAATTACCTCATTCTTGGACAAGCATAATATTCTTTCCGAATACCAATATGGATTTCGCAAAGGTAGATCCACCGAAACTGCCATAGCAAAGTTCGTCCATGCTGTGCTAGATGGATTGAATGATCGAAATAATGTTATTGGGATTTTTTATGACCTATCAAAGGCTTTTGATTCCATCGACCATAAAATTCTCCTAAGCAAACTAAAGTCTTATGGGATCTCTGGACTAGCTAATAAATGGATAGAATCTTTTCTCACTGACAGGCAACAAGCTGTAACAATCTACTCTGAAGCTGATAATTGTAAAATTTCCTCTGAACTCCACTATGTTACTAGAGGCCTCCCTCAAGGGTCAATTCTTGGACCTTTGTTATTCCTACTATTCATTAATGATCTCCCCTCCTACCTTAAAGGAGGTGATCTATACATGTTTGCTGATGATACTAACCATCTACTGATAAACCCCTGTGATTCCTTCAGCCCGCAAAATACAATTAGCGAAATGGAAAGTTGGTGCACCAAAAACAAGGTCTTCTTAAATAATAACAAATCCACATTCATACAATTTCATCCCTCCCAAAAGATAATAACTCAAACTCCTTGGTTAAAAGTTTCAGACAATTCTCTGAAGAATTCGGCAGTAGTAAAATTTTTAGGAGTTCATTTAAGTGAAACACTAAACTGGGAAGCACATATTGATGCCACATGCAAGAAAGTTAGTGTAGGATGCTTCCTCCTCAAAAGAGTGATGCAGATCACTAACCTACACACAGCACTTACAATATACTATGCCTATATTTATTGCCATCTAAAATATGGCATTATGGTATGGGGTCACTCTCACCATTCCTTACGTCTGTTTAAACTCCAAAAGTGGGCTGTAAGAATCTTAGCCAAGGCAAAAAGACGAGATAGTTGCCATAACTTATTTAAAAACCTCAACATTCTCACTGCCCCTAGTGTATACATATTTTACTCAATTCTGTTTATTAAAAATAATGCATCAATTCTTAATTTAAAATCTAATTCGGATATACATGATCATAATACGAGAAGTAAACAGGACTGTCACCTTTCGTCACAGACCTTGAAAATGTGTGCTAACAGTCCAATTTATGCTGGATCAATATTCTTCAATAAGCTCCCTGCTAGGCTAAAAAATGAGTCAAAAAACAGATCCTTTAAGCATAAACTTAAGGAGTATCTTGTAAATGGCTGTTTTTACTCAACTGATGAATTTTTGTATAACTAGATCATAATTGATAGTAGCTCAATAACTTTGGCCAAAACTAACAAAGGTGAAATACTCCTTTAGCCAAAACAACTAGAGGGCTACAAAACCCAATGCATTTCGCCCACAAGGTGGGCATCGTCAGGGGTAAAACCTGTTACAACAGTGACTGAAAGCCAACAAGTTGGCCCACCTTGTGGGCGAAATGCATTGGGTTTTGTAGCCCTCTAGTTGTTTTGGCTAAAGGAGTATTTCACCTTTGTTAACTAGATCATGACTAACTTTGTATGTTTTATTGTGACTTATACCTGCTTTTTTATGAATATCTATGTATATATATATATTATCATTGACTTATCCTATATTTGTATTAACAGATCACTTGGATGAATATTATTATTATTATTATTATCTATGAGAAACAGTTGAAGAATCATATTATTACTTTAATTATGCCTAAGTTGCAACATATTCATTCATCAAACAAACAAAAGACAAATAAGGTTTACAGACTACACTTAGTTCTGAAGAGAACTGAAAAAATCACAATAACACAATCAACTGTGTGAGAAGTAATGACATTGACAAAGCAAAACCTCAAAAGAATCTGTTAAATTTCCAATAATTCCATACTTGTTATAGCTTAAATTCAGACGAGTTAGGTTGACTGCAAGGCATGGCAAGGCGTGAGGGATGCGAGTAAATGCATTGTGAGCCAAGTTAAGGGCTGATAGTTGAGACACTCTGGTTCCCATGGGAGCACCATCATCCCCGTCATCACTTCCAAGACCACAGTGAACCTGCTCACTGACCTCGACACTTCTTCTCCATACAGTGTGGTGTCTGAGCTCAAGATGTCTGAAAAATTAATTTGAATAGATTAAAACATGAGTTAATTTCACAAAGTATTTGTAGCAAATGATTTTGATTAATGAAAAAAATGAAAAAAGATTTGAACTGAAAATCGCTCAGTATATGAAATTAAAAATAACATATTTGAAAGAAATTTTCAAAATTTGAAAAAATTAATGATTTTGTATGGTATCAACATAAGAATTTAAATCTAAATTTAAGGAAGAAAACAGGTTGTTTAATTTATACCAATGGAAAATATTTTAGAGCCCCAAAGAAGCTTTTAACATGAAAGTTTTTGCGATAAATTAAGATAAAATTAATAGCCAGATTGACTTTTCTGTAAAATTAAGCAACATTCCACTAACCTCACAGCTTTAGCTTTCTGTGTGGCCATATGCAGAGCACCAGCCTGGATTAGTAATGCTTTTGGAGTTTCTCCTGACTGAGAAGCAATGTCAGAAGTGGAAGTAGAATCACCAGCTGCCACAGCTTCTTCCACAGATACAAGAGAAGACATGGAGGAATGGGATGAGAGGAGTGGATGGGCATCAATGTCTAGCAAGGATGTAGGAGAAGTAAGTATTGGAGGCGTGGCCAGGGGTAAGTCCCTGAGCAGGTTGAAGGCTACATTGAGTTCCTTGAGCTTTGGAGCCTGCCAAAGGGCATGCGGGAGGACCTGAAGTTTGTTGTTGGAGACATCGAGGGACACTAATGCAGGAAGCAGGAATATCTCTTCTGGCAATTCTTCTAAACGGTTGTTCTGTGAGGACAAATATGTTAACCATTTAAATCCAGGAATAATAGTTTTATGACACTACTTCGCATCATGATACATAGTTTTAATGCCAAAAATAATGCCCTATTTTCTAGTGTTATTAATAAATAATGAAAACATAATTTTACAACATAATCTTTGTAATAAGTTTCTCGGATTAACTAAAATATTTTGCTTGCTGTATAATAAAAATATTTTAGTACACTGAACATAACAAAGAAAAGATTGCATAAATTACTAATAATTTCCATGAATTGTTACAAGTTGTATGCAGCAATTGCCAACCTCAATACAAATATTGGAGACTTATGGCAAACAAATAAAGTATAGATGAGCACAATCGTAATGCAAAAATTCATGTTCACAAAACAAGAGAAATAATAATAATTAATAAAATTGTGAAATAATTAACCTTGCATGAAATCCTCCATTGTGCAAGAAGATCTTACTGTTATTCCATTGCACAAACCTCATTTTATCAATATAATAGAATTCTATTTAAAACAATTAATTCTGTTAAACTAATCATTTGGACAATTCTTGAAATTTAAAAATTAATTTGACTACATTAAAACTAATGACTGAAAAACTAGCAGTCTAATTTCACCTGTTCACATCACTTAGTGAGTGAAAAACCATGAAAGTATAATGTTTTAATGATGATGATGCATCATATATTCATTCCCATAACTACATTTTGTGAGGTTGTATATAGAATTTCTATATAACAAGTATTTAACATGATTCTATACCCTATAAATAAATTATATTTTCACTGTAAATGCGTCCAATTAAACAGTACCTGAATATTGCTCTAATATAGGATTGCCAGATGTCCTGTTGTCCCAGAAATGTCTGTTGGGGCATAGAAAATGTCCTGTATTTAAGTCGCCATAGATGTTGTATTTAAAAAAAATAGTAAAAGTGCTTTATTTTATATTTTATCATAACCTGCTCAGTTTGCGGGCTCGCATTATGCATGTCAGTTTACCTTTTCCCTCCTCGTAACACTCAACAATAAAAATTCACAACTCGATCTAAAGTAGGGACATAATAGCTCATCCTAATTTTTAAAATGTAAGGTTAATGGTGGGGTAACTGGAACCTGGAGCAACAGAAGGTTAACATATTTCTACAAAGTTGCCTGAGGACACAAAAGTCACACAAGAATTCTTTAATTTCTGTTGGTGGTTTCAAATGAAAAGGACACGAATCGCTTCGCTACCATCCGAGGTTACAGTTAACGACTGGAAGTGGTTGTGTTAACATGATAATTTTGCACTTTGACTTTGTTTTGCTATATATACTAGTGAAACCTCCCTTAACGGACACCTCTTAATAGTGGACAGTTTTTCAATCCCTGGCAGAATAACACGCAGAGTTATGGAACTATCTCCTCTGAATAGCGAGCACGGACAGTCCAAAAGAATGACTCATCACGGAAATACCTCTGCTAACAGACAGAAATGCCTCCCATAGGTTTTCCACAGCTCCCCACATTTCTCTTCTGGCTATCCATAGCTAGGGAAGTCCCTTGCTAGGTCTCACATGGTTGATTTGTCGGAGGGGTAGGGGGTAGGAAAATGGGAGAGTGAATATGAGACATTTTTTTCTGTTTGCTCGTTTGTGACTTTTATTGGTGTGTGTGACTTGTTTATTGGTGAACTACAGCCTCGCAGGTGCATGCTTCCTCAGATGTCCACTCGTAGCTTTGACTGGCTCCTTCTAATCCCAGCCCATCTCTCATTTCCAATCACATAATCCCAACTCCACCCCTCCCAGTAGCATCGCTGCTATGCCTCCTGATGTCTTTAGTTACAACTCAAGTTGAACTCGGCAGTTGACGCTGGCTGAAAGTTATTCTTTACCTCGATTATGGCCGGTAAAAGAAAAAGATTGTGCTTAGGTGAAGAAGTGGTAATTTTACATTTGGCGGAATCGGAAAACTTAAGTGTTCATGTGCTTGGTGCAAGGTACAGTGTAGGTAAGACTCAAGTGAGTGAAATTATAAAAAATAAGGAGAGGCTGTTGAAGGAATGGGCTGAGAATAAAAGTGAGGGCATGAAAAGAGTTTCCCAAAACTGAGGGGCTGGCTATTGATAACGTGACTTTTGAATGGTTTTGTAGAGCTTGTTCTTTCAACATTCCAATATCAGGGACATTAATTCAAGAAAAGGCTCTTGAAATAGCAAAAGAAACGGGATATGATGGGTTTAAAGCTTCCAATGGGTGGCTTGAAAAATTCAGAACTCGTCACAACATTTCCTATAAAAATTTGTGTAGAGAAGCTGCTTCAGTTGACCGTGATGTTGTGTTAGAGTGGGCTTCCATACTACGAGATTTGTCCAAGAACTATGGTGAAAAGCACATTTATAACTGTGATGAGACTGGGTTATTCTTTTGAGCTCTTCCTGACAAAACAATGTGCTTGAAAAAAGAAATGCTCTGGTAGAAAGGTGTCAAAGAGAGACTTACACTCCTACTATGTGTAAATATGGTTGGTGAATTTGAAGTGCCTTTAGTGATCAGAAGATCCAAAAAGCATCGCTGTTTCCTTGGGGTGGATTGGCAAGCAAATCAAAAAGCATGGATGACTCGAGATTGCATGGCAGACTGGCTGATGTCCTTTGACCAAAAAATAGGGAGAGAGGGTAGAAAGGTAATCTTATTTATGGATAATGCATAATCCCACTCAAATTTGTGCCTGGAAAACATAAAAATATTTTTCTTACCTGCGCGTACAACATCTGTTTGCCAGCTCTTGGACCAAGGGATAATTAAGAACTTTAAACATCACTACAGGAAGCATGTACTGCAGCATATTTTATCAATGATAGAAAAATCGAAAGATGGAAGTGATGTAACAAAATTGATGAATGTTCTCGATGCAATTTTATGGATTGTGTAATCCATAAGGGACATAAAAAGACATACTGTAAGAAACTGTTTTATAAAAGCAGGATTCGCTGTGAAACAGGATGAAGGTGAGTCAACCACTGATCACTCTAATATGGATGACGAAGAACTACAGAATTTACTGGAAAATAATGGGGAGGAAAGAACGTTGCCCTATGCACATATTGACATGTGCCTTTGAACAGAAGACCAGTCTCTGAATACAGAAGACCTGGTTGCAGTTGTGCAGACACCTGATTCTGGCCAAATTAAAACCGATGAGGAGAGGGACAATACATCAAAGGGATGTGCTTTTGATGAGACTTTAATAAAAAATACTAAAGAAGGCTTGAGGAGCATAAAGGATTTAAAGGAATATTTTCTATGATGGGGAGATGTTGGTGGACTTAATTTAACTGCACAATTGCAGCAACATTTGAAAAAACAGATTGTCCAATCTGCAAGGAAGCAGAAGAAGATAACAGATTTTTTTAATGATGGTAAGTATAATAACATCATATACAATGTAAAATTTTGCATAAATTTTTATCACATTAACCGTGTAATAATTTTCTATGTACATTTCTTAAAGCAGACCATTGGACAGCTTCCGACCATGGGAGATCGCCAGAAAAAAAGACCAATGCAGCCAGCGAGCTTTTCAAATGACAAACTGTGGATGGTATTCATTTTAACTGACAATCATAAGTTTATGAATTTATTTTATATTTTTTTAAATTTCACTGAAGCATCACTTTTTAAGCTATGAGTTATAATTTTCTCTCATATTGATCGCTTTCATTACATACCTAATGAATTATGTATTTTTCTTTGACCTTTTTTACCTTGCATTTCTACTTTCCATTATTTTTTTATTCAGGTTGTTCATTGTTCAATATTTTGAGAATTATTTTCATAATGTAAAACATGAAAAATAAAAACAATATTGAAAGAACAACTATTAACTTTCACTGTGAGAAATTTTCCTTGTGAAAATGAGTAATATGTGCAATAGAAAGTGAGTCTATGTACATAGTAAGTACACCGTACAGATATGTTGCCCCCTCTCAATAGCAGACACTTTTCAATCCCCAAGAATGTCTGCTATTGGGAGGTTTCACTGTATATATATATTTTTTTAGATTTTCGTTAACCCTTTTAATTACAATGCCAAAACACAAGTGTAGTTTAGTGATGAATATTCTAAAGAGTGGAATTTTATTAATAAAGGGAAACAGAACAATGACGCTGAATGCAGACGTTGCGGATGTTTTTTTTTTTTTAGCATCACTCACGGAGGACAGTCAGACATTTTACAGCACATTGCTACGAAGAGGCATGAATTAAGTGTATCTACTGTGGCAGGATGTTCAAAAACAATTGATAGTTTTTCACTGGAGAAGGATTCCAGAGAAGGAGCCAAGGTTAACATAGCCGAATTTTCTATGGCCATCCATGCAGTCAAACACAATTCAAAGTTGTATGTTCCGTATTTGAAGTCGGAGATTAATTTTACAGTACAGTAAAAGCTCATTCTAATGGCACCTGTTCTAAAGGCAAACTCACTCTAACGGCATCTTTGGCACACTGAAGTTATTCAATCGTTTCCTAGATGTCGCCCTAGTTGTGATTTTTTGCATATTGTTGAACGCGTATTGCAGGAAGTTCCCTAAGTTGTCACAGGGTGTCGACAGTCATGACAGGCATTGCCTTAAGTAAGAATTTTGTTTTTGCTATTACAATTGTAATTTAAAATACCCTAAAAATCATGAGTAAGCCCAGCCGCAGTGGAATAAAAGAAGGGAAGTGAGTGGTGCTAACATTGTTTCAGAAAATTGACATATGCAATCATCTGGGTAGTGAGGTAAATAGACATGTACCATATTAGTCTGAATATAGTCCTCCCCATTTTGGCCAAAATATTAGTAAGAAAAGTAAGCAAATTAGCAAACGAAAATATCACCGCCGGCAGTAATTATAGGTAACAATTAATGCTCTCACTGATTTGATTGTTTTACAGAGAATTTCTGGATACATATGCCTCAGTAACTCAATTCTTTTTGTTCACTCTTTGGAATCCTTGCCTTAACATTCGTATTTTCATAATAGCGGGAATTGCAAAAGTTTTCGCTTTGAAAGCATTGATTGGCCAACTTCATCCCTTCTCTGAGTCACAAATATGCAAATATTGCATAGAGAAAGGATATACATAGAGCGCGCTTTCTACCTGCGCAGTAGAGAGAAATTGGCCCCAACATATGCCTTAGCTCAAGTCACGTGACTTGAAGCAAAGGACGGATTTGTTCCACCCATTCCTATATGCAGTGTCGCTGAAGTATTTGGATTAAGGAGTTTTAAAATAGATCTGTTGCAAATCACAATAAATAAGAACTCGAATGCTTGTGCTTAAAGTTAACGTTCCAGATAATGAACAAAAAAAGAATTTCAAATACTTTTCTTCTGTCAAGTTTGTGACGGACGCATGCACATTTCATTCTTAATATACGTAATAGATTTTGTGATCCCATGCAATTACGACGATAAACAAAATAAAACCTTTGTATGTGACTTTTTAATTTTTTAGTTGGAAATTCCTATGCAAGCGTAGAATTTAACACTTTTATCACATTAAATCATAAGTTCACTTTAATTATTGAAATTAAATTTTAAAAATTTAGATCTGATGTATTGCCAATTTTATATTTGTGAGATGTACATGAATTATTTGAATGTGGAGTATAATCGAATATCAAAAGAATAATGTATATTCTTCTGCAATATTCATTTAGGGTTACCAGACATCTGGTTTTTCCTGGACATGTCCTCTTTTTTAGGGTGGCTGGCCGGGATTTTTACACCTGTCCGGGATTTGATTATTTCCTTCTATTGTACGTTTTTTTATGTTATTTACGTTAAAGTTTGGGAAATATTTTTAGAATTAGTAGTAACATTTAAGAATTCATCTACACAATTTGGGTCGGTATTGCAGTTTTAATGTTAACGTTTTATCCCTAATTACATCGTCAGATGTTAAATATCATTTTGACGCTTTACTCGATCATTTTGCTTTAAATTTACAAATAAGTCGTTCTGATAACCGTGGTAATAATATACTGTCATATTCTTATTCTTTAATAATGTGTCCCTTTTATTTCAAACTTAATTGGTAAACTTAGGTTTAGAGTTTATATTTTTGTATATATTATTCAAGATATGTATAAAAAGTTGTATATTCCTATATATTATTTACATATTTATTCTGCACTGTCAGAATTACTATGTTTCGAATAACAAGTCATAATAATGCATGAAATTTTAAGTATTATTGCATTTTATGATATTTTTATGTGTAAATGCTTAAGTAATAAAAACATTCACATTCGACAATTTACTTTAATAATATTTCCTTTAGTGATATAAAACCACAGTACAATTTTTGTGCTAAAAATTTAAATTTTAAAAGTCCGGGTTTTGCCTGGATTTTTGTATTCTGTTGCCCAGGGTGTAAGATTAAGATATTCATTAAGATTCACACGCGAAAATGAATAGAAGCTACTAACATGAAATATGGTAGACCGATATATTTTGATGCAATCTTATTTTAACTTTGATTGTTTGATTTTTTTATACTACATAGCAATGTAATATTCAAATACAGAACATTTCATAGCTTTCAGATTAAATTAATTCATAAATTTAACTTTTGGAAGCAGAGGATTTCATAACTTATTTTTTTCCACATCTTCAATATATTATATCAGGCGTCATTACACTACTAATTATATGATACAGTAAATTTACATTTGATTTTCTTATTTAAAGACAAGGAATACAACTGTAAATATGAAATGATGCAATTTTAATAATTAGTTGCTAGTTAGTATGGAATATGGTAATAAATAATGTTAACAATGTTTTACAATGTCAAAAAAATTATTATAAAAATTTATTACATTTCATTGCTCCTTAAATAAAACCTTAAAAACTTCATTGGCATTTATACGAAAGTTTTATAAAATAATAACTTCATAAACGATTGGACATCATTTACCTAAATCTTCAATAATAAATACATTTCCAAGTACTCATCTGCATAACAAGGGGGATTTGTTTTTTACACATTAACATATGCATTTTAAAGAACCTCTAACATATTAATTAAATTTTGATACATTATAGTATTTTAAAATGCGGTATTAGAAGTACAAAATTAAGTTCCATACGTCAATATTTTTCAGCAAGATTATATACTATTCGTACGTACTTCATATTCTTATATTAACGTTATAACGAAAACATGGTTATCCATTAAAAGTACTGGATTACACAAGCAGCTGATTTGCCCATAATATTCCAATAAGTTGAGAAGCAATATTACATCAGAAAACTGCATCAATACAACTTATTTTGAGAATCTCAACCAGAAACGTCTCAGATATTTATCTTTCTTACTAAACATACCTACGGAATATAATCGGTCCTCATTTCACATATCTTTCTTTGCAATTATACGCATAACAAGAAACAACCATATTGCGTTATATGGAGTGTTTAAATAACTCAATAAATGCAAAACTCAACACTAGAAATATCAAACTCAACCACAACGTACAGGATGATTCAGCAGCTTGCCTCAAGTCACGTGGTCACCGGTTTCCAATGTTGGAGCCATGCGCAGTAGACGAAAATCGCTCTACCTATATCCTTACTCTCTGAAATATTGATATGTAGTTGTGCCACCTATAGTTATTTTAGAGAAAATGTCTCTATGACGAAAGAAATTAGGTATCTTCGTTATAAGACATACATAAGAACATGCACGGGTTTCGGCCGTGCACGGAGGGGAAGTTCCCTCGGTCATCTTGACTTCCCCCACCCCACTCATCCTTCTCCTCCTTAGGTTGTCAGGTCTCACTATTTCAAGTTGTTGCCTAGACAAAGTTTTGCGAATAAATGGCAACAGTGTAGTTAGAGAAGGACCGAGACAGCAATAGCCCATGCGGTAAGGAAGGTCGAGAGGGAAGGGTGCCAAGTGGAGTGAGGGATTAGGCCACGCCCACTGTACACCCAAAATGTTCTTTTGATCGCGGTAGACCTATACCCGTTAAATGTTGATTTATAGACATGGGCCGTATCCGTATCGGCACCATTCTGACAAAGACACGAGTATTTATACTATACGTCGGCGTCTAATCAGACAGTCATCGGAAAACGATACACAGAGATACAAAGAGTCTTATAAGAATGTTTTCTCATCTATCTTTAGAAGCTTTAGGTGTAATTGCCTTACTGTTGGATGAAGATGAGGCAAAGGGAAAACAGTGTAGGCATTTTAGTGTACATAAGTGCTTGAAAAGAAGAAAAGTCGAAGGCAAATATTGGACCCTTTACAAGGCATTAATAGACAACGAAGAAAAGTTTTTCCAGTATTTTAGAATGTCACAGTATCAGTTCAACAATCCCCTGGAAAAAATTGAAAATACTATAAGAAAACAGAACACTACTTTCAAGAAAGCTATTGGTTCGAAAGAAAAACTATCAGTATTTTTAAGGTAAGAATGGAACGAGAAACGACATTTTGTCCTCGTATTTCCATTTTTTTATTTTACCCGCTGCTTGGCCACTTTTGGTTTCTTTTCGTTTTTCATACTTCTATGGAACACATCCCGAAGATTATACCAAGTTTTTTTGCAATTGTTGTCTGGAAAAAATAAAAAAATGTTTTAAATTCAAGTACCAAAACTGAAATGTACTATATTTTTATTTTATGTTTTCAGGTTCTTGGCTACCGGGGACTCATACAGAACAATAGCATTTAGCTATCGCCTCGGACATACTACTGTCTCCTGTATAGTAATGAAAGTTTGTAACGCAATTATTGAACACCTTTTGTCCGAATACATGTCAGTACCTACTCGAAAGGAATGGCTTCCAATCGCAGAAGATTTTTGGAATATCTGGAATTTTTCCCAACTGTGTGGGTGCACTTGACGGTAAGCAAATAGCGGATCACAATATTTTAGTTACAAAAAACATTTTCTGTTGTTTTAATGGCACCAGTTGATGCAAGGTACAGATTTATTGCCGTAGATATTGGCACTTACGGTAAAAATAGTGATGGAGGTATTTTCGCCAATTCGAAATTGTGCAAGTACCTCGCACTTGGAAAACTAAATTTACCAGAAGATAAACAACTACCAAACACCGATATTGTAATGCTTCATGTCATTCTAGGCGATGAAGCTTTCCCACTGAAAAACTATTTATTGAGACCATATCCCAGATCACAACTTGAAGAAGATCCTACAAAAAGACATTTCAACTATTGGCACTACTTGCATGCCAAACGGGTATCAGAAAATGCCTTTGGAATTTTGGGCCAAAAATTTAGAATTTACAATAGAAGAATTCAGTAGAAACCAGAAAATGTCGATCAAGTGATACTGACTACGTGCATTCTTCATAACTTCATTAGCTCCTATTGGAGTTCTGATGTACCCCGGGAACCATTGGCAACATATTTACATAATCTTCCAGCACAAGGTGGTAGTAGCAGTGGTACTGCATTTCATATTAGAGATACTTTCAAATTGTATTTAAATAGTCCATCCGGAAGTGTTGAATGGTTACAGAATTTATAGTTTAGCCGAAAAATTAGAAAGTATTGCATACAAAGTATGTAATTCAGTTAATAAATGAAAACGGCATTTGATAAAGTTATTTTCAGTAATATTTTGAAAAAATTTGTGAACATTATTTACATAATAGTGATAATATAATATGATTCGTAATAATTTAGAAAACTGAAAAAAATAATATTCATTGTACTTACCAGGTTGATTTAGTATTTCCCCAATTTCCTTCCACGCTTTATCTTTTTTGTCAATATCACTATATCTTTTATCTTCTTGGTTGTATATAAATGTGTACTCCCTAACAGTTTCAATTCATTTTTCGCAGTCCATGATATACTTTAATAATAATTTAATTTTTTTTAAATTTTAATCCAAACTTGATTACAATACAATACAATGCAAGTACAATTTTCAAAGTATATACAACAACTTTAATAATATACAACCTGATCATGCCACAACCGAGTGGAAACTAATGTATACTGTCCACGTGTGTCATCACAGACACGTTCAGACAGGTTCAGACACGTATCGTATCAGACAAAACATTCTTCGTGAGAATGCTGGAAGGACAGGTTGGTGCCGCCATGTGTCTGTGCTGATATGCTACGCCTAGTATAAACACTTCAATATAACCGCTGCTAATCAAGTTTGTCTGATCAGTGCCGATACGGAAACGAATCGTGTCTGCCCGGATAGCATAAATCGACCTTAATCCGTAGTGATCCGTAGGGTCGCAGGCAATTCTATCAGCTGATCAGACTGTCCAGTTTGCGCAGCTGTTGACTGTATATAACGCTATAGCATTATAAAAGTATTACTTACTTAAATAAAACCGAGGTGTTGAAGGTGATTCAACTATCTACAGAATGTATTCATTGATTTGATATTCCCAGACGTAAATATTGGAAGTATCAAAAATACGGGTAAAATAAATTATGAAAAGAATATGTTAACTGGAAATCTGGTGATAATTACTTTTTTATACAGGCACGATTCAAGTAGCCATTGTCAACGGCATCTGAATGGTACAAATGGAATTTAAATAACATTCATAAATCAAAATTTTTGAATTTAGTCCAGTAACACTTGATACATATTTAAATTATGCCTGCAACTATAACATGCAAAACGTGATGTCACCGTTTCATCATAAATTGATAGCTGTAACTAAATTGCTTGTGCATATGAAAACTTGTTCTTTAGAATATTACAAGATGATACAAACAGAACTTATGATGCCAACTTTCCATTTAATCATTTATTTAATGCTTATATTGGCTTTAATAGCTATAAAGTCATCACGGATATGTAGCTCTTTGTGTTCACAAATTTCATAATTTAGCCTTATAAAATACTACAAATACATTCAAACGGAATATTAAATTGATCACGCGTATTTGTACGGCAAAAATAATGCATGTACGTATTAGAACATACCGAACTTGAGTCCAACAATAGTTGTTGCTATGGCAACACTCTCATAATTAGTGATAAAAACTTCAAAATCGCCAGTATTTACGCGAAATTCTAAAAAATACAATCGATAAGCAAAATTCTACAATAAAAACTAGAATCTTCATTCCTTTCCTCAGAGAATAGTACAAACGCCGCTCCGATATTACAATTCTAAGATATTTTAATGTGTGAGAGAAAATTACCCCGCACAATGGATTTCACATTTCCAATATAAATCAAATGGGATGGATAGTTCCTGGAATTGAGCCCGGGACTTTAATCTTCACAAGAAAAACTATCCTCGGGACTTCGGCCCATGTAGCAAGAGATTTCCACCAAGTTTCATGAAAATCGGTCTATTGGTTCAAGAGTTAATAGGGGGGATGGACAGACAGACACAATGATAAAACTAAAAGCCTATTTCCATTCTGGAAAGTAGGCTAAAAAGTGGTCTGTAATGGGGTTCAAACTTTTTTCCAAAACTGAGACTTTAGAAATAGGAGGGGGATTATATTCAGGGAGGGACTATATTCGGACAAATATGGTAATATTACTGATTAGAAACAAAGAGTAATATATATCTAGTGTATGAATGAAAATCACCAACTTGCAACAAGATTTCCTCAAGAACAGGAGCTGTATACATGGAACGTGTGTCTCCTTCCGGAACATTCAGTCCAGCTTTATTGAGTCCATCTTCTTCTCCTATACGAGGGTGTTGCCTGCAAGGGAGCTTCTCAATTTTGTTTTGTGCTACATTCAGGTACCTAAGGAAGTCAAGAAATGAATTATTCTTACATCAACAATTGAAAAGATGTCAAAATTGCTGATAAACAAGTTAAACACACAAAGGAGTATCTGTGAAACATAATTCTTACTGATAATCACCTTATTTGGACATTTCATATATTTAAATATCATTTAAATTGGCATATTTAATGTGTTCACCTTCGTACGATACTTTTTAATAAATTAATGGTACTTACTTTAAAAATACACTTCCTTATATGCACCTTAATTTGTAACTATTACATGATCTGGAATAATGGCTATTATAACATTTGATTAAATTTGTTCCATATGGAGGATCATAGTAAAAAAGTTTTGGGCAAGAGCTATTCAACTTATTTTTCACTTACAAAAATATCATAAATGCCCTTCACTTCTTAAATCCTACATTAATTTATGTTTAAAATGACTAAGCCAGGTGAAAATATAATAACTGGCATAGTAGTCATTTTATTGGTCCGTCTTACAACAGCAAAAAATAATAAAAATTATTCCTTTAGGAAAACATCATTAGAAATTAATAATTCCATATAATATAGACAAATATTTCATGAATATAAAATACTAGGTGACCACATACCTTAAACTGTGCAAGGAGAATATGACAAGTGGGAGGGATTTGAGTGAGTTGTCTGATACATCCAGCCTAGTGATGGTGTTCAGTGCAGGGAGGCATCGTAATGCGGTGATCTTTCCAGGCGGTCCCAATTGGGGACGAGCAGCTCGGAGGCTTGGATTGAGATTGAAAGCTGCATCTGCTAACCAC
The DNA here is from genome assembly GCA_028673005.1 of Tanypteryx hageni. Lineage (NCBI taxonomy): Eukaryota > Metazoa > Arthropoda > Insecta > Odonata > Petaluridae > Tanypteryx > Tanypteryx hageni. The sequence continues at coordinate 1,796,405 of CM054118.1, read as the reverse complement.
TGAGTCCTTAAGCGAGCAAGATCACGTTGGCCGTGCCAGTTTATCATCACAGGGGTATGGGAAGGAGGGGAGCAACCACTGCCATTTGTATTAGATGGAATACCCAGAGCGGAGAGGGTAGAGAATGCTAGACCACCAGATCGTCCTCCTGAGATCCCTTTTACATCACGAGCTCCACTGTTTGCACCATTTTCTGGATTAACCCTGTATTCTGGATCACGGTGAGCTTTAGTGGCCAAAAGGAGAGCCACCAGGCCTTCATCACCATTGGCCAGGGTGACCCTAAGAGCCTGACAGCGGTCATCACGTGCCGAATGTCTGAGAAGTAACTCCACCATAGCTGTGTCTCTGGATACAATATACATATATATATATATATATATATATATATATATATATATATATATATATATATATAAAACAAGCAATTAATAAAAAGCAAAGTTACATTCAATGCTTACAAATATCACTTTTCAGTTTCAAACCAAAAGAGGATTCTATAAAGTTTAACTATGTAGGTTTTAAAAGAACAGGGCTATTTAAAAAAAAAGGTGATGTTGCAGTTAATACTCCATACAATAATAACTTTGGCTTTGTAAAGTCAAAATTATGTGAGAGTGAATAGCACACCATTTGATTTTTCAAAGTGGGCAGCCCAAGATTTGTAAAGACACTGCATTAATTGCAGACTAACTTTTATTTTATAGAATAAAATATCTAATGAGAGTAATATTTTTATCACAACATAATTTTTGGAATAAACTTCAAAGGAAACATCAATCCATAATTTAATAGAAAATAAAGGTATAACTCATTAAAGCAGTGGTTTCCAAACTTTGTGTCAGATCGGCACCCTTACAAAGAAAAAAAGAATTTCTGCACTCCAGCCTTCAAACATAGTTTTCATATATGTATTCACAAACGAGTATTAAAACCTTTGGACATATCCATTTGTTGGTACCACACCATAATTAATTTATTAGAGATAATTGATAGTAGCTCAATAACTTTGGCTAAGATTAATCAAGGTGAAATACTCCTTTAGCCAAACAATTAGAGGGTTACAAAACCCAATGCATTTCGCCCACAAGGTGGGCATCGTCAGGGGTAAAACCTGTTTCAACAGTGACTGGGAGCCAACTTGTGGGCGAAATGCATTGGGTTTTGTAACCCTCTAATTGTTTGGCTAAAGGAGTATTTCACCTTGATTATTAGAGATAAAGTTAGTACTCTATTTACTTGTAAACACATCCAAATCGTTGATTTATTTACAAAACTAAGTTTATCGCAGAACTCCTAAAAATCAGCTGTGGTGCCCTAATGTGTCGCGGCACCTGGATTGGGAACCACTGCTTTAAAGTAATGAAAAAGTTAGCATATCAAGCTTACCTTACAAATTAAAAAAAAATGGATTGCATAGGTAAGGGTTGTAGCTTTAAACAGTCAAGTAAACCATGTTTGTCTCAATTTCAACACAGTCATTTTTAATGGTAATTCACTGATGCATGATGTAACTTTTAAAAGAAAGAATTGATAAACCACTAACACATTTCAACCAAAAACTTTTCCGTAACCTGAAATGATTTTATGTTCACTGATTCTAATTAGAATGGAATTAATGATCACTGAATTACCATGTAGGAAAGTAACTTTACATTTCATATTTGCAAATGATTTGTTCTAACATTTTATGGCTCAGAGATTGTTTTCTGGAAAACATTATGACTAAAAAACCTTTTCTGGTTTTAATATGATTAAAAAATAAAATAACAATCACCTATTGTTGCATGCTTCTGTCAATGCAGTAGATACACCATCTCTAGAAGTTGAAGACCCACTCTGAATAAAATATGAGGGATTCGTTCCGGACCTTGAGCGTGGAGCCTGTGAGCCATCTTCATCTAAGCCATCCAAGGGCATAGGTACTGGTGCCCCAGGGTCTGCTCGAATTGGCAAATTAGGATCAGCACCACCGATCGAAAGCAATGAGCCGACAATTGTGTGGTGTCCGCCTCTCACGGCTGCGTGAAGTGCAGTCTCCGCACCATTGTTGCAATGGATGTTAACGTGCAGAGGACTCATCATGCATTCTCTGGCATTCGAACCCCTACGCCTGGCACGCCATCCTCCTGCGCTCATTTCTCCATTTTCCCATGGTTCCCCTACGGCACCGCTACTGAGATTCAGCTTCGACATGATGGACTGTATTCCGTCTGAGATTCGTCGACGTGTGGGACTCACTGCATCATAGCCGTTCTCTATCCTAGCTTCCTCTGCACCATCTGTATTTGGTGCGCCTTCATTTTCTTCAGATGTCTGGAGAAAAGGATTGGGTAAAAAGTGTCAAATTTATCTAAAAAAGGGACATTAAGCACCCCCTTGGTGCTTTTCGTAAAGAGTAGGCTAATGCCGACACCGGGTTTCCCTCCTCCCTTCTGTGTGTGTCCAGTTGATGACAGTGCAAAATGATCAACGCACTTAAAAAATCAATTACTACTACTTATCTAAAAAACTAAACATTTCTTTCATTAAATCACTTAAAAATGAGTAACATACATAATTTGAGCATCATCAATGATTTTGATGCTAGTTTCTTAATAGTCTGCATTTTTTATGGATTCCAATAAGCAAAACAAGTCATGCGATTGTATAAAATGATGGTTTTGGTTTGGTTTTTAGCAATATCACCATGAATAATTTTTCCAGGTAATGAACAAGATGATTATTCCAATGATACACATCATTTCAGCATCAGCACTTTGTATAAATCCAAATCCAAATTTAAATTTTGTTATATGTTACTTTAAACATATTTATAAACTGTAGAATGTAAATACACAAAATGTCTGAATGATCAGAGTCAAAAATAAACTTGATTGCATAATCACCTTTATTCTATATGCTTTCACTTTATACTTGAGCAGCAAATCGACCAACTTCTTATTTCCTAAATAACAAGCTTGATAGAGAATAGTTTGGCCTGTGACATCCTTGTGGTTAATATCGAATGGAAGCTCATATTCCCACTGCCCTGTAGGATCACTGCAGGACAAAAGAAACAGCTGTGAGGCACAAGACAGACAGTGTGAAACTAACAAGACTTGGCACCCCAATGTTTTCTAAAAATAGAATCAGGAAAGGCTCCAAACCACTGATGCTATTTTTATTTGCAGACTTGAAAACACAATGTAGCAATTGAGAATGTTCTTTAACCCCTAAGTGAAGATGGAGTGGTCAAAACTATGAGTGAGTAAACAGAAACAATTTATATTTAGTAAACAAGACCATTTAGGATGGCCAAAAGGTAACTGCATAAGCCATTTTGGTGTTGAATTCAGGCAAATATCATAAAAAAAATCAAATCTAAAAGCAATTTTCCTATACAAATGAAGTTATATGAAGCAATACTACCAATACAGTTTTAGTATTGAATGTATTTTTTATTAGCAAAGAGAGTTACAAGCAGCCATTACACAGCAAAATTCAATATGTATTTCATTCTTCACATAATTTGTGTTATCAATTTATTTAAATCTTGCTCACAATTCATAACCTAGCATTCAATAAATTTCAATGATTAAAAATAAATGTTTGTTTTTAAAATGAAATTACATTACAAAGATTATACATTGTAAACATACAGAGCAAATTTTGTGATTTTCCTAAGGAACTTGCAATTGACAAATGTTGTCAAGAAAGAAAATCATTGTTAAGAAAGATTAAAAAAGATGTCAGAATGAAATAAAAAGGCGATACTTACACAAATTTCTGCATGACCTGGGGAGGATAAGTATATCGTAGAAGTTGTTCAGCCACCGCAACATGGCCATTAATGCAACAAGCATGAATTGGCAGCCACCTCTCCACCGTCTGCTGTTGAACAAGCTCTGGAAATTTCTGAAAATAAGGGCATATATTCAGTCTGTTAGAAATTGAGAAATGGAGAATTAGCACATGCAATGGCGCAGCCAGAGGGTTGGCAACCGGGCATTTGCCACCTCCAAGATTGGAGATAATCATAAAAAAAGAATAGAGTATGCGAGAGTCAGATGTAAATAAGATGGACTTAAGGTGCCCAAATTAGAATCAGCATCTTTATTCATTAGCTTCTGTCATTACATGAAGATTCTTGCAGATAAATCAATAAACAAGTGATCAGATAATGTGTTTAAGTGTTTTCCCCTCCAAACTAAATTTATGGCTCTTCCACTGGGCATATATTTTGAAAATCATACCATAAAGACCTAATGCTGAAAATTTTAAATTCATTCTTTACCAGCCAAATACACAAAATTTAAAATAATTTAGTTCAACTAATGTAATAGTATAAGATGGGTAAATACATGAGAAGATGTAAAAATAAGAGTGTTGCTAAACACACCTTCAGCAGCAGTTCCACGATGTCCTTTCTGCCATAGTAACATGCTATGTAGAGAGGTGAATATTTTGTCACTGGGTGTATCCTTCCGTCTGCTTCATTCGCTAATAGCACCTTCACAGTTTCCCTATGACCTGCCTCGCATGCTCTATAAGATAAACACAAGTTTGAATTTTTAAGAAAGTTATTTAAATCACTCATTCGACACAAGAAAAATTCAAAATTTTAAACATGAGATAATTGATGTTTGAGATATAATTTTAAGACTGGAAAAGTAAAATACATAGTAATAAGCTATTTTTTGGGTTGTCAGTGGCATGAATGCCAAATGAAACATTTCTGTGGACTAACCAAATGTATTTTCTTGGAAAGAAGATGAAATAAAAAGTAATAATTAAATCACCATACAATGACGGACCACTGTAAAAATAATCATAATTGAAAATGAAATACTCAATTGCAGCCATATGAACGTAGGTTTTCGCTTCATTATAACCAATTTTTACTTGTGGGCCACCTTGTAGAATGATTACAATGTTAAATACGTCCTAGTTAAACAATTTTTCTGACAGGCACATAGTAAGGAGCCAAAATTGAATAAGAAAAGGTTATGGAAATGCATCAAAATTTTTCCTTCGTAAATACATCAATTAACATTTAAAATTATTCATGCTCTAGTGCTTTCAGCTTACGTGAACAATAATGTATTGCTTCCATTGGGAGCCATGTTGACAATGAGCTCCGCTTCTTCTCCCAGTGCCTGCACCATACCTCGTATCACCGATGGGGCTTCACCTTGGGCACATGCATTTCGCAAAGAGGAATGGGATTCCTGCCTTCTTCTCTCCTTTTCATCTGTGAAAATCATAATGGAACCACGTGAAATTTTTATGTATTTGCCACCTTCCATAATAAAAGATCCCAAACAAGATAGTGCAGTGATATTAAACGACAGGTAAGTATTCATTAGCATCAATAATGCTACCATTAGGATGATAACTATATTCATTTGCTAATTTAGGACCTTCTTAATTGGTTTTATATGCTGAGAAATACAGTAAATTATGTGGGATAGTTTTAAAACTCTAATTGCACTCTTAGGTATAAAATAAGGGAATAAAATATATGTTCTTAATTTTATGAATGTTTATGTTTGAAAGAGTGATTGGTAAACATCAGATTTTGGAAATAATTTGCCAAACATAAAGAACAATAAAATTCTATTTTGAAGGTATTACCTTGAACAATACTACATCATAAAGTGATGAAAGAAATCAGAGTACATGGTCAGTGGCGTAGCAAGGTGAAGCCGAGCCCTGGTTCGAGAATTATTTACTCCTCTCTAATCCAATATATAGTGGTAATCTTACTTTTTATAGGGAATAATTTCAATTATATCAATTTATTAATACTTCGGTGTTTCATAAATAAAATATATTGCAATTTTTCACAATTTTATCCTTTTAATTATAAATAATATTATTTCAGAGAACCAATATTACAGAAATCAGGTTGCACGATTATGAAGTTGTAAATAACAATTTTTATACTGCAAGAAAAATAATCTGTAGCCCACATGTAAATAGCATCTATCACATAACACATTATTAACTTGCTACTTAGCAAAATTCTTCTTGCGAGCTTTACTTTCCGAAAAACTGGTTACAATTGCAGAAGGGTCAATTTAAATAGCACAGGCTCGTTCAATTAGAAATCATTGCGAGACCATTGAGGCGCTTCTGCCCCATTGAGCACCTTAAATAATTTTTTATCAATTTCAACTTAGAAAATGAGCATTCTGATGTAACCACAGTAACAGGGAGCGTAAGAAATAGTAAACAGGCTGTGAATGTATCTGGAAATGTAGAAGCTAATACATAATTATCTACAATTAACATAAATGCTAAATAAAATACAGAATCAAATTGGCTATTTGCATTTTAAAGCTGGATCTGAAAGATACAATTTGAGGGCCTAAATCTAGTGTGAGATCATTAGGGCTAAAGTACTTGTAGCTTCAAACAGTTCATCATCGTTGTATGAGAGCATTTGTTGGGGCAGCAAACATCTAAACAGATTTACAACACTGTGAAGTCCTACATAACATTCACTTAGTTGAAGAAGAATTATGTCAAGCGATTTATAGAAAACATTGATTTCAAATAATTTTACAGGCTTATTCAATCTGCTGTCATTTGCAAGCTCGTCAAAATGTGTTATGCTTCGCGAGGCTTTTTTTGTCTGAAACTCGGATTTGATGCCCCAACTATTAGCTGTATCTGTAGCAGTTTGAACCACAGATTAAAAACCATTCTGATATAATTTTAAGTCATCATACGCATCTTTTAACAATGCAGTAGCTTTGTTGAGGTCCTGTTTTTCAGATCAGAGAAATTTAGAGATGGTATTAATTGTTGTGAGAATTTTGCTTTGCATTACAATAATTATCACAACTTCAAAACACTTAAAGCCTTTTACAGAGAGCTGTTGCTTCAGCATTTCCTTCAGATTTGGTTGTTTTTAAAATAATCATGGTTAAAACTTTCAAAACATCTGTAAACCTACACCTTAGTGCAATAGGTGCATAATTTCTGTTGGACCACCTTGTCCCTCTTAAGTTTGGTGCTGATTGTTCCTTCTGCAGAGAGCAATTTCCATCTCTCAGTACTATTCCCAAAGAACACATACACTCTCTCAAGTAGACTGTAAAAATTACAGAGGTGTAGAATCGATTTTATGCAATCATTTAATACAAGATTAAGGTTGTGCAATGCACAGTGCACGTATATAGCATGAGGTTGTATTTTTTAAATTCAAGGTAGCACTCCTGAATAAACACCACTCATTGTGGCCGCACCATTGTATCCTTGCCCCCTTAATTTATCTAGGGTTATCCCCTTTTCTTTTATCCCACTGCAAATTTGTTCCTGCAAACCTAAAGCTTTTTGGCTTTCGACTATTTAAAATTATCTGCATAGGAAAGTGTTGCGCTAAAGTTACTTTTATCTTAGGGATATTCAGAGACTTAAAGCTGTTACGTTTTTAACATTGATGATTTCATTTACGTAGTCCTGTTCTACTACTTGCAATTTGTCTATTATTTTATTTTCAGAAATATTCCCAATATCAGGTTCACTATGGACACTTGAGTTGACAGAGGATGACGAAGTTTCATTTAAAAAATCAGTACAAAAAATATAATTATAATATTGAGTAGAAACATTGCCATTAAATTGTTTAGTAGAGAAAACTGAAGAATTAATAAATGCTGTAATTTTTGGATTTTTTGCATTACTGGCGTAAAACTCCTTCTTCTTTCGCTTAGCTGCTCCACATTTATGTTTGTGCATTTAGAGGATATGATTATTCAGTTTTTAAGTTAAATATTTTTATAAATTTTCACAGTTTATTGTTAGTGCATGCGTCGACAGCCATCACAAAAGCAGATTATTGAATCTCTCAAGGACAATCTATAATTCGATTATGAAAAACATTAATTTTAAGCTAAAACCATTGGCGTGTCGGAAAATGTGTGAGCTCCCCGCCAAAATTGAAGCCTCAGAAAAAAATTTAAGGGTCTCACGAAAAAATAAATTTGGGCCCGCTTTGGCCATGGGCTCTCCTGCAGCACAGGGGTTGCAGGGGTGTCTGCTACACCAGTGGCTATGACAATATAAATTTGTTCAAGCAATCAATAAAAAAACAAGTTCCCAAGTAGGTTAAATTATAAAAAATTGATGAGAGAATTTAAAGCGGATTTCATGTGACTCCTTTTTACTGTAATTAGATAATAATACGTAATAATATATAAAAATTTCTTACTTTTTGAATTCCACAAAAAAAGTAAGAGTTTTTCTAGATCACATGAAATAAGCACAGAGACGAAAGACAAAACGATGCTGATTTGACAACAGGCCGAAAGAAAGTGATCAGCTCTGCATGGCTACTATCCAGTAAAACTGATGGGAAGTAAGCACAATTCACACTATAGAAAGAATAAGAAGTATAAAAGAAGAATAAAAAGATTGGTTCACATTCTCGTGAAAATTTAACGCGGATTTTGTGTGACACCGCTTTTCACTGAAATTAGCTAATGCTTTTATAGAAAAATGTCTTAACTTTGAATTCAAATAGCTGTGCTGTTTCCTATTTATCGGCGGAGAAGATATTTTCAATTCTGCAAACCAAAAGTAAGAGTTCTTCTAGGTCACACGAAATAAGCACAGAGACGAAAGACAAAACGATGGTGCTTCGACAACAGGCTGAAAGAAAGTGAGGTTTAGGTGGAATGAACTCGGGGAGCAGGACGGGTCAGATCTTAAGATATAAAGACAAGCGAATATCACTGAAAAAAGACACAAGGCAGCGTGATACAGTGATACACGTGCACTCTAGAAACCACATCTTTTTGGATATATGGGCCCTTCAAACGCATATTGTGGGAATTTTGGCTTTTGCTTGCCCGTTTGGGGATGATATGCTATATTCACGTGAGAGAACGTGGCCTCCTGTTACACCAGGCTTAGACCCTTCCCTTTTGCGCTGCCAGGCATAAAACTTACCGCCTGAGCTTTCAATTAAGATTATTGTGTGGATTGAAGACTTGTCACAGGGGACCATGGGGCCCTTCGTGCTCCGGTTCGACCGAACCATCAGAACCATGGTCCCTACGCCACTATAAATGGTTAAATTTTTCTATAAAACCTATCTTTACTAAACACCTGTGGAGAGAATTTTCCAACACCAAGAACAAGCTATGCTTCGCACAGTTTTTTAATTCTAATCAAATAGCTTTTAATATAACTTTATGGTTTTACGAGGCTATTGGGAATGTTTTCTCTATTTTTATTACTCATGAATGCATTCATGAACTAAAGATCACAAAAAGTTTGTGAAGTAACAAAAAGGCCAAGATGTTTTTAATAGAAACTTTTAGCTGAGAAGATAATTTTTGTTTATTAAAATCTATTGTAATAATCCATTTAATCTGTCTATCTGGGATATTCACAAAATGTTAATGACATAAGAAAAATATGAATGTCAATATACTTAAGCAGACATTTTATTTGGCATATTAAAAATAATTTACAAATATTTCTAAGATCTAGCAAACATAATTACTGAAACATCTAAAATATCAACAGGTGCATCTAACAAACAAAAGCAACGACAATCAATTAAGATGAAGAGGCAGCTAAAATTATTTTTTTTAGCATCGATAAATAGAAGCACGAGCAGATAAACCGTGACAGAATGACAGAGAAGTGAAATCGACATGGAATCGAGGGAGCACAGAAAAAAACGAACACGTCGAAGCGTTTTGATGACAAACTGAAACATGACCTTAAGGAACGACCGCAAATTCTTTTGCGGGTCACTTCTATCGCAACACCTACGTTCAGTTTCCATAAAGACTTGACGGTGAAGTTCTCAAAAAATCTCTCGGCATCAGTTTCTACTTCGTTACGTAACTACTTTGAGTTTCCGAATTTATTGCTCCCTTACCTCGCGGTCCTTCCGCTGACCTTGGTTTCGAGAACGGATGACCTCGACCTCAGAGGCTTCCCAACTTCGCACGAGATCACTCCCATACATCAAGAGCCCGACAAAACATGCCTTACCCAAACTTCTTCTGGCAAACGCGGTGTTTTTTTCGATTCGCCACACACGATCGACCGGGGGAAAAGCCGAATTCCACCCAGATGTCTGTTAAGTGGATGATGAACGTTTACGCTAAAACGTTTTTCCATTTCCATCACGTTATTCGCCCGAATGCTTTGTTTTATTATTGTTTTCGCTTTGATGGAAACAAGAAGGATTTGGATAATTGCGATGCACGACATTTTGTTCATTAGGTGGCCACTCGCGCGTTACACGTAATGGTTACAAGAATGTCAGATCAGATGCATTTACTATCATCCAGGTTAATTTCACAGAAAAACATCTCGACTCAATTTTACCGATGGAAAATTTTATGAACGTAGTCTAAACTCCCCAATGCACTGTACATCTTTAGACTGAATACGAATGGGATGAAACCGGCCGAGAAGTCAAGAAATGCAGATCAAAAGATCCGGTTTAAGTGAAATTGTTAAGTTAACGGCATTTCTGACTGAGAAAATTTTAACGCTCCGAATACTTTCAAGTCAGCTGAAGAAAGAATAGTTAGAAAAACATCCCTCTACCACCACAAATTATTTCAATTTCGAAAAAAATTTAATTCACTTTGTGACTTTAAAAATACATGTTATCGCCCTTGAGATTAAAAACATATAATTTATCATTCTCAATTTTTTAACAACTATAGATATGTTAATGGAAAGGTCATCATATGGCATAAAACTCCTATGCTAATTTAAGTCAATATTGGGCAGCACAGACAGGGGCGGGCCGAGGAATTTTGGCGCCCCGGGTGAGAAAGCACTCCAGCGACCCCCTGCGTAAATATTTGTTGAGATATTTACAGAGTACATGTAAATTGATTCACCGCTCTGTATAAAAATTGTTGATAAAGGAAAATAAACGGAATGCCACCAGCATTCCAGCCTGTTCTGCTTTATAAATTCGTATCAAATAGTTTTTCACTTGCAGGTAATGCATAGGCAGCTGGTCGGGATAGCGCCCCCAAGACTTTGGCTCGCCCGAAGCTCTGGCCACTGGCCCCTTCAAAATTTCACGGGCCAAGGTAGATTTCAATGCGATGCGATTTAGGATCAGGGTTATTAAAATATGTATGTTACATACACGCCATACATACGACGCAAAAATATTGCCTACTTAGCAAATTAATTGATAAAAAGATAATAAAAATAATGAAATATAGTCGCTACTGTGCATTTGTAACTTGTAAATTTCCACTAACAATGTTAGTGGAAATTTACAAGTTTCTTTTTCATTAAAATGGAATCTTTCCGCAAAGTGGAGCCTTCCCAAGTGGACTTTGTTAATCCGATAAAATGCGATTTAAAAAGAAAAAATCTGATGTGGCCACCACATGACTTTCTTCATATCTGTAATATTTCTAAAAATTCCAAATAGGTTACATAACAATAAATATTTTAATAAACCGAGAAAATTTAGATTTTACAAAGAACAGAAATACACTCAAACCATAGCCTTCTGATATTGGATATATCCACAAAGTACCAACAATTGAGAAAAGAAAAAGGAGCGTTACTAAGACGTAACTAAGCGTCAATTGTTAACAATAGTCGTTGGTAGGTGGCGTAGTGGTGGCAGCTAAAAATATAAGACATCTCTTAAACCAGGCATGGGCAACCTTTTCCCGTCTGAGGGCCAGATTTTCATTTTTAAGATTGCCAAGGGCCAAATCCACCCTCCCCGGGATTTCAGATAAAAAACGAAAATTTTAACGAAGGTATGCATACGATATATTTAAAAAAGAATAAAAAGTAGGATACACAAAATTATTAAGACAAATTTATTACATTATAGTATGTTCGAAAAAATTCAGATGCAATTGTCGCATTAATATTTTCAGTGTCACGATTTTAAGATATTTTAATGTATTAAAGAAAACATCTCTGCACTATGGGTTTGAGATTTCCTATGCAAAACAAATACGGGAACTTCAATCTTCTCCGAATAAAATATAGCCCGGAGGTGGGCCCTGGGAGCACGAGCCTCATACCAAGTTTTATGAAAATCGGTCCATTAGTGCAAAAGTTGTGAGTAGGGAATAAACACACAGGACCATTTCATAAGGTTATGTTTCCTTTGTAAACCAGCCTAAAAAGTATATCAATTATTTAATTTGTCTTTGATGCTTTTGTTTGACAGAATTAACTTTATATTTTACGACCTGATATGACTAATCCCTTTTTTTATGTTCACTAATTTCATAAAAAATTATTATTATGTACTGTGAATGACAATTTCTCTTCAGCTGACCGGAAAATTTCCGTTCTAAATAACCGAGTACACGATGTAACTGAAATACCAAATTATCGGTTTTATAAATATCTATAGGTATATAAGACAGCTCCGAAGTATCGTTTGTAACAGTAATATTTCAGTTTTTTGCCGCTTTGATCGTTCCCTACTTTCACTAAAGTCAGTTGGCGGGCGCCGGCATTTTTTCGAGACTCGGAGGCGTGCGCGCGCACTGTAAACGTGATATTACTTTCTAGACACTTTATTTTCGCGAAGGAAATATTCAATGTTTCTTGAAGCAGCTTGCCACTAAGATTTAAAATGAAAAACATAAAACTTGTTTTATTTCGCTAGGTAATGTTTCCGGGTATATAATGAGTTATTTTTCTGACTCGTTCACGCAAATGTTCGCATTGGTCTCTGAATTCTGTGGACGAGCTTTCGCGCATGATCTCGAACAACTCCTGTTTGCTCAAAGTAATGCGCTGGCTACGGGATCCTGTAAGAAAAATGGTGTTTTGTTGTGGAAAGTAGCTGAATTTCTAACACAGACTCAAACATGCGACGAAATGGTTATTCCATCTAGTGAAAATATACGGGGACGCTCGACAAATAAATCACATTTTCTACGAGAATCGCAAATATTAGCAGGAGTTTTTGATAGTTTTAGATAAAACACGAATGATTCTATAAAACCATACCTGAAATTTAGCTGAATACAGTTGAATCGGTAACTAACAGTTCCAACGCAAATACCATATCAACACATTTGGTGTTCTTTTCAGGCGTGGTGGGCTAATTCGTAAAAGTAAAAGCAAAGGTATAATCATATTGTGTTAAAATGTTTAATATACCTCCAGATATTGAATCCATATTATCACAATCCACCCAAGCGCTTAAATCGCAAGAAAAAAATTCACAAGATGATGCACTTAAATCCCAAAACAAAGCGTGTAGACGTGTGGCAGTCAACTTCGGACCAAATTTATAGGATTCACGTTACTTGGTACCCTTATGGTTTCTCTTTCTCTTGCAATGTTTATTACCCCTCTAAGCCGAAGTTCGTTATCTTGTGTTTTGACCATGTTTTCCTAAAGAATCGCCTCTGTGCGGCGTATGATTGAGAATGCGTGTATGAGCTCGCCTGCGTGTATTAGAAAGTGTGCGAAAAAGAGAGAGAGAGAAAGCTCTTGTGCGTGCGGTGTGTGTGTGGGAATGTATACGTGCGTTCGCGCGGCTTTCGTTATTTATATTATCTCACTAGATTAGCAAGCCATTACCTTGGATCCTACCATATTATACCTATGAAATAAGGGATAGCGAAATTTATGGATTATGGAGTATTTGGAGGAAAATCATGGACACTCGGGGAAAAATTATATGAAATAGTTGAATACCTTCGAAATGTGGGCATTGGAGAACAATGAGATAAAATGGAGAGATAGGAGGAAAGGCGAGGAAATACTACGAAGAATAAGAGAACATAAGAAAGAGGAAGGCGAACTCGATCGGGCTTTATCGGAGGAGGGAGAGCATGGCTAAAGACGCGTTAGAAGAGAGTTATAAAGAAATGAAGAAAACTGCGGAAAGCGGGAGTACGGAGAAACAGATTTAACCAAGAATAATGACGGACCTGCTTTATTGTCTGTCTACCTATCGTGACGATTCCTTTGAGCGTGACTGTGTTTCTGAAAAGTTTCTGTCAACAATGAAGATATCGGTGAAAGAAGAGGTTGTAATTTAAGTTATGATGTCTAGTTTTCCAGTACCTTATTGCTACAACTTACGCTTTCTCTGTATAAATGACAAAAATAATAGTTGAAACTAAATAGTACAACCTGAAAAATATTTAAAAGATTACGCATTTTTCTTATAGATATTTCATATATTTGGTATTATATGGCGAATATATTCGCCATAAGATTGGCCAACCTCCAAATCCTCTAGATTCTCAATATTTGTAATAAAACGTTGCCAAGGTCACTTGATTGAAATGCACGCAGCTAATTTGAGAAACACAATGAAAGAATTTTCCTATTATTTTTGTAATAACGCCACAGAAAATAGAGAATCATTTCAGTACTTCACTGTGTAACGACGTGCGTTATTTTTCTCGAGAAATGTCGCAATATCAATCAATTAATACATTTAAAAAGCACACAAAATGAATTCACACGTTTATTTCAGTTTCAATTCGAACCAAAAGCTGACTTTATTTATTTAATAAATCTCCAGAATTCTGCATAAAGGCGATTTAGGGAAAACCACTATCATAAGAGCTACCTGAACCGACTATTTTTATTAATGCCCGGTTAAGCCGGAGTTCAATTTTATATAATATCCGCAGGCGGAGAGAGGTGTTATTAGCTCGCCAGTGTGAAATAATAAATTCTTGAAACTCGAAGAACGCGTTAAGGATTTCTTAACAGTTCTTCGAAATCTTTGGATGCAATTTCTGCTTAAACTCACCAGGTTCGGAAGTTTAAGAAGATTAAGAGTTGGCTTCTTCAGAAAATACGGTCGACGATTTAAAGACTACGTGACCTCCAAATATGGCGACAAAAGCTTAAATCAATACTACCCGGGGGAGAGAGAGAGAGAGTTAGAAGATAGGGTCTTCCAACATAGAACTGCCGCTAAAGATTAAATTAATCAGTACGCTTAAGCTAAGTTCAGACAAACTGCGTGAAAAGGGCTTTCAGGCCAATGAGAAAGAACTGACGCCGTTAGAAACGATGAAAACGCGTCGTTTCATTTTATTCTTCCTTTAATCAAGCTGATTACTCTCTCTCTTTCTCTACCTATTCACCTCCCACACTCAACGCATCATCATTTGTCTCCATATACGCCGAACTTTTCTTTCTCCTTCCCACGCCACGCAACTAAAAGCTTCTAATACACCCAACCCTCGCGTTCCATTGTACAATACATATGTACACGAGTTCCTGGATAAGACTGTGTAAGGCGAGACCGTGCAAAGTGAGGCAGACCTTTTCATAGGAATGTGTGAGGTTACGTTCGAGCGCCACCTTGAGGTCAACATGCAGCAATTCAATCACAATTCATTCACCGCTGTTTCCATTTATCCGTTATTAAAACCTCCATTTCTAACTGAAACGTTTTTTGATATTTAATGCACGGAGACCGTCTCAAAACCGTGCTAAAGGGAAATTGATGGCCACGCAATTCGAGGTAGTTTTGTAAAAAGAAAACAGCGCTAAAAAGAAAACAGCGCTAAAACGAAAACGTGCAAAGCAAAACCGCGCAATTCGAGGGATGAGTGTATCTCATTTCCTAATTTCCATATTCACAGAAAGGCATAAAACGCTAGTCTGGGAAATGGGAAACCAAATCAAATAAATTTCGCAAGCACACAAATAGCGTGTTGAAAGTCTACAACGAATTAATTCGGATCGATTCAGGCTTTCTTCAAGATAAACATCCGTTTCTCCTTTTTTTTTAAAACTACAGCCCCGGAACCAGACCGCGGTTAATCGATAAATAAAAGCGACAGAAGCAAAAAAATAGTCCTTTCGTGCAGACGCCTTATTACCTAAATGGTGCAGACAAAGGATGCCGCCATTAATGCAACGAAAACATACAAATAGCGACCGGGCGAGGAAAATACATCCGCGTCAGCATTAAGGGTATTTTACGAGTGTAACTAATTTATTGAAGCGACGGTTTGCGCTGCTTCATCTTGAAGAATTCATTAATACGCGAGCAGGGACAAAGTAATACGAAGGGAGCGTTTCATAAAAGAATGCTCATTCTAATGAGGCATTCAAGGATCGACTTTCTTATTTAAGGGAAAATAAATCAGAAATAATTCCTAAATTTTAAATTTAACGCCTGCATGCACTGATTTTCCGCCCAAAGATAAAAACCAAGGTCAACAATTTGAAAAGCTATGTTTCTTCAATAGTCATAAAATGGTTGGGAAAACTTTAATGCAAATTTATGTATGAAAGCAGAGAACATCAGTGCAGATTCGCCTATAGTAGATTCTAAAAATAAATGACGCTGATTTGTTTTTCCATATCTTTTGATGGCTATTTGAGGAACATAGTTTTTTCCATTTTGAATTCAGCAATAATGTCAGCTCGATCATTTTTTCTTAAACTAGGGTCAAAAATTTATAAAATTAAGATTTTTTAGGCAACATATAATAGAAAAAGAACCGCTACTTTAACCTGCAGTGTACGCTGTAGAAATATACTCAACTACAATTAAAGCGAGAGATATTAGGGATCAGTCGGTAACTTAACCAACTAAATAAATAGCATTAACTCCAGTGGCGTACCGGAAAAATGTGACACCCCCCCGCCAAAACACAACTTAAGTCCCGGAAAAAATTTAAGGGTCTCAAAAAAATATGGGCCCACTTTGGTCGTGAGCCCCCCACCACGGGGGGGGGGGGGGCAATGCCACTGATTAACCCTAATAGTAAAAATGGGATTTTATTTTTAAATCTCAATATAAAGGCACCTCCAAGTTTTCTATGATGATTATACACACACAAATTTAAAAAATAAAGGTATTGTCCAAGGTCAAAGTTATGGCATTTTTTCTTAAAACTGACAAATATTTAACGCTTTGATATGTTTTTATCTGAGCGCATTCAAAAACACCAATTGCCAAAGGCAGTTGCGATTGTTGTAAAACTCGAACTAGGAAAAAACTGTTTATCACAATAGCGATACGTCGTTAGACCATTAAGCGAGAAGGACGACCGAAGGGTGAAATCAAGGGCGAAAATTCCGCAAAAGAAACAATACATTGTCTGGCGTGGCTTACGTAACTAGATATAGCACGAGATGAGGCCGTTTCAGACCTGAAATTCTCCCGTCACCTGTTTGTTTTTACCGGAAATTTCTTTTTAATTAGTCGACACTAACAAGTTCTCCTTGGTGTATACGGAATAAACCGAATACTAATGTATCCGAGGTGACCGAGTTTCGCTTCAATTTATTTTTACTAAGTTATTACGAGTCCTACATAATACATACCTACGGAGTTTATATTTTACTAGCTGAAATTACCCGGAGTTGCTGGGGTTTTTAAGTAAAAAAAATATTGAGGAAGATTTGAGAATAAAAACAAAAAATGAAACCAGGTTAATTTTTATTGTAGTGATTAATGGTATGCAATATTTCTTGTCTTCTCATCTTCCCAATTAAATAATTTTTCCCACATCCTTTATCGATAAATCTGGCGACTATTTTTCATCAAATAATATATATATATATATATATATATATATATATATATATATATATATATATATATATATATAAATTGAGTTAATAATGCCACACATTTCTGCCATATTTTAAATTTATAGTACAATTAGAAGTGAAATAACATTTATCTAATTTTTAAAATTTAAATAATTTTTAACGGCCAAAATAACAATTTTATGGAAAAATTAGAATGTTTATTCGTTTACATATGCTAACTACTAAACAGTTTAAAAATTTCAGCTCCCTTACTTGCGGCGTAGTGTCTAAGCATCTACTAATTTGTTTAAACTTTAAGAATTTTTAACTGCCAGACAAATCAAAATATCAAGATTTTTATAATCCCTATTCCGTTTGGTTACAAATCCTACCTCTAAAAATAATTTCAGCTTATAGCTCATAGCTTATATGGAAATACATAAACCTTGAAAATTTGTTTAAACAATTGCGAATTTTTAGCGGCCTCATTGTTGCACTTATTGAAGATTTTAGTTTTTTATAGTCGGTTTCGCACATAATCCTAACTAAGAAAAAAATTTCGAATCTCCAGCTAATCTGGAAGTGTCTAAACATTAGTATCTTCCTATAATTTTTAACGGCCGCAATAAGAATTTTATAACTACTCTGAGATGTTTATTTGTTTAAAAAGAGTAAACTTTATATAACTTGAAAATTTCAGCTCACTAACTCACTCGGTAGTACCTAAACAGTTATCTATTTGTTTAAACTTTAGGAATTTTTTACTGCCAAAAAAATTAAAATATCAAAAATTGTATAATCCCTATTTCGTTTTTATAAGAATTCTACTTATAAAAAATTTTTAACTCCGCAGCACATGCGGAAATACATAAACCTTGAAAATTTGTTTAAACAATTGCGAATTTTTAGCGGCCGCATTGTTGCACTTTTTCAAGATTTTCGTATTTTCTAGTCGGTATTGCACAAAATGCTACCTAAGAAAAAATTTCGAATCTCAAGCTCATCTGGAAGTGCCTAAACATTAGTATCCTCCTCCTCCTCTGTAAGAAACGTCTATATATAATGACTAGTAGAAGGTGCTTGCATTCTGAAAGCATATTTATTTAAAAACATTGCAATTTGGCCTGCCGGCCAGGTGGCAAGAAAAACATAGTATATAATTCTAAAATTCCAATTTTACAAATAAAGTCCTCATAAATTATATTAGAAATATTAAAATATATTAAAAAATATTTAACATTTATCATCTCACCTTGAAAAGACATTCATTTTTCAGAGGGATTCATTATTAGAAATATTTTTTTTAATTATAAAGATTTCTCCTCAGCGATTTTCGTTTTTCCATTATGTAAAAATAATATTTTAAAACTTTACTCAAACATTGCAATTTTAAGAATTTTATACTTTCTTAATTATGGGGTACTAATTCTACACATTTCTGCCAAATTTTAAAGTTGTAATTTGCATAACCCTCAGTTCGTTTTTTTGCAAATCCTACCTCTTAAAAAAATTTCAGCTCCGTTTTAAAGTTGTAGTACTTCTACAAGTGAAATAGTATTTTTTTAATCGTTTAAATTTTAAACATTTTTAACAGACACCGCAATATATTTATGGAAAGAGTCAAATGTTTATTTGTGCTGTAAATAACTTGAAAATATCAGCTTCCTAGCTCATCCCGTAGTATCTAAACAGTTTCGGGGACTCCTCCGCCGGGTGCCGGTCCCGGGAAAGAAGTAGCTCAGGGCTAGCGACCAATGTCGTAGACCCGCGTGAACGCAGGACGAAATATTGGTACCGCGGGAGCCAGGCGTTGGCCTTTCTGGCTAATGGGTTGGATTCGCGGGGGCTGTTGGTACGCCTTCGGGCGAGCGGAAGCTAGACCGCAACTTCCACCGGGGGAGGAGTGAAGTCCGGAAAGGTTCACTCATTCTGGTAGTTTGTGCGCCAGCGGGGCCAGCGTATGGCCCTGCCTTAAATGACCCTCGGAGGCGAGTTTAAAAACTTCACGACTGCTTCCAGCCGTGGCGGGAATAAGGCTTCGGCTAGGTATCCCGTAATTTCTGCATTAATGTAGTTCTCATAGTATCTAAACAGTTATCTATTTGTTTCAACTTTAAGAATTTTCAACAGAACAGAAAGTGTAAAATTTTTAAAATGGCAACATTTGGGAATTGATTTAAACTATTATTTTTACATTTGGGGAAAACGGAAATCGCTCCGGAGGTGAAATCTTTAGAATTAAAAGAATATTTGTAATGATGAAATATCTGTCTGAAAAATGAATGTTTTTTCAAGGTGATATGGAATGCTTCCAGTATGCAAGCACCAACTACTAGTATGTTATATCCTCCTCCTCCTCCTCTGTGAGGAACGTCTATATAGAATGATAAAAGGACCAACTATTTGTATCATTATATATAGGCGTTCCTTACTGAGGAGGAGGATATAACAGGAGGATACTAATCTCCAGCCCAAACTACAAGAGCTAGAGAGCTGAAAGTTTTAGTTTTTGTAGATATGATGGAGAAACCTTCAGATAAAATGAGACTTCTCACATAAGTGACATGAGTTCGACTCCAGAAATTCCGAAATTTGCGTTTTTTCCCATAAGAAAAGCATTACGCCACTTTTGTAAATTAATTATGGGCACTTGCCGGTAAGCTAGAAAGATGAAATTTTCAGTGTTGCTAGATGGCTGCAATATCTTTTAGGAACTACTGTCACTTTTGCATAGAGTGTCTTGGGTTCGAATCCAGAGACCCCGGAATATCTCCCATAAGTTAGCATGGGAAAACGCAATCCAGTGTGTAGACAAATCTAATAAGTTTAGGAAGCTGAAATTTTGCAAGATTATAGAACTTTTCTCATAACCAACTACAAAAATCGAAAATTTTAAAACTGTAAATTTTAGGGGTTGTTTTAACCCCATTAGAACATTAAAGTTTAATAATTTTTTAGGTACTACGAAATGAGCTAGAAAGCTGGAATTTTCAAATTATTTACAAAAACAGTGTATTTGCACAAATAAACATTTCAATCTCTCCATATATTTATTGCGGCAACCGTTAAAAATGTTTAAATTTTAAACAATTAGAAAAATACTATTTTACTTCTTGAAGTGCTACAACTTTAAAAATAGACTGGAATGTGTAGCATTAGTACCCTATAATGGAGAAAGTGTAAAATGTTTAAAATTGCAACATTTGGGGATTATTTTAATCTATTATTTTTACATAAGAGAAAAACGAAAATCGCTGCGGAGGTGAAATATTTAGAATTAAAAAAATATTTGTAATGATGAAATATCTGTCTAAAAATGAATGTTTTTTCAAGGTGAGATGATATGCTTGCAGTATGCAAGCACCTTCTACTAGTATGTTATATATCATCATTTATAGACGTATCTTACAGAGGAGGAGGAGGATATAACATATAGGAGGATACTAATGTTTAGGCACTTCCAGATGAGCTGGAGATTCGATTTTTTTTTCTTAGGTAGGATTTTGTGCAAAACCGACTAGAAAAAACGAAAACTATGAAAAAGTGCAACTATGTGGCCGCTAAAAATTCGCAATTGTTTAAACAAATTTTCAAGGTTTATGTATTTTCGAATGTACTACGGAGTTGAATTTTTTTATAAGTAGAATTCGTAAAAAAAAACGAAATAGGGATTATACAAATTTTGATATTATAATTTGTTTGGCAGTTAAATATTCTTAAATTTTAAACAAATAGATAACAGTTTACACATTACGGGATGAGCTAGGAAGCTGAAATTTTCAAGTTTTGTACAAAGTAGTGCATTTGCACAAATAAACATTTGAATCTTTCCATAAACATATTGCGGTGGTCGTTAAAAATGCTTATATTTTAAATAATTGAAAAAATATTATTTCACTTCTATAAGTACTACAACTTTAAAATTTGGCAGAAATGTGTATCATTAGTGCCCCATAATGGAGAAAGTATAAAATTCTTAAAATTGCAAAGTTTTGGGATTGTTTTAATCTATTATTTTTACATAAGGGTAAAACGAAAATCGCTCTTGAGGTGAAAGATTTAGAATTAAAAAAATATTTGTAATGATGAAATATGATAAATGAATGTTTTTTAAGTTGAGATGATATTCTTGCAGAATGCAAGCACCAACTACTAGTATAATGATATCCTCCTCTGTAAGAGTTGTCGATATATAATGATAACAGGAGGATACTAATGTTTAGGCACTTCCAGATGTGCTGGAGATTCGAAATTTTTTTCTTATGTAGGATTTTGTGCAAAACCGACTAGAAAAAACGAAAATCATGAAAAACTACAACAATGCGGCCGCTAAAAATTCGCAATTGATTAAACAAATTTTCAAGGTTTATGTATTTCCGCAAGTGCTACCTAGTTGAAATTTTTTTTATAAGTAGAATTCTTAAAAAAACGAAATAGGGATTATACAAATTTTGATATTTTGATTTGTTTGGCAGTTAAAAATTCTTAAAGTTCAAACAAATAGATAACTGTTTAGGTACTACGGTATGAGCTAGGAAGCTGAAATTTTCAAATTATTTACAGAGTAGTGAATGTGCACAAATAAACATTTCAATTTTACCATATATGAATTGCGGCGGCCGTTAAAAATGATTTAAATTTAAACAATTATAAATATTATTTTACTTATAGAAATGCTACAACTTTAAAATTTCGCTCAAATGTGTAGCATTAGTACCCCATAATGGAGAAAGTGTAAAATGTTTAAAATTGCAACATTTGGGGATTGTTTTAAACTATAACTTTTACATGTGAGAAAAACAAAAATCGCTGCAGAGGTGAAATCTTTAGAATTAATAGAATATTTGAAATGATAAAATATCTGTCTGAAAAATTAATGTTTTTTCAAAGGTGAGATGAAATGCTTGCAGTATGCAAGCACCTTCTACTAGTCATTATATATCGACGTTTCTTACAGAGGAGGAGGAGGATACTAATGTTTAGGCACTTCCAGAGGAGCTTGAGATTCGAAATTTTTTCTTAGGTAGCATTTTGTGCAATACCGACTAGAAAATACGAAAATCTTGAAAAAGTGCAACAATGCGGCCGCTAAAAATTCGCAATTGTTTAAACAAATTTTCATGGTTTATGTATTTCCGCATGTGCTACGGAATTAAAATTTTTTTTATAAGTAGAATTCTTAAAAAAAGAAATAGGGATTATACAATTTTTGATATTTTAATTTTTTTGGCAGTAAAAAATTCCTAAAGTTTAAACAAATAGATAACTGTTTAGGTACTACCGAGTGAGTTAGTGAGCTGAAATTTTCAACTTATTTAAAGTTTACTCTTTTTAAACAAATCAACATCTCAGAGTAGTTATAAAATTCTTATTGCGGTCGTTTAAAATTATTTAAATTTAAACAATTAGATAATTGTAATTTCACTTCAAAATGTGCTACAAATTTAAAATTTGGCATAAATGTGTGGTATTATTAACCCAATGTGGAAAACGTATAATATTAATAAAATTGCAAAAATTAGCAATTGTCTTACTCCATTATTGTTCCATAAGGAAACAAAGAAATTTGGACCCCAGGAGAAATCTTTTGAATTAAAGAAATATTTCCCACGATGAAATATCTCTCTAAAAAATTAATGTTTTTTCAAGGTGAGATGAAATGCTTGTAGTATGCAAGCATCTTCTACTAGTGTATATATATATATATATGCACATTCACAAATAATACGCTCAATTCCGGTCCGTGTATAAATAAATTTCATTAGCATTGAGTTAATGGGTAACTTTTTAAGATCGTATAATCAAATCTGAGTGGAGAAAATTGCGTTGAAAAAGTGTACAGCGCTTTTATTTCCAGCTAAAATTTTCACTTTTGCTAACTGCACGACGGGCAGACGAATGGGCGCCAAAATAAAAACAATAATGTCAAAATACAAATACCTAAAAAATATCTTCTTTAAGTTATAACAGACTTGAGCAATAATATTCGAGGTAGAGAGGGTCGACCGCGAGAATTTTAACGGCAGAAAAATTTAGGGATAGTCGGCGAATATAACAAAATCAATAAAGCCCAAAAACAAACACCTCAAAAATATCTCCTTTAAGTTATAACAGTCTTGATATTCGAATCAAAGAGGGTCGACCGTGAGAATTTTAACGGCAGATAGCCGGCGAATATAGGTAACAAAACAAAAATAGACCGAAAGTAAATACCTCAAACATACATCCTTCGAGTTATAACAGACTTGAGCGATAATATCCGAGTTATAGAGGATCGATCGCGAGAATTTTAACGCAGAAATATTCCGGGGTAACCGGCGAATATAACAAAAACAATAAAGCCCAAAAGCAAATAGCTCTTCAAGTTATAAAAGACTTGAGCGATAATATTCGAGTCACAGAGTATCGACCGCGAGAATTTTAACGGCAGAAATGTTCAGGGATAGTACACCCCGCGTTCGGTTTCAAGAATAAACCGCACGTGGGTCGTATCAAGCGGGAAAGTTGTCGTCTCGTCAAGACCATACTCGCCTCCGTCGGAAATGTCGTCCACGAAGTAACTGCAAGCCTCGAACGCCGTCTCCGGCTCAGCGTCGGCATTTCCCCCGCCCCCTCCCGGGTGCCACCTGTACTTCTTTCGGTGCATCTAAAATTCATTGCCCATGGCACTCCGAATGGGATGAAATATGCTCCTCCTACCGAAATATCCCCCTCCTCTCCCTCGGAAACCGGAAAGACTCCGGGGTAACCCGGAGCTTCCCAAACTACGGAAAAGCGGGAGACGCGAAAAACATCTTCCTCACCACTAAGGCGAACACCCGAGTCACTCTCCAAGTTTGTGTCTCCCGGGAAGCCGTCGACTTTCAATTCTAAATTGCCGCCGCTTGCAGGGAGGCACTCGATTCATCAAAAGCACTAAACGGAGGCCAACGATGTCAAAAAGTCGCCTTCTTCATCCTGTCGCAATTTACCGGCGGTAGGACCACAAACGTGTCGCGCAAATTGTTCTTTGCTTGCATCCGCAGAAATTCCCCGGAATATCACGCGGAATTTCAGCCCGACCGTCGACTCGTTTGCGAAACTTCCGCGCAATCGACGCCGCCCAAGGCAAACATCAATCAGCTGTAATGCATCGTGGCGTCGCGGACCAACAGCGACCGCTAAAGTCCACTCCAATCAACTCATTGATCACTTCGCACGTTCTCGAAAACCCGCACTATAAACGCAAACACGCACACGCTAAATATATACTAAAAATGCAACCTCAAATCACCGGGGCGGGAGATGATGTCCGAACCGAATTAAAAACAAATACCACACGCACAATACGCGGAAAACTTGGATCTTAAACCATTAAAAAAAGTCCGCGGGATTTAACAACACGAAAAGTCACGCTTTTGAGAAGCTAGCGCCTCACACCCACTTCGAAATCGAACACGAAACACCCGGCCGACGCCGAAGCGACCTCAACGAGCATCACAGCCTTAGCCCGTAGACTCAGGGGCAACAAACACCGTCCCAGGATGCTAAACGCACCCTCGGAGAAAAAGTACCACCTCCGAACGTATAAACAACCACCTGGCGTCCCTCCGCGCGAGAAACGTTCCCTCCTTTGACCGGCTGGCGGGAGAACTGGGGACTATATCATGAGGTTGCGGGGAAAAGGAGTAGTGGGGGATAATGGGAGGAGTAGCGGGGGGGCAGGAAGAGAGAGAGAGAGAGAGAGCGTTGGAAAAGGGAGGAGGGAACGACTCGTTTGAGAAAGGGTAGGAGAGGGGGAGAGGGAGGGTAGTGACGAGAGAGAGAGAGAGGGGAACGTCCTTATCGAGCGAGTCGGGTAGAGCCGATCGCAAGAGCCGAGGGACCGGTCTCATTCGGGAGGTTCGCGGCCTCCCTACGCACGTTGCTCTTTCACTGTTTGGAACATCCGACCCTTTGACACAGTGGCGTTACTACGCCCCCGTGATCCAGGAGGCGGTGGAGAAGGTGAAATTTCGGTTAGGCTGGTTTCCAAAGGAAACAGCCTTATGAAATGGTCCTGTGTGCGTGTGTCCCCTACTAACAACTTTTGCACCAATGGACCGATTTTCATGAAACTTGGTATAAGGCTCGTACTGCCAGGGCCCATCTCCGGACTATATTTATTTTGCGAGGATTGAAGTCTCGGGTTCGATTCCAGGAACGTTTGTACCCTATTTGATTTACATAGGAAATCCCAAATCCATCGTGCAGATTTTTTCTTTAATACTTAAAAAATATTTTAAAATTGTGATATCGGAGCGAGGTTTGTACTGTTCTAAGGGGAAAATAATGTAGATTCTAATTATTATCATCTAATTTTGATAATTGATAGTATTTTCTTGAATTTCTGCTAAAACATGGCGTTTTAAATCGCATTTTATCGGATTGTTGCCATGGAGACGATTATTGCCGGCTTGAGCATAGACGAGTGAACAAATGGGTTATTTTATTTTCCGCTCGACTACTCTTCAGCAATGGACAGTTGATCCAGACATATTAGTGTATAAACTGTAACATTTATTAAATTCGTTTATTTAAAAAATACACATGCAAAATATAACGTCAGAAAGAGATTTGACATTGTTTTTAGTATTTTAAACCTGATAATGCTCTATTAATTTGTTTTCCAATTTTTCTCTAGCACTGATAAAATGTGAACTACAAGTGGTATTTATGGTATGAGATTTTCTTGGAATGACTAACACATACTGAAACATTTCCTGTCAATATAAGTAATCAATTCGGGACGTCAACCTTGGGAAACCAGCCTGCATTAGTCCTGGTTTGGAATTCTTGTTCTCTTTCGAGATCGGAGCAAGAGAAATAAACTTCGTTGAGCCACATCTCAAGATTTCTTCGATCTGTCGTTACTTTCTCGTTTCTCTAGCTAATGTTATCCAATTTTCTTGCAAAATGGTCGCACCTTTCGTATCATTTTTCTGTCTTCAAATACGGGTCATATAATTACGAGGGACTTTTTGAAGCTTCAAATTTTAAAAAATAAACCAGTAAGGGCGAATATTGTGAAATGGTGACCATTGTGAGACAAAATACGACATTTAAGTTCTTAAAATCACGCCTGCATATCCCGTTGCCTAAATTTTGAGTTCTTTAGAACCTAACAACTGATGACGGCTGCTTTAAAGCCAAAACGCGCCTCTTATTCTCTCAACCTTTATTATGGCTGATAGAAAAACAAAGATCTATTTTTTCTCCTGCTCATCGAAAAATATCACCATCCAAATATTAAATAAAATACATATTAATTAATACTTAGAAGAAGTGGAGAGTACATGAATTATGAGAAATTCAATGGTTTTAGGGCAATTTCCAAAAAAATTAGCGATGAACCTCCAGCTTCTTCTACATCAAATACAGAGAGAGGGAGAGTACAAATAACAGGTTTAAACATCCACGCGTAGAATCAAGGTGGGATGGAGGGCTGAGAATGAGACATCAGCTTATATAAGTTGGCGCCGAGCGAGCAAATACCATTCCATAGAGAATCACAATCTTTACGCAACAAACATCCTCAACTGAATCATCTCTCCGGCCTCCGTATTTGCGTAAAGCTAGGGCTATTCACTCGTGAATATGGAATATATCAATTATTGTCGTTAAAAATTACGCTGTTTTTAAAACATTACATCACGATACGTCTTTTCAACCTGTTACATAAAGTAACGTTTTAATCAACAAGCAAAAAAAACTATTTCAGACTTTAAAAATCTTAATCCTGACTTAATACACATACCTACGAGCTTTTCTTCACGTCCTACGCATGTGCCTGATATCATAGAAAGAATCGATGGACAAAAAGTATTCTGCTTTGAAAGTCGCGAGACAAAGACGACTGGTCTCAAATACGATGGAGAACTTGTTCAAAAGTGAATCATCGAGCTCATGTTATGGCTGTAAAACAATTTAAAAAATCAACGTTTGGTGAATAATTCGTAAGCACGACTACTTTAAAACTTAAATGAGCATGTTTTATTTACCCCTTTCACGGCTAAAGGAGCCCCCTTGATCGTCATTGGCTGACATTGGAATAATTTTGCTAACAATTACATTCTAGATCTATTATGACTTTATGACCAAGGCAAAAAGAATAGCTTAATGATGCAAATAAAGAATAGTATCACTGACACATTGACCCTCTTTTATAGTTTAAAAAATAAGCTATTGAGATAATAGATAATAGTACTAGGGGATCGATTTCTAAGAACGTGCAGTTAAAAAACGCTCGCTGATCCAGTCAAGTTCGCCTTATTCACCCGTTGATTTCACAGCCTTGAAAAATGGCGGAAACTTCACGGTTCACAGGGGGAAGGGGGGAACTGGACGACCTTATCACTTGTAATTTTTAAATAGAATGCGCTAGCGAAGTAGTTTCCATGCAGATCTAAAAATTCCTGTTGCGTCTTTGACGCATTCGTAAGTGCGAGTTATCTGTCTGCGCGGGACATTACATTTACATAATCAGCAAATGTTTCCACTGAGCTCTTTCATTTCTAAGAATCGACTCTTCGCGGTATATATGTTACGCTCAATAGTCGAAATCGCTCAGCGAGCTAAGAAAACAGCCATAACGCGTTGTGCATGATCTTAAACGATCAAACACCGATATGACGTTTTTTCGCTTCATGGCCGTTTTCAACCAACCAAAACGCGTCGCGGACGATTCACGAACGACCACAACGCGTCGGAGACTATTTAAAACGGCCACAGATGGTTCTCTTTCGTCATATTCTTTTTGAAAGCAATATGGATGATGTCTTCGGTATTAGCATTGTAAATGAGAATAAATCGAATTAAGAAGAAGACAAGTATTTAATTATTGCCAAATATTTATTCACTGATCGCAGAGCAAGTTGGCTAGTTAAAGATTAAGTCATAATGAACAACGAAATCAAATCAAATGGCAAAAATAATAAAACAGAAAGTGTGTAAATCTGTCGAGTACAAAAAAAGAATAGAATAAAAAACTTTCATTTGTTCTTGCAGGCACTGTTGTTACGACACTTCGAATTGCATAACACATCTTGCACTTTTTGGTGTGACAATAGCGTTGACAGTGACACATGACAGATCCTTGTTGGAACCCAGATGACACGGCAGAAGCTTTCCGCTGAGTCAGCGAAGAACTAGGAACACCTTTTTGAGAGAAAATATTGGAATCTGTGAAGGTGAACTCATTGCGACTATAAAATCTTCCCAGTGTCCCATCTTTGGATACCAATCGGTACAAACCAATACATTTCTTGGCGCAAGTCGTCCTCTATCAACACCGGGAGGTAGTTTCTGGCGTGACAAAGCTATAATCTGTTTCCACTGCTCGCGCGGCTGAGACTCGAAGTATCCCGCCCGCGTTCGGGTTATTTCGCTTTGGCTACGACGCTATGTTGCCAAGTTTCAAGTTTCGCCCAGTTCATCGGTAGCTGCTGACGAGTGAAGTTCTATACTCCAATAGATCCGGATCAGGGGTATGAAACTCTTATGTTTTACACGTAGTTCACTATGATGTTACGGGGGCCACCAATTGCGCTGCAGTCGCAGCCAGCTCTCTCTCTCTCTTTCTCCCTCAATTTTTCTCTCTCTACCACATCACCACAGCGCCACACGTTCCTTGTGTCTATTATTATAGCGGAACAGCGGCCATTTTGCTTGATAAAAGTTCGCCATTGCTTATTGTGCGGTTGACAGTTGATTTGGTCGAGTAGATATGCATTCATCACTGTTTAAGAAGACGTGACAGAGTGCATTTGTTCTGATCTCCAATCAAGAGTCTTAAATATAGCATATTTTTCTGAAAAGAAATTCTGACGAAATAGTTCTACGAAGTGTTACGTGAATGCGTTTTGTGAGAATGCTTTTATATTTTCTTAACAGATACCTGCACTGGATAGATCTCCTAGGAAGGAAGGAAAGAAATTTCTCTCGTTTTTTTGTGTGCGAGAAGCATTTTGAGAGGAAATGATCCTCATTTTTAGGTGCTAAACCTCGCTTACTTCACCTAGCTGTGCCATCCGTTGTCCTGGCCGTGAATATGGTACGTGTCAGTTGTTCCAAAATAAACCATAATTTTAGATTGAGTAACTGAAATTTCTATTTAAAACTTCTCGTGGTTATCAGTAGATTATAGTGAGTTCTTTGGAAGTTAAACTGCAACGTACACGCCAGGGAGTAGAATTGTGCTTGTAATGGAATGAAATAAGTATACCATTGTGATGTCTCATGATGTTTTAATTTGAAATATTTTGAATTTAAAGAAATTGTTAACTTGATTATTTCTTGTTTCCCATTATGCATTTGTTTGTATTCCTAGACGTTAAGATAATTCTTCTATCTTTGTTTCAAAACGTAATTAGAAATACATATATATTTTACGATCTAGAAATTGAAATTTCCATATCAAAAGTTTTCCTTGTTATTTGATGAATGCATATAGATCTTAAATGGCCTAACTGTAACTGCTACGAACACCTAAACGCCAGCAAATACAACTGTGCTTAGATTAAATTATAAATAAACAAAGTGGGCATTTTGTAGTGGAATGTGATGTTTAATTTTACAAATGGCAATGTGATCTTCATAGAAAAATTGTTTATGAACCGCAAGGGGCCGTAAGCGCATTTGCCTTATTTTACATTTATTGCAACATTTGAAGCATGCCCATTGCCTCCTGCATCAATTTCATTAGGTTTAGCAGGTTTAATGATTGACTTTCTTAGAAATTCATTTTCATTCTTCTTACAGGTGGAACAGAAAGACAACTGTGTTCCAGGGCCGAAGAAATCACTTTACAATAGATTTTTGCTTTATCCACAAATTCATTCTTGACGTGAAAGTTTGACGTTTTTGTCGTCCACGTGAATTTCCTTTAAATACGTTTCATGCATGAAAGGTAGTAACGTTATAAAAGTCGGTTGCAATAATTCATTTTTACATCTTTATTGTATAATATTTATGTACAAATACCTCACTGTTATGTAATTTGATAATGACTTTGTACCCTCGCAATGTGTGATATACGGTAATAAATTTGATTTCTTATATGCAATTCTTCGATGCATCTCTTCGAGGATATCCGTTGGGGCAGTTTGATACTAGCTTGGCTAGTTCCGTCCCAACCAAGAAAACATCCGCGTTCAGAAACGAGAAAATTGATCTGCTCCGATAGTTCAGTGGTAGAATATGGAAGTCAGAGCAGACTTTTTTCTCGTTTCAAAATTATTCCCAACGTCCTTTAAACTTGAAAAAAGAAACGACTTTCAGAATAATCGGCTTCGATTTCGTTCGCTGGAATAAAATAACCAAGCGTTCACGACAAAAACTTCGAAGCAGCGTGCGTGAATGAGACGCGTAGATTCATGGTGGAAAGACTATATAGGTGTGTTCATCAGGTGGACGAATTTCGAACTTTTCTGCGTATAACGTCAGCAACGGGACAAAAATGGGGGTTGTTCGAATGTTATACGTGTGACGCGGTGAAAGATTTCGACATTATTTGAACAGTATGTGTATAATTACTGTTATTGACGAATAACTCAAGATAACTAATATTGCATTTATGATCTTGAATCATTGACATTTTTAAAAAGTTAATACTTTAAGTAAAACAATTAATTAAGTCCTTTCATTTTTAAAAGGTTGCGTTTGAATTCTTTCAAAACCTCGTTTACGTGTATATTCCCATTACTTAAGCTTTGATTCTTCTTCATGATAACATAGAAATATTATAATCTAACAGGACAAACTACACGACGTTTGTTGGTCATATATGTTTTTAATTCTGTTTATTATTTTTATTACTAGGGCATACCCGTTGCATTACCACTTTCAATTAATATGCATTTAGAATATATGTCACCTCAAATTCTCACTTTCGTTTTAGAAACAAATTTGTGGACCGATTTGATGCGTATTTGAAAATAGACGCTAAAAAGATGAATTATAATTTTTTCGGTGTTTTTTATTCAAGTCTCATATTTGGGTTATTATTCGAAGCAAAATTACAATTGGTTGCACAGCTTCTAGATATATGAGTTGAAAACATTTCCTGCTATCCGTGCGATATGTAAATGGAATAGATCTTGCCTATAAAGTCTCATTAGAGGCATTTAATCAATGCTGTTATATTGTATCATATTTTTAATAGATCATATTCCTCTTGAGACCATTTCCATTATGACCTTAAATATTCTGTAAGCTTAAAATTCAATTTATTTGAGATAATCATAGAAAGACACACCCATACTGTTTTTCGTTCATCAATTTAGATAACATTTTCTTTTATATATAATTACTCAATGTCCGTCCTTCCCCCTTTTATCTCTTGAACAGTTTATCATAAAGAAATGCCATTTTGTTACTGCCAACTAGGAGACCCCTGGAAAACTATTTACGTTTAAGAAAGTGTCCCAGGTTCGACTCCAGGAAGTGATTATATTTTCCCATATGTTTACATAGGAGTTTTGATTTTTCAAGTTGCAAGGTTTATTTCCTTCATTCATTAAACTACGTAAATCTAGACCGAATTTCTCCGTTTTTGCTTTACGACGGCTATAAATATAAAATATCTTATTCTTGCGATATTTAGATGTTACACGGAAGAATTTGTCAGAAACACGGGTTTCTTTTCTAAATTTTATCGTTTTTTCGTCCTCTTTCCGGGTGTTGCCTCCGATTGAATTAGCGTCTACTAAGCCTTCAAATAGACGAAAGAATTGCGTTATTCGCTTCGACCTTTTTATGAAGCATCGAAATTATTGTTGTAGCAACGTCAAACTTAATAGATTGTAACTTTAATAATTACAGATTATTATTATTATTCTGTATTCTACGTGTGAACTGTGGGCATTTTTAACCTTTGACCAAAAGAAAAAATCTTTCTTTATTTCAATACTTGAATGTTACCGTTTTCGTAAAGGAGAAGCAATTAAAATGGCACATATAAATTACAAAAACAAACATGAAATTCAAAATGTCAGTTGTCTAACTTTATAAGGAGAAATGGGCTATTATTACTTTTAAACAAGCAGATTTCTGACTGACTTCGCAAAAGTTTTTGCGGGTACCACTATTAACTTCATATTAGTTAATGTGTAATAGAAGAAATTTACTCTTGATGGGATTTGAATTCTCACACAATATTATTTTAGCCAATTTTATTAGATGGAGACAATGAAAGGGGGAAAAAAAACTTTCAGACAATATCAGAAACACATTTCAACAATTACTTCAATTATTCAGGAACGTATTTGGATTTCAGAAAATAATAACCTATAAAAAATGCCTGCAGGTTGCCATATATTTTTTGTATTTCTCTGTTTGGCAATATATGCTCAATTAAATCATTGTGATAAGGAATCCATAATAAAAGCTAAAATAATTTAAATGAAAATTTTCTCTTAATTATTTTATTTTCTTGTTAAGCATTGAAGACAAACAAATAAAACCGTTGCATCGAAACTAATGTTCCTCGATCTTTTTGGCGAGTAACCCAACATTTGCTGTTGTAAAGTTTTACTAAAACAATCACTCGCAAAGTGTTCCGAACAAATTGTAGCTGATACTGATAAAAAATGTTAAACATGATGCGCATAACGATTTTATAAATTATAAACGGTATTATTGATGTCCTAAATACTCGCCGTTGTTAACATTAAATTTATCTTTTCCACGGATAACCTTAATCCATTTTTCCTTGCAAATGACGTTTATTACACCCATAAACGGCACAATACGGCATTTTTATGCGACAGAAAATCTTCTGTTTATATAACAAAACAGCAGCATATAACAACAATAACAATATGTAATAACAAAGCACCAAATAAATCAAACAACGCGAATATCCTCCAAAACCTCTCAGTAGCATACCGGCTTATGACTCTATCTATCCCGACGCCTACGTCACAAGTAGTTTCGTGACGTACTTCCGCCTGCGAATCAACACACCTTGTAGTCTTTCAACCATCGCCAGACGTAGCTATAAGGCGGAGGGAGAATGATGATGAAATAAAAGTCAGTATCATATGGTCTCGGGGACCATCTTGTAGTAAATGTTGTTCTCTATCCGAATACATTTTTTAAACTATAACTCACAGATCATATAAAAGAATGTTAGAGAGATATATGGATTTTAATTGTTGTTTGCGAAGAGAACCGCCTTAGAGATCGATATAAACAAAATATTTCTATCTCCGAAACTATAACTCGTACGTGGTCTCGCGGACTTTCTTGTAGTTAATGTTGTTTTCTATCCGAATCAAGTTTTTAATCTATACCTTACAGATCATATAAGAGCTAGGGAAAGAAAAGTTTGGCATTTAACTGTTGCTTGACGGATGCCATTTAACGAGATACGAGTATAACTTTATTAAAGTAATTATGTAAAATGGAAGTTATGATTGACGAATTCAGATGAAAATCACAATTGGGCGATAAATTTTAATAACGCTCACTCACACTCAATTAAAATCCGTCCAGCGGTTTAGGAGATGAAAGTTACGACGGACGGACGGACCAGACGTGCCCATAAGGCGTTCCGCTATTACCGCTTCGCTGGCAAAGAACGGCTAAAAAATGAAGTTTTATGAAGCCTTGCACTTATTGACATGCTGTTCTTATGTGGATAGGAATAAAACGATGGAGATGGAAAAAAAACTTCCCTGAAAATGAAATTTTTAGAATTTCGGAATTTTTCCGTCGGTTGTATTCAATCATGACAAATTCTATATCTGTAGTCCTACTCTCGAAGTACCTTAGGTTTTATATCCTCCTCTATATGTATACGTAAGAAGAAGCTGCATATTTACAATAGATAGATTGTGATGTACACACACAGCATTAACTACCGAACCTCGACCACAAGTAATTTCCCCTCTTCAGCATGCTTTTGGATAAGACATAACTTGTACACCGGATCGCGAGATAATCGGAGATATAATTTATTCAACGTAGATCGCACAATTAAATTAAAACAGTTTTCGTGAAGATGACAAAATTAGACAGCTTCTTCGGGGTTAATTGCTAGAAGAGAAAGTCAATATATATGAGAATGAATTTCAAAATGTTATCCGGTGATATCTGCGCTTTCGATGCTGTCATGCGATGAATAGAAGGTTGAAGAGAAAGAGATTGCCTATCACTGGAGTCAGGCCCGCTCCTAGGCAGTTGTTCAAGTAGAAAATGGCCGCTTCCATTAATCTTTTATATGCTAAATGCATTTACTTACCCTTTATAGAATATAAAAAACATCAACAACGAAACAAGATTTATATTTATAACTAGGGAGATGCCCGTTGAAATTCAACGGGAGAGTTTTTAAAATGAAATTTCGCGAATAGATGCGACGCGGAGCTATTATCCAAGTACCCAATTAAAGAAAACCGGCAACAACGCGAATCACTAAGAATGCCTCAAATTCTCGCGTTAAAAACTGATCTGTTGATCGATTCGACGCGTATTAAAAAACCGATGACAGGAAAACAACTTTCGTTCTTTTAGGCATTCATAGTTTCAAGCCTTGAACTCCTACCATGATTCTAAGTAATTTTAATATGCGAATGATTAATGTTCTACTTTACTTCTCGTAAATAACGCAACGAATGTTGTTTACATTCGTTGTTATGAAAATCATTTCCCTCTCCTTCCTTCTCTCTAGTATTAAAAGCATTCAAAGCATGCTTTCATACATAAAGATTGAAATAACAATAGGATTTCGAGGTTTAACAATATAATGGGTTGGCATGGCAACATCCCGTTAAAATGTCAAGATTTCCCTAAAATATGATATGTGAATTAAACGTTTAACATGAGAAAGTTCGAACTGTAGGCGGAAAAAGATGAACAGAATAAGAAACTTTATAATTTTTTCTTTAAAATGGAGCGGATCCAAATATTGTAGGTTAATTTTTTCTAATTTTGATCTCAAAAAGAATAAAAGCCCGCACGTCGAAAAGTCCATTTTTACGTGTTATTTAATGGGAAAAGGAAATGTCTTCCTTGGAGTCGAACCCAGTACATTTTTCGAGATTTTTTTCGTCATTAACTTAAAATGTGCGAATTTAGCATTCCTGACAAATTTCAAAAATATATAACGAGTAATTCGCATTTTTATAGGGTGACAAAGAGAGCCCTGAAGGGATAAAGGGACAGAAGTAGCATTTTATAGATTTTAGACTAGAGAAATTGCCCATCAAATATGGCGGGTATGCGTGAATTAAGTACTAAGTAAAGATAAAATATTAATGAAACTAACTTTTATATCCACTAAAAAGTAATCAATGGATATAAAACTCACAAAATTGAGTTGAGTAAAAATAGTTTTGGGCTAATAGAAATTTTATGACAAAGAAATACATTACTCTATAGAATTCCTATATTCCCAACACTTTTTAATTTATGGAACATTTAATTTTGTCTCTCTCTATCTCCTTTCTTTCTTCCTCTCTCTCTCGTATCAAACCATCATAAAATTATTCCAAAGATATTGGATTTCGTTATGAAGAATCAGTAAAATTTCCTATGATATGGTTTAGCTTTGATGCACAATCAAATCAGTGTTTTTGTAAGTTATCTTTTTTATATTGTTTAAAAATTATTATCAGTGAGACCAAATTCTTGTCCAAATATTTGTTGAAAATAAGAATAAAATCGAAATAATGAGATATAATGTATGAAGAATCTGCAGAAATTTACTTGAAATATTTGAGGAAATTATGTTATTTAAAACGTATAGAATTTCACTTAATAATTTAATTGTTTTAATCTTACGCTTAAAACAGGATAAATGTTAATGAAGTCAATTTACCATCAAAGGAAAAATGTGTACTAACGTACTGTGAACTAAATACTTACACGAACTGCAATGAGTTTTAACTATATTTTAAGATCGGTATTTTCTTTTAACTATAGTAGTTTTGAATTTTTTTCAGAAAGTTGGCTTTATTTAAAGAAATTTAAAAAAGTCATAGAATGTTATTTTTTTAATCGTATTAGAAATTCGGTTCGAAATATTTTGTATTATCATTTAAAGAAATCCATTAAAAATACCGTAATATATAGTTTAATGAAATCTTACAGTTTGGCAATGGTGCACGATTCGATCGTATAAAAAGTTTTATAATGAATTATAATTTAGTATTGTTATTTCTGTGCTGCAGCTCCTTTTAATTCTAAGCAAACTATACGTCCTCCTCTTCCTTTTTCTCAATTTCTGGTCATTTCCAATCCCCTCTTATTCCACCATCTAACTACTTAATAGATTCAGTATATCTGTTATACCACTGCATAAAAACCTGATCCGTATTAAAGCACTAAAATGGTGCATTTATTAAGCATTAATATTAGACAAAGAGAAGACCATCAGAAAACCATGGATCACTAAGGAAACGCTGGAGAAAATGGATGAGAGACGAAAATGGAAAAACGTAAACAGTGAAGAAGGTAGAGCCAACTATAGGCGTATAAACAATGAGTTCAGAAGGGTAACAGATAAAGCTGGAGAAAATTAGATAAAAGAAAAATGTGATGAAATACAACAAATGGAGAAGTTAGGACGGTACGATATGATGTACGCTAGGGCACTAGAATTAGAAGATAAGAAGTCTAATTGAATTCGTGGTTAAGGAATTATGAATACGGATGGGAAGATAGTCTCAGAACCAAGGATGCAGCACAGGTATGAGAAGAATACATTAAGGAACTATACAGCAAACAGGCAGGATCGGCAAAAATAGAACTGGAAGATGAGGAAAACATTGAAGAAGACAACTTAGGACCAAGTATTGAGGAGAGCGAAGTAGAAAAGGCGATAGTGGAACTAAAGAAGGGGAAAGTCAACGGCAGCGATGGAATACCAGCTGAGGTACTTAAAGTCATAGGATCAGAAGGACTAAAAGCGATCACGAAATTAATTTATAAGGTTTACGACACGGGAGAGTGGCCTCGGGATTTTCTAGAAGTAACATTGATCCCTCTAAAGAAGAAGCCAAAGGCAGTGTAAAGACTACAGAACTATTAACCTTCTGTCACACACTTTGGAGATCATCACGAGGATTCTTAATAAAAAGCTGGAGAAAAAGGCAGAAGAAATACTAGGGGAAGATCAAAGCGGTTTCAGAAAAGGACGAGGAACTAGAGATGTTATAGGAGTAGTTAGAATCATATCAGAAAGGGCAACAGAGAACAGTCAAGATATCTGTGTATGGTTTGTTGACTGGCAGAAGGCCTTGGATAGAGTAAATTCGGTAATGTTGATGAAGATATTAAAGGATATAGGTTTAGACTGGAAAGACAGGAGACAGATCAGTAATCTATATGTGAATCAAGATGTAAAGGTCAGGTTGGAAAATGCGGACACCTGCGGAATAAATATCGGTAGAGGAGTAAGACAGGGCTGCTGCCTATCGCCGACCCTATTCTATATATATGGAGAAAGTCTAATGCAAGAAGCGTTAAGAAGGCACAGGAGATTTCAAAATTGGAGGAAGGATTATAAGAACAGTGAAATACGCAGATGATCAAGTACTTCTAGCAAGAAAGGAAGAGGAGCTACAAAAAATGATAAATAGACTAGTGATAACAGGTAGAAAATACGGTATGGAAATAAATACAGAAAAATCCAAGGTCATTCGAATATCAGGCAAAGAAGAGAATCTGAACATAAGTATTGAAGGAAAGTCTTTAGAACAAGTTTCACAATATAAATACCTTGGAAGCATCATAACAAGAGAAGCAAAATGTACGGATGAGATCAGAACTAGAATAGGAAAAGCAAAAGCGGCTTTCAGAAGAAAGAAACACCTACTTACGGGAAATATAAGGGAAGATATCCGCAAGAAGTTGATAAAATGCTACGTATGGAGTATAGCATTGTATGGGGCAAAAACATGGACGCTAACGAAAAATGACATCAAATACTTGGAAAACTTTGAAATGTGGACTTGGAGGAGAATGCTGAAGATAAAATGGGCAGATAGGATGAAAAACGATGAAGTGCTACGAAGAATTGGAGAGAAGCGAATGATTACACAGACTATCAGAAAGAGGAAGGCTAACTGGGTTGGACATTACCTGAGGAGAGAGGTTATGATTAAATACGTGTTAGAAGGAAAACTAGATGGGAAAAGGGAAAGAGGTAGGAAAAGGTTTCTGCTGATAGACGATTTGAAAGGGAAAGAGAGTTATCAAGATATGAAGAGGACATTGGAAGATAGGAGTATATGGAGAACCAGGTTTAACCATGAATAATCACGGACCTGTCTACGGACAGACTACTTATGATGATGATGAGACCAAGAATATAATTCAACTCTCTGGAACATATTATAATGTGAATTATATACTTTTTAATTTTCAGTCCACATAAAATATATTTTCATTAAATCAAAATTTATTAGTTTTATTCTAAGGAAGTGCAATATATCCCCCCCTCAAAATAACGCCTCAAACGAAGTTATTTTTTAAATTACCATGTCAACCCTAAATAAAGAAATTCTGATTAGCTCATTATATAAATTTCTGCCAAAATTCAATTTTCTATCTACATCCTTGATCGAGTTATTCGCGTTTTAATAACTTTACACTCAGACCAACCGACTGAAAAATTAGCCTTTTATTATTATTTTTGTGATTCTTTTAAAGTTTCCCAAACCGTTCTCAAGACCTCCAACCTTCTACCTAACTCCCGTAACCTATCGCGCAATCCTTCACTCTATACATTTTTTACACGCTCGGTTTATTAAACGTCCAGCACGTACCTCAGATTTTCATACCGTTAATATTTCATTAATATCGAATTTAGCTCATTATTACTACTTGTAATCTTTTTTAATAGTATTTCAGCTCTTGTGGTATTTCTTCTTGTAAATAACGCAACGAATGTTGTTTGCAGAATATCATTTCCCTCTCCTTCCATCTTTCTTTCCTTCTCGTATCAAAAGCCTTCAATACGCGCTTAAACTTGAGATAACAATAGGATTTTGAGGTTTTACAATGTAATTGGTAGGCATGGCAACATCCCGTCAAAACGGCAAGGTTTCCCCAAAATGTAAATTAAACGTTTAACACGAATAATTTCGAACTGTAGGCAGGAAAACATGAACAGAATAAGAAACCTTATAATGTTTTCTTTAAAATGGTTAAGATCCGAATATCGTAGGTTAGTTCTTAATAATTTTAATCTCAAAAAGAAGAAAAGCCTGCACGTCAAAAAGTCGATTTATACGTGTTATCTTATGGGAAAGGAAAATCATCGTCTGGAGTCGAACCCTGGACGTTTTTGGTAAATTCTCCCTCGTCGCAGCATTTTCATATCCGGTAGATTATCTCTGCCAAATTTCAAGTTTATATATGCATATTTGATCGAGTTATTCGCGTTTTAAGAGCGTGGCATGGACCAACCAACCAACATAGCTTTTTACTTTCTTCATATACGTAGTATAGGGGAAAGTATTGTTTTCATGAAAAAATCGACTTCTAGATTTCAACGGAAATACACGTTTTGAGGTCCCCTGAACACGTTTTGACACTTTTATCGATGATGTCTGTGTTTGTGTGTGAGATAGCTTTTTTGTGGGTGCTCTAACTCAAAAACTATTAATCAGGTCAACGCTAAATTTTATATTTAACATTTTTATAAAAGTCAAAAGAAATGATGTTTTTGGTAAAAATCGGTCGACCAGAAGTGGGAGTTTACTCTTGTCCCTTATCCGTTATTTTGACATATTTGCTTCATTATTTGATAAATGTAAACATGTATTGGAATAAAAGTTGTAGGGAATTTAATTTTCTACAACCTTTGTTTGAAACTTTTTTCCCATATAATGCATTGTTTAAGAGATACCTTATATTTTTACCACCTACCGACGACTATTGTCAACAATTGACGCTTAGTTACGTCTTAGTAACACTCCTTTTTCTTTTCTTAATTGTTGGAGCTTTCGGCTATATCCAATATTAGAAGACTATGGTTTGAGTTTATTTCTGTTCTTTGTAAAGTCTAAAATTTTCTCGCAGTTTCTTAAAATATTTATTATTACGTAATCTATTTGGAATTTTTAGAAATATTACAGATATGAGAAAATCATGCGGTGGCCACTTCAGATTTTTATTATAAAGGGGGAAAAGGGGGGATACCATGTGAATTAACATTAACTATCACTACATAATAAGTCTTAACATATACTTTAACATACATCGATAAATTAAAAAGCACTGAAAACACAAAATCGGGCCAAAGCGAAAGATTTTTTATTTAGTAGTATTATGTCAACAAAAGATAAGAACTTAAAATTCCACCCTTCGAGCTATAATTGAAGAAAAAGTGTTTACGACGTAATCAATCGATTCGCAAATTTCATTTTCTATTGATAGTATCGCTAAATCAGATAATCTTGGTTGTAATATGGAAGATCTTAAATAATTTTCAATTATTTTAAGCTTACCGTGATTTTTCAATTCCACTACTAAAGATGAATAATTACTCAAATATATTCGGTGCTTTATCCGAATGAATCCACTGGTTGAAATAATTGTATTAGGATCAAAATCGCACATTGAAACGGGGCTTCGAAAAATACTTTGGCTCACAAAATGGACAACTACCGGTAAGGGTGTGGTAGGAAGTCCATTAAGTACAACGTATTTATACAACACACATTTTTCCCTGCTAATTTTATTGTAACTCGCAATCAAACTGAAAATAATTACAATTTAGCATTAAATACCGCCGCCTCTTATAAATAAATACATTCGAGTGGTATACACTGTTGCAGCTTGAGTACAGGATAAATTCAAAATAATTTTAATTTGATAATTTTCGGCCGCCTCCTTTTTGAACACCGTGAACAACCGCTGGTCGCGGCCCCGACAGGAGTCAACCGCGGTGGGTCATCAAGAGGAATTACAATTAGACGAAGGAACGACGAAGGCTATATTAGAGTCTAGCGCAGGGGTGGGCAAACGTATTACGTGGCGGGCCGCATTAACAGATGAAAACGCATCGGTGGGCCAAGTTAGGGTCCACAACGGAAGAGATTTGAGATAATGCGAGGGATTCTATTAGTGATAATCAAATTATAATATATTATACCCATAACATCACTGGAAAGGTTTTCCGGCAATAATTTTAAGCTACAAATATGAAATTATCTTTATTGTATAATATGGTTCGCTGACGGAACCTATTCAACCTAGTCATGGTCCGATAATAGCCCATGAGGCTGATTCGCCATCCAACACACACACACACACACACTAGTAATGGTCTTTCGACGATAATCTAAGATCATCATCATCATAGGTAGTCTGTCCGTAGACAGGTCCGTGATTATTCATGGTTAAACCTGGTTCTCCATATACTCCTATTTTCCGCTGTCCTCTTTATATCTTGATAACTCTCTTTCCCTTTCAGATCGTCTATCAGCTGAAACCTTTTCCTACCTCTTTCCCTTTTCCCATCTAGTTTTCCTTCTAACACGTCTTTAATCATACTCTCTCTCCTCAGGTAATGTCCAACCCAGTTAGCCTTCCTCTTTCTGATAGTCTGTATAATCATTCGCTTCTCTCCTATTCTTCGTAGCACTTCATCGTTTTTCATCCTATCTGTCCATTTTATCTTCAGCATTCTCCTCCAAGTCCACATTTCAAAGCTTTCCAAGTATTTGATGTCATTTTTCCTTAGCGTCCATGTTTCTGCCCCATACAATGCTATACTCCATACGTAGCATTTTATCAACTTCTTGCGGATATCTTCCCTTATATTCCCTGTAAGTAGTTGTTTCTTTCTTCTGAAAGCCGCTTTTGCTTTTCCTATTCTAGTTTTGATCTCATCCGTACATTTTGCCTCTCGTGTTATGATACTTCCAAGGTATTTATATTCTGAAACTTGTTCTAATGGCTTTCCCCCAATAGTTATGTTCAGATTCTCTTCTTTACCCGATATTCGAATGACCTTGGATTTTTCTGTATTTATTTCCATACCATATTTTCTACCTGTTATCACTAGTCTATTTATCATTTTTTGTAGCTCCTCTTCCTTTCTTGCTAGAAGTACTTGATCATCTGCGTATTTTACTGTTCTTATAATCCTTCCTCCAATTTTGAAATCCCCTGTGCCTTCTAAAGCTTCTTGCATTAGACTTTCTCCGTATATATTGAATAGGGTTGGCGATAGGCAGCAGCCTTGTCTTACTCCTCTACCGATATTTATTCCGCAGGTGTCCACATTATCAAACCTGACCTTTACAACTTGATTCTCATATAGATTCCTAATCAGTCTCCTGTCTTTCCAGTCTACACCTATATCCTTTAATATCTTCATCAACTTTACCCAATTTACTCTATCAAAGGCCTTCTGCCAGTCTACGAAACATGCGCAGATATCTTGACTGTATTCTATTGCCCTTTCTGATATGATTCTAACTACTCCTATAGCATCTCTAGTTCCTCGTCCTTTTCTGAAACCGAATTGATCTTCCCCTATTATTTCTTCTGCCTTTTTCTCCAGCCTTTTATTAAGAATCCTCGTGATGATCTTCGATGTGTGTGACAGAAGGCTTATAGTTCTGTCATCTTTACACTGCATTGCCTTTGGCTTCTTCTTTAGAGGGATCATTGTTACTTCTAGGAAATCCTGAGGCCACTCTCCCGTGTCGTAAATCTTATTAATTAATTTCGTGATCGCTTTTAGTCCTTCTGATCCTATGACTTTAAGTATCTCAGCCGGTATTCCATCGCTGCCCGTGGCTTTCCCCTTCTTAAGTTCCACTATCGCTTTTTCTACTTCGCTCTCCATAATACTTGGTCCTAAGTTATCTTCTTCAATGTTTTCCTCATTTTCCAGTTCTATTTTTGCCGCTCCTGTCTGTTTGCTGTATAATTCCTTAATGTATTCTTCCCATACCTGTGCTACATCCTTTGTTTCTGAGACTATCTTCCCATCCGTATTCATAATTCCTTTACCACAAATTCCATTAGACTTCTTATCTTCTAATTCCAGTGCCCTAGCGTACATCATATCGTACCGTCCTAATTTCTCCATTTGTTCTATTTCATCACATTTTCCTTTTAGCCAATTTTCTCTAGCTTTATCTGTTACCCTTCTCAACTCATTGTTTATACGCCTATAGTTGGCTCTACCTTTTTCACTGTTAACGTTTTTCCATTTTCGTCTCTCATCCATTTTCTCCAGCATTTCCTTCGTGATCCATGGTTTTCTGATTTTCTTCTCT
The DNA here is from genome assembly GCA_028673005.1 of Tanypteryx hageni. Taxonomy (NCBI): domain Eukaryota; kingdom Metazoa; phylum Arthropoda; class Insecta; order Odonata; family Petaluridae; genus Tanypteryx; species Tanypteryx hageni. Next base: position 1,752,654 of record CM054118.1, on the reverse strand, counting down.
TGTTTTCCAATCTCGTTATCCAAGGTATCCTTGATACTGGTTTTAATTTCATCCCATTCTATATCGACGGTCTTCGGTTTGTTTTCCAACTTTCTTAGGTTATCTTCCAACTTCATGCTGACTACATCCTGCCTTTCTTTCAGTTTTTCTAGGTCCCAGGTCTGTCTTTCTCTTCTCGTTTTTCTTATTTGTTTGAGCTTTGTACTCACGTCAAGTATTAGAAGGCTGTGATCTGAATCAATGTCTGCTCCTTGCAATGCCTTGGCGTTCTTTATGCTGTTCCTAAATCTTTGTTTTACAAGGATGTAATCTATTTGGCATCTCATTCTATCTCCTGGGCTTTTCCATGTGTATAACCTTCGTTTATGGTTTTTGAACCATGTATTAGTCACTACAAGGTCATTATTGATGCAGAATTCTACGAGTTTCTCCCCTCCTCGATTTCTCTTCCCAAGTCCGTATTGCCCGACAACATTTTCTTCCTGTCCTTCTCCGACTATGCTGTTCCAATCTCCCATTATTATGCAGTTTACCTTTCCTCTTCCGTCTTCTTCGTAAATTTCATTAATTTGCTCATAGATCTCATCTATTTCTTCATCGTCATGAGCTGACGTTGGCATATATACCTGGATTATCAGCATGTCCACTGGGACTGCTTTTAGCTTTATTGCCATCAGTCTATCGTTCGTTGCTATTATCTTTGTCACGCTTTTCATCATATCTTTCCTAAGTACCAGAGCTACTCCCCTTTCCCCACTATTTCCTCCAGAATAAACTACCGTGAATTCTTCCGAGTCGAACTGTCCTTCTCCCTCCCATCTAGTTTCGCTTAGCCCTATAATGTCAACTCTATTTCTTCTCATTTCTTCTTTCAAGTTCTCTAGCTTTCCTGCCTTTCTCATAGTTCTTACGTTCCAAGTCCCTATTCGTAATTTACTTTCGACAAATGTTTTCCTCAAGGCAGTCCCCGCCCGGAGATCCGATTGGGGGACTATTTTACCTCGAAAGAACTCATATTGTCCAACCATATAATCTTTACTAGGGATTGTAATGTGGTAGTTTCCCTCTTGCTTTCCACATCGCAGTACTGTAGCCGTTCAAATCGTCCTGATCACGCCTACAGCTGTATTGGATATAGACCCAACCAACATCATTTGTTTTCGGCTCTATACCATACTGACAGTACTGCTGCCTACTGCCAGGCACTGATGATAGTTTTTTTTTATAAATAAAACCTCCATTCGAGGGGTTTGAACCCCCGAACTTTGCAATAGAAAGCCGACACGCTAACCACTACACCACCAGTGCATCTAAGATATATATATACTAAGATATATATACATATATAACGTGACAGATTACTCTTTAGCTATCATCATGATCATTTTTTACTGTTCGTCAATGTGTTAGATTTTCAAATAGGCCAACCACTCGCTTTGCGCGGTACATTTTCCCCCAAAATAACATTGATTAGCTGATTCATCAAGGTTCTCCTTCATTTTTTCTCAAAAAGAAGAACGAACTTGCATAGCAAAATGTTTTACTGTACCTACCATTCCGGCACGGTATCTCAGAAATGTTAGCAACATCTGTTCTTAACAGTAGAATACGTATGTAAAAACAACAATAAATCCTATCTTGACCCTACCTTCAATAAAAAAGATGACTTCCAAGTGTTAGAGTTCAAGTTTGAGAAGGAAGACATCTTCTACTCTACTACAGTGTTGCGGGTTTCCTTTAACTATAAATATATATATATATATATATATATATATATATATATGTGTGTGTGTGTGTGTGTGTGTGTGTGTGCGTGTGCGTGTGTGTGCGCGCGTGTGTGCGTGCGTGTGTGTGTGTATGTATGTATGAACTCAAACGGGGTCATGGAGGTAGTGATTTAAAAAGAGGAAAGCATGAATGTCGCCGCGAGGCCGATAGGCCATCTCGTTCGCCGATTCTTTCTCTCCCTTCTCTAATGGGTCGGCGGCGAAACGGCCTCTCGATACACTTCTGCCCTTGGTAGTGAAAACGCCCCCCTCTTTCTCTCTCCCCTCCCCTCTTTCTCTCTATCTCTGGGAAGGATCCACCCACGCACACCGGTTTTGGACGCTTTCCGACTCGTTAACATCGAGTCAGATTTTAATTGCGAGGAAAGGCAATATTTCGCGAGCCAGTGCGTTTGGAATCTAAGAAAAGGGACCGCTTTCAATAATGTGGTTCAAATTTTCCATCCTAACAAGAGATAAATGTACAATTTTATGCGTTCGTATTTTTTTACCAATAGCTATGATTTTGATACAGTCCCGACTCCGTTAAGTATTAAATAGGGAAATAGCTAGAGAAGGGAGTGTTCGCCAGACGTTGAGTTCACTTTAATATTTATTTATTTATTCATTCAAAATTTCACATACACAAGTTTGCCAATTTACATTGAAATAGTACCAAAGGAAACTTAAAAAATAAAAAATTGTAATATGGATTACTAAATTAATGTTCTGTGGTTTGTTTAATATTAAGAAATCAATACACCGGCCACGCGTCAATATCGAAAGAAATTAATCACAAACATTATCAATATAGTAATTTGCTTAAACTGCACAATAAAACTTGAGAACGAAACGCTATTTTCAATGTAAGCGTGAAATATCTTTCTAATTGAAATATTAAGCTGTCCATTATTACAGTGCATTGGAATCGTTTCTTTTCTTCGCTACGTGTTTCATTTGTTTTATATTTACACGAAACTTTTCACATAAATTTTCAATCGGTATTTGTCCTGGATGCCTTTCTATCATCGCCAGCTTAGTGCAAATGCACTTGAAAGCCCGAGTCTAGCAATGCAAAAATTCGAGATCAACAATTGAAATGTTGAAAAATCGGAGCAAATCGAATATGAACTTCAAATATGAGCAAACGCAAATTAAACGACAGAATAGAAGGTAAGAATAAGAATTTTCATTTCTTTCTACGTGAAACAGTGTAAATCTCGAGTGAAAGTCTCGATCGTAAACTATTTTGAAATGTTAAAGACTAATGGTCTAAACATCGTATTCCAGCCGATTATCTGTTAATCAAATGTAAAACGAAAACACTCCTGATATCATACCCATGCTTTTTCGGGAGACGACTACCCGCTTAAATCCTGCAAGATCTCGTGCCGAGTATTCAGGCGAAATATTTGTCGTGATCGAGCCGACCGTTATTGATTTATTTTCGTTTATGCTGGGAGGTGACGTCACTCGAGGATTAATCTGTCCTTCATGCGTTTTATTATAAGTTTAGTGCAAATGCACTTGAAGCCCGAGTCTTACAATGCAAAAATGTTGTAAATGTTGTTTTCTATCCGAATCAAGTTTTTAATCTATACCTTACAGATCATATAAGAGCTAGGGAAAGAAAAGTTTGGCATTTAACTGTTGCTTGACGGATGCCATTTAACGAGATACGAGTATAACTTTATTAAAGTAATTATGTAAAATGGAAGTTATGATTGACGAATTCAGATGAAAATCACAATTGGGCGATAAATTTTAATAACGCTCACTCACACTCAATTAAAATCCGTCCAGCGGTTTAGGAGATGAAAGTTACGACGGACGGACGGACCAGACGTGCCCATAAGGCGTTCCGCTATTACCGCTTCGCTGGCAAAGAACGCCTAATAATAATACACAAACAAAATTGTATTCCTAAACAAATTAAAATAAGTTTATGAAATATAAATATATACATCTACGATTAATTATTATTGTATAAAATTGAAAAAACGTCTAAAATAAAAAATATATTGAAATAGATAAGGAACAAGGACGACGAAAAGATTCGGCAAATTAAAATAAATTCGGCTAAGCAACCAACTACGAGTATCGGAAATCTAATCGGGAAGAAAGCCTTCCATTAACACGGAAAAATGCATACACATGTATATTAAACCAGCCAACATCCTCAGAATCATTAAGGGAAGTTCGTGGGAAGCAGTAAATAAAGACTAAAGAAGACACGTGATTTTTAAAAAGCTGTTTGTTCTCTTGGTTAAGTTGGTCAAAACCTTACCCTTTCAAGTGAGGACAACTTTAAAAATGCATAATTTATTCGAAACAAATTACAAAAAGGAGAACAGGAAGGTATATTTATTTCAGCTACCTTATAAACAACCGTTATCGTTTTTTTAGGAAGAACGTAATGACGGTAACAAACACGATCACTTACAGCTATACTGTCGGCAGGATTCGAACCTATAGCCCTATCACTGGGAGCCAGGCACTCCACCAATTAGCTAATTATTACCCATACGAAATAAGTTATTACATAATGGTACACAGAAAGCAAATTATATTTCGTGAAATATTTTTTGCGACTAATTATACTGCAATACAGTTCGTATCACACATTAAAACGAAAATAATTAACTCGTTACTGCTTGCCCAAGGTGAGACGATCGATTATATGTAACTAACCAGTTCTTACAACTTCAAAGCGGTACAGAAATTTTCGACTGAAATTGATTCCCGAATTATTGACACCGGATGAACACAACGCCTCGAGAGCATCTAGTAATGAAAAAATCCTTTTCTAAACGTAGCAGACAAAATACTCGGTCCGAAAGATATTCAACCAGGCAAAGCAAAAAAATCGGAATGTCTGGAAACAGGGAGAACGAATGTTCGACAAACAATGTAAATTCACATACAAAAGGTTTTGCGAGTGAATACTCCGAACAGATAAAAGAAATAAGGGTAGTGCAATGAATCCTTAGACATCGTTCTCACTCGCGGGGATTTCAAAATGGAAGCGAATCCGTTCCTTCACACGGCCTGTCTCTCCTACATCTAGCGATGCCATCTGCTGGAAAAGAAAGAGAACAATGCTACCTTTTCCTTCCGCCAAGGAAACAATCCTTAAATGCACGTTTCTTTCTTTCCGAACGTATTTAGCCTAAAATCCTTACAAAAGGAAACAACGGAAGTGAAAAAGAAAAAAATGAGAAGCGGAACCCTTCAGTTCGTTACATTTCCTGCGACGAATGAGGTCCATTGTTGCGAGAGAGAGAGAGACTCCGTAAATGGCGAGAAAAATGACGAAGAACAACAGCCATCACAGACAGGCGGTAGGATTTCATATTCTCGGGATCATTTCCGTACGTTTGACACGAATACTACTAGAGAAACTAGGTTGAATGCTTTTGATGTAAGCCGAGCGGCGGAAAAAAATAAAAGAAGGTCACACCGAAGTCTAGACCGATGGCAGAGACATCGCGTTAAACCGTAGTTACCCTCTTTCCAAACTAAATTGCTGTGCCAAACATGCGACCATATTACGATCGACAATTACATCCAAGATGATTAACTTGAAAATTGTTTACTTGAAGCTTATTTATTGTTTACTTAACGACTCAATTTTAAGAGAGAGATTACCGATCAATCGATTGTTTGCGCAATGGCAATTCAAAGTGGAAATGAAACGCGAAAGACGGCTAAAAGCGCGATGATCCATAACGTGAGCTCAAATTCAGCATCGACTCGTGAACTTGTCAAGAGACGCATCATTTTTTGTGCTTTTTTTCTGAGAAGATTTTCTGGAATTATCCGGGGCGAATTTGAATGCCACGGATGGGAAAATAAACTTCACTCTTTCGGACAAAAAATACATATAAATACCGCGGTCTTATTGCAACCAAACCATTCGAGAGAGAGAGCAATTGTAGCTCCTTTTAAAAACATAACTCGCAAATTTACTTCATTGGTTAGCGAGTATCAATAAGTGGATTAGATAAATCGCTTCAGTAAAACGCTTTGGAAAATGTCTAAACAAAGGCGCCAAGTGTTGTTTATTCTTCACTAGTAAAAATTCCAGATTCTCTTTCTCCAAATGGTAACTTGTAAATAATGAAAGGTACGCTAAGACTTGGGTTGCCCGAGTTAACCCAGGAGAAAACATCCGTTAGCGTGGAAGGGAACCAAGTAAAACATATGCGCATTTCAGCTAATACGTATGAAGCTGATCTAATTGGTATCATACCAATCGTTAATTCTTTAGAATTCATTATTACTAGTCTTTAAAGAATACGCTTATAGAAAGCGTTCTAACAATACCTAAGACGAAGGCTACGAGTATACGGACGAATAGATTCGAACCCGCGACCATTACATTAGGAATAGGCATTTCTCTGACAAGTTTTAGACTCGACGATTGGCGAATAATCAACGATGGCGAGAATTGTGTAAATGGCTTACTCAGACTTATATTGCTACAGGAGTTCACTATGTAATCGATGAGACTCAAATCATTAGGTGAGCTCTATAATTCACTCTTGGATTTTTAATTTTTAATGCATAATAAATGATTTTGGAAACATCATTCCGAGTTGCGCTTCTGAAAATAATCGATTTTCAGTCCCAATCCTTCCGCCACAGAAATGCGCATAAAACTTTCATAAATATGGCCTAGAGTAATAAACAAAAACAAGAAGTTGAACCAAACTGTCAAATGTACTGCATTATTCAATCAAATGGTATGCTTTCATCTCTCGAATCAAAGTGTTTGACCAACAAAACTTCATGACTTTTGATTTAACATTTACATAATTCTCCATATATGTTTGGGATTGTTTGGATCCATGTTGGCGAGAACGAATTAAGAAAACAGTTTACGAAAGAAAACCTTAACCGCTAACGAAATTCAGACAAAGTAAATAACTAAAATTTCACACCCATCGAAAACAGCAACGTCACCACATACAAGAATTTTAATATGAAAAATGTACGTTTATAAATTTACTATACGAAAAATTTGTTTAATGAGATTTTAATATTAGGTTAATAAAAAGGCGATACACCTATGTGACATCATAAACCGGAGCATTTTCAAATGAAGTTACCCATTGAGAAATTAAATAAAGAAATTTTGCATCAAAATCGTTTCGATTTCACATTTATTACAAGAAACAGTCCTGGAAACGTGCTCTATTCCGGGTGAAAACCCGCATAATTGCGGAAAGGACAAGAGGAACAATAAAGTTTGTATACAAGGAAGTTAATGCAAAGTGGTGCTATTGAAAGGTGTTTGAGCATTCTAGGGCTTTTTTAGGTTAGATTTAAGCAATTGCAATTTTTTAGCAAGCGTTGAGATGCACGCCAATAGTAGATCAGATGGTAGGTTAGGATGTAGGCAGCTTACCGGTACGGAATTAATTGAGAGCACAATAGGGGAAAATGTAAGAAATCCGTGCGGTAACAGAATTATCGAAGGCATGGGGATAAACGATTTTCCATGCAACAATTCCGTAGATAATGCGTGCGACCTTAACAGCGCTATAAACCCGACGTTAAGTAACAGTAGAATACATTCCAAGCGTAGAAATAGTCGACATAGTAGGAAGGATAAGGAGGCAGTAAATAATAATAATTATAATCTTAATAATAATAACAGTAATAATAGCTCAGTAGAGCGCGAGGAATCGTTACGTAGTCATAGCGAGAAATTAAAAATCATTACGGTTAATTGTCGCAGCATTCGCAGGAAGGAGGCCGAATTTGAACATCTTATTCGTAGTCTGCGTGCTGATGTAGTTATAGGCACTGAAAGTTGGCTTACGGCAGACATAGCCAGTCAGGAGATCTTTCCTCGTGACTATAGCGTATACAGAAAAGATCGATGTATCCGGTCGGGAGGTGGAGTCTTTATAGCAGTTAGCAATAAATACGAAAGTTACCCAATACAGATTAACGACGACGAAGTCGAAAGTGTTTGGTGTCGTGTAAAAGGAAGCGACTCAAAAACTATAAATATATGCGCTTTTTATAGACCCCCAAATGCGAGCGTGGAAACTATTCATTCTCTGGAGAAACAAGTGGCGACGCTAAATTCGTCTAATAAAGATAAAGCCATTATAATCGGGGGCGATTTCAATCTTCCGTCAATAGATTGGAGGCATAATTGCTTTTATCCCGGAGGTAGAGAGCGTGAATCGTGCGAGGCGTTACTAGAAACTTTCGGTAAGCACTCATTGTATCAATTAGTGAGATTTCCCACGAGATTTAATAATATATTAGATTTATTTGTTACTAATCTTCCTGAGCGTATGAATAGAGTATCTGATGCTGAGGGAATAAGCGATCACAAGGCAGTGTACGTGGAATTTCAGTTAATTATTGAGAAACAGGTTAAGGCCAAAAGAAAACTTTATGTATTCGCCAAAGCCGATTTCACAAGATTTAGGTCTTTTCTGCGAAATAAATATACTAATTTCTGCAATTTAACCGATAGTGCAGACGCGGAGGAATCCTGGTGCATGTTCAGAGATATGATGCGAGAGTGTACAGATAAATTTATTCCGAGCAAACTGAAGCGTGATAGTGCAGAGCCTAGATGGTACAATCAGGAAGTAAGAAGCGCTCTCCGACGTCAAAGAAAACTCCACTCTCGCGTAAATAACACATCCTCAACAGCTACGGTCGAACAGATTGCAATAATAAGGCATCAATACAAGGAGGCGCGCTCCATAGCCAGAGTAGCAATGCGTAATGCGTTTAACAATTATAAAAAGAAGGTTTTACAGGAAAACTCGAAAGAGAACCCAAAAGCATTTTGGTCTTACGTCAGGGAAGTTCAAGGTAGGGGCCCCACTATTGCGTCACTGCGGTCGGAAACGGGAAACGTAGTTCACGATAGTATGGATAAAGCAAACCTATTAAATCATCACTTTCAGAAAGCTTTTACTCGTGATGACGATGAATGTGAAACCCCTATTCCTATGCGTCAGGGCGATTCGATGGAAGATTTGGTATTTTCGGAAAATGGCATCGCGCTCCAACTTCATTCAATTAAGCCAAATAAATCTCCTGGACCGGAGGAAATTCCCGCGCGTGTAATGAAAGAATTAGCTGCTGAAATCGCGCCGTATTTGAAAATTATATTCGAGAAATCCATTAGAGAAGGAGTAGTTCCTAAAGATTGGAAGGTGGCACATGTTACGCCCATCCATAAGAGTGGCGACAGAGAGAACCCCGAAAATTATAGGCCGATATCCTTAACTTCATTATCGTGCAAGATACTTGAGCACATAGTCTTTAGCTCTGTAATGCGCTATTTAGATAGTCATTCATTGCTTAGCGGATGCCAACACGGATTCCGGAGAGGTAGATCATGCGAAACGCAGCTCGGCCTGTTCGTGGACGATTTGTTGCGATGCGGAGAGAAAAATACTCAGGTCAATGCCATATTCATTGATTTCAGGAAGGCGTTCGATAAAGTATCTCATAGGAAATTAATTGCGAAGTTAGGACAATGTGGTATCAATTCGAAAGTTGTCGGTTGGGTGAGAGACTTCCTCTCGAATAGGGAACAGATAGTTGTCATCGATGGGAAATACTCGTCCCCCGTTAAAGTTGCTTCGGGTGTTCCTCAGGGAAGTGTATTGGGCCCTCTGCTCTTCTTAATCTATGTAAATGATATGTGCTCGGTTGTTCGTAGTAAAATTAGGCTTTTCGCCGATGACACCGTTCTATATAAAGAAATAAAAAATCAGGAGGACCATCAGTCTCTGTGTGAAGACTTAAGAGCCATTTCAGCGTGGTGCAAAGAATGGCAAATCGAAATTAATTATACTAAATGTGCCGCAGTCACGTTCTGGAAAAGTAAGAACAAAGATTTAGGTTTCGAATATAAAATAGATGAAATGAGTATTCGACAAGCTGAGTATGTAAAATATTTAGGAGTAACCATTTGTCGAGATCTTTCGTGGGACATGCACATTCGTCGAGTTATAGGCGCGGCCAACAAGAAACTGGCATTCATAGGTAGAATAGTACGGAACACTACAGAGAAAGTACGCGAAACATGCTACTTATCACTGGTAAGACCACAAGTGGAATACGCAGCGAGCATATGGGATCCGTACGAGAAGGGACACATAATTCAACTAGAAAGAGTACAGCGCAGAGCAGCCAGATTTGTAAAACAAAAGTACGAACATAAGGAAAGCGTCACCTCTTTATTGAGCGATTTGAACTGGGTATCACTGGAGGACCGTAGATTGCACTCAAGGTTGAAACTTCTAGAGAAATATAGGTCAGAATGTCTAAAAGAGGAGGTAGTGGGAATAATTGTGGCACCGACGTATATAGGTAGAAATGATCGAGACGATAAAATACGTGAGATCGATTGTAGGACGGAGCGTTATCTAGGCTCGTTCTTTCCGAGGACAATAAGAGATCACAATAGGAAATTTCGAATTGCGTTAGACAATCTTTAGGTAGGATTTGGTGCATTGCACCCCCTGCCACCCACCAACTTGGTGAATTGCAGGGTAACTTGTAGATGTAGATGTAGATAAAACGAAAATCTATCGGAAAAAATCACAAAAATTCGCGAATAGGAATATACGCAGAATTTTTACGATTGGCAGCTAAGTACAGTCAAACTCTGATATAACGAGCGCCACGGGACCGTCTAGTTTTGCTCGTTATAGCCGTTAAACTTAATATCCGTGAAGGCAAAAGCATGCATGCGTATGGTGAAATAAGACATAAGAAGTAAAAGTGAATATATAAACAGAAAGTTTATTTAGTAAATTTATGGAAAAACATAAAAATGAGAATAAACTAGAAAATTTAAAATAAACATTTGTACATATAAAATTTACTCACAGCTGCATCCTTAATCACTCCCCTTTTTACAAAAATAACTTTGAATGGTAGCCTGTTTCATAGATTTCACTTTGAAGTCTCTTAAGTTTTCTCTTATTACACTTATTGCACTAAAAACACCATCGGAAATGTCAATGTTTTCAAAAAAATCATTTAATGTTTCCACAGCATCCTGAGCTTGAGAGTAAGTTGGCACGGCTTTCGTCGGGATTGTGTCTTCGACACATTCAACAATGTCTTCATCACTGTCTGCTGTGTTTTGTACTGTCTCTATTATTTCACTCTCCGTAGGAATTCCACTGGTAATCAAATCATCATCAACATGAACAAAATTGTCAATGTCATTTACATGGTCAAAATTCGCAATTCCATTTTCTTTAAGCCATTCTGACAGATCGAAAATTCTCCCGATATTAAACCAGACTTCCGAAAACAGTTTATGATCGTTGTAGGTGAAACATTGTCCCATGCATCTGTCATCAAATGAATTGCATCCAATACAGAGACGTTGCCATCTAAACCTCTTTCCCTCCTTTCAATCAACTGTAGAACAAAAAATCGCTTGAAATGGCCTTTAAAACTTTTAATTATCCCCATGTCCATTGGCTGCAAAATAGAAGTCGCATTTGTAGGCAAAAACACCAGTTTTACATTGGATAACTCCTGCATATGTGGGTGCGCAGGAGTTATCGACAAGGAGTAAAATGTTTCTATTTTTCCTCCGTAACTCGTTGTTCCACTGACTTACATATTGCTGAAAAATATTGGAAGTCATCCATGCCTTTTTATTAGCTGCATATTCAACGGGAAGCTTCTTTACATTATTGAAGCAACGCGGCTTTTGTGACTTACCAATAACAAAAAGTTTTTTTTTGTCACTCCCATTCATGTTTGCGCACATTAAAACTGTTAAACGATTCTTAGGTCTTTTGCCACCAACACATTTGTCACCTTTGAATTTAAACGTTGCATCAGGCATCATGTTGTAAAACAGTCCAGTTTCGTCGGCATTGTAGATGTCTTCTTCTCTGTAACCTTTTCGACACTCCTCCCAAACACTTTTCACCCATTCACTTGCCGTTTTTGAATCTGCTGACAGGGCCTCTCCACTGACTTTCGCATAAACAATGTTATGCCGATTTTTAAAACGATCGAGCCACCCATTATTGCATGTGAAGTTTTCATGTCCTAACTGTTTTGCAAATTTATCTGCCTGTACCTTTAAAATGGGGAAACCAGCATTTCTCTGCGTCTTAAACCACTCCAGCAGTGCTTGATCAACAGTACCCAAGTCACACTTCCTCATTTTCTTGTTCGTTGTTAGGTTGTTCTCTAGTGCAGATAAAATCGCTTCTTTGTTTTTCCATAAGGTTGAAACCGTAGACGACGATAAATTACATTTTTTGCACACTTCAACATTTTTTTCACCACGTTCTAACTCTCGAATAATATCAACCTTTTGGCGAATAGACAGACACTTCCTTTTATGTACGGACATGTTACTCGTTCAAGGGCAAAATCTCAACTGATTTTTGTTATCAACGCTACGAACTTTCTTTGCAAACTACGAGCATACCAATTCCAGGAAGAGTTAATGAGGAGACGGATTAAATCTGGGATTTCCCACCTTTACGTGGGAAAGGGTGTTGGGTGCATTCGGCTGAGCGACGGGGGCGGGCGCCATTGTACATGCCCTTAGCCCCTTACCCCCCTTACAAACACAACCTCCTGGCTGTAAAAGAGCTGTGGGTTGGGAGGAGAGGACAAAGGACCTCCGAGGGTGCCACTGTACCTGCAAGTTGGGAATTCTTGGTTTGGACGAAGGGATTATTTTTTAACAACAACGCCGCGGTCTTTAACCTCCCCGAGGGATAGGGTGTAGAGGCTGGACTCGAGAACACAAGGTTACATATCTTGGGTCACTATGAGGATTGAAGGGGCTGACCGCCACCGCGTTTGAGACAGTGAGACGTGGTCGAAGTTTGCTCGATATATCCGTGAAGCGTGCTCGTTATATACGTGAAATATTTGTATGTAAATACTCGTAAACTTATCTTGGAGGTAGCATTTGCTCACTATAGCCGTGACCTCGTTACAACCGTGCTCGTTATAAACGAGTTTGACTGTAATTGAAGAAGTTGATCGAGAGATGAGAGGGAGTTTTTTTACGAATGCGTCGATGGTGAAATTAAAAACGGAAACTCCAGCTGAGGAAAAGAGATGAAGAGAAGGTAGAGAAAAGTAATCAGGAAGTTCCAGATCTTCGAAATGCCGTCGAATAGACTCCGCTGTTAACGCCTGACGGCAGAATAAATTTCGCCCCCAGAGCCATTGACCGAATCCACAGCAGGCCCATATTCGTATATAGAAAGTCATTAAAAATGTTTAGTGTTGTTTCGAGAAAAAGAAAGGCATTTCACGGGCAAAGAGTCTGAATTTATAATCAGGCATGCATTTATCTAAATCAGGGCGCAGAAAACTGTGCAAGGGACCGGACTTTCTCCAGCAATTTAGAAATAAGCCGACAGGATAACTAGGTGAATGATAATATCCCGAGAAATTTAATGAGTATTTCGACGCTTTCACCGTAAAATAAAACGAAACAAATGAACGACGTTAATTTTCAAAGGTAGGCGCGAATTTACCAATAGTGCTTCAACTTGAAGATGCAAGAATTAGGATCCAAGTATAGCTTTAAAATTTAATTCCGTTTAAAGATAATACAAATTCTATTATTTCGTGATTTTTTCCGGAATGATTGTTTATGCATAGGTCTCAGCAATACAGTTAGTTATCACGCATAAAAGGATCACTCGATAGAACCAAGCCTCGATTTAAGGTGGGTGGTTATCAATGTTAATGAAACAAGTGGGATTACGAATACATATTTACGATAGTACAACCATAATCAAAAATACTTTCTTAACTTCTACCATAATACTGCTTACGACACCTCAGCATAAAAAGTACGGAATATTCAACTCAAAAATCAAAAAGAGAAAGGAAAAGTATCCAAGTTCGTGATTAAAAACCGACTCTGCGGGGTCATGATTTGCAAACATGAAAATCGAAACCGATGGAGTGCAAAACTAACTTCAATACTGCGGAATTTGCGAAATTCGATTGTTTTTTTCTTTCTATGACCTCCAAAATGTGTGGATGTAGTGGTAGATTCTTATAGGTGGAACACAATGGCCGCGAGCTTTTCCCCCGAATATATTCTTTCCAACGAAATGCCAAATAAGAGGGCGCCACATCAGGCAAATATTCTTGGACGACAGCCAATATCATCGGCGGAAAGGAAATGTTTGCGGTGGGAGTTTCTCCGTCACCATCTTGTTTCGCCTTCGGAATCCAAATAGTGCCGTTCCTATTTCCTCCTATCCGAAGTTATCCAACAGGGAAAGCATAGAGATGAGGCTACCTCCGAAATATCGAATTTATGTTTTTAACAGCTCCGTCGGCGATAAAATTTTCGTCTAAAGTAGAAGGGAAAGCAAAAAACTGACATCTTTCGATTTTTCGAAGTCTATATTTTTCTCTCTAGAGTTTCATATTCTGCAAGTAATATGAACCACAAAGCAGGACATACGAGCAAAGAACTTTCAAACAATTTTTTATATACGAGCCTATTTTTATGGACACAATGCATTTCTCTTGAACACATGACGACGCTAATACCAAACGCCAGGGGCGCACATCAGTGGATCTGACGGGTTCAAAGCCCTTACAAAAAAGCTTCTTATGATGACTATCATACGCGGCATAGCGATAGCTTCAAATTTAAAAGATAATTCAAAAACTAAAACTTAACCCTTAACCCCCTTAACGGACAGCTGGACAGACAAACGCCAATGCGAAACTATAAACGCGCTAAAATCGATGAAAGTTCATTGTGAAAAGACTGATTCATAGCATTAAAAAGATATGAAAATAATATGGCAAATTATAGCAATTCCGACAGCCACAGCGACACTGGCAAACCAAACAATTCGGTATTAACTCAATGAGACATTTGTCTCGTATATGAAGTACTATTCGAAAATGTTATTAATTACATTTGGTTTTTATCTTAAGAACGCATGATAGTGGAAATTTAAGAGGGGTTTCCTTAAGCCACGTAAGTTTACAAAGATACATCAGAGCATTTAGAATAAAAATTTTGAAGAGAAATAACTTTTTAAAACATGATAAATAGATATAACCGTAAAGTATCAATTTTTTTAAGCTTTCTTTTAAAAGGTTATTTTGATTTTTATACTTTTATATTTAAACACATGTATGCAAACGTGTGTGTATATGTGTACACACACACACAAAACATACATAATTCCATACGTATACTACGTACAATCCTGAATTTGATGTGTAACGAAACCAGTTTAGGAGAGGCGACCTAAGAAAACCGTCTTCCATTTTGTTGTCGCTGTCGCATAACAGCACTCGCGAGGTCAAACATTCACGCCCCTCTTCCCGCACTCTTCAATTCTCGCTCCTAATTTTTCCCTCTGACCTTTCCCCATCGTCTCATACTTTATGGCTTTTGAAATAAACCCGAGCATATTCTCCACCGCCTACGTATATTAAAAGGGTTTCGGAGGCCACTTGCACCAGACGTTCCCGTTCAGTAAAATCCCGACCGCTTATTTTATTTTTCATCCTCGCGGTCATCCGGGGAATGACATTCACGGCACGCGTGCTATGGCTCCCTCGACCAACCTCAAAGAATAAAAAAAAGCGCTGGTAAGACACGAGACAAGGTTGCACTCCTTATCTTTCAATTTTTTTATCACTTTGGAAAAAATGCGTAGGACGCAGCATGAAATTGATCTCACGGAGGACTGAAAATTTATTAAATTTCAATAGGGATTTTATGCTCCTTACACATGCCTTAAACATACCAAAATAAAATGTGGACTGAATTGATTGAAAAAATAGTATAAACTCCGGAGAACGGGGAAGACATAATATGAAGACATAAATGCAACTAAGGAATATAGGAGTATTTTGGCAAAAACTTCGACTTAGTTCCAGCGTGGCGACAACAACATTTTAAGTGTGCATTCCTGATTACGCTACGATTGTTTCATTATCGAAAAGGTAAAAATATCACAAGTTTTTTAAGCATGCTTAACAACTGTGCTGAATGAATAAGCAGGCGGGCAGAGCGATAACCTACGTTTTCTTAAATAAAATTGTCAAATAATACCCTTTCGATAATGTACGTTCCCGCGAAAGGACCGCCGACAAAGTTAAAATTCCACCGACGCCATGGGGTACTTACTTAACCGATCCTCTCCTTAAAGCCGGATGAAGCTGAATTAAGCGCTCGGCCATCGCAAGGCCTTCTTCCCTCCAGGATGTTTTGGTGTTAAATTTTGGAGGACCTTTGCGTTACCTAACGAGCCCAAGCGACCTCGCTTCGAAAAGCAAAGGACCAACCGCTCAATCAAACAAGTACAACAGTAAATTCCGGTAGTTCGCAAACGAAAAGAATTTTATCTTTGGTGTCTGAATAGCAAAGGATAATTAATTCTACCTTCAGCTATATGTTTATAACATGCGTGATGTGCTTTGTGTGGGCGTGTTTGCTTGCGATCGACAATAAATTTTCCTTTATACACGAAAAAACTGCATTCATGAAAAGGGGTTACGAATGTTATATGCCAGCTAATATTACGCGCGACCGAAAAATTGGAAGTGTTTATTTTTTCTTTGCCAATACAAAATCCGTCCCGAGAATGCTCTCCAACGTTCTAATATTATACGAAAAATGTATTTTTTGCATGACTTTAACTTTAACCAACAATCTTACAAGACGTGACTGCAGTTGAGTCAGCCCACTGCACTTTTATGCATGACCGCACATTGACATATTCACAATTTGGGCGTTACATAACAGGAGTAATTTCTCAGGGAGGGAGAAGCTCGTTCCCAGCCGAAACAGGTTGTCTCTCCAGAAATTCGAGGAGGATAATTTCTTTCAAAATCTTTCACGTTAACACGCTGCGGATTTAAAAAAAAGTTTATTTGCCCGTTGTATTAAAACGATATCATAAAGTTTTAAAAAATGGAAATTTCTTTCGTAAGTCGAACGAGCATACCGCATTAAAATAGTGTAATTTTAATTTTTTTATACAAGGGTTTTCAAAATGGGTGGTGACACGAAAAGAGACGCACGCAAAAAATCGCTCCTGATGGAGATAAGTTAGCACACGCGCTCGCAAAAATTTCTCTCGAAGACAATAAAACGCTACGATAGCAAATACGTTTCGCAATGATTTCTCCTTTTTTGGCTGGAGTTTTTAACTTTCATTCAGTTTACGCCAAAAAGTTTTTTGAGCCATCTTTGAATATTGTAAGGAATAGTTAAAGACAACCTCCACTAAGTTCGAGGATTTCCCACCTTCTGCTTCCTACGATTTAAAAATTCACGGATCCAACTAACGATTTTAGAATTAACGCCTAAGGTTACTAATTTCGTTATTAACTTCCTGTGAGAGAGGATTAATGTCCCTCCCTCGGACTCGAGACCCGGACCCTTGCTCGGTGTAGTCTACCCTCACAGCGGGTGGTGAAATTACCGCTCTAACATTGCAAAATTGCAATACTTTTTGCAAATAAGGCGATTGAAAGTTACATCATTGCATTGTGGTAAAAATGCTGATTATTGGCATTTTTTAAAAAGAAATTCTACGATACATATTAACGGAGCTAGGAAACGAGCGAAGCAGAGAGGGTGGGGGAGGAATGAAACTGAAGGGAGAGTGAGAGGTACCAACATAAGCGCTTCGACTTAGCTTAAGCGTTTTAGGAGGGAAATTTCAAATCGACATTGCCTTACCGAATTACAACACGTACAGTGACTCTGTCCTTCCCGCTATCCCTTTCAAATAGTCTCCAGGAAACAGAAAATATTAAACATAAAGCGACTAAGAAAATGATTGTTTTCATCGTTGTTGGTCTATGTTTCATGACTTTCTCGGCATTTCACATTTTCTTCTTCGGAAGAAATTGGAACAGAAGCTGCTAGACGTTTTCGTTGCGTTTTTTTAAGAGGGTAAAATAGACCATCAGGAGATGTAAAATGTCTCATTTGCGCAATATATGTGTCTTGGACCAGATATAATTCAAGTGATTCAATAAAGGCACTAATACTAATAATAAAATGCAATGAAAATATTAATGCCGTTTTCTATGGACCACCATATCGGTTTGAAATGAGGAAATTCGAATGATTCTATAAGTTCACGCTTTTACAGCAGGCGGTAAAGCCTGATCCCCGTTTTTTGGATTTTACTCGCAAAGAAATCTAAAATTAACCAGTGGATCTATTGATCAGTAACCTCGCTAACGTTTACAAAAACTAACAACGAAAAACTAATTAAAATGATTTTAATTGACTTTAACTCACGTGTGCATTTTATTCATTGGTCTTTATTACAAAAAACTCAAACTTCGTAATTATATTTACTAAATCGAAGATTTTACACGTACATAAATAAATCAAAACTTAGAAGTTGTTGAACAACTCTATAAGTAGGGTAAAATATCATAAACAAATTCAACCAAACACTACACAGTTCGTGCGGATATGCTCTTAAACATCTGTGATTATATTCGTGTAAATTTTTATATTAAGACGGCATCTATCTATGGATATACAGCTAGACGACCGTCAGCGAAGCCATCTTTGTTGCAGTTTTCGATAACGAATTTAAGTCTGTAAATAACTTATCGGCTTATCTCACGAAGTCTACATCTACATGATACCCTGCAAGTCACCTTTTTGGTGGATGGCAGGGGGTGCAGTGCACCAAGGATCCATAGTTTTCCTACGTTATCTTTTCCTATTATGGTCTCTTATCGTCCTAGGGAAAAACGATCCACTATATCGCTCCGTTCTACAGTCGATCTCGCGAATCTTATCCTCACTGTCCTGCCTTCCGAGATACGTCGGGCTTCTGATAAGTCCTACTTCCTCATTCGCTAGTCCCTCCGACATAAATTTTTCCAGTAGTTTAAATCTAGCCTGCAGCCTACGTTCCTCTAACGATGTCCATTTCAGATTTTCTATTAATGATGTTACGCTTTGTTTACTATCGTAATTCCTCTTTACAAATCTAGCTGCCCTGCGCTGAACCTTTTCATTCTCGTTAGTGAGTCCCTTTTCGTAAGGATCCCACACAGCTGAAGCATATTCGACCTGCGGTCGAACCAAGGATAAATAACATAATTCTTTCACTTTTTCGGAGCTACTTCGAACTATTCTCCTTATAAAGGCCAGCTTTTTGTTAGCGGCACCTATCAATCGGCGAATGTGGGTGTCCCACGAGAGATCACGATGGGCCGTGACTCCGATTATTTTTATCCACATTGTAAAATAAGAATACTTTCACCGTTGGTATTTTTCGATATTTCTTTTAGAATATCTCCCGTGTTATACTTTATTTTTTGAAAATTCTCGTGTTATACTTTATTTTGAAAAATAAGATGGTTGTTCAAATGCTTATAAAGGAACAGGAAGCCTGCCCAGAAATCTATCATCCAGATAAGGGTATTAATTGAGAGGAATAACATATCTTGGCATAAAGCTATCCTCATGCAGTGAATTTATTCGTCCCAAGGACCGAATATCGAGCGTATTTGACATACCAATAAATCTACGCGGGTATAAGGATTGAAACAGTAGCCTCGAAACAGGGCCGGTAAGATAAAATATTTCTACATCCATCACTAAATCATTCGTACAGTCGCTTGTAACAATCATTCCCGTTTAAAACATATTCATACAGCAACTTTTATAAAAACCTAGCGGTTGTGCAAATACGCTTATTCGAAAAACTATATTCGACTAGACCAGTCAAATTAGACACTTTTTTGACGGTTAGAAGAATTAATTCATAGTTTTGAAACTTGGCATATTTGTCCGTTTGGGTAACATAACAAATTTATCAAAAGTTCATATGCCTGACGAGTGCGCGTCGGCAGTTTTGGCGCCAAAATGGCCGCCGGAGCACGGTGGTCACATCAGATTTTTTAACTTGTTTTACTTCATTATCTATCTGATTCATATAAATGTATCGCAAACGATTAGTCGACACTAGTCACTTTTTGGTGACCAATGGATGTTTTTTTATTCGCTCGCATATCACATTTCATATTGACTTCTACACTTCGCTCTCCGTTGGTCGGTCTTTTCGCCATTCTACTGTTTCTCCCGAGGCAGTAGCCTCATGAAGCGTGCCATGACGTGGAGGAGGTAGTATCTCGTGCGGCGCGATGATGTGCGGATAATGCGGCTAACCATCTTCGCTGTCACTTAGCCCGCTGTCCTTCGCAGAAGATGTAGAAAAGAGACGAGAAAGGAGTTGTTTCTCCATTTCTCGAATGCTCGAGTATCATTTCCGTGACACTTCTTCGACTGGAATTTTTTTCTATTCCTTGAAAAAGTCATTGCATAACTATAATCTTTTTTTCATCATTAAGTGCCAGGAAAAAGTGACGCAAATCTGAGGATTTATTTTAATCTCTCACCTCTTCCTATAATCTTTGAAGGTCGGAGGATTTGCTTTCTAAGTCCATCAGAATTTCGCCACGTTTTAAAAATACTTGTGCCTAAATGAGGTATCGCCTCCCGGTAATGACATAATGATATCGGGACATTTTCTTGTCGGTGCATTCACACTAATAGACCAGAAAAATTAGATATTTTAGGGGAAATAATTCATAAAGTTTTGAAACTTGGCATATTTATCCGTTAGGGCAACCTAACTAACATATTAAAAGTTGACATCCCTGACGTGTACTCGTCGGCCGTTTGGGCGCCAAAATGGCCGCCGGAGCACGACTGGCCTTTCGCGAATAACTCAGGTCAAATCTACGGAGAAACTGTACGTAAACGAACTTGTAGAGAATAAAATTTCCTACAAGAAAGGGTCTTTGCAGTTTTTTTTGCTACTGCGATGGTATTGCAGAAAATGAGCGTTTTTTTGCGGAAAGCAGGCCACGCGCTATCTTAAAATCAAGTGTTGTGAGCTCGTTATTACTTATGTTAAGTGATTGAAATAAACAATAGATTAGTGCCTAAAGAGGATTCCAATATTAAAAAACGAGTCTGGAGCTCTACCACAGCTGGTGGTGTGGAAACGAGCTCACGACACTTGATTTTGAGATAGCGCGCGGCCTGCTCTCCGCAATAAACGCTCATTTTCTGCTATACTATCGCAGTAGCAAAACAACTGCTAAGAGTCGTTCTTGTAGAAATTTTATTCTCTACAAGTTCGTTTGCGTACAATGTCGCCGTAGATTCGACCGTTTCCGAGTTATCCGCGAAAGGCCAGTCGCGGGTCGTGGTCCGGCGGCAATTTTGGCACAGCGGCCGACTAATACACGACAGACATGTCAACTTTTGATATGTTAGTTAGGTTGCCCAAACGGACAAATATGCCAAGTTTCAAAACTTTATGAATTATTTCCCCTAACCGTCAAAAATGTGTCTAATTTGACCGGTCGTTCTGTAAAGAACGCTCATTTTCTGCTATAATATCGCAGTAGCAACAAGATGGAAAAGTATACTACATAAATGGAATACAGAGAGATTTCAAAGGCGTTCTTTATAGTAAAACACGTATGGAACGGTATCGAAAGATTGGGTGATTTTCGAATTTTTATCCCAGAAATTATAGTCTCAGGGAATATCTTGTAGTACATGTTGCTCTCTATCCAAATAATTTTTTTAATCTATGCCTCACAGATAGTATAAGAGAATGGGAGAGTAATATATGTATTTTTAATAGTTGTTTGCTGAGATAACCGTCTTCGCGATCGATGTAAACAAAATATGCAATGTTTTGCTCGGGATTTTCTCGAATTTTTATCTCCGAAACCATGGCTCGTAATTACGTGGCCTCGCGAACTTTCTCGTAGTATATTGTTGTCTATCCGAATAATTTTTTTAGTCTATACCTTGCAGATCATATAAGCGCCAGGGAGAGAAAAGCTTGATATTTCATTGTTGCTTGGCGGATGCCATTTAACGAGATACGAATATAAGTTTATTAAAGTAGCTATGTAAAGTGGAACTTCTAATGATGGATACAGTTGAAAATCACAACTGGACGATAAATTTTAATAAAAGATCACTCATACTTAATTAAGTTAAAATCATTCCAGCGGTTTAGGAGATGAAAGTTACGACGGACCAGACGTGCACATAAGGCGTTCCGCTTTTACCGCTGCGCTGGTAAAGAAAGCCTAAAAATGGGAGCTTCATTTGCTGACGCAATGTGATAAAGCAGGTTATATTGAAGTTTATTCAGATTTGTAAACTTAAAATTGTTTATGAACTTAGTAGCCGGCCTTGGTAGAGGAGTGGATGGCGTGTCCAGCTCCCAATGCAAGGATCGCGGGTTCGGATCCTGCCGTCCCTGCGTCTGAAGCCTCAAGTGACGTCACCTTTCGGTATGAACGGAAATAAACCGAGAACGGTAGGTTCGATTTCGACAAATCTTTCGTCTGAATACTGGGCGCAATTTCTTGCAGGTTTTAAGTGGGTAGCCGTCCCCCGGAAAGGCATGGATTCGATACCAGGGTAGTTTTCGTTTCTGCATTTGATTAACACATAATAGGCTGGAATACGATGTGTAGACCTTAATTCTTTAACATTTTAAAATATCTTACGATCGAGACTGTCTCAAGATTTATACCATTTCACGCAGGAAGAAATAAAGATTCTTATTCTTACCGCCGATTCTGTTGTTTAATTCGTGTTTGCTCATATTTCAAGTTTATATTCGATTTTTTCCGGTCATCTCGGATTTTTGCATTGTAAGACTCGGGCTTCAAGTGCATTTGCACTAAACTTATAATAAAACGCATGAAGGACAGATTAATCCTCGAGTGACGTCACCTCCCAGCATAAACGAAAATAAATCAATAACGGTCGGCTCGATCACGACAAATATTTCGCCTGAATATTCGGCACGAGATCTTGCAGGATTTAAGCGGGTAGTCGTCTCCCGAAAAAGCATGGGTATGATATCAGGAGTGTTTTCGTTTTACATTTGATTAACAGATAATCGGCTGGAATACGATGTTTAGACCATTAGTCTTTAACATTTCAAAATAGTTTACGATCGAGACTTTCACTCGAGATTTACACTGTTTCACGTAGAAAGAAATGAAAATTCTTATTCTTACCTTCTATTCTGTCGTTTAATTTGCGTTTGCTCATATTTGAAGTTCATATTCGATTTGCTCCGATTTTTCAACATTTCAATTGTTGATCTCGAATTTTTGCATTGCTAGACTCGGGCTTTCAAGTGCATTTGCACTAAGCTGGCGATGATAGAAAGGCATCCAGGACAAATACCGATTGAAAATTTATGTGAAAAGTTTCGTGTAAATATAAAACAAATGAAACACGTAGCGAAGAAAAGAAACGATTCCAATGCACTGTAATAATGGACAGCTTAATATTTCAATTAGAAAGATATTTCACGCTTACATTGAAAATAGCGTTTCGTTCTCAAGTTTTATTGTGCAGTTTAAGCAAATTACTATATTGATAATGTTTGTGATTAATTTCTTTCGATATTGACGCGTGGCCGGTGTATTGATTTCTTAATATTAAACAAACCACAGAACATTTGTACCATCAGAAATAGTGAACAAAACAAAAAATATTCTGTACCCGTAGTCTAAATCATGTAGGTATGTGTTGTCGGTTATGAAAATGGTGTGAGCTATATGATTGTTTTAAGAGGGGTTATACAAGTGGTTCAACAAATAACACTCTTTGTAACAATTTTTTGTCATAGGAACTATCGCATTGGGTCACTTTACGCAAGGGTCTCTAGATGTTTGCAGGAAGTACTGCAACGGATCCTAGTACCTATTATAACACTTAAAATTGGAGAAATGTTTATGTTAAATAAACTATCTAACAATAATAAAAGGCTACTTCAGTCCCTTTGCGAATAACTCGATAATGGAACGAGATACATTTTTGATATTTGGCAGGAATGATCGATTCACATATTGAAAGATGATGACGAAAAGAAATCTCGAAAAAGTCCTAGGTTCAACTCCGAGGTAGGCATTTCTATTTCCCTTATGATAACACGTAAACATCACGAAAGCGTGCTTTGAATGCTCTTAAAATTAGTACGACAGAGAAAGAGAAGGAGAGAGAAATTCTTTCCATAGCAACCAATGTAAACAACATTCGTTGCGTTATTTACGAGAAGGAATACATTTGAATGTAGAACATTAATTATTCGCATATTAAAATTAGGTACTTGAGAGTAATCGCAGGAGTTTGAAACTTGAAACAACGAACGCCTAAAAGAACGAAAGTTGGTTTTCTTGCCATCCAAGGAAAGTCAATATATATTTATGTTCAATTTTTATTTCACAAAAACCTTTCCCGTTGAATTTCAACGGGCATCTCCGTAGTCATTAATATAATTACATATAGTTATAGTTACAAAGTTATTTATTCAATAATTGATTTAAAAATATATTAATACTCTTACGGATTTTAGGTTTCTAATCTAATGACTATTGGCATATGAAATGAACATACTACATTACTAAAAAGAATCCTGACACTCTCCGGTTTCTCTATAAAAGGGCCCCCTAGACGTTCCTCGGTATTACGAAAAAAATTCTTTCGCGGTGCTGGTATTAAGAGTCACACAAATAGCGAAAAATTTTAACTTTCTATCTATAACCATTTGCTCTGACTCTTAATTTGAACATTTTGAAGGCCTCCCCCTGACGCTTCCCCGATTTCCCCCAAACATTCTTTGGCGGCGTCATAAATGGCATCATAGTTCAGATACACCCTGCAAATTTCAGTCTTATACCTCTTACCATTTACTTTCTATTTTAAGTGTTGCACAGACAGACAATGCGAAAACAAGCGCATTTATGAAATAAAACCCGCTAAAAGAACTACTACCATACCAGATTCTAAAAGCGTTTTTTTAGAATGGTCATGTAAATTTCGGAAAACTTATTGGAAAAATATCTTACCGAAATTAAGCCGTTGCGATCTTTATCCCTTTTCGAAAGTTAATTGAACGTATTTACGCTTCGTTCTTATTGTTGTAGCAACGTAAACAAACGACGTAGTAATGGACTCGTATATATAGTTCATAAGAGTTTTCCTTAGACCCTTCTAAAAGCCAAACGGAGAGTCTAAAAATCATCAGGGTTCATGTCTGTTACCGGAAAAAGTATTCTGAAAATCTTAGATTCCCAGCACCTGTCGTTGCTTCGAAATATTTCGCACGGGCGTACGAAGTGAAAACAAGCGATTTAAAAAAAGCGCTAAAAACAGGTCAGCATCGATATTTTTGCATGTTGATGATCGATTGAAAAATAACACTTTGAATAAGCATTATTTCTAATAAATCTAAACTTGACTGCAACCATGCTAAAAGTCTAAAACATTTCCTAGCGATGAAAGATCTCAAAATCACAATGTTGCCTCTATAGGAACACAAAAATTGAAGAAATAGAACTTCTTCACTTCCTTTGTAGAAATGCTAACGGAACAATAAATTTCTACGAAATGTCGAAAAATTAAGCTATAGACTCTCTCTTTATGAAGCAATATTGGTTATTTTGTTATAGTTAGGGCACATAAATATTGTCTTTGGAGCGTAACTACCTTATACTGCATTTTCTTTCTTTACACACTACTTCTTCATAAAAAACTGCGGACATTATCTCCATATTTATGTATTTGTATGCATGCGTTAGACCCACAATTAGTTGTGTCTGGCGCACAAGATGGAGGATACAATCAGGGTCGTTCCAGGAAGAGCACGCACTCCGGGGCAGGGTTCCCTTTATATTATGCGCCAAATTAAGCAGACTTTCTATGCTATGACGTAGAATCGCGGCCCCGAGGCGGTCGCTCCATCTTTCCCTGCACCAAGGACGGCTATGGACAAAACTTTATAATTTTCTATCTCTATGTGTTGTAAAAATGGATCTCGGGAAATAAGGCCTAATTTAAATTTGCTCCACTTTTTGCTTTCTCCATATACGCAGTATAAAGAAAATATTGTTTTCACGAAAAAAATCGAATTCTAGATTTCAATGGAAATACATGTTTTAAGGTCCCCTAAACACGTTTTGACTATTTTCTCGATGGTGACTGGGTGTCTTTGACCGGGATTTTGTGGGGCTCTTAACTCAAACACTATTAATCAGATCAGCGTGAAATTTCATATTTGACATTTTTGTTAAAGGAAGACAGGCTGATTAGTTTTTGGTAAAAATCGGTAAACCGGAAAAGGGTGTTTACTCTTTTCCCTTATCCGTTTTTTAAATATTTGCTTTAATATTTGATAAATGTAAAAACGTGCTGGAATAAAAATGTAGATAATTTAATTTTCTACAACCTTTGTTTGAAACAATTTCCCATATAATACATTGTTGAAGAGATATTTTAAAAACTAAATATTATAGCTGCCACCACACCACCTACCGGCGACTACGGTAAACACATTACACTCCTTTTTATTTTCTTAATTGTTGGAGCATCGAGGCTATATCCAATATCAGAAGGCTGCAGTTTGAGTTTATATCTGTTCTTTGTAAAGTCTTTAAAATTTTCTCGCAGTTCCTAAGAATATATCATTTATACTATTTGGAATTATTAGAAGTATTACAGGTATGGAGAAAGTCATGTGGTGGCCACATCAGGTTTTTTTCTGAATTGTTGCAGCCTTGGGGCTATATCCAATATCAGAAAACTACGGTTTGAGTTAATTTCTTTGTAAAGCCTAAATTTTTCTCAGTTCCTTAAAATATTTATTATCATCTAACCTATTTGGAATTTTTGAAATTTTACAGGTATGGAAAAAGTCATGTGGCGGTCACATCATGTTTTTTTCTTTCTTGGTTCATTGTTTTTTTTTATTTTTCTGCGACTTCCTTAAAAGATTTATAAGAAATGGTTTTCTGAAAAACTCTCAAACCAAAGCTATCATGTGGGACATATCGATTAAAAGATAATGGAGAAAGAAATATGAGTTTCTTTCATCAAAATTCAGAACATCTCAATTTTTTGCTAGTTCCACAAGATTTTATCGCTTCGAATTTGATTATGGCATAAAGCCATAAGGTTCACAAGATGACCACGGCTTTCACAACCATTGTGACGTAAATATGTATCGTTTAAATGCTTCGTGTTCGTCTCTTATAAAGATGGCGTTCGCGCGCAACTCCTTAAAGAGTGTTGTAATAGGAGCACGAGCTCAGACACTAGGCGTGAAAGTTGGAACCCGACTTCCGCAATATCGAAAACCGAAATGGAGGCGTACCACAGGCTTGGATGAAGGAGAAGGTCGAGAAAATGAATCGTGTTACGTGAGTTATGACCCGACATTCTAAATTCAAGTCTCCCTTCTAAGCCATGCATTGTCGATCAGCGTTATCAATTACGTATTTTTTATTTATAAATGATTTCACATACAGGTTTAAAATTCCATTTACAGTGAAATATAAAAAAACACTAATATAACATCAATAAATAACATAAAATAATAATATTAACATATAGTGTCATTTAATTCAAAACTGAGAGGACAGTTTCATGAAAGAGGGAAGTGAGAGGCGAAAACCATCAAGATCGGATGGGAGGGAATTTAACAAGGACGGAAGACGGAAGAAAAGAGAACGCTGGATCAATGAAATCCTAGGGGTAATAGTGTGAAGAAGGTGGGATAATCTAGAGCAGTGTTTCTCAACCGGGGTGACGCGGGAGTTGTGTAGGGGTGACGCGGGAGTTGTGTAGGGGTGACGCGGGAGTTGTGTAGGGGTGACGCAAAACCTCCTTCCAGGTGGTCTTCCCTCGATGGCGTTAATCTTGTTCCTCATTTCTCCCTTACAGCCGTTTTTCCCATTCTCATTCCAAGAATTTATTCGTTTATTTATTTATTGTACAATGTTGTGTAGAAACAGACTTATTGTGTTCATATTGTCCGAATACTAGCAGAAAATATTTGGGATGTTCGAACAAATTGAACACAATTGGTCCGTTTCTGCATAATATTGCTGTTACTACTTTGTTTTGATATAGAGTGCAACAAAGTAGCGACTTCTTCGGTCGAGTATATTCTCTGATTTTTCGATACGGGGTATTTATTTTCACTTCGGCGCGTGGAGTTGTGTCATCCTGCATTGGAACGTTCTGCGTAGATTTTCCTCGTGATTCTGAACCAAGTGTTAAAAGTTGCAGTACAAGACAGTTTCAGGTTTATTTTGGCGATAAGTGGCTTTCTTTTTTTATCTTACTGAACGTCCGATTCTTAAGAGAATACATCTATTTCGCCGTGAATCAAAGTGGGTTTTCGAATTTTTTTAAGGTTAGGTTATTACATCTAATATGCTTTAATTAACTCCCTTTTCCAATGCGCTTCATTGTCTTGCTCGAGTCCCAGTGGTATATGTTCAATCTTATTTAACATATTTTTATGTATGCAGGTATGATGTTTTCCGTTACCAGTTTTGATTTTCAATCCTTCTTACACCTTCCAGAAGAAATCTTAAACTCAGAATTTATTTGAGAACATTAGAGTAAGTTTTTTCTCGGTAGTTAAAGTTTATAAATTCGAAGTATTTAATTTATTGATTTATTCATTGAGTATCCCTTTCCATTGTTTCTTGCAGTTTTCCGGGAATTATTAAGCTGGGATATATTTTACTCTCATTAAAATGGACAAATTTGTAGTGAAGAAAACGAAATTAGATGAAACAGTGACGACAATATATTGAAATGTGTCTCCTAAGATATCTTCTAAAATCAAACGTAGACAATACAGTGACTCTTACCTAGGTTTGGGTTTTACCTCGTCCGGAGATGAGGATAATCCAATACCTATGTGCATTATCTGCGGATACAAGTTATGCAATGACTCTATGGTTTCTAGCAGACTAAAGCGGCATTTCTTATCAAAACATGAGCACTTGTAAGACAAAAGCATAGAATATTTTAAAAGAATTTTGAAATATCAAAGTAAACAGTCAACAAGTTTTGTGAAAAGATTTTCAACTTCTGATAAAGCCCTGGAAGCAGGTTATATTGTGTCCGAGTTAATTGGGAAGCAAAAAAAGCCTCATACAGTTGGAGATACTTTAATAATTCCTGCCTGTAAAGAAATTGTTAGAATTATGTTAGGTGATGATACTGCCAAAGAAATAGACAAATACCTCTTTCTAATGATACGGTTAGGAGACGTATTAGTGATATGTCAAACGATATAGGAAAACGTGTCACAGAAATGGTAAGTGATAGACGTTTCGCTATTCAAGTCGACTAGTCTACTGACATAAGCGGTAAATGTCATATACTGGCTTTTATTCGTTTTGTTAATGAAACTGAAATAATAGAACAATAGAGAAATCCAGAGAAGTACAAAGGAACAAGACATGTTCGATGTAATTGATACGTACATAAAAAATGTAATTTCTCTTGGATTTCAAGCGCAGGATTTGTACAGATGGTGCTCCAAATATGATAGGGACCCAGATAGGTTTCATTGCTCTCATTAAGAAAATTATCCAAATATAATAACAACCCATTGCTTTTTCCACAGAGAGGCGCTTGTTGCAAAAACATTAGATTCAGAAGTAAAAACTGTTCTTGATGGTGTCGTAAAGATGGTAAATTTTATCAAAAGTCGGCCATTAAAATGACGTATTTTTACAAAATTATGTGTAGCAATGGAATCAAAACATATAACGCTAATTTTTCATACAGAAATGAGATGGCTCTCAAGAGGTAAGGTATTGATCCGATTTTATGAACTAAAAGAGGAGTTGTTGACGTTTTTCACCCAGGAAAACTGTTCAAATTTTATTGATAGGTTGAGCACGGAGTCCGAGTGGCTTATCTTGCAGACATTTTTCAACAACTAAACAAACTCAATATGCCAATGCAAGGTCCAAATGAAAATCTTTTATCGTCAACAGACAAAATGAATACATTTATTGGTAAATTGAAAATTTGGGAGGAACGACTTCAAAAAGGAGGCTTTGAAATGTTTCTCTAACAGCAATCTCAAATGGCAAGGAAAAAGTAGTGAATTTGATAATAGACCACTTGCAATCTTTGCAACTTAAAATAAAACATTATTTTCCGAATTTAGAAATCTCCAAATATGACTGGGTTAGAAATCCTTTTGCAGTAAATTTAAGTGCCAGTGGATTCAGCCTTCTGGAAGAGGAGTTTTCTTGAAATCCAAAACGACAGAACATTGAAAACGCAATTTGAATCTGTGCCATTAAATAATTTTTGGATCAAAATTTCAAAAGAATATCCAAGCATCTCAAAAAAGCGATTGACATTTTACAAAATTTCTCCACTTCTTATTTATGCGAACTCGGTTTTTCCACACTTACGTCGCTGAAAAATAACAGGAGAGAACGGCTTTCGTCTTTGGATGAAGAAATTAGAGTTTCTATTTCCTCAATCTGTCCCAGAATGAGCGAAATTTGTAAAGAGCATCAGTAACAAATATCACATTAAAATAGTAAAACTCACCATTTGTTTGTTTAATAATATATAATAACTTTTGTTTATTATAAAAATATACTTTTAATTTTTTATTTAAAGTTTGATTTTATAAATAGTAATACTTAATATTAGACTATTTTTTCTTTGCTTATCCCACACGTTATCTATATTCAAATACTTTAAATGTAACCTTTTGATGTAGTGCTATGTTTTTCTTTGAGGATATTATTTTGCGTTGACCTGATTAATAGTTTTTGAGTTAGAGCGCCCACAAAAATCTATCAAATACAGACAGACACACAGACATCATTGAGAAAATAGTCAAAACGTGTTCAGGAGACCTTAAAACATGTATTTTCGTTGAAATCTCGAATTCGATTTTTTTCATGAAAACAATACTTTCTCTATACTTCGTATATAGAGAAAGTAATAATGCTATTCCATTTTCTATAAAAGTTAGAAGATCTGATTAGTTTTTGGTAAAAATCGGTCGACCGGAAGTGGGTGTTTACTATTGTCACTTATCCGTTATTTTGAAATATTTGCTTTAATATTTGATAAATGTAAAAAATGTATTGGAATAAAAGTTGTAGGAAATTTCATTTTCTACAACCTTTGTTTGATACATTTTTCCATATAATGCTATGTTTAAGAGCTATCTTATTTTTAAGCTGCCACCACCACACCACCTACAGATGACTATTGTTAACAATTCACGCTTAGTTACATCTTACAATTAGTAACGCTCCTTTTCTTTTCTTAATTGTCAACCAGAGGTAAATATTGACAACGCTCCCAGAGCTAACAACATGTAATTTGCCATATAAATATTGAGCAAGTATGTGTTTTCCACATCAGTTTATTTTGAATGTTTTCTTGTTATACATGACATAATTATATTACAAATAATTTTCTATAGTCAAGAAAATATTTATTTTGTATTTTTCGAGATTGTTTAATGAAGTGATTTTATTTATTATTAACTCCATGAGTTTCGTGGTGTAGATTGATATTACGTCAAAACTCTGCATACCATTCATATTTTTCTCATTATCTTCACTGATCATTGGTAAACCTGTGCATATGTTATAAGGGGTGACGCGGAAATTACGACATTGAAGAAAGGGTGACGCGAACACGAAAAGGTTGAGAACCACTGATCTAGAGGGCACATAGAAGTTGAAAAAAGATAATAAATCAGGGCAATTAATATGAGAATTTAGAATATTTTGGAGAAAAGAAATATCTTGTTTATGATAATTGGTAGAGAGATTGTCAATAGCTATTGTGGAGAGGACTGTATGTTTTGTAGCATAACGAAGAGAAGGAACACGTATTCTAATAATTTTTATAAAAAATTCATAATTTGCTCAATGGAGCGTAATTAGTTATGCAGGAGGGCAAAATTGGTGAGCAATAGGAAATTACGGGAAGTACAATAGAGCAGAAATACGTCCTCAAAGTCACAGGATCCCTCAGCTCCGTGTATCTGTAAAGAATGCCAAGAAGAGAGAGAGAGCCTTTTTCTTCATCGTGAAAATGTTCTGAAAAGTTTAGTTTAGTGTCTGTCAAGACACCTAAATCTCTCTGCAGTGTCACCCTTTTTAAAGTAGTTCCATTCATTGCATAATCCCAGAGAATGGGGTTTTTGCGGAGAGTGACAGATAGAACACTGCATTTAGGCAAGTTTAGCCGCAATTGCCAAGTATCACACCAATTTCTTACATTATTAATCGTATATTGGAAGGAAAGACAATCAGAGAGAGAATCAATAGGTTGAAAAACTTTACAATCATCGGCGTATAATAAAATTTCAGCTTGAGAAGTAGATACTGAAATTGCGAAGTCATCTATAAACAAATTAAATAAATAAGGTCCAAGGACACTGCCTTGGGGAACACCAGATGATATCATTGGCCAGTCAGAAGAAACACCACAGATACTAACACATTGTCTTCTATTAGTTAGGTAGCTGGAAATCAGGTTAAGAAAACAACCATGAACACCAAAGCGGTGTTGGAGTTTATGTAAGAGAAGTGTGTGAGAGAATCACACATCCGGATTCGGTAGGCATTTTTGTAAAACGATAATTTTTTTAACAAATACAGGAATTCGACAAATCGAACAGGAGCAAAACAATACGGAAAAGATCATTTAGAATAACATATATTTTTAGCAACCGCATATCTGATTATCAAATTAACTCCAATGGCTATAAAAATAGCTGCAATGCGCAATCCGACCGTCATCGATGGCGATTCGTCGTTTGGGTATTCAAAAAAACGTACCTACTTGTAGCCAGCAGGTGCATCTGGTTTTCTCAACCGTTCTATGGCTGCTTGATTTTAAAATCGAATTCTAGACACAAGGCGAAATGATTTGGTTTTGAAACAACGTATTTGACAACAAACCTTCAAGAAAGCAGCACAAAACTTTGAATAATAGCAACTGAATAAAGCTGAATTATGATAAGATAATTTTCAAAATTATCTCTCTAAAATATCTTTAAACAATCTTAATTATCCCAATTTCCTAAAAATGAGTTATTACAACGATTTAAAATGACGCCATGCTTTCAGTAGCAAGTATATCTAAAGACCCCATGGCAAACAATATATAATGTGAGTATGAATATAAGGATATATTATGAAACAGATAAATACAAACGAGCGGTTTTAAGGTACCCGAGGAGGTGCGAGAACATTAATTAATTTACTAAAACGTAAATTAATAGCTTTCCAGGCTTTAGATATTTCTGAAAATTATGAAAGTACAGGAAAGTCATTTTTCATTAATCGTATGAGACTTGTACCTTAGAAAACTCAATTCATCTTATACATCAAACATTAGTCCTATAGCATTAAACTGGATTTAATAAACCGTTCAACAGCACTGTAAGTCACGGGAATAATTTATTCGAAGCAATACCAAACTTGATCTCTCGCATTTAAAGTTTAGAATTTTCTTTACATTCGCGCCACTGATGGAAAGAACGTGAATTGACAGGAAAAGCTAAAAAAACATTTATGCTAATAATTACTAAAGATTGACTGACCATATTAAGAAACACGTATTACTTTAAACTGCTAAAATAATAATTATGACGACCTTAGGATGTAATTTACACTTTATAGAGTTATTTATAATGAAAATTCAAAGCCAAAGCACATCTAGCGTGACCGTTTAAAACGACCTACGAAGTAAGACATTTTTGGGAGAAGGTTTGGAAACACGTGCGGTAAAAATTACATAAGGTTTCCTTCAATTACACGTACGCGCCAAATAAAACCTTTGCAAAGGGCAAAGTTCATTACGAAAACAAAGGAATAACCAACAAATGGAAAGTTTAGACATGCAGCTAGTTTTCCAACAAAATTAAAATCTGACATGGCCAAGGCAGTTAAAAGCAAGCGGATCACAGGGCTAAACCCCTCGATACAGACACAGAAAAAAGTATACATTAACAGCCAAAAAGACTTTTCTCACGCAAATTCGACCGAGGCAGTACACCTCGAATTTCAGGAAACAAAAACCCAGCGGCATGTGCCATGCCAGAACGATCGAACCCTCGATAGGATTTAATTTCTCTTAAGAGGGAGGAAAATCGAAAAAGAGGCTGTTATGAATGGAAACCGCTCCTCGTGGAACAAATAAAAGTCCTTTGCACGATTGAGAAAATGTCTCGGAGAAACGGAGGCGGTTAAGAGCGGCCTTCTTCGCAGCGGTTCATCCTTTGAGTTCCGGATGAGACATATTTTTGACTTTTGTGTTCATTAGACGAACATTCAAATCAGCACTCCGCCCTTCGTTAAGGGACGTAAATAAGAGCGATCCCTAGGGCAGTGGTCTTCAACCTGAGGTACGCGAGGACTTTCCGAGGGGTACGCGAAGAGTTCAAGGGTTGGTTTCCCGATCTTGCTATCGGCTGTGGAAACATTTATTGCAAGCCGTCCTCGCAGGTTCGTAGCACCTACTTATGAAAGTGGAAAGGGGTAACTAGGAAAACTATTGCAACGTAAAGATTTCCTACCGCACACATGCTGACATGGGTATCCCCATGAGGTTAATCCCTTATCTGGGAAATGTTGTCGAGGGTAACCGAACAAATAAGAGGCGTTGGAACAATACAGCACTGCTGGCCTATGTCGTCCATTCCGCCGATTGTTCCTACCCTATCTGTAATGAATATATGGAAGGAAGCGACTGTAAATATATGCGCCTTTTATAGATCACAAAATGCGAGCGTGGAAACTATTCATTACCTGGAGAAACAAGTGGCGAAGCCAAGGACCATCAGTCGCTGCGTGAAGATTTAAGAGCCATTTCAGCGTGGTGAAAAGAATGGCAAATTGAAATTAATTACACTAAATGTGCCGCAGTTACGCTCTGGAAAAGTAAGAACATAGAAGTAGGTTTCGAGTATAAAATAGATGGAATAAATATTAAAGCAGCCGAGTATGTAAAATATTTAGGAGTAACCATTTGTCGAGATCTTTTGTGGGACATGCACATTCGTCGAGTTATAAGCGCGGCCAACAAGGAACTGGCTTTCATAGGTAGAATAGTACGGAACACTACAGAAAACCTACGTGAAACATGTTACTTATCACTGGTTAGACCACAAGTGGAATACGCATATGGTATCCGCACGCAATTACAAAGAGTGCAGAGCAGAGCAGCCAGATTCATAAAACTAAAGTACGACCGTAAGGAAAGCGTCACCTCATTATTGAGGGATTTGAACTGGGTACCACTGGAGGAACGTAGATTGAACTCAAGGTTGAGGCTTATGGAGAAATATAGATCGGAATATCTAAAAGACGAGTTTGTAGGAATAATTGAAGCACCAACGTATATACGTAGAAACAACCGTGACGATAAGATTCGCGAGAGGGATTTTAGGACGGAGTGTTATCTAGTCTCGTCCTTCCTTCCATCTCCCAAAATCCTTTACAAGGGACCTTTCTCTATCTTGGGTTTTCCCGTCATTGTTTTCAAGAGCTTATGAGCGTTTTAAGATCATTTATTCAGTGATTCGCTAGCGCGTGTGTGATAGTTTGCCGGAGAAGTGCTATAAGTTGCAAGTAACGCAGAAGTATATAGTCGGTACAGACAATCAGGTTTTGCGTTTTATCGTGTCCCACAATTTAGCATTACAGCAGCAGTTCTACAAGTATTCGAAATACCATCACTTCAAGAGTGATTATTACTGCTTTGGAGATAGTCGACGAACATGCAGCGGAAGAATTCTACAATTATCTGTAAGTGATTTCTTACGAAGTTTTTATTGTTTATTTTCTCTATATTCGAATTCAAAGCACTAAAAATGCAACAATCAATGTCTGATAAAAGTATTATTATTTTAAAAATTATTCCGTGGAATTTATCCTTAAAAGGAAATTTACATATTTAGTCATAGTATTATACTTTATTCAGCATTGAAGATGCATAGTTAAATTTTGTATATTATTAACGTGAATCATTATTTGAACATTTTCAGATATACCTTGATTAAAATGAAATCAAACA
Source organism: Tanypteryx hageni (assembly GCA_028673005.1). Lineage (NCBI taxonomy): Eukaryota > Metazoa > Arthropoda > Insecta > Odonata > Petaluridae > Tanypteryx > Tanypteryx hageni. The sequence goes on along the minus strand of CM054118.1, from coordinate 1,716,942 downwards.
GATAAAAGCGCATTTTTATCTCAATTCTTCAGAAAAAGAATCAATAATAAATTCGAGCAATCAAGAAGTGGAAGTTGCAGTGTCTACACTACTACCTGTCGACTCCTTGAAGAGAGATGTATACGCTTATGAAGATAACAGTTCAGTTATTTCATCGGTTCATTCGGTAGATATCGAACATTATATTAGTGATAGTAGTGCAACAGTGAAGAATGATATCGGTATTTAACTTGGAGGAAAATTAGATAATTTAACAAAGAAAGAACTTTTAGAAAATCCGTTTCGTCCACCTAAAAATTATGTCTTTTCTTTTTCTGAGCATCAAAAGAACGGCAAAGTTGAAAAGAGATACCTCAATCAAACTCACTTATGTTAGATAGATTCACTTGGGTAGTATTTATCCCAATGATTGATACTCTCAAGTTGATTTTCGAAGCCGTTTTTGTGATGATAAACTGAAGGCATTTAATTTAGGAAATATATTACCGAAACAACCATTGTGTTTGGATCAAGTTGAGTTAGATAATACTGCAACGTCATTATGGGAAAAATATTCTGACTTTTTGAATGTTTCCATTATTTCAAATTCGTTTAATATTTTTCTAAGCGAATTAATAATGTGGAAAACCAAATGGGAACGTGAATATAAGTGCAATAACATTAAAACTGACATGAGTGCCTGTGAAGTTTTCAGTATGTGCGACGAGGAAATTTATCCAAATTGCAAAATTTTATTAAAAATTTTACTCACTCTTCCTATAAGTGTTGCTAGCTCTGACCGCATCTTTTCGGCTTTGCGACGATTAAAAACTTGGTTGCGGAACAGAATGAGTGAAGAAAGACTTTTGGGTTTGGCGTTACTCCATATACATCAAGATATTCATCTTGACCCGGAAGAGATTTTAGATTGTTTTGCTAATTCTGGCAATCGACGACTTGATTTTTTATTGTGATTTTTAAAATAAAATGTTAAGAAGTGCTATAAAAGTTAATAAAATGTCACAGATACCCGATTTAAATATATTTTTTCTTTTTTACATTATGCGAAACATAAGCATTATACATCATTTTCGCAAAATATGGATTATTATAAGGGAGGTCAACGTATACGTGGTTTTCAAAATATATTGCACCTAAAATAGGGTTTATGATAGAAAATATACTATACTATATTTCTTGGGATAATCTCTTTAAAAGGTCCTGAATATAATTTTGACGAATATAGGGAGTTGTATTTGAAAATTTTCCTATTTACGAGGAAAATAGTACTTAATCCCTCCCCCTTGGGAGGTTTCTAGATCCGCCCTTGATTGCAGGGTATCATGTAGATGTAGATGTCTTCTTCTAACTTTCGATAAGGGGTTTCAAAGCATTTGTTTCTTAAATGAAAGCTGGAAACCTAGAGGTCACCCATGATCCACATTTCTTTCAAATGAGATTTCCGTCACCTTCGGTCAATATTTCATTGCTAGTTGGAGATAGATTGTCAAGTTCTTGTGTTTCGGACTCTGCGTTCATTATCGTAACAGGTATGCATTTTTTCATAAAATTAATAGACGGAAAAGCCTGTAACGCAGTGTCGGCAAATACATCTACACAAAGATGTTATTTGTGTGGCGCCACTTCTAAGGATTTTAATAACATTGATAAAGCTCTGCAGAGGAAGATAGACAAATTAAAACTACGTTTTGGGCTATCGACTTTACATGCTGGATTCGTTTATTTGAATGCTTATTGCATTTGTCATATAAAGTTTGCATTGACAAATGGCAGGCGCGTGGTGAAGAAGACAAGAGAAAAGTCGCCGAAAGTAAAAAAAAATACAAAATGAGTTCAAGTCACAATTGGGTCTGATTGTTGATCGACCGAAACCCGGATACGGAAATACCAATAATGGTAATACAGCTCGGAGATTTTTTTAAAAAGTCGTCAGTACCTTCTTCAATCGCAGGTTTAGATGAGGATATTGTTAAAAGATTTCGAGTAATATTACAAACTCTTTCAAGCGGGTACAAGATCAATATAGAAAAATTTTAAGAATACACTTTGGAAACAGCAAGGTTGTGCGTGGCAAAGTACCCGTGGTATTACATGCCTACTACGGTGCGTAAAATATTAATTCATAGGTCTCAGGTCATATCATCTGTTTTATTACCAATCGGGCAATTATCTGAAGAAACTCAGGAGGTTCGCAACAAGGATATTAAGAAATATCGTGAAGGGTTTACGAGGAAATGTGCAAGAGTGAAAACGATGTCTTTAATTGGCTAATGGTTTCTTCCGATCCTTACATTTCAAGCATTCGGAAATTACCACCAAAAAATTGAAACATTTATCAGGGACAGTTATTGAACTCCTCTCGAATCCCGATATCACTGAAACAATTGAATCACAATCAGATTCAGATGGAGATGTATCGATAGATAGCAATTAAGTTTCTTTTATTAATATCTTTGCAATGACGAACATGAAAAATAAATATTTTTCAAAAATTTTTGAACGATTCATTATTTCCTAAATTTTCAATTTTCACGGTTTTGGCATTTATTGAATTTTTAAATGTTTATTTTTTCTTAATATTTCATAATTTTAATACCCTGAAACGCGACTAAAAATTTTGGCCAGGTTTTATTGAAAATTCCCCACTGTGCGGCGGTAGGGAGGAAAACATCCGCGCCGCTGACCAATGTGCACGCTCGGACAGTCCCACCTCTCGATCGAGATAGGGCTTAGTAGAGAGAGAGAGGCTGCGATTGTGTTATGGCGCGAGGAATGTTAACGCTCGAGCAGATCGCTAAACTGAGGGATGCCCATGACCGCAGACTCCACCAGACGCTTGTCCCTTGGCACGCCAATCAATTAATGGGCGACGGAGGGATAAGGGCAGCTGCATGTCGGGAGAGGGATTATAGTGATCTATTCATGCGTGGCATTTTCCCTCGTACAAGAGCATGGATGGATTAAAAATGTATAAATGAACATACCTATGAATGTGCAATAGTCTTTTGCGCTATACGGGGTTAGGCTCTTGAAAAAAGGCGCGTTGAACAAAGCCACTTTGAGCAAATTTAGTACCTTATGAAAAAATCACGGGTACATGAAAGATGAGAGCTTTCTCACGTCAGATGCATAAATAAAATGTAGTGTGCACCCCATTCAGGACTGTGAATACTTACATTTTATCCTATGTTTCTTAAGTATGCGTCACCTTAATTTAACCATGCATCAAATCAGTGTTACGAAAATCCGCGTTGAACAAGGGTTTACCGTAAAGGGAAAAGGCAAAATACCGAGATGCATAAAATATGATTTTTTAGCGTGGATACATTTATGTGCGAGCGTACCATATAATATAATTGAGGAGCAACAGAAATTGAAAGACGCTGAGAGGATTGAGCAAGCGAGCGTTAAAAGCAAAGACTTTACGATTCGTAAAAGTTTGTAATTAGATCCTCTTGTTCGTGCGATGGAATCCGAAGTAATTATGGTATAAATGACAATTTACTTAAGGAAAATTGTTTTCTAGCAGAGCCTGAGGTTAAACGAACATGACAATTAAAAGTCTTATCGTGGTATTGCACCTTGAGAAAAGTTTCAAGGGAGATGTAACTTGGGAGCCACACTTTCAGCCTTAATTATCAAACAAACATTTGAACGTAAACACCAAGTATCTACAGTTATATGCCAAGAGTGTATTATCTGTATTTTTTAAGGAATGAAAAAGAAAACGAAGAAGGTCGTCGTCTGTTTGCATAGAACAGGTGAAGGAGACCAAAGAGTAATATAGTAGGACGGTAGGTTGAAAAAAAAACATTTTCACAATGACACAGAGAATGCAGTTTGGACAAAAGTAGGCTTTGGGCTCTTAGAAATGTTTACCTTGTCAATAGTTTTATAAAATGCCAGGTTCTCTGTCTATTGAAAACGGTTAGCCGCGCCCAGACGGGCAAACCATCGAGCGGAATGGCTTAAAGGAATTTCTTTAAATCGCTGGCAAAAGCAAACAGAGATCGGTGCAATTCGAAAACAGCATCACGCGGTTGTTTATTTATAAGCAGTCTTTTCTTTAAAATTTATACTGCAAACCATTTTTTGAAAGATCAGAACAATGTGAAATAAAACAAATTAATCCTTAAAGTTTGTTAATAAAAAATCGTTAAACTGAAAAAATTCTAATAACTTTACACAAAGTAATAAAAATATATCATATATTTGCAAAGAAATCAACCGTGAAACACACCTAATCTACCATTACAAAATACCTCTAGTTGATGATAACGAAGAGTTTGCATGCAGAAATGTGCTACCAGAATTAAGAGGAAAAATATCAGATTCAAAAGGAGATCAAGGAAATAAAATTAACGTATGTATGAAAAACTATGAAGTTGATCGAAAAAATCAAAAACATTAGCAACAAAGAGAAAAAAAGCGATTTAAAACTGTAGCCTTCAAGAAGCGTCAATTTACCTATTTGAAATTACCAACTTTTATCATTATATATAGACGTTCCTTACAGAGGAGGATATAACATATAGGAGGATACTAATGTTTAGGCACTTCCAGATGAGCTGGAGATTCGAAATTTTTTTCTTAGGTAGGATTTTGTGCAAACACGACTAAAAAAAAACGAAAATCTTGAAAAATGCAACAATGCTGCCGCTAAAAATGAGCAAGTGCTTAAACAAATTTTCAGGGTTTACGTATTTTCGAATGTGCTACGGAGTTGAAATTTTTTAGAGGTAGCAATTGTAAAAAAATGAAATAGGGGTTATACAAATTTTGATATTTTAATTTGTTTGGCAGTTAAAAATTCTTCAAGTTTAAACAAATAGGTAAATGTATATATACTACGGGACGAGTTAAAGAGCTGCAATTTTTAAGTTGTTTATAGCTTAGTCTATGTAAACGAATAAACATTTCAATGTATCCATTAAATTTTAATTGCGGCCGTTCAATTTAATTTAATTTTAAACAATTAGATAAATGTAATTTCACTTAAAAACGTGCAACAATTTTAAATTTTTGCAGAAATATGTGGCATTAATAACCCAATGTGGAAAAAGTATAATATTGCTAAAATTGTCAAAATTAGCTATTGTTTAACTCCATTATTGTTCCATAAGGAAAAAACGAAAATCGGTCCAGAGTAGATATATTTTGAATTCAAGAAATATTTCCCATGATGAAATATCTCTCAGAAAAATGAATTTTTTTTCAAGGTGAGATGAAATGCTTGCAGTATGCAAGCACCTTCTACTAGTATTATATATATACTAGTAGTTTGTGCTTGCATACTGCAAGCATTTCATCTCACCTCAAAAAAACATTCATTTTTCAGACACATTACATCATTACAAATAGTCTTTTAATTCTAAAAATTTCACCTCTGCAGCCAATTTCGTTTTTCCCACATGTAAAAATAATTGTTTAAAACAATCCCCAAATGTTGCAATTATAAATATTTTACACAATCTTCATTATGGGGCATTAATGCTACACATTTTAGCCAAATTTTAAAGTTGTAGCACTTCTAGATGTCAAATAATATTTTTCTAATTGTTTAAATTTAAACAATTTTTAACGGCCGCCGCAATTCATATATGGTAAAATTGAAATGTTTATTTGTGTAAATTCACTGCTCCGTAAGTAATTTAAAAATTTCAGCTTCCTAGCTCATCCCGTAGTACCTAAACAGTTATCTATTTGTTTATACTTTAAGAATATTTAACTGCCAAACAAATAAAAATATCAAAATTTGTTAAATCCCTATTTCGTTTTTTTACAAATCCTACCTCTAAAAAAAATTCAGCTCCCTAGCACTTGAGGAAATACATAAACCTCGAAAATTTGTTTAAACAATTGCGAATTTTTAGCGGCCGCATTGTTGCACTTTTTCAAGATTTTCGTTTTTTCTAGTCGGTTTTGCACAAAATCCTACCTAAGAAAACAATTTCGAATCTCCAGCTCATCTGAAAGTGCCTAAACATTAGTATCCTCCTATGTTCATTATATATGGACGTTTCTTACAGAGGAGGAGGAGGAGGATATAACATACATATAGGAGGATACTGATGTGGCACTTCCAGATGAGCTGGAGATTTGAAATTTTTTTTCTAGATAGGATTTTGTACAAAACCGTCTAGAAAAAAATCTTGAAAAAGTGCAACAATGCGGCGGCTAAAAATTCGCAATTGTTTAAACAAATTTTCGAGGTTTATGTATTTCCTCAAGTGCTAGGGAGCTGAATTTTTTTAGAGGTAGGATTTGTAAAAAAACGAAATAGGGATTAAACAAATTTTGATATTTTAATTTGTTTGGCAGTTTAAAATTCTTAAAGTTTAAGTACTACGTGATGAGTAGACCGCGGATCTTTAGGTAAAAACCTATTTTTTTCCTGAGTAGATATCTCAATATACAATTGTATATATACGTTTCATGAATAATTAACCCCGAAAACGTATATTTTATAGTGCCTAAAAATGCCTATTTTGACATTAATGTCTAAAAATGCCTATTTCGACGTTAATGCTTATTTTTGTCTTTTTCATGCAAAAAAGCCTAAAAAGGGCTAATTTTCTAAAATAATCCACTATAAAAGCAGATTTTGGTAGTATTCATATTTTTTAAACTGACTGTACAATGTTCAGTCATGGGTTGGAAATGTCCTTCACACCACGGTCACGATCAAGTGGCGAACAGCAGCTCGGACATGTCTCGCGTTCGGCGGGGTTATTCTGTTTCCCAGTGTCACGTGATACGACAATGTAACAATGCCTTTAATCTGATGTTGCGTTTATTTCTCGTTGTTACATTGTCATATCGTGCGACACGGGAAAACGAGAATAACCCCGCAGTCCATCTCCAGACTGCAGAGGGTGAAGGTGAGAAGTGTGAACGTGAAAATTGTGAAAGTGCAATGCCTAAAGTATCAAGTTCGAAAGCTTATTTAATACGTCAGTGGTTACAAGAGTTCCCGTACTTCACAACGGATGGAAAAATTATCTTCTGTCAAGCATGCAACAAGGAGGTAAGTACATTATAATGCTGGCTTGCAACGAATTATTGGCCGTGAATTGCTTGTCATCTTTGAGGCAAAAACCATCCACATCTTTTGTTTATACGAGCCATTTTATGGTAACTATAGAAGTGGTTATTCAAAATGTCCAGCAATCCAGCTGCGGACCTTCGTAGCTGTCAAGTAAATTTTATATTTTTGTCCGATTTCCATATTTATTAGATTATTTCCGTATTTTTAAGGTTAATTATTTCTTCATAATTTTTCTTTATAGGTTTCAAGTGATAAAAAATCCCACCTAACTCAGCACATCCAAGGAGTGCTACATAAGGCAAATGTTGAACGCAAATCTAAGATGAAACAAATGCTTTTAACAAAAACTTCTGAGGGATCCAGCAAGAAGAATCAGTTTTATGCAGATTTGTGTCACGCAATTGTGGCAGCCAACATTCCATTCAGAACACTGGAAAATCCAACATTCAAGGAGTTCCTAGAACGATACTGCCATCAGTCGGTACCTTCCGAGTCAACGCTACGCAAGAATTACGTGCAACCCACGTACGATGACGCAATGCGCAGGATACGGGAGGACATTGGAGATTCACATATTTGGATATCGGTCGATGAAACCACTGATGCTCTTGGCAGATACATGGCCAACTTGGTTGTTGGGAAATTGGACCCAGATGCGCCATCCAGAGCCTACCTCATCTGCACGAAGCAACTTGCCAAAACAAACCAGGAAACAATAGCACACTTCGTGAACAACGGACTGAAAGTGCTGTATCCCAAAAATCTAGACGAAGAGAAAGTGCTGCTCCTATACACAGATGCTGCATCGTACATGGTTGCTGCCATGCAGTTGCTCAAGGTGTTCTATCCCTCCCTTGTGCATGTGACATGCCTTGCCCATGGTTTGAACCGCGTAGCAGAGCAAATAAGACTGGGATTCCCCAAGGTGAACAAATTTATCTCCACCGTGAAGAAGGTCTTCGTCAAGGCACCAACAAGAATACAGGCTTTTCGAGAAAAACTGCCCGATGTCCCTCTGCCACCTGAGCCTGTGCTCACCCGCTGGGGCACATGGCTGAAAGCAGCTGAATATTACAGCGAGCATATCCTTCATGTCAAGGAAGTTGTGACAAATCTAGCCGAGGATGCTGCCTGCGTCACTTCGGCAAAAATGTTGCTAGATGATCCCTCCATTCCCAAGGATTTGGTGTATATTAGATCCCACTATACATCCCTTGTGCAGATTATTGAATTAGAGGGCTCAGGAAAACCCATCTACGAAAAAACTGCTATGCTGAATGAAGTGAAACAAAAAATAAAGGAAGCTCCAGGTGAAGTGGGGGAAAAAGTAAAAGCAAAACTAGAAAAGTTGCTACAAAAGAACTCAGGACTGCAGAGCCTATGTACAGCAGCAGATATACTGGCAGGAAAATCCAGTGAAGTTGAGTGCAAAATTCCATTTCAACATGTACCCAAGTTGAAGTTCGCCCCCGTCACGTCAGTTGATGTCGAACGTTCTTTTTCTGCTTACAAAATGATATTAACTGACAAACGCCATAGTTTTGTGGTAGAAACTTAGAAAAGGTGCTTGTTATTTATTGTGAGGCCAATTACGAAAAATTTGTGAAATAAACACAAAGAGGTGACAAATTCATTATGGGAATTTCGAATGAAACAGTTTGTCAAACACTCTGCGTAGTACTTAAATATATACTTGAATAGTGTGTTGTCAGTATTACTATATGTAATTTAGATAGTATTTTCTCGGTAACGCATGGGATATTAACCATAAGAATAAGTTTCAATGCATAGTAGTAAAACATTTTTGTTCTTTGAAAACACAAATCAATAATGTTTCATTGACTGGCAATTTTTGCGTGCGTGCATGTTTCAGTCTTTTTTCGTGAATTAAAGTTGATAGTTGACAGAAATGATGTTGTTTTTTACTGGACAGTTTTTGGAAGTAGTTTTTAGAGCCTATTTTACGTTTTATAAAGCCTAATTAAGGTACTTAAAGAGCCTATTTTAGTCGCCTAAAACTTAATTTTTAGAACCTAAAAATCCGCGGTCTAGTGATGAGCCAGGATGCTTAAACTTTCAAGCAATTTACAGAGTAGAGCATTTGCACAAATAAACATTTGAATCTCTCCATAAATATATTGCGGCGGCCATGTTTGAAATTTAAACAATTGGAAAAATATTTCACCTCTAGAAGTACTACAACTTTAAAATTTGGCAGAAATGTGTAGCATTAGTACCCCATAATGGAGAAAGTATAAAATTCTTAAAATTGAAAAGTTTTGGGATTGTTTTAATCTATTATTTTTACATAAGGGAAAAACGAAAATCGCTCCGGAGGTGAAATATTTAGAATTAAAAAAATATTTGTAATGATGAAATATGATAAATGAATGTTTTTTTTGGTCCCTTTGTGGCTCCCTCTGATACGCTATAAAAATGCAAATAACTCGATAATGGAACAAGATACATTTTTGATATTTGACAGGAATGATCGACTCACATATTGAAAGATGATGACGAAAAGAAATCTCGAAAAACATCCTAGGTTCGACTCTAAGGTAAGCATTTCCATTTCCCATATGATAACACGTAAAAATCGACTTTTTGACTTGCAGGTTTTTTCTTTTTGATATCTAAATTAGAAATAACTAACCTGTGATCTTTGAATCTAGCCCATTTTAAAGAAACAAGTAGGACGTACACGGGTAATCCGTGGTACAGAAGTGCTTTTCGTCTAACTATCGGTGCAGAAAGTTCTATACAAATACATCTATAATGAATTTTTTTTCTTTGTATTGTGGTAGCCCTGCTTTTTAGATTCGTTCTACACATGTTCATTTCGTTTTTCAATTCTATACTCGCCCTACAAACGAAATTTATTTTTGAAATCGGTTCATCCAATACCTTCGAAATGCATAGTTATAAAAAAATTATAATCTTGATATTGTGGCAACCCTGTTTAGTCGATCCGGTTGAAATATGCTATTTTGATTATTTATTTATATGAAGATTATATAGATATACCATATTGGATTATCCTTGAGGTCATTTCCCTATAAATACGTGTAAAAGAAATATTATTTTACTTTTTACTGTGGTAGCCCTGCTCTTTACCTCCGCTTTAAAATCGTGATTTTATTATGGAATGTTGTACAAATCTTTAATACAAAATTTAGTTGGAATTCGTCATTTTGTCCATGAATTTATGTGAAGATTCTATGTACCAAATTTGGTTGAAATCCGTTAAGCCAATTCTTCCCTGATATATGCGTACGGACGGACATCACGAAGATAATAGTGATTTTCAGCAATGACGAAAAGCACTAAAAACTATGATGTTTCTGATTCTGTTCATCTTTTCCCGTCTACCGTTAGAAATTTCACACGTTACAAATTTAATTCACATATTTTGGAGAAATCTTGGCATTTAATTGGGATGTTGCCTTGCCAACCAATGGCATTGTTAAACCTCGAAATCCTATTGTTATTTCAATCCCTATGGACGAAAGCGTGCTTTGAATGCTCTTAAAATTAGTACGACAGAGAAAGAGAAGGAGAGAGAAATTCTTTCCATAGCAACCAATGTAAACAACATTCGTTGCGTTATTTACGAGAAGGAATACATTTGAATGTAGAACATTAATTATTCGCATATTAAAATTAGGTACTTGAGAGTAATCGCAGGAGTTTGAAACTTGAAACAACGAACGCCTAAAAGAACGAAAGTTGGTTTTCTTGCCATCCAAGGAAAGTCAATATATATTTATGTTCAATTTTTATTTCACAAAAAACTTTCCCGTTGAATTTCAACGGGCATCTTCCTAGTTGATTAATATATTCGAAAAACATCGGCGACGACACTTATTAAGATCGGCATGTATGATTACAACTTATCATTACACATACAGCAACGAGGAATGCACCTACGAAGATGGTATCGACCGCAATTCCTTCGTCGGATCTCTATAACAAACGTGAACCCACAATGCGCGAGCGCATCGATCTCTCGGGAGACAACGCTCCAGAAGGCGAGAGAAGAGGAACAATCGAGCCCTGAAAAGGAATAGGACGAAATTTTAAATTCGCAAACTGGTTCGCTCTATTTGACGAAGGCGGGAGGATGGAAATTCCGGACGATGCACCGAGAATGGAAAATGGAAGAAGTGATTTTCTAGAAAGCGATTCGAGTCACTTTTCCCTCCAGGCTACCAAGCATAGTGCAGCGCGACCTAAATTTGCCATAAAGTTCAGAAACACAAGTCGAGAAGTCGATGAGATTCGTTTGATCGCGTGGGATACTTTCTAACATGAACAGATATAAAACTACACGGCATGGCTTACGGAAACTTCTTAAATTACATCTTTGATCGATCAATGAATAAGATGAGATTTTTTGACATTTTTCCCGAGCAAATTCACAATTTCTATCCTGGAAATGTGTATATTTTGCGTTGTTCGCGATAAAAATGGAAAGTAAAACAAACGCGATTTTTCACTGAAAAATCAAGAGTCACAAGTGCTGTCATCGACGACACTCGCACGTCCCATTTATTTATCGACATTTCTGAAAAACATCGATTGTTTAAGAATGCGATTGCATCTAAATGCACGTAGAAATTAAAAGATCTATGTAGAGAATAAATAAGCAGCTGCACGAGGCTGAATTAATGCGCTAAAATTACCGACGAAGAAATTGTCGAAAACCTCGATTGTTTACTATTCATTGAAGTTTGTTCGTCTGTTTATTGGTCGCGCCATTTACGACGTAGAAATAATCGCGCCCGTTTCAATTCGGCGGTTCACCTTGAAAGAGGCGTCGCGTGAAAGGCGACCTATTTCACTATATGGTGACTTGATAAAGAGACTATCGCAATTTATTGCACGAAATTCTGACACCCATTATTTATTAAAGTAAAGTATTATCAAAACTTCGACGTGAATCCGGGTTTATTACCGTGCGCGCGTTTTTCTACAAGGTCGTCAACAGTCGAACAATAACAAGCAGCAAAAAAATAATAGCGAACCGCATATTCTGCCGGGGTTCGATGGCGTTCCCAGCAAAGTCAGGCAACGGCACATTACTGGTGAGCTCCACTCGGGTGGTTTGGAAAACAGCTTGCCTCACTCGGACAAGGAGGAAAAAAAAGTTTTCTCGCTTTATTGAGAATTCATCGCGACAATATATCCCCGCTCGAGGGCAGACGGGTTTTCATTAAGAGAGATATGCAGCTCGAATAATTATGTTTTATAAACTCGTCGTCGGGAGACGTCGGGACGAGCTGGGATAATGGAGGCTGATAATGAACGTCGAATAAGACTAAATGCCCCAAAACACAAAGAAATAAAGATTACCGCCGAAATTGCACTTGAGAGATGGAAACCGATTCTGAGTAACATGCTGGCTCGTAAATTGGAAAAGTGAGAAAAGATTCTATCCTTCCATCACACGGGGAAAGAAGGCTCATAGCTCTCACGAAAAATCAATATGTTCTTCACCTGCGTGCAGGTAGTTTTGGGATCATCTACCAAGTCTAGCCCCAAAAGAATCGTCGAAGAGAGCCGGAACCTAGTTTATCCAGAGGAAACGTAAAGTAACATGCATAAACAGAAAGGCGATAGCGTTAGAGAAATTTCATTCCCTCGGTTTTGTGGATCACTTTAAAAAAATCTTAGTCGGTTAATCTAAAGAAAAAGTCGATTATTCATTTGCTTTAAAAGACAAAGTTTGAAAATGACTGCGTGTAAGCTTATACGTTTTGGAATTTCGAGAAACACTTGGAAAGGTTTGAAGCAACTGAATAATCAGTATTTAGGGAGGAAAAATTTGAGCAGCTCGAACGCAAGGTTTCGCGATCCTTTAATTAACAAGTCCAAGAGAAACTTGGAAATAAAACGAAACCTTGGCAGAATAAAGAGTTCAAATTTCTATTTTACCGAATAAATACCAAAATTTTAAAATCGTAAATTTTCTCCATTATTTAGTCTATTTCCATGAAAGTGGAGAGTGATTTTTCCTCAACCCTGAAAGACCGGTAAGATTTACGTCGATTTACACAGAAGAACCTAGCTTCGGTATGATATTTTCTATAAATGAAAAATAAATAATAAAAAAAGCTTCACTTGATAAGAATCCATCATTTTTCAGAAACTTCGAAGCAGCGAGAACGATTTCTAAAATATCTCAGGGGTCTATTATTGCATTTACATTGCATTTTCAAGAAAATCTGATATTAAAAATGAAATAAAGTTGCAAAAACATTTCAATGACATTTGTAGTACTTGTTATTTGTTTTGAGGTATTAATTATATCCATGAAATTGGTTCAAGAGTTCAAACCGATATTTAGTACATTTACACGATAGTATTGCTCGTAGACATACCCGTTAAAAATTACCACATACGCATCTTCTATCTCTTAAAGAGACAATTCTCTTACCATATCACGAATGATGAAACAAAGTATATGCCTTGCATGGCTCAACCCAACATATGCAACTTGGCAAAACACTAAACCTCACCGAACTCTAACTACATACGAGAAAGGTAGATATCAACGGCAATGATCAAAATTCAACCTTTGATTGGTATTACTATTTCAAACAAAATGATTTGTGTCTCCATGCATTTTTTTAACACTAAGAAAGTTGAAATTTTTTAACAACTCAAAATATATTACATGCTATCAATTTATGGAGTAAAATATAAATAACAATAAAAGTTTAATAAATTATTTGATGATTTCGCCGGCAACATGTACGAACGTGTAGTTTAAAAAAATTAGAAATTTTGCGAAATTCATAACATTGCTATTAAAAGCTAACGTACCAGTTAACGCTTAATGTTAATAATTACGATAAACTCACCCAATAGACCTGTCAAATTAGTAGACACCTTTATGACGGCTAGGGGAAATAATTCATAAAGTTTTGAAACTTGGCATATTTGTCCGTTTGGGCAACCTAACTAACATATCAAAAGTTGACATGTCTGTCGTGTATTAGTCGGCCGCTGTGCCAAAATTGCCTTTCGCGAATAACTCGGAAACGGTCGAATCTACGGCGACATTGTACGCAAACGAACTTGTAGAGAATAAAATTTCTACAAGAACGGCTCTTAGCAGTTGTTTTGCTACTGCGATAGTATAGCAGAAAATGAGCGTTTATTGCGGAGAGCAGGCCGCGCGCTATCTCAAAATCAAGTGTCGTGAGCTCGTTTCCACACCACCAGCTGTGGTAGAGCTCCAGACTCGTTTTTTAATATTGGAATCCTCTTTAGGCACTAATCTATTGTTTATTTCAATCACTTAACATAAGTAATAACGAGCTCACAACACGTTTGTTCAAAACATTTCCCCATATAATGCATTTTTTAGAGATATTTTTAAAACTAATTTTTTAGCTTCCACCGCCATAGCACCTACCGGCGACTATTGTAAACACTTTACACTTACTTACGTCTTACATTAGTAACGCTCCTTTTTATTTTCTTAATTGTTGGAGCTTCGAGGCTATATCCAATATCAGAAGACTACGTAATGAGTTTATTTCAGTTCTTTGTAAAGTATTTAAAATGTTCTCGCAGTTCCTTAAAATACTTATTATCATTTAACCTATTTGGCATTTTTAGAAATATCACAAGTATGCAGAAAGTCATGTGGTGGCCACATCAGATTTTTTAGTATCTACCAAAGGGTGAACTGCCACTGAGTCGGTTAACTCTTAATGCGCGTCTGCTATGGTAAGGTGATATCGATAATTAATTCTTGATTGATTCGTTTGGGAAGTAAACGAATCTGCTAAGAATTCACATTTTGCACTTTACGACATTTCCTCTATGCGAAATACCTCTCGGTAACGATAAAAAAATGAAAATAATTCTGCGCACAAGAAAATTATGTTTACGTAACACCTATAAATTACACACGTGTAAAGCCTAATGAAAGGATTATAGCTCTTTCAAGATTAACGACTTTGAGAAATTACCACATGCGGAAGGAAGGAGAAGGAAGTTTCTAATTTCACGATGGAAATTCACCTCTTCAATGACTAAAACCATCATTATGTAACATGGGAATAATTTTGAAACGAGAAAAAAGTCTGCTATGACCATAACATGACTATAACATTAAAATAAAATTACAAAAATTACTATACCGCGCCAATATTGTAAACTAAGTTCACATCTCACGTATCTTATCGTCACGGTCGATTCTACCTATATACGTTGGTGCTTCAATTAACACGTTTCACATAGGTTTTCTGCAGTGTTCAGTACTATTCTACCTATGAAAGCCTGTTCCTGGTAGGCCGCGACTATAACTCGACGAATGTGCATGTCCCACGAAAGATCTCGACAAATGGTTACTCCTAAATATTTTACATAAATCTACATCTACATGATACTCTGCAAGTCACCTTTTTGGTGAATGGCAGGGGGTGCAGTGCACCAAAAGTCCATAGTTTTCCTACGTTATCTTTTCCTATTACATGTTCTCTTATCGTCCTAGGGAAAACGATCCTCTATATCGCTCCGTTCTACAGTAGATCTCGCGAATCTTATCCTCACTGTCCTGCCTTCCGAGATACGTCGGGCTTCTGATAAGTCCTACTACCTCATTCGCTAGTCCCTCCGATATAAATTTTTCCAGTAGTTTAAATCTAGCCTGCAGCCTACGTTCCTCTAACGATGTCCATTTCAGATTTTCTATTAATGATGTTACGCTTTGTTTACTATCGTAATTCCTCTTTACAAATCTAGCTGCCCTGCGCTGAACCTTTTCTATCTCGTTAGTGAGTCCCTTTTCGTAGGGATCCCACACAGCTGACGCATATTCGACCTGCGTTCGAACCAAGGATAAATAACATAATTCTTTCACTTTTTCGGAGTTATTTCGTGCTCTTCTCCCTATAAAGGCCAGCTTTTTATTAGCGGCACCTTTCAATCGGCGAATGTGGGTGTCCCACGAGAGATCACGATGGATCGTGACTCCGAGATATTAAATCGAGTCTGAAACTGGAATCTCTACTCCGTCCAACGAATAATTAACATCCCTGTTCCCCATAAATTGATGACGCAGGTTTTCTTTTGGTTGATCTCTAACTGCCATTCCTTACACCATGCAGAAATAGCTTCTAGATCATTTTGGAGATACTGATGGTCTTCCGGATTGCTTATTTCTCTATAGATGACGGTGTCGTCCGCGAAAAGCCAATTTTACTTCTGACTACTGAGCTGATATCGTTTATATAAATTAGAAATAATAACGGACCAATTACACTACCCTGTGGAACGCCAGAGACAACCTCCACTAAGTTCGAAGATTTCCCATCTATATCAACCTTCTGCTTCCTATGATTTAAAAATTCACGGATCCAACTAACGATTTTAGAATTAACGCCTAAGGTTTCTAATTTCGTCATTAACTTCCAGTGAGGTACCTTATCAAAGGCTTTCCTAAAATCTAAGAAGATGGCATCGACCTGCGTATTATTTTCTCCGCTTCTCTGTATACAATTCACGAAAAGATCGAGCTGTGTGTCACAACATTTACCTTTCCTGAAGCCGTGTTGACAATCATCTTACAATGAATTACTATAAAAAAATCGCATTATGTTGATAACGAGTATATGCTTGACAATCTTACACGATATCGAGGTTGAGGAAATCGGCCTGTGATTTTCTGGGTTCTCCTTGTTGCCGCCCTTATGAATTGGGGTAACGTGCGCTAACCTCCAGTCGCTAGGGACCTCTGCGCGAGAAATGGATTTCTCGAAGATTATCAGAAGAAAAGGTGCTATTTCTTCAGCTAATTCTTTTAAAACGCGAGCAGGAATTTCTGCGGGGCCACTGGCTTTGTTATGTCTGATGGAACTTAATTGCTTTGCTATTCCGTCCTCAGAAAATACTATATCGTCCATCAGTTCCCTCTTTATTGCGGGTGCATAATGTACGCAATGGTCGCTGATGGCTGTAAATGCTTTTACAAAATGACCGTTTAAAAGTTTGGCTTTCTCTACGCTATCATGAATAACGGCACCCGAATCATTACGCAGGGAAAGCATGATAGGGCCTCTACCTTGGACCTCTCTCACATAGGACCAAAACGCATTAGGGTCCTCCTTCAAATAAACCTAGTAAAACAAAGATTCAGGAACAGCATAAAGACCAGCAAGGCATTACCAGAAGCAGACATTAATTCAGATCACAGTCTTCTAATAGTCGACGTAAGTACCAAGCTCAAACAAATAAGAAAAACGAGAAGAGAAAGACAGACATGAGACCTAGAAAAACTGAAAGAAAGGCAGGATTTACTCAGCATGAAGTTGGAAGATCGCTTAAGAAATTTGGAAAACAAACGAAATACCGTGGATATAGAATGGGGAGAAATTAAAACTCCTATCAAGAATACCTTGGATACAGAGATTGAAAAACAAGAGAAGAAAATCAGAAAACCATATATCACTAAGGAAATGCTGGAGAAAATGAATGAGAGACAAAAATGTAAAAACGTTAATAGTGAAGAAGGTAGAGCCAACTATAGACGTATAAACAATGAGTTGAGAAGGGTAACAGATAAAGCTAGAGAAAATTGGCTAAAAGGAAAATGTGATGAAATGGAACAAATGGAGAAATTAGGACGGTACGATATGATGTACGCTAGGGCACTGGAATTAGAAGATAAGAAGTCTAATGGAATTTGTAGTAAAGGAATTATGAATACGGATGGGAAGATAGTCTCAGAAACAAAGGATGCAGCACAGGTATGGGAAGAATACATTAAGGAACTATACAGCAAACAAGCAGGATCGGCAAAAATAGAACTGGAAGATGAGGAAAAAATTGAAGAAGACAACTTAGGACCAAGTATTGTGGAGAGCGAAGTAGAAAAGGCGATAGTGGAACTAAAGAAGGGGAAAGCCAACGGCAGCGATGGAATACCAGCTGAGGTACTTAAAGTCATAGGATAAGAAGGACTAAAAGCGATCACGAAATTAATTAATAAGGTTTACGACACGGGAGAGTGGCCTCGGGATTTTCTAGAAGTAACATTGATCCCTCTAAAGAAGAAGCCAAAGGCAGTGTAAAGACTACAGAACTATTAACCTTCTGTCACACACTTTGGAGATCATCACGAGGATTCTTAATAAAAAGCTGGAGAAAAAGGCAGAAGAAATACTAGGGGAAGATCAAAGCGTTTTCAGAAAAGGACGAGGAACTAGAGATGCTATAGGAGTAGTTAGAATCATATCAGAAAGGGCAACAGAAAACAGTCAAGATATCTGCGTATGGTTTGTTGACTGGCAGAAGGCCTTGGATAGAGTAAATTCGGTAATGTTGATGAAGATATTAAAGGATATAGGTTTAGACTGGAAAGACAGGAGACTGATCAGTAATCTATATGTGAATCAAGATGTAAAGGTCAGGTTGGAGAATGCGGACACCTGCGGAATAAATATCGGTAGAGGAGTAAGACAGGGCTGCTGCCTATCGCCGACCCTTTTCAATATATATGGAGAAAGTGTAATGCAAGAAGCGTTAGAAGCCACAGGAGATTTCAAAATTGGAGGAAGGATTATAAGAACAGTAAAATAAGTGGATGATCAAGTACTTCTAGCAAGAATGGAAGAGGAACTCCAGAAAATTATAAATAGACTAGTAATAACAGGTAGAAAATACGGTATGGAAATAAATACAGAAAAATCCAAGGTCATTCGAATATCAGGCAAAGAAGAGAATCTGAACATAAGTATTGAAGGAAAGTCTTTAGAACAAGTTTCACAATATAAATACCTTGGAAGTATCATAACAAGAGAAACAAAATGCACGGATGAGATCAGAACTAGAATAGGAAAAGCAAAAGTGGCTTTCAGAAGAAAGAAACTTATGGGGAATAAAAGGGAAGATATCCGCAAGAAGTTCATAAAATGCTATGTATGGAGTATGGCTTTGTACAGTGCAAAAACATGGACGCTAACAAAAAATGACATCAAATACTTGGAAAGCTTTGAAATGTGGACTTGGAGGAGAACGTTGAAGATAAAATGGACAGATAGGATAAAAAACGATGAAGTGCTACGAAGAATAGGAGAGAAGTGAATGATTACACAGACTATCAGAAAGAGGAACGCAAACTGGGTTGGACATTACCTGAGGAGAGAGGTTATGATTAAAGACATGTTAGAAGGAAAACTAGATGGGAAAAGGGAAAGAGGTATGAAAAGGTTTCAGCTGATAGACGATTTGAAAGGGAAAGAGAGTTATCAAGATATGAAGAGAACTGTGGAAGATAGGACTATATGGAGAACCAGGTTTAACCATGAATAATCACGGACCTGTCTACGGACAGACTACATATGATGATGATGACATTACAACGATGGCAATTGAAAAAATCGATAAATGATGCTAACTCGAACTAGGATCAAAAGAGAATCCATTATTGTTATAACAGTACTCAACTAGCTAATTTTATTTAGAGTAGTTATCATAAAAATAAAGTGAAATTTCCAATAGGTACATTTAGATTGAATATAAGTGATAAAAAATATGTTAAAAATAAAGAAGTGATTTCTGAAGAATGGCATATTTTCATTTTGTTAAATTTTTACTTTTTTGCAAACTTCATTCTATCAGAAAAGAATTTATTGGATTAATTAATAATACACAAAGTAACCACTCAAAAACATTCCCCTTGTGACATCTGATTAACAAGAGTTATGTTAATTTTAGAAGCTTATTTATTACATTAGTTATGGGGTGAGGCTGATAAACAGCACTAGTTTAAATCAAGAAATATCCTTTGCCAAAGCTCAGGCTAATCAATTTTCTCCGCGAGATTTTCATCGTGATGCGTAAATATAAGGTAAACGAATGTGGGACCGTATTTTTTTCCAACCTTTCGGTCTCGTTATTATTTCAAGATACGGGATGGAAGTACAGTCAAACTCAGATATAACGAGCGCCACGGGACCGTCTAGTTTTGCTCGTTATAGCCGTTAAACTTAATATCCGTGAAGGCAAAAGCATGCATGCGTATGGTGAAATAAGACATAAGAAGTAAAAGTGAATATATAAACAGAAAGTTTATTTAGTAAATTTATGGAAAAACATAAAAATGAGAATAAACTAGAAAATTTAAAATAAACATTTGTACATATAAAATTTACTCACAGCTGCATCCTTAATCACCCCCCTTTTTAGAAAAATAACTTTGAATGGTTGCCTGTTTCATAGATTTCACTTTGAAGTCTCTTAAGTTTCCTCTTATTACACTTATTGCACTAAAAACACCATCGGAAATGTCAATGTTTTCAAAAAAATCATTTAATGTTTCCACAGCATCCTGAGCTTGAGAGTAAGTTGGCACGGCTTTCGTCGGGATTGTGTCTTAGACACATTCAACAATGTCTTCATCACTGTCTGCTGTGTTTTGTACTGTCTCTATTATTTCACTCTCCGTAGGAATTCCACTGGTAATCAAATCATCATCAACATGAACAAAATTGTCAATGTCATTTACATGGTCAAAATTCGCAATTCCATTTTCTTTAAGCCATTCTGACAGAGGTAGATCATCTTCATCAACGTTATGGTTATCAATCGAAAATTCTCCCGATATTAAACCAGACTTCCGAAAACAGTTTATGATCGTTGTAGGTGAAACATTGTCCCATGCATCTGTCATCAAATGAATTGCATCCAATACAGAGACGTTGCCATCTAAACCTCTTTCCCTCCTTTCAATCAACTGTAGAACAAAAAATCGCTTGAAATGGCCTTTAAAACTTTTAATTATCTCCATGTCCATTGGCTGCAAAATAGAAGTCGCATTTGGAGGTAAAAACACCAGTTTTACATTGGATAACACCTGCATATGTGGGTGCGCAGGAGTTATCGACAAGGAGTAAAATGTTTCTATTTTTCCTCCGTAACTCGTTGTTCCACTGACTTACATATTGCTGAAAAATATTGGAAGTCATCCATGCCTTTTTATTAGCTGCATATTCAACGGGAAGCTTCTTTACATTATTGAAGCAACGCGGCTTTTGTGACTTACCAATAACAAAAAGTTTTTTTTTTGTCACTCCCATTCATGTTTGCGCACATTAAAACTGTTAAACGATTCTTAGGTCTTTTGCCACCAACACATTTGTCACCTTTGAATTTAAACGTTGCATCAGGCATCATGTTGTAAAACAGTCCAGTTTCGTCGGCATTGTAGATGTCTTCTTCTCTGTAACCTTTTCGACACTCCTCCCAAACACTTTTCACCCATTCACTTGCCGTTTTTGAATCTGCTGACAGGGCCTCTCCACTGACTTTCGCATAAACAATGTTATGCCGATTTTTAAAACGATCGAGCCACCCATTATTGCATGTGAAGTTTTCATGTCCTAACTGTTTTGCAAATTTATCTGCCTGTACCTTTAAAATGGGGAAACCAGCATTTCTCTGCGTCTTAAACCACTCCAGCAGTGCTTGATCAACAGTACACAAGTCACACTTCCTCATTTTCTTGTTCGTTGTTAGGTTGTTCTCTAATGCAGATAAAATCGCTTCTTTGTTTTTCCATAAGGTTGAAACCGTAGACGACGATAAATTAAATTTTTTGCACACTTCAACATTTTTTTCACCACGTTCTAACTCTCGAATAATATCAACCTTTTGGCGAATAGACAGACACTTCCTTTTATGTACGGACATGTTACTCGTTCAAGGGCAAAATCTCAACTGATTTTTGTGATCAACGCTACGAACTTTCTTTGCAAACTGCGAGCATACCAATTCCAGGAAGAGTTAATGAGGAGACGGATTAAATCTGGGATTTCCCACCTTTACGTGGGAAAGGGTGTTGGGTGCATTCGGCTGAGCGACGGGGGCGGGCGCCATTGTACATGCCCTTAGCCCCTTACCCCCCTTACAAACACAACCTCCTGGCTGTAAAAGAGCTGTGGGTTGGGAGGAGAGGACAAAGGACCTCCGCGGGTGCCACTGTACCTGCAAGTTGGGAATTCTTGGTTTGGACAAAGGGATTATTTTTTTAACAACAACGCCGCGGTCTTTAACCTCCCCGAGGGATAGGGTGTAGAGGCTGGACTCGAGAACACAAGGTTACATATCTTGGGTCACTATGAGGATTGAAGGGGCTGACCGCCACCGCGTTTGAGACAGTGAGACGTGGTCGAAGTTTGCTCGATATATCCGTGAAGCGTGCTCGTTATATACGTGAAATATTTATATGTAAATACTCGTAAACTTATCTTGGAGGTAGCATTTGCTCACTATAGCCGTGACCTCGTTACAACCGTGCTCGTTATAAACGAGTTTGACTGTATATATACCGTGAAGCGTGGTCAAAAATAGAGATTCGCATCCACATGGGCTTTGGGGATTTGGATAGAGTAACAATCTCTACCGATAAAAGGGATCAACCTTTCTGGATTAATGACTTCAGAATGGAATTACGCTGGGAGGGTGGAAAAGTTTCCTTGAATCATCGCTCTGACTGAAACACGTACGTGTAAATTTTAAATAGATATATAAAAGAAAAATAGTTGTCTTTTCGAAGGCCATACATGGGTCTATAACTCTGGTTTTGTCTTCCCGTAAATATTAAAACAAAAGAAAATATACGAGTGTAATGTATAAAAACTAATGAAAATGTTTTTGTACAGGTTTAACTCTTTATGACCAACTTTAACTTCAAGGTAAAAACATTGTATCAGTTTTTTATTTTAT
Organism: Tanypteryx hageni; assembly: GCA_028673005.1. Classification (NCBI taxonomy): domain Eukaryota; kingdom Metazoa; phylum Arthropoda; class Insecta; order Odonata; family Petaluridae; genus Tanypteryx; species Tanypteryx hageni. Next base: position 1,694,156 of record CM054118.1, on the reverse strand, counting down.
ATTTATTATTCTTTTGACTGCTAAACTTTGAAAAAAAACGACAGTGCAACCAAAAATAATTTGAATTCAACCATTATATATAAAAAACAATTATCATTGTCTTAGAGCAGCATTTACGTTCCTCAGAAAAAAATTATGTTAGCGATAGGGTTCACCAGAGAATTATCGAGTTGGTCTTATGGCCGAAGACAAATTCAAGAATAAGCGCTTCGATGCAAAAATTGAAAAAGTAAGTATTTATGGTTGTGAGTTCCAGAATTCACTATCGGTGAATTACCACTGACAGCGGCTGCCTTGTGGCCGAAATGAGCAGCATTTAGTTTTTCATAACCTTGTGGCTATTGGAGATACCTAAGTGTTTACTTTCTCAATATTATGACATTCAATAGATGGTGGGTTAAATGAGTGTCTTTACATGGTGTCTACATGACTATAAGACATTTAGTTTTTAGGCGTTCTTTACCAGCGAAGCAGTAATAGCGGAACACCTTATGGGCAGGTCTGGTCCATCCATACGTCCATCCTAACTTATCTCCTAAACCGCTAGACGGGTTTCAATTTAATTGGGTAAGAGTGATCTTTATTAAAATTTATCGGCAAATTGTAATTTTCAACTGAATCCGTCAATTAGAACTTCCACTTTGCATAATTACTTTAATTATTATTATACTCGTATCTCGTTAAATGGCATCCGTCAAGCAACAATGAAATATCAAACATTAAACAACAATTAAAAATTCATATAATTCTCTCCCATTCTTTTATATTATCTGTGAGGTATAGATTAAAAAAAATATTTGGACAGAGAACAATATAGTCCCCGAGACTATAGTTTCGGAGATAAAAATTCGAGAATCGCCTAATCTTTCGATACCGTTCCATACGTATTTCCCATTAAGAACGCCTCTGAAATCTCTGTGTATTCCTTTTATGTAATATACTTTTCCATCTTGTTCGTAACAGAAATCAATTCACCACATAAACGTAAAATTATACTAAAACAGTCTGCATTCCATACAATGAAATAATATCAATAAGTGCGATCTGGTTGCTGTGAAAACGCAGGGAAACTCGTCAACTATTCACAGCATGCAAAGCAATACTAAGTAAGTCAGGCACAAGGAAAGCATTAAGTTCACGATGCAGTAAAACGTCAACGAAAAAAGACGCGATAGCACTTATTACATGCACGTATGAAAAAATGTTGCACGGTAAATAGAACGTCAGAAATCCAAAACCGTGGTCGAACTACAACGTGATATATGATTTACAAAAATCCACCGTCGCTTGAAACGCTTTGCAACGCCTCACTGAACGCCGAGAAACTTCCCGACGTGAAGTATAGAATCCCACGAAATCCCGCCCGACCTTCTATTTCTATTACGCGCAGATGATTAACTCTTCCGAGCGTACGAAACCGAATCGACAAGTGAAAAAACAACAGGTAGGAGAGAAAAAAACAAATCACTCCCTTCGAAAACATCACAGATGGTAATTTATTTCGCTTACCTTCGCCGACCAGATAGCGGATCATCTTGAGAGGCAAGGGCATGTCGTTGCCCATTCATATTCACGGTAAAACCTCCTGCCTCATAACGGCCGAATCGAACTACCAACTTGAGAAGAATGAGATCACCTGGAAAGTGTTTTCCTCCCTCCTCCAGGTTAGTAACCCGAACACGCGACGTTAATTTCTAAAAGCGACGTCTTCGGGTGGGGCGAGACGATCGCCGCCTCCCGAAACCACGCGATTGGTGCACAAACGCTGCGTGCGGAGTCGATGGCGCGTCGAGAGCGGCGGTCGCTGTCGTGGACGACGTGGCCCGTTTCGCAGACGAAGTCTCCGAAAAACGGCGTAGACGGGCGGGGGCGTGCGTCTGCCTGTGTGCGGTCCGGCACCGCCTTCAGACAAACCCCTCCCGGAAGACTAGGCATGCGCAACTTCCCGCGAAGAGGTTTCCGGGAAACGGAGCTGTTTTCGAAAACGTTTAGTTGTTTTTTTTGGAAATTCGCGTGACGAAATACTCTTATAGGAAATGTCTTTTGCCGGGTGACTTCGTGTCGAGAGGAACGCCTGGGGAAGAATGTGATACGTTTTAGAAATTCCGCGTCGTGTCCTTGCTGAGAGGAAAAAAAATTCAAATAAAATTGATCGCGCGACCCGAATCTTTGCGCCGGATTGCAGACGCTCTCGCTGTCGATAAGGAGCTCCTATGCACTCGATCGCGTTTTTTATTTTAATCAGAAATGAAACTGCGTAGGCTCAAGGACGGATTTATCTCAGGGTGTTCCGGGCGGCTATCCGAGACCTCAAAAAAGGATACGAATTTTTGTTAAATCAACAGAACGAAAAATTATTAATTTCCCATTGAAAAACATTCTACAACGTGAGATTTATTAAGCCTCGCCAGTTTTTGGAGGAAAACAAATCACGTGCTTGACGTGCCTTCTAATATCAACTAGAATGAAAGGAGCCAAGAATATTACTACCACAAAAATTTTAAAATGCGCCACTGCAACGATAGATAGCTTCTTCCCATAAAATTCGCAATCTGGTTCGATCGAAACGATTAATAAATTGTGAAACTTATACCTATTTTAAGCGTTCTTCCCAATTTATTATCGTAATTCCAAATATCAAAACGGATTTTTACCGATGAAAAATCTTGTCCTCTCAACTCAACGTATGTATCTGGTTTCCTGTGTTATGTTATGCATCGTAAATGCTTATTTGATCATTTATGGTTATCTTTAAAAGCACCATAGCAACGTTCACACAGGAAAAAGTTCGCCAAATTTAATAGAACAGAAATACTCGCGATGTTTTCTACAAGATTCTTGCATCGCCAATAAAATTACACGTTCCGCGATTTACAAAAAGGGTCTAAAATACGCCGCCGCGAAGTACCTACAGGAAATACGATCGAAAAAACATGCAACTTCATACGAAGCAACGACGATAGAACTCTATTATCCGATATCCATTACAATAAAAGATCACAGGAAGTAGCGTACGCCAACAACATTACAGGAAAAGAATGGGGTGGGGGGGGGGGGACCTATCGTCTCTAGATTTCCTGAGGCCGTATAATCCGATCTCTTCGCTTTTTTCGCCCGACTAGGAATCGGAGGGCACAGCTGCAAAAAAACGAATTACTCTGCCCTACATAGTCACGCGGCGACAGTAAGTCTACACGGAAAACTACAGTTTCAGACGGTCCGAAGCCTCGAGGCGATCAATACGAAAGTCATAGGCAACTACTAGTACACCATGGGATCGATATACACCTTTAAAGGTTAGGTGAGTTCGATAAGGGGGGAGATTCCTTATTCTTGCTTCCTGGTGCCAAAAAACTCCATTAAAGTTAAAGTTAGGAGAGGAGCTGTGGTGACAAATTTCGCAGAGAAAGCGAGCTACTGATATAGCATCAATTCCGGATCGAACGAGAGGTGAACGACTTGTGGTCGCAGATAATCTCGACTTGGGCGTGAAGTTCAGACACTTGCCATTAGGAAATGACGCTGGGTGGACGTATTTGTCAAAAATAAATATAAAAATAATGACAGTTTACTAGATATTTGACCGTATATTTCTCATAACTACGCAATAATAAAGTAACAACACTCTCAAAGTGCTAAAGAATATCAATACACAGCTATGAACGTGCAATCAACATAAGTAGAGAACTGTAAGAATGTTTAGTATACAAGTAGTAAGAAGTTTGATACTAGTATCTTTTGTTTCATTAATGAAAATACTGACTTGTCCATTCATATTGCTTGAAATCAACGAAAATACACGGCTAGTTCAGAGTAATTCAGCTTCAGATACTAGTAGGAATGAAATTATTGTTGAATATTTCATATTTTAGTCGCCTAACTTAAATGGCAAAAATAATAAATTGTTCTTTTCCTAACATCACATCAGCCATCCATATAAAACCACTGTATAAGTATAGTTAGCGGAAGAATTGCTAAGCTACAACACAACACTTTAAAATGTATTATTTAAATTTGTTCAAATTAACATCCTTTACAACAGCATTACCTATCTTAAATAGTGAAAAAAAAAGAAATATGATATTTAAATGTGAGGATTTTTAGAAAAATGCAAGAACAACTGGTCTAAAAGGTCAATAATTAGAAAATATTTCATCCAAAGTACAAAATAATCTAAGTGAACAGTTCCAAAGAATAAAATTATGCTCATGGCACAAACTACATAAACAAATAAACCTAGTCATCTAAAGTAGTTTTCAATGTGAATTATTCCGAGAAGATCGCATTAATTGATTATGGCTTAGCTTTGGAATCCCGGGTACACCGTCGACGATGCAATTTTCCATCTTCTTTTGTTTTACCAGCAAGCAATATGGACGCAACGCACCCAATCTCCAATACGTAGCAACATCCTACTCTGCCCCACCGGGTTGGGTAGGTTGTTTAAGGTGTTTTGGTTAAAAAATTTTCAACGAACAATTTATTTAAACATGTAATACACCAAGAAAATTGACATATTATTATGCCTTAACATTAACCGCGCGAAAAACGGCAAAAGAAGATAGAAAATCGAATCGTCAACAGTGTACTGGGATTCCAAAGCTGTTCCATGATTATTAATAGTAGAGCAATACGAATTTGATTATAATGTAATAATAATAAAATACATTATAAGGCAATATTATAAGAGAACCAATAAGAATTTAATAATAATTTCATAAGAATAATAAAATTCATCAAAAGCTTACATGTACCTTGATTTTCCAGGCGTAATTCTTAATGAAACTCATAGGGAAAACAGTTTTTAGAATAATCTTAAATGAATAAAGATAAAAAGTTTTTAAGATAAATAAAAACTATCAATAATAGGTTAATACGTATTTTAGTGTCCCATATTATTTTCGTAGTAAACCTACCGTATTATAGTGCCCCTAATTTTTTGTGTTATTATTCCGAAAATATATTAGCTGCTTTAAAACGCCATTGTTTATTTTTATTATTCGGAAAATATATTAGTTGATTCGAGTATGTTTTTGTTTATTATTTGGTGTTTTCCTTTCTCCAGCTACTGTTGTTGTTAACCATTTTATTTCATTTGTTAGTTTAACACTCGATGATAATTTACATTTTGCACGACTTCACAAGATTGGGTAAGTTGGTTGAAGGGACCACCGCTTTCTAGCAATCATGAAAGGATGCGCAATAACCGCCGCCATCGATAATCGTTGTTTCGCTCCACCATGGTTTGGAGACACGGGGTTGCTGCCTGCTGGTACCATATGAAGACATTCTGTCGCCAGTGGATCAGAGACGAAGATATGACAATTGCAAACACTTCGCCGCAATTCACTGGGTTCGGGAGAGTGTATATCCTTGGTTCTAGAAGCTTTAAAAGATTGGAGACCTGAGTTGCGCATACTGAAGTCATATCGGTTTGAGCGTGGAAAAAATGCGCACGCAGGAAAAATTGCCTAAACGACAAGGGCAAACGAAGTTTGTCCCGCTTTGTCCGATCAGAAATCTGGTCATCTTAGTTTTGGTTCTTCCTCAAAGGGACATTTTGCGCGACTTCACCGGGTTGAGTAAGTTGGTTGAAGTGTTTTGGTTCTTCCTCAAAGGGACATTTTGCGCGACTTCACAGGGTTGGGTAAGTTGGTTGAAGTGTTTTGGTTCTTCCTCAAAGGGACATTTTGCACGACTTCACAGGGTTGGATAAGTTGGTTGAAGTGTTTTGGTTCTTCCTCAAAGACACATTTTGCGCCACCAAGAATCATTTCAGAAAAAATATACTTGGGCTAACATAAGCTCTCGAATTACCCGTCACACTTCCCCGATGCGGTTCCCGATCACAACATTTGAGACGCTAAATTAAATTAGTAATAAAAAATTAAACCATCTCTTAACCCAACCTTTTTTTCCAACCCGATGTTGAGGTGAGTATAATTGCGGAATTCGTATGGTTATATACATATATACACACACACACATATATAAAGCGAAGTTAATATAAAGTTGGTAATAACTAGAGTGAATGCCTGTTGAAATTCATCCTATGGTCCATATTTAAGCTAGGTTTACATTAATTCGAGCTCGAAGCCGATTGACTCGAATGCGATCGTCTTACGAGTTCCCGGCTGAAGCTCGAATTCCAGTAAGTGTTTGCATTACTCGAAGAACAAACCACGTGACTCGAGCCGAGGTCTCAGTTGTAGATGAGTCAGCCGCGAAGTAAGCACTCTTGGCAGTTGAAATGGATTTATTTGTTCAATAAGGTATTCTCACTGTTAGTGAAATGTGACGATCTAGTAAAGCTTAAAAAAGGGAAGAAAACGTAAATGTTGGGTCCGTGAGTGGATAAGGAGGCGCGATCAGTTGGGCGCATCCTATTCAATTTGCGAATAATCACGAATTGAAGATACCACCGGTTATTTAAAAAAAAGCGGGAGTTTCAAACCGGTTACACCCGCGCGTAGCAGCGAGGGCTCATATATCCGGAGCTCGGCAGTTGAAAGTTTAAACGAACATAACTCAACCGGCTTATTAAAAGAGTTCCACATAAGCTTTTGAGGCGAACTTCATTCACTCGATACGAATGAAATTTCCCACGGGTTTTAACCTTGTCTGCACCATCAAACGAGTCAAGGACTCCATACCGTACACGTAGCTCAAAAAAACCGCAGCCCTCTTTACCGCCTATCCTGAGACATCCACCCGCTCAATAATTCAAGCTCAATTTCCTCCGCGCGGTTCCAGACACACGCTCCGTCGCCTTATCCTCTTCGCCTTCGGTCGAGGCGACGAAAAACCGACCGTCACCCATTTACTATAACGAACGATTCCGTTTCGTAACTCGGGAGCATTCCGCCGAGTGCGTCGCGGGTGCTTCACGGCCGAACACGCGCGACGGGAACGCCTCGGCGAGCGTCATTTTTTTCTTTATCAAAACGCATTGCTGCCGCCCCCGACTGCGACGACGGAGACCGTGACCGACGTCTCGAATCTCTTCTCGCGCGACCGACCGAGAGGGCGGCGGCGGATCTATTGATATTTCTTTGTCTCTTTCTCCAACCTCCGTCACCCCATCATCTTTTGTCCTTCGTAAGTGCTCCCGTCATGAAGTAATTAATTAGCAACGACGACGTCCACGAAGGGAGAGAATTAGGGTCGCTAGGAGAGAGAAAATTGTAGCAGCGAAACGTGTCAAGATCATTAAAAAATTAAGGCGATCAAAAAAAAATATCGACAATACAATATCGACAAGACAATCTCGTGTATCTACGATTTAGAACGGACCGTCGTCGTTAAGTTGTATCTTTCTAAACATCGTTGCGAAATTTACACGCACGGAAATTTTTATCTTCGCTAAATGATAAAACAAGATGATCCTGACAGAACTTATGATGCTACTTTCCATTTAATCATTTATTTAATACTTATATTGCCTTTAATAGATTTAAAGTCATCGCGGATATGTAGCTTTTTGTGTTCCCAAATTTCATAATTTAGCGATATATAATACTACAAATACATTCGAACGGAATATTAAATCGATCACGCGTATTTGTGCGGCAAAAATAACGCGTGTACTTATTATAATACACCGAATCGGTGTCCAACAATAGTTGTTGCTATGGCAACACCCTCGTAATGAGTGATAAAAACTGCAAAATCGCCAGTATTTAGGCGAAATTCTAAGAAATTCAATCGATAAGAAAAATTCTACGATAAAAATTAGAATCTTCATTCCTTTCCTCAGAGAATAGTATAAAACTCGCTCCGATATTACAATTCTGAGATATTTTAATGTGCGAGAGAAAATTACCCTGCACGATGGATTTCAGATTTCCCATGTAAATCAAATGGGAAGGATAGTTCCTGGAATCGAACCCGGGACTTCAATATTCGCAACAAAAACTATCCTCGGGAGCTCGGCTCATGTAGCAAGAGATTACTAAGTTTCATAAAAATCGGTCTATTGGACTAAAAGTTAATTCTGGAAAGTAGGCTAAAAAGAGCATTCTGATTACTGAGAATGGTATGGTTAATTATTGCGTATTTGTTCCTATCTATAAATAACGAGTTCCGTTCGGAGCATAAATGCGATTTTCCTTCTATCTGAAAATTTATTCGAAAATAATCTTTGGTTAACTACGCAAACTCATGCCGAAAACGACGCGGCGATAAACATTTTCGACCTGACATCTATTGCTCTGGGCGGTTTCAGATGATTCGACCGTAGCGGGGAGATAGGGATACGGAGAGGAAGTGTATGGGAGGGAAACCAATATATTACCATCGGGAACCCCGGGACACCGTAATCTCGTTACGTAGGTATTTCCCGACGTGATAGATTTATATACGACGTGTTGTTGATCTTTTACCAGCAACCGAATTGACTTTTTGATAGCCATAGACGGCTATAAATCATTGGTTTGAATATATCCCGTGAAAGGTAAAAATCTAGACAGGCAGATGTAAATTTTCGGATGTTTATAGAACCAGGCCACGCCACTTTATCGAGTAACCGCGAAATTGAAATCGTCTTGATAAGGTATGGAATAGAGTTTTGAATCAAGCTCAGTTATGCATGCACATTTTACGTTCCTGGAAAACGAATTGATTATCGTGGAAATCAATACTAAACGCGATAACGGCTTAAAGGTTTTTTTCTAGTTTTGGACGATCCGTCTACGCTCGCCATAACAGTTTAACTTACTTTTTCTAGCTGTTATACCATGGCATCCCGTAATTACGTATTTTTATGATTTTTTAAAAATAGTAACAACAGCTTTCATAAATGTTCATTCAAGTACATTATAATTCTTTGTGTTTGTATATCACGTAAGGTGTATTCATATAATTTAGGAAGTACCAAGCAAGGGGCGGCCAACCTGCGGCACGCGAAACATTTCAAACGTAGAGTTAGTTCATATAGGCATGGCAAAAATAAGACGAACTGTGAGGAGGAATATTAGCAACATCCATATCTATGTAACTGCCCAAGTGCAGGAAAAGTAGGGGATTGCTTGGAAGGGTGAAGTACGGTGGGGACTTGGTGGGCCCCGTGACCGCTACGGTAGGCGAGGCCTTTCATGAACCCACGAAAATCCGCACTCTAGGCACTGATTGTAATTAGTTTGAAATTGTGTATTGTTAAATATTTTTTAATATTTCTAATATAATTTATAAGGACTTTATTTGTAATATTGGAATTTTAGAATTACATACTATGTTTTCCTCGCCACCTGGGGCCGACTGGCGAAATTGCAATGTTTTTTAAATAAATAAATCAGTGGCGCGCGAAGCTCTTGTCAGTGGCACCCCTCCCGATTTGGAAAAAATAACTTGAAAAAATTATGAAAGTGATTTTCAAAATAGTAATAGTAAATAATGCAATAATAATATGAACGTATGAAGCCTGTAATTCTTTACGTAGCTGGAAAAAATATTAGGTGGCACCAGGAGCGGATCAAAAAACTTCCCTGATAATTTTTATTAATTACAAGTAACCCATATAAAATTTAATTATCATATAATTTCGAAAGTGAACATAAGTCCAATGTCAAATATTGAAGTATAAAGTTATAATACCAAGAAAAATCAGGATATGGAGTGGGTTTTAGGATGAATCCGGAGGGAGGGAGGGGGGGGGGGGGTAAAATCGCTTCCCCTTGGATCCCCAACTGGGTGGCACGCGACATATTTTCGACATAATATGTGGCACATAACAGAAAAATCTGATGTGGCCACCACATGACTTTCTCCATATCTGTAATATTTCTAAAAATTCCAAATAGGTTACATAATAATAAATATTTTTAAAAAACTGCGAGAAAATTATAGACTTTACAAAGAACAGAAATAAACTCAAACCATAGCCTTCCGATATTGGATACAGCCAAAAAGCTCCAACAATTAAGAAAAGAAAAAGGAGCGTTACTAAGACGTAACTAAGCGTCAATTGTTTACAATATTCGTCGGTAGGTGGCATAGTAGTGGCGGATAAAAATATGATATCTCTGAAACATTGCATTATATGGGAAAATGTTCCAAACAAAGGTTGTAGAAAATTAAATTTCCTACAACTTTTATTCCAATACATTTTTACATTTATCGAATATTAAAGCAAATATGTAAAATAACGGATAAGTGACAAGAGTGAACATCCACTTCCGGTTGACTGATTTTTACCAAAAACTAATCAGTTCTTGTGACTTTCATAAAAATGTTAAATATAAAATTTCGCGTAGACCTGATTAATAGTTTTTGAGTTAGAACACCCACAAAATACCTGTCACACACACACACAGACATCATCGAGAAAATGGTCAAAACGTGTTCAGGGGACCTCAAAACGTGTATTTCCGGTGAAATCTCGAAGTCGATTTTTTTCATGAAAACAATACTTTCCCCTATAATACGTATGGAGAAAGTAAAAAGGTTGGACACCTCTGTACTAAGCACTCAACAGGAAGAGCGACATTTTACAATTTGCACCACATCATTAAGAGAGTGTACGCAGGAAACTATAGCTTTGAAATATTTGAAAACTGATATTATTAAATAATCAAACATTCAAAGTTCAAAGAACGGTAACGAGGGAAAATTTCACCAATACCATAGTTATTTTTTGCGGTTTAATCTTATCATCACAGTATATTTTGGTGATGAAATATTCCACGATAAATACATACGGGCAGTGGCGTAGCAACGGGGGAGCAGAGGGGGCAGCTGCCCCCGGGCGCAGGGTTGAAGGGGCGCAAACTCATGGACCGAAAATTACAGTTTCTGTTTATAAACAATAATAATATTGTAATATATGCCGAATTAAAATGCTAGTATAGTATGTTTGGCCTTCCATCACATTCTGCACATTACATTTGTCTGCAAAATTGTACAGGGAGCAAAGGGAGGGGGAAGCATCTCTGTGACTTGTCCCCGGGCGAGGGGAACCTAGCTACGCCACTGCATACAGGCAAATAAAAATTCATTTGCACATAAAATTTGGATAATTTAATAGGGGAACAAGATTATCAGAGAAATCGTTCACTCTTGATTTGGACTGAAACCTGCACATATATTTTTGGGATTTGCGTCGACAATCATAAACCATTTTTTGTGAGTGCGAAGCAGCGAGAAACACCGCTATAACACATGCGCACAATAAGCGACGAACTAGCGAGATGCTTGGCAGGAGTCAAGAGCGCTATTAACCTCTCGAACCCTAGCTCTACTACCTCTGAGTAGTCAGAAATAGAATGTCAACGAAAAAGACAGCGAGGAAAAGGTCAACGAACCCACTACGTTTCCACCTCCTAAGAAATGCCACGGGAAGAAAGATACCCGAGGTGAGACATTTTCTGGACTTCCAAACCTTGACCAATATAACAATCAAAGTATCGTAAACCAAATCTGTGCAATACCATTATCTAGCAGTGGCTCCAATTTTTCAGAATTATACATTAATAAATGGTAGCTCTATTATACACGTCACTAACCAAATAATTATAAATCCATTAAAATTATTACTAAGAAACGTAAGAATTCGATTTATTTATAACTAATTGTCCCAAACGTTTTATAAAACGTGAAATGAATAAAGTTATTATTGCTATTATTAAAAAAACATCGAATGAAAGGATTACCAGCGGTTTTCAACTAAGGGTACGTGCAGCGTTTTAAAGGGGTGCGCGAAAATAACAAAGATAATATTTTTTCTACTTGCTTCAGTTTTCATACATGACTTCTGAATGAGAGGATATGATTTAGCAACTAAAAATAACGTTATAAAATGTTTCAGGGAGGTTTTTATAGAGAAATGGGAATTGAGATAGAAAATTATTTCTTGTCTCAAGGTAAGTAAATAATATTGAGATTTTTTTCGAGCAAAAAGTCACAAACGATCGTAAATTACACCAAACATAGAAATATATTCCACCGAGTTTTATTACAGACTTTTATATACCTCAGTAATGTATTTTGATATAAAAGTCTCGTTCGCATCTTCCTCATGTTAAAATATGCTTGAGGGTACGCGACTATTTAAAAATGCCCTAAGGGGTAGGCCACCAAAAAATGGTTGAAAACTCTGGAATCAGTCACGTGGGAGGATAAATTAATTTTGTTATAAATTACACCTTTACTATTTAGTCTTGTAACGGTCCATAAAGGTAAATAATTTTAAAATGCCTTTTAGTTCCGCTAAAATATGTTTTAATTTTTGCAAATGCATTAACGTTATTTCATGCCTTTTATATATAACGTTTTAAGTGCATAAAAAGTCCTTCGCATAAATACTGATTTTTTTTATTCGTTTTCTTTTACGTTTGTAGGTTCGTTCCTTTGGTATATCCAATATACCTGAACCTTCCGCAAGGTAACATGCAAATATCCATTCGTACCCGCATAGCGCATGAAATATGAAGCCCTATGCAAGGTTTCATAGTAGTCGATATCTCGCGGCTTCCGCGGGGTCACACATGTCAACCAATGGCACTGCGTCTCTTTTGTTTTGGAGTGTAAGCGTGTTCAGGTTTTGAATGGATTCCGTGGAGTAGGTCTCAGACATTCTGAGTGAAAACACTACATTTCCGATGAATTTATCGTTTTCCCATAAACTGTTACACAGCCAAAAAGACCGGTGCAAAGGCATTTTCAGGGCAATTTAAATGCAAACATGAAAAACGATACAAGGCATCTTTCTCAACGCGCTGCATTATTTACACTTTTATAAATACGGCCCGGATGCATAAAACTAGCGCTCATATTCGATGAAGTAGCACATGGCGTAAACTTTTCTTATCCGTACGCCATTCCACCTTTATGGAAACGGAGGAAAAAAGGATGAAAAATAGAGACTATGGGCTCACAGTGTATTGAAATAAAATGATGAGGGCAAAGTGACGTTACGATAACTTTCAAAGCCATCTGTTGCACCTTATCCATGTCCATGTCCGTGTCCATAATAATAAATTAACAATTTGAAATGTAGATGGGCCATTAGGACAAAAATATTTCTCTTTAATTAAACGACGATGATGAATTACCTACAAATTAATGCATCCAGACAGTATGACACCCGTACACACGCATATAATACCTTTGTATGGCGGGGTTGCCGCGAAATTGTTAGATTTTGAAGAGGTCTTGCGTCTACAAAAATTTAGGGAACCACTATTCCATTATATCGATTAAACACACTCAAGAATTCCGAGGTCGCAATTTCTGCGCAAAATACATGTTGTTTTATCCAGTATATACAAACCCATAAAAATAATTGTAAATAGAAGATTGAAAGAATTAATTACCTACGAAAACCAAAAAATCTTTAAAACCCAGCCTTATTTAAATATATCTCTGAAGAATGAGACCATAACCGGCCAATCGGCCTAGTGCCAAATAATACAACGTGATGATGTTGAAGCATTTTCAATTTCGATCAAACTTTTTTAATGCCAAATAAATGGGAACGAAATGGATTTATTGGAGGGAATGGTTAAATACAGTCATTCCTCGTATTTCGCTTTACATGTTTTCGGTTTAGCACGGTTTTCTTTTTAGAGAGCTACCTCGAATCGCACGGCCAGAAATTTCTCCTTACACGGTTTGTAATCAGACTCTCAGCATTTAAAGGCAAGGCACGTTTCAATTCGGTACATAGGTTTTGATAAAGGATAAAAGGAAGCAATGCTGAATACAATGCGGTTGAATTGTTGCATACTGATCTCAATGCGGCGCTTAAATGTAACCTCATATATTCTCCTTTGCACGGTTCCACTTAACACGGTCTCGTCCAGGAATATATGTACAATGCAACTCGGAGAATGGGTGTAATAGATAGAACCATCCCCTTCAACATCACTCGATTCGAACACTTTTCGAGCAGCTGTACAAAAACCAAAGTGATGCAATCCAGAGAGCTGTTCGAAACAAAAAACTACTCCACTCATATCTTTCGCGGAAATATCGATCACGTCTGAGATGAAGAGCATTTTTCTGTCTCACCTTAGAACCCCCACCGGTGACACATTTCCCAGCTTCCATCCGTCGGCCATTTCCGTTCCTATGGGTAGGAATAAAACATTCCGTTCTTCGGTGCGTCTCATTAAGTCCGTCGCATTCCTTCCCCACTCCGAGAGGACGCCCGCGCGCGCGCGACAGAATGCGAACGCGGATGAGGTCGGTGATTTTTACGTCCGTCTTCCTCAAAAAAATAAAAAATCGCCCCAGATGTAAGCGTGACGGCGTGGAATGCCATATCGGCCAGGAAACTCGGTGCGATGCTCGTACTCCCAGAGCTGGGGCCATATTTTATGTGGCAAAAATTGAGTTCGATTTCAGGAACCTTCTTTTCACTGTATGATTGACATAGGAAGTCTCAAATTCAACGTGCGGAGATTTGTTCTTTGATACTTTAAAACATCTTGGAATTGTGACATCGGAGCGGAGTTTGTACTGTTCTAAAGGGAAAAATGTAGATGCTAATTCTTATCAAAGAATGACAATCGATCGTATTTCCTTGAATTCCTAGCAAAATAAAGCGTTTAATTTTTTATTATGTTGGAGTGTTGCCACGGAGACGATTATTGCCGATGTCGACATACGAGTAATCGATTCGACACGTTAACGTTGGGATACCAGCCTGCATTAGTCTAAGTCGTGACTTCCTGTTTCGTATCGTAAAAGGTGACGTAGGTAATCTTCAGAGTCGTTTCGCCGAGACATTTTAATCACGTCTCCGTAACTTTTTTTCGGTCCGTAAAAATTTTCCCATTCGAGAGTCCTGCTTTAAAAAATATGTTTACATACAAATTTAACGGGAAGAATGGTATGCGACTCACGTGTAAAAGGGAGTGGTCCAATTAAAAAAGTAAACATCGCCGAGCCAGTGCTTTTTTATCGAAAGTCCGCGAAGGTCTTAATAAAAAGTTCGTTTAAAATGTGGGCGCATGTCTCGGCGCTCCGAGTCCGCATGAATGCGGGAATCCAGCATCGAGGCATTTCAGACGATTAAATCGATAAATGGGCCGCTGTGCGCAGGTTCGATTACGTGCGTCTTACTTGGGAAACGGGAGAAAAGGCTGATTCGAAATGCGCGACGGAAACAAATTTATATTATAATTTTGTTTTCATATCATTGTGCAACGGAAACAGATTTATATTATAATTTTGTTTTCATATCGACTGCCAATTTCAGCAGCAATGCGCTGGAGATACTGCCAAGTAAACACGCATTATTATAAGTCATTTTGAGTGGTTCAAAAAAAAAAAGAAAAATGACCTAAGCTGGAAAGAGATTAACATTCGGAAATCTGACTTGAAAAAACAAACATTTTTAAAACTATATACACTACAAAAAGAATTCTTGAGAAATTTTTAAAGACAAAAAACATACCAAGACAAATCGATAGCATGAGAGATGCTCGCGTTTTTTTTAAACCACATTCTAAAAATGATTACTATGTAGATAGGTCAGCTCTCCAGTAAATGGAAAAACGTATCTTGTGGAATAAAATACGGTCTCCAGTGTAATGGCCGAGAGCAAGAGTCTGCTTCAACTTGAACATAAAATTCGAGCATTTTTCGATATTATGTGCGGCTGAGAGGGTACCCAGACCTCCATTAGAGGAATCCTCCAATTGCGAATTTTATCTTACTAGGTCAAGGGGTTTTGAGAAAAAACAAGCGAAGATCCACAGGAAAACAGAAAAAATAATTAGCATATCATCATTCGTTTAATATGTGCAGAAAATTAATTTTCCTTAAAATATATTCACTCCGAAGCGTCAAATTCAAGGAGATAAATGATCGCGCTTTAGGCAATAAACTGATATTTTTAAACAAAGGGGTTTCCAGGAGAATGCTTATCTGTTTGAACTTTTCACATTTCCGATTGCAGAAAAGAAATTTTTAACACTTCTGCTTTGGGACCATAATGCAGTTAAAACGATTATAAATAGGATTTACATAACTTGAATTATACCAGTGAAATCTGAAAAAGGAAAAATAAAATAATAACTAAACTATGACTCTACTCATCAATAACGTAATCATTTTCCATGTAAATAAATTTAAATATCATATTTAATGAATCAGCCTGAAAGACCTTTATATCATTGTATATCACTGAATAGTATCAAAAATTACAGCACAAGGAACACTTGCATTTACCGTGTTAAATTGAATTTAAAATATCGCGAGGAACATATTGTAGCATTTGCAGGAATGACAGGAAATTTGTGAAAAGCAGATCTAAGAACGTATGAGATACGTATTAGGCACGCCAGAACGAGCGAGTCTATAGCTTAGATGTTTTTGTTCCCTAGATAATTTGAAAATGAATAACATCCTAGGGCAAAATTAACAATTATCTTGAAAAAGTTAGTCGCGAGAAAAATACTCACAGATGATATAAACACCGAATAGAATAAAAACATCTAATAGAAATGATTGTCATTTGCTCATACAGCAGCGAAATCCACGCAGTCATTTAACGCAGAAATGAAACAATGTCTAGAGCTATTGGCTGAACACTAAAAGAAACCTGCGCTAGGGAATATTTACTTGCTTCTAATAACTTGAACGGTACGTGAGTTAAAAAATTTGATGTGGCCACCACATGACTTTCTCCATATCTGTAATATTTCTAAAAATTCCAAATAGGTTACGTAATAATAAATATTTTTAAAAAACTGCGAGAAAATTGTAGACTTTACAAAGAACAGAAATAAACTCAAACCATAGCCTTCCGATATTGGATACAGCCAAAAAGCTCCAACAATTAAGAAAAGAAAAAGGAGCGTTACTAAGACGTAACTAAGCGTCAATTGTTTACAATATTCGTCGGTAGGTGGCATAGTAGTGGCGGATAAAAATATGATATCTCTGAAACATTGCATTATATGGGAAAATGTTCCAAACAAAGGTTGTAGAAAATTAAATTTCCTACAACTTTTATTCCAATACATTTTTACATTTATCGAATATTAAAGCAAATATGTAAAATAACGGATAAGTGACAAGAGTGAACATCCACTTCCGGTTGACTGATTTTTACCAAAAACTAATCAGTTCTTGTGACTTTCATAAAAATGTTAAATATAAAATTTCGCGTAGACCTGATTAATAGTTTTTGAGTTAGAACACCCACAAAATACCTGTCACACACACACACACAGACATTATCGAGAAAATGGTCAAAACGTGTTCAGGTGACCTCAGAACGTGTATTTCCGGTGAAATCTCGAAGTCGATTTTTTTCATGAAAACAATGCGACTTTGACATGGAGTACACCTTTCCAATCTTGTTTTTTAAAATCGACGTTTATTTTCCCGAAAGATTTTCGAAGAATATCGACGTTTATAATTACTACTTGATAGAATTCGACATTTGTTTTAAATCTACGTTTATTTTCCCGAGATATTTTCGACGAATATCGACGCTAAAAATTACTATTTACATGTATGACGCAATTTTCAGTCTTTCAATTGGATGATTTAGATTTACTTTTTATTTCGAAATTCTTAATTTTTTTAAAATTGGCACCTTGCATATCGTTCACGAGAATATTATTATTGTTTTACTACACTGAAACTAAAATTAGTATATTTTTAATCTCAAATATAGTAAGCTGGTATTTCCAATTTTGGATATTTATGGGGAAAAATAATTTTGATATCTGATAACTGAATATTTATGATTTCGTATAATTCTTCCGATCGCGTCATTGACAAATATAATATTTCGCGAATGTAGATAGAAAATTATGCTTTGCCTCTTGAAATCCGAACAATATGCTGTTGTTTTGCCGGGTTCTTTAAAAAGAAGAATTTGCGAGTTCACCTTAAACGCTTTTAGGTATTCGTTGATGGCAATTAGGACTAATTAAAGAAAAACAATGATGTAATTATCGCAATAATACTTGAACCGTCAAAAAAGAACTATCTAATACTTTACTTTGTATCATTTGATATATGTCATCGCTCTACTAAACTTTATCTTAATTTAACATAAAATATATAGAGAGAAAAATTAGACTTAATTATTCAGCGCTCGGTCAAGTCTTACCTCAAATCCTGATTAAAATGTTTTCCAATCGGTAAAATATTTTACAACAAATAGAAAATAATCCCCCTTCGATTTTAAGTAACGATTGCTAATATAAGTGCACCTCTTTAAACCATTATAATATATAAATTGACATTTACTAATCTGTAGCAAAGGATGAAGGAGCCAAGAGCAAGGGAGCGGAACAATCCATCCTGTATAACTTTTAGAGAAATATTGGGTTCACTGCATACGGAGAATGGGTGAAAGTGCATACAACAACGTCCATCTATAGTAAAGACACTAGCAAGGAATTGAGAAACATTTGTTCCAGGAATGCAATCCACCGAAATTCCTTTCTTCCGAACCTTGAGGAACTCTCAGCAGAACATATCCATGACCTTAGCTGTATAGAGAGGCTGGTGGAATATCCCACCATTAGGTCGGCAAATATATTCTCAAAATCCTCGAAAGGGCTAAGAAACACGTGTTCTCGAACTACCCTAGGGCCTCGCGGTTACCTGATTGTTCAGAGTAGAGGCGTGAGCTTTTCAAAAAGACGCATATTTAAGTGTAAGAAAATATCCTTTTCTCAGCTCCGCTGTTAATGCAAGCCCAGAAAAGGGACGAAATCGTGGCTAGAAAATAATATTGCGAAAAAAGTAAACAGAAACGACTTAAATATAATTTAGAATAGGTTTTTAGACATACTTTTCCATCTTGTTGGAAAATCGACACTTATCGACTTTCGTCGATTTTGAAAATTTAAAAAAATCGACGTTTTTTCAATTTAAATCGGATCCTACCAAGCCTAGTCATATCGTACGAAACGCAGGCGAAAAGCGAAGGAAGATCCCGCCGCCACCAAGAATTATAAAAGAGACACCAGCACGCTAAGAGGCTCAAAATATAAAAAAAAATAACGGCCATTTTCGAAAACGCCTTTCTAAATTCGGAAGCGCACCGTTGCGTGCTACGGCGAGAAAAGAACACGCCGCATAGCGCGGGTTTTTTTTTCGACGGTCTGATTTTTATCTCCAGAACTAGAAAGCATCGAGATGGCCGGCGAGGGGTGGCGAACCGAAGGTTATTCACCCCATAATCGATATATCTGCTTTAAGAAGCATAGTGAGAGAAAGAGGGAAAGAGTGAGTTAAACGCCGGCGTCTTTCACTCTCTCTCCCGCTAACGATAAGGGTTATCAAAACTCGCTCTCTTTTTTATGATCCAGTTAGACCTCAACCGTCACGGCTGTCTTTTTGAGGATCTCGAAAAAAATGCCTTTCTAAAGTAGAACTCCTCTCGCCCCAAAATCTCCGAGGATTTTTTATAAAAGAAGACCAATTTCCCGAAGAAGCTGTTACCGCGTCTTCGCGCTCGAACTGAGGAAATTGTTAACGGAACGGTTCGCTCGTCTCAGAAAGCAAAAAATAAAAATAAAAGGGACAATTTGTCGGAGTGAATGAGATAGGAAATTAACGAGAGAAAACCAGAGGATAATTTTAAAAACAGAAAAGAAATAAATGGAGCTGCGATCGGAATGAAGATCGAAAAAATATCCAAGTGCCGTGAAAAGAGCACAGCAATATCGAGACGCGCGCGCACTCTGACGTCGATCAAACGTATGCGTAAAATTGCAAGTGTTGCCTTGAACCGTCAACGTGATCGAAGTTTAATTTAATAAACGTTTTCACATACCAATTACTTCCTCTACATAACTCGCACGTTTAACGGTATGATGTCCAATGAATCACATTTCTCGCGTGCTTTCGAAACTGCAGTCTTATTTTAAAGGATATAAAATCCCTTATTTCACCTATGAATGACACCTTCTAACAGATGCTTGGCAACAAATCGACATACCCAATACTTCTCCAGTTCGCACCTACGGAGGAGGAACTTGGAAGAGAACCGCGGGAATTATCTGCAAAACGAGCCAAAGAAGCGCACTGGGAATCATCCAAAGAGCAGAGAAAGGAAGAAATGGATGGGCGAGAGGACCGGAGAAGGCCGGCGACAATTGGAGGGGGCGAAAACCTGGAATAACGAAAGCGAGTCGGAAAAAACATAACCGAGAAACTATGTTGGGGAAGAAATTGAGATCGAATTCCGAGAGAAGGGAAGTGACCACAATGATGACTCAACTAAAGACGGGCAGGAGGAATGAGGCAGCGGTATCACAGATACGAAACAGTTATTGGTCAAACGTGCGATCAAGAGATCCATTCGTACTCGCAGGTGCACGATGATGAATGTAAACGCATATAATAAACTAATATAATACTTCCCATCGATTAAGTACATCCATGACGTATTCGCCGCATTCGGCACTGCATCCGAAAATGTAGAAGACCTCCTGCAAGACTAAAACAGACAATACCCCACTCGCGAAGTAAAAAAACAGTAACCATTACTTGACCTACTCGCAACAAAGAAATAAAACAGAATTCTACATCAACAGAAAACCCATACACAATGACAGTTACGTCCCTAATCATCGGGGCCGGCGCAAGGCAGTTTGGCACCCTAGGCAAACTTTTTTTTAGCACCCTACTCCAATCTAAATGATACTAAAAATCTAATAGATGAAAATTATTTTTAATAGTAATTACACAGTGACGTCTATAAGCACCGGCATTACTTAAATATAATATTAAAAAATATTGTTTTTTATTATTGAATAATATTTTTCATAATTACTAAAAACAATGTTTTTCCACATTAAAAAACTTTGTTAAGTAATAGCGGTAAACATGGGCATTACGAAGAATACTTTTAGCAAAAGATTAAGCAAATCATAACTTTAGGCTCGTAACTTATTCTCCAAATCTTCTTCAGACCGTTAAACTTCTTATGCCTTTAGGATTGGGGTAGTGCACAGCATTGAAGAGGAATTGAAATTATTTTGAATATAAGGGTTTATACAACACAAATGCACGTGAAAAATATAACAAAATAAATCAATAAAGACGAAAGATAAGTATACATTACTTAAAAAAAGAATACAGACACACACAGTGCCGTGAAACCAAAACACTGGCTCTTCCTGGGGCCCCTCAATCTCTGGCGCCCTAGGCAGTTGCCTGTTTCGCTGCCCTGTTCCGCCGGCCCTGCTAATCATTCATTTAACCATCACAGGATTTCACATAGTGATGCACAGATTGACTTATGCACCACTTAATAAAATTGACTTAAAAAAAGAAGTCGATCAAATTAAACAAATCGCCGCAGAACACGGCTTTATGACGCAAACTATAGACTGAATGGTAATACAACATAAAAACACTGCTAAAATAAAACAAATAATCACTCATCCAAAATAAACGTGACAAAAAAAATGCGTTAAACTTCCAAAGTTTCCACCACTCATCAAAGGATTAGATAAAATATTTAACAACGTTTCAATCGTTTGCACTAGCAACAAAAGCGTTAAAAAACTACGGAAACACGAAGGATAAATTCCAAACATCCAGAAGTCCAAGTTTTACAAAATAAACTGCACTCCATGATACTAGGTGAGCGTCGCTTCGAGCGTGTGCCGTCACGTGGTACATATATTGCGCTTGCCGCCTATGATTTAGTATTGACTGTGGTCGCCGCTTTGGAAAATTATTGTTTTCTCTCGAACTGCGGCTTTCTCAGTGAAATGACGTCTTGCGCGGTATTTGGTTGTAATAACAGTTACAAAAACTGCAATGGTAGGGTGAGATTTTTTCGATTTCCCCAAGAAAAGTCCATTCAAGAAACATGGATTCGAGCGTGCCGGAGAAGAGACAACATAATCACTGCAGATGAGTTGCTCTTTGTGTTCCCAAATTTCATAAATTAGCGTTATAAAATATTAAAAATACATTCGAGCAAAAAACTAAAATGATCATGTGTATTTTTGTTGCAAAACTAGACTATACCAAATCTGAGTCCAACAATAGTCATTGCAACGGCTATACTCTTAATCTATAGATATTAATAAAAGGCAATGTGTGTGTGTGTGTGTGTGTGTGTGGACAGCATATCTCAAAAACCAAGAAACTTAAAACTTGATACTTATTAATGGGATCATGAGGATGTGCACCTAGGGGCCAGAATTTTTATTTTTGGTGGAAGGGATGTGCCATTTTCCATAAGATAACACAAAAAAATCGGATTTTCGATTTAAAGACTTTCACTCTTTTGTAAATTAAAATTAGAAAGAATCGAGACCATTTTCAAGAAAAATAAATAACGAGATTGTATTGATGCCTTAATCATAATATGTACATACTATATACATTAAGGAATGCATGCTTTTAATGCTTTAATACGAGAGAGAGAGAGAGAGAGAGAGAGGAAGAAATAAAGAAGGAGAGAGAGACGAAATTAAAGGTTCCATAGATTAAAAATAATTTTGGACGTAAATGAACTGTGTACCGTAATGTATTTCTTTGTCATGCAATTTCTATTCGCCCATAACTATTTTTAATTTCCGTAACACTCAATTATGTGAATTTTATATTTATTGTTTACTTTTTAGTGCATCTAAAAGTTGGTTTCATTAATTTTTTAATTTCAATTTCAACTTAATTCATGCATACCCGTCACATTTGAATGGCAATTACGCTAGTGAGTGATAAAAACGGCAGTATTTACGCGAAATTCTAAGAAATCAATTATGAAAAGAACTAAAAAGTTAACTTGGGAATAATCGGCCTTTGAGTGAGAATCATACGGAAAATGAAGCCCTTCTCTTTGAGATGAGTCCGGGACCTTTCTCAGAAGTCTTTTCCTTTCGTCGAAGTTCACTTGAGGCCGAATGTTCTAAACAAACTTGAACTTTTTCCGATTCTGGTAATTCGTTAAAAAATCATTGTATGTACAAATTAACGTCCCGGGATTTCATAACATGACTTATAAATGTATTATTTATAATAACGATGGGTGAATAAATAAAAAGACGGATATCAGCAGCCGATTTACGTTAATTTTTATACAAATTTTAAGCTTCCCGCTACAAAGCTTACACCACGTGATGTCATGCGCGAACTGGAAGCGTTTTCGTCCACCGGAACGACCTACCTCGTATAGTAGTACCATGAACAACACCATTCGATTTATCCTGCAGCAATCGTGCCTTATTCCGATCAAAGAAATATTATCCGCTCATCATATTCCCACATTAGCGGATTTTGTTAAATCACGGGCTTCGCAAGCACCTCCCCCATACTGAAAACGAAATACTACTTACGATAAGGGACTATATTATCCCTAATAAAACAAGATACCGATTTCCAAAGCAAATATTGGACAAAAATACCTTACTTTCTTGCCCTGAAAAGGGCCTAAATTCTTAAGCCAATCAGCAACCTTGCTGCCTTTTCTACGTTTTTACTATGCAAAATGTTACTATATTGTAAATATCATCCAGTATTTTTAATATTATCTTACTGTATTTAGTACCTCGTTTGTTAATCACCATCCATTGTAAATACCATCCCTTAAAAAGACCGTTTTGTACAATTCTCCTGCCTTTCAACAGCCTTTTCGCCACCCTTTGGTATCATCCCAGCCCAATCTGTATTTTTTATTTTTTTAGTTTTAGAATTATAGGCTAGTTAAATTTAATGAACAAGACTTCTAATTTTAAAAAAAATTATTACCTACATTGACGCGCATACTGTATGCCTTACAGCGTCCAAACTATCTGTTTATTTATTACGCAAATTTACGGGTGTGATTAATTACGGAAAAAAGCAATAATAAGGTATTAAAAAATAAAGAAATAAAAAGGGGGTTTAATTTAATAAAAAGTTATAACTCCCACTAAAAATAAAACGTGTGTGTGTGTGAGACAAAAAATATCTTAAACAAAAAATATATAAAATAATAATAAATCCCTGTAAATAATCCACCCACTAGTTATTAATCTTAGTTAACTGCTGTATATATTTTTCTTAGTAATTAGGAAATAATTAGTTTTACATTATCATATCAATTGTTTCTCTGCCTTAATGCAATACTGTATAGTATTTAGTATACACTTAAGTTCCCTAACGCACGCATTGTATCTGCCGCCGGAAAAGTGGGTCACTACTCACGGGGACGGCTAACGATAGGTCCTTCAGACCGTTATCATCATGGATTGGGATATTTTATCATCTGATGATGCTACGATTGTAGAGAAACCGGTCGTGCAAAGTAAATTTGTGGAAGTGACTAAGTTCTTTCTTTTTCTCGATGAGTAAATTCCGCAGGGTTGAGCCTGATCTCATTATTGATAAAATAAATACGCCTTCACGCATCTGCAAAATAATCTTAGCAACTCTGAAAATATTATATGACGGTGGGAATTGTGATGCAACCGAGATGAAACCACGCAAATATTTTCACGTATTTACGCGAGAATAGGGAATGGAACCTTAGCCTGATAAAATCGCCGAGATATATTTTTTTAATAAAAGATAAAATACCTAGACGCGAAAGAATATTGCTTTTTCCTGAACGATGTTTAATTTAAGAACATTTTCTTCTAAATAGTCGTCAATAAAAAGGAATTTGCTGTGATACAACGACAATGTTTCTGATAGGCCGGCATGAGGAGCTGGTCATCGCTTAAGAATACACGAACTGCATGATTAATGATTGTGGTCTTCTTTATGTAGGACGATTAATAACGCACTACATACTCTATGCATATTAATATACATACATAGGAATAAAAGACGAAAGTTTGACAAATATGGAACTAACGATCGAAGTAAAACCATAATTATTGTTGAAAAATCAAACCCACTGAGGGCAAATGTTTTACATTTATAATGACAGTAGGCAAGAAAAGCCGAAGACATGTCACCGACATCTCATTCCTTCTTATAAGGCTTCTGGCGGGCGAAATTCGTGCCATATATCTAAGGAGAAAGAGCCACTTGCAGGAAAAAACACCACCCGAAGAAACGGCACGTCGACACATTTGAGATTTATTCCGTTATTAAACCGCTGAAGGAACGAGTTATGCCTCTTTCTCTCGGACCTAAAAGCAGTCGACTTTCGCCGATGGAGCTGTTAACTGAGATCTCGTACCAAGATGAAGCGATATTAAATTTACTAAGCACTGGAACGGTATTCTTAACGGTAAAAGTCTGCAATAAGAAGGCGGAGAATATTTTTGACCAGAACGCGGTTAAAATGAAACGAATGAAGCATAAGCGAAAATTACAGCACTGTCTATCAAGGCGCAAATAATCCATTAAGATAGAATTTAAAACGTAAATAGTTAACTACATATTTATAATTCGAATCGGTTTTCAATACATTTTTTCATACACATCAATTCGAGACTGATATTTTAATCACATTCTTACCATTCGCGAGAGCAGAACTGAAGTAGAGTACCTTGAGAATGTTTGCCAAATTAAGCCAAGAATGACTGCCAACTTTATCTCTCACTCAAAGGCCTATATTGTTTTACTTTGTCGACCTATCTGAATGACATATACTGCAATTTATGTCATGTTGCCAATAGTGACTAAATAAACGATGAAATGCAGACTCATAACGCGAAAGGGATTTGCATTCAAAGCGCATCATAATACTGAAAACTATGCGGAATGTGACAAATGCAGGCATAACGGAATCGCAACTTCAGCGAATTGAATTATTTTCTCTTTAAAAAATCTATAACAGCAAAGAATGCCAAAACCGCTATGAATAATAATATTTGCAATAGCCTGTCAAAGAAGTTTTTCACACGCATATGCAGGAAATTATGGATGAGACACTTCAACAGATAAACCAGAGCATATTCAATTTAAATTACGTAAATTGAGGTTTTCTGAATATCGTTTCCAATATTATTTGACGGGCCATTTAGCGCGGAGACGGGGGAAGGAAAATCATCTTTCAGCGTCATGTCTGATCAACTAAGGATGATCATACACGTCAAGAATGCAAGTTTCTCCATCGTATGCTGGGGAAGCGAAGGGATGAACCCAATAGCAGGGCTCACTGATTTGCGCTAAAAAACGGAACAGAACAGATAATAGAGCCACGACAAATTTGCGACAGGCTCGTCGAGAATATTAAAAATCTTAAGAGGCCACCTGCTTTGACCGACACAATTATGTGTTTCATTAAATTGTCAGCTATATGAAACGCTCCCTGTAGTAGATAGGTAAAGGTGGAGACTACGGCGAAATTGATGTTAAATGAGAAATCAAACTCCTTAAGAGTAATAATTTTTATAATAAATTACGCCCCCCCCCCCTTCCTCATCCCTGTTCCCTTCATTATCTTTTTTCCTTTTTTTTTCGAAAATTCTTACCTGATATAAAATTTCCTAGCCGATGGATATCAATATTGCTAATATTTTGTTATAATAAATTGCTTTACTCCACCCTCTGTCCCTATCACTATCTTTTTGTCTTTTTTCTCCGAAAATTCTTAATTGTTATAAAAATTCCTAGTTGATGGATATCTATATTGCTAATATTTTGTTATAATAAATTACGCCCCCCAGCCAAGATGCATTTCCGTCGTCCGTTTAAAACAGCCGTCGGCTTCCCTCGATCGGTCTTAAACAGGCTATTGAACGTCATCACACGTGGACACTTACAGCGGGCCTACTTTAATAAATTGCTTTCACGAGTTCGCTTCAAAGGCGCGACGATTCCCGTTGAAAGTTCTACCACGAAACTTCTAGAGAGATAAAGAGAAAAAGACAGAAATGGAGAGAAAGACAGAAAGGGAGAGAGAGAGAGATACAAAGGGAATGATAGATACTAATGGAATGAGAGATACTAAGGGAGAGAGATACCTATAGAAAGAGAGAGAGAGACAGATAGAAAGGGAGAGATAGAAAAGGAAAAAGGAGAGAAATGGAGAGAGATAAAAATCGAGATAAAAATGGAGAGATAATAAGGGAGAGATAGGAAGGGAGAGAAAGATAGAAATGGAGAGAAACAGATAGAAAGGGAGAGATATAGAAAGGGAGAGATACATAGAAAGGGAGAGACGGAAAGGGAGGGATGGAGATAGAAAGGGAGATAGAGAGATAGAGATGAATGGAATGTTTTTCATCCCTAAACTCGTCCTTGACTGGATACACACACAGGTTTGCGGCTGTTTCTTTAAACGATTTTTCTTTCGCCTCGATTGCATCAGTCACAAGAGTGAAATGTGCGCTTTTGCTGCGGTAATTATGCGCGCAAACAGGATCAGCGCCTTTTTAAAACCGTGAAAATAGTATTAATTCAGAGCCGAGTGCGTTGGAAAGCATAGAATTTACTCCTTTTCACCGCTCAACGAGGTTAAAATCGAGCATAAAAATTAACTTATTAAATTATTAATTAATTAATTAAATTAAATTATTAACTTATTAAAGTCAAAAGAAAATCATAAAAAGTTGAAAGTTTTCTAGAATTACATTTATTAGAAGAGGCTAAAATTAAACTCTGCCGAATAATACTAACAGATATATTTGACTTGTTACGGTTCATTTATGGTCACACTTTCTCTATTTCAATGACTGAGATAACGGAACAATAAGATATACTAAATTTCATTGGAGATATTCAGGAGCTCTCCGAATTGAAACTGATAAGGGAAGGAACAAACTTATAAAGTTGACTTATGATTATAACAAACACAAAGGTTTATTAGTGAAACGTAACTATAATACTAAATGAAGTTATTTAATGCAATGAAACTGTTTGCTATAGCCGTTTCTCTTCTTGTTTGTAACGGCCGTTTATTAATTCTTCCGTTATGAATAAGACTTCGGATAAAGTTGTTCGTAAATCAAATAAATTTGTTTATTTGATTAACTTATTTATTAAA
This sequence comes from Tanypteryx hageni, assembly GCA_028673005.1. Classification (NCBI taxonomy): domain Eukaryota; kingdom Metazoa; phylum Arthropoda; class Insecta; order Odonata; family Petaluridae; genus Tanypteryx; species Tanypteryx hageni. The sequence continues at coordinate 1,666,303 of CM054118.1, read as the reverse complement.
ATTACACTTAGTAAATTAATGTTATTTCCTATTGTAGCGGCGCTAATTTGATTTTTAGCGTTGTAATACAGTAGCAAATAAGGTTTACATTGGGAGTTAACGCGTGAAATGTGCCGTCATCAACGATTCTTGTATTTAATACAGAGCAAAGTACGTGAACGACACCGAGGCACGTTTTTTTTCATATTTACAAGACAACATCCAAAAATTCTCAATATTTCAAGCAAAAACAATGAAAATAAAATTAACGCCTAATAATAAAATTAACGCCTAATAAACATCTTTAAATAGTATAAATTCTGACAAACAAAACGTGAAAATTCGAATTTTTGGTAATAAAATGAATATCACATCAAAATAAAATCAGTCATAATCCAAAAATTTTGAATAAATGGGTAAAGGAATACCCGAGATTCTTCCGTGGATTAGAAAACGATGGTTGCCAATTCATCAACAATTCGGTCCATATATTATCTAGCTAAAGAATCCTTATAGGTGAAAGCGTGTTTGAATGCTATTACAATTAGTACGAGAGAGAGAAATTCTTTTCATAGCAACAAATGTAAACAACATTCGTTACGTTATTTACGAGAAGGAATACATTTGAATGTAGAACATTAATCATTCGCATATTAAAATTAGGTATTTAGAATCATCGTATAAGTTCGAAACTTGAAACAACGAACGCCTAAAAGAACGAAAGTTTGTTTTCTTGCCATCCAAAGAAAGTCAAGGTATATTTGTTCATTTTTTATTTCACAAAAAGCTTTCCCGTTGAATTTCAACGGGCATCTCCCTAGTGATTCATAGAAGAGCAAGTCCGATGCCCGATACAAAGATGCTGGGCTCTTAAAGAGAAAAATCCAAAATTGAAGACGATTCGCATGACCGACTTTCTATTTCATCCAGAAGAAAGAACCTCGAGCAATGAAACCGTTCACGATATTGCCCGAGATAATGACAATAAATTACAACTGTTCTACCCCACAGACCACCACTCCTACCAAATTTCGTCCTATCTTCATTCCTCGGGCAAACAGGAAGGCCTTTCCGATTCCGCCATTGCTCTAATGATCCCCAACAAACCCCGCACACCCACATTCTACCTTCTCCCTAAAATCCATAAACCCAACATCCCCGGCCGCCCCATTGTTGCCAGCTTTAATTCCCCTACAGAACGCATCTCCGCCTTCGTTGACTCCCACCTACAACCTCTCATTCGTCAATTCCTTTCCTTCATCCAAGACACTAACCACTTTCTCAAACGTCTCAAACACCTCCCCTTTCCTCTCCCACCCAATACCATTTTGGCCACTATCGATGTCTGTTCCCTCTACACAAACATCCCCCACGATGATGGACTCTCTGCCCTTAGTAAACTCCTGGACTCAAGACCACCCGACGCAAGACCTTCCTCCCATTTCTTATTAGACTTGGCAGCAATGGTGCTCAAATTGAACAACTTCTCTTTCGATGGTCGTCACTACCTTCAAATTAGAGGCACTGCGATGGGCACCCGAATGGCGCCTTCATACGCCAATTGCTACCTTGGAGAATGGGAAAGACTCTTCCTCAACGTTCCACTCAGACCACTTTTGTGGCTGAGATACATCGACGATGTCTTCCTCATTTGGACGCATGGACCTGACTCTCTCCTCTCCTTTCTCTCGCGTCTCTCCTCCCATCCTTCACTGTCCTTCACCCACCAATCCTCTACCTCCCACATCACATTCCTGGATGTCGATCTTTACCTTCAAGACAGCCAAATCCGCACCTGTGTTCACATCAAACCCACCAACAGCCTCCAATACCTCCACTTTGATAGCTGCCATCCCCTTCATACCAAAACCTCTATCCCCTATGCCCTTGCTCGTCGAGGATGGAGGCTTTGTTCCGATAGAGCATCCCATCTAGAGTATTACTCTGTCCTCGAGGATGCTCTTCTCAAACGTGGTTACCCTCCAGTCTTGGTCCGCGAACAGATCCATAGGGCGATGACGCCTACCCACATTGGATCTCATCCTCACACACCCACTATTCCTGCATCTACCCCTCCACTCACTCTTACGACACTTTTCCATCCTGGTATCCACAAAGCTCTCAAAACAATCCTTCATGCTGCCCACCCAATTCTTACCTCTTCCTCCCATCAGTCCCTCTTTATCAACCTTTTTGCCAATCCTCCGCTCCTCTCCTTCCGCCGGCCCCCAAATTTGGGAAATATCTTGTGGAGGAAGGAACTTCCTACTTCTACCACGCTTCTTGCAATAGGTTCCCACCCCTGCGGAAAACCTCGCTGCCTCACTTGCCCTATCCACCTACCATCATCTTCTTTCTCGAGTCCCTCCACCAACATCACCTACCCCATCACCTCCAGAAGCAACTGCACCACCCGTAACGTCATTTACCTCCTTACCTGCACCCTTTGTCCCGCGTTTTACGTAGGCCTCACCAGCAATCCGTTAAACATCCGAATGAACGGTCACCGGAATAGCGTTTCTCTCAGACGCCCCCTCCCAGTTGCATTACATGCTAATACCCACAATGTTCCCTTTAATAGTTGCTACAATGTTAGGATTATTCGCGCTTTACCCTATGACACTCCTGCCCCCCTTCTCCGACACTGGGAGCTAGCACATATCCATCTTCTCGACTCTTTCTCTCCGCCTGGCCTCAACCTCCGCTAACCCTATTAGCCCCCTTACAATGTTTCCTTGTTACTTTGTAACTATTCGGACTCTACCTCATCACACTCCCTCTTTATTGGCTATCCACCCCTCCTACTCCCCACCTCCTCCAATCATCAACCTTCCCACAACACCCTGTCATTCCCCGCCCAGTGTGTCACCTTACGTTACTCTTTCGCTGAAGAAGGGCTTAGGCCCGATAAGCTTGCGTGTGTTTTTGTGTTCGTGTGTTTTACGTGTCTCTTCGACGCCCCCAGCAGCCTGCCAGCTTGGTCCTCAACTTGGTGAGTGTCCGCTGGGCTTCCCTCAACACCTTGTTGCCACCCTCATCACTACCTTTTCTTTTCCTTTAGTTAATATATATATATATATATATATATATATATATATATATATATATATATATATATATATATATATCACAAGCGTAGAAGCTTTCGGAGTTATTCCTTCATCAGCTACAGAGAGAATATCATTCTATATAGACGTTCCTTACAGAGGAGGATATAACATACTAGTAGTTGGTGCTTGCATACTGCAAGCATTTCATCTCAACATAAAAAAACATTCATTATTCATCTTTCATCCTTACACATATATTTTTAATTCTAAATATTTCACCTCCGCAGCGATTTTCGTTTTTCCCACATGTAAAAATAATAATTTAAAACAATCCCCAAATGTTTCAATTTTAAAATTTTTACACTTTCTTCATTATGGGGAACTGATGCTACACATTTTAGCCAAATTATAAAGTTGTAGCACTTCTAGAAGTAAAATAATATTTTTCTAATTGTTTAAATTTAAATAATTTTTAACGGCCGCCGAAATTCATCTATGGTAAAATTAAAATGTTTTTTTGAGCTAGTTTACTACTTTGTACATAACTTGTAAATTTCAGCTCCATAGCTCATTCCGTAATGTCTAAAAAGTTATCTATTTGTTTAAAATTTAAGAATTTTTAACTGCCAAACAAATTAATATATCAAAATTTGTATAGTCCCTATTTCGTTTTTTTAAGAATTCTACTTATAAAAAAATTTCAACTCCGTAGCACATGCGGAAATACATAAACTATGAACATTTGTTTAAACAATTGCGAATTTTTAGCGGCCGAATTGTTGCACTTTTTCAAGATTTTCGTTTTTTCTAGTCGTTTTTGTACAAAATCCTACCTATGAAAAAAATTTCGAATCTCCAGCACATCTGGAAGTGCCTAAACATTAGTATCCTCCTGTTATATGTTATATGTATGTTATATCCTCCTCTGTAAGAGTCGTCGATATATAATGATAACATATTTTCAATTCAATTTTCAAATTATTTACAGAGTAGTGAATTTGCATAAATAAACATTTCAATTTTACGATATATGAATTGCGGCGGCCGTTAAAAATTATTTAAATTTAAACAATTAGAAAAATATTATTTTATTTCTAGAAGTGCTACAACTTTAAAATTTGGATAAAATGTGTAGCATAATGAAGAAAGTGTAAAATTTTTAAAATTGCGACATTTGGAGATTGTTTTAAAGTATTATTCTTACATGTGGGAAAAACGAAAATCGCTGCAGAAATGAAATCTTTAGAATTAAAAGACTATTTGTAATGTTGAAATTTCTGTCTGAAAAATGAATGTTCTTTTAATGTGAGATGAAATGCTTGCAGTATGCAAGCACCAACTACTAGTATATATATATATATATATATATATATATATATATATATATATATATTAACTAAAGGAAAAGAAAAGGTAGTGATGAGGGTGGCAACAAGGTGTTGAGGGAAGCCCAGCGGACACTCACCAAGTTGAGGACCAAGCTGGCAGGCTGCTGGGGGCGTCGAAGAGACACGTAAAACACACGAACACAAAAACACACGCAAGCTTATCGGGCCTAAGCCCTTCTTCAGCGAAAGAGTAACGTAAGGTGACACACTGGGCGGGGAATGACAGGGTGTTGTGGGAAGGTTGATGATTGGAGGAGGTGGGGAGTAGGAGGGGTGGATAGCCAATAAAGAGGGAGTGTGATGAGGTAGAGTCCGAATAGTTACAAAGTAACAAGGAAACATTGTAAGGGGGCTAATAGGGTTAGCGGAGGTTGAGGCCAGGCGGAGAGAAAGAGTCGAGAAGATGGATATGTGCTAGCTCCCAGTGTCGGAGAAGGGGGGCAGGAGTGTCATAGGGTAAAGCGCGAATAATCCTAACATTGTAGCAACTATTAAAGGGAACATTGTGGGTATTAGCATGTAATGCAACTGGGAGGGGGCGTCTGAGAGAAACGCTATTCCGGTGACCGTTCATTCGGATGTTTAACGGATTGCTGGTGAGGCCTACGTAAAACGCGGGACAAAGGGTGCAGGTAAGGAGGTAAATGACGTTACGGGTGGTGCAGTTGCTTCTGGAGGTGATGGGGTAGGTGATGTTGGTGGAGGGACTCGAGAAAGAAGATGATGGTAGGTGGATAGGGCAAGTGAGGCAGCGAGGTTTTCCGCAGGGGTGGGAACCTATTGCAAGAAGCGTGGTAGAAGTAGGAAGTTCCTTCCTCCACAAGATATTTCCCAAATTTGGGGGCCGGCGGAAGGAGAGGAGCGGAGGATTGGCAAAAAGGTTGATAAAGAGGGACTGATGGGAGGAAGAGGTAAGAATTGGGTGGGCAGCATGAAGGATTGTTTTGAGAGCTTTGTGGATACCAGGATGGAAAAGTGTCGTAAGAGTGAGTGGAGGGGTAGATGCAGGAATAGTGGGTGTGTGAGGATGAGATCCAATGTGGGTAGGCGTCATCGCCCTATGGATCTGTTCGCGGACCAAGACTGGAGGGTAACCACGTTTGAGAAGAGCATCCTCGAGGACAGAGTAATACTCTAGATGGGATGCTCTATCGGAACAAAGCCTCCATCCTCGACGAGCAAGGGCATAGGGGATAGAGGTTTTGGTATGAAGGGGATGGCAGCTATCAAAGTGGAGGTATTGGAGGCTGTTGGTGGGTTTGATGTGAACACAGGTGCGGATTTGGCTGTCTTGAAGGTAAAGATCGACATCCAGGAATGTGATGTGGGAGGTAGAGGATTGGTGGGTGAAGGACAGTGAAGGATGGGAGGAGAGACGCGAGAGAAAGGAGAGGAGAGAGTCAGGTCCATGCGTCCAAATGAGGAAGACATCGTCGATGTATCTCAGCCACAAAAGTGGTCTGAGTGGAACGTTGAGGAAGAGTCTTTCCCATTCTCCAAGGTAGCAATTGGCGTATGAAGGCGCCATTCGGGTGCCCATCGCAGTGCCTCTAATTTGAAGGTAGTGACGACCATCGAAAGAGAAGTTGTTCAATTTGAGCACCATTGCTGCCAAGTCTAATAAGAAATGGGAGGAAGGTCTTGCGTCGGGTGGTCTTGAGTCCAGGAGTTTACTAAGGGCAGAGTCCATCATCGTGGGGGATGTTTGTGTAGAGGGAACAGACATCGATAGTGGCCAAAATGGTATTGGGTGGGAGAGGAAAGGGGAGGTGTTTGAGACGCTTGAGAAAGTGGTTAGTGTCTTGGATGAAGGAAAGGAATTGACGAATGAGAGGTTGTAGGTGGGAGTCAACGAAGGCGGAGATGCGTTCTGTAGGGGAATTAAAGCTGGCGACAATGGGGCGGCCGGGGATGTTGGGTTTATGGATTTTAGGGAGAAGGTAGAATGTGGGTGTGCGGGGTTTGTTGGGGATCATTAGAGCAATGGCGGAATCGGAAAGGCCTTCCTGTTTGCCCGAGGAATGAAGATAGGACGAAATTTGGTAGGAGTGGTGGTCTGTGGTGTTGGAAGTAAGGTGATGGTAAGAGGTTTCGTCAGAAAGTTGGCGCTCGGCTTCCTCGTTATATTTGGCGCGATCCATCACAACCGTGGTGGTGCCCTTGTCGGCAGGGAGGATGATGATATGGTCAAGATGTTTGAGTGTGGAAATGGCATGCCTTTCACGTCTGGTAAGATTATCTGTATGGTCGATAAGATCGGAAAAGTTAGGTTGGGAGATTCTGGAAAGGATATAATTGAGGTATTGTTCGACCGGGTGTAGGGAAGGAAGGGTGGGTGGAATGTATTGGGAAGGAGGTATGAAGATGGAAAAGGTAGGTGGGAGGCCGGGAGGGAGTTTTGGGTTGGCAGAGGTGAGAGAGTCTTCTTTGGGAGGGTTAGTTTTTAGACGTAGTGTGCGGGCAAAGGACTGGACGTCGGCAAGGAGGCGAAAATGATCAAATTTGGTGGTGGGACAAAAGGAAAGGCCGCGTGAGAGGAGTTCATTCTCGGCAGGGGTATGTACGTGGGAGGAAAGGTTCAAGACTTCATCTGGTTGGCACGATGAAGAGGTAGTGGCAGGAGTGTGCGAAAAATATGAGCGCTTCAAAGGTTTGCGGGTTAGGAAAGTGTGGGTCTTTTTCAGGATATGAAGTGATGGTGGCGTTGGGAATCCCAGGAGGTCCGCAAGACAGGGAGTTTGACCGATGAGTGGCGGGGAAGGAGGTGGTTTGTTGACCTCGCCAGCTGTTATGAACGGAAGGGGAAGACCAAGTTTGAGGTGCCGGACGCAAAGCAGAGAGAGTTTACGGAGAAGTCTGTTGCGATGTGCGGTGATATCATTAGCCGCTTGAAGGAAAGCGGCACGAAGGTCGGATATGGATTGCGAAGAATGACGAAGATAAAGAACGAAATATATATATATATATATATATGAGATTTTTCAAATAAATCAGGGAAACAAGAATTAATATTAAACTCGTCAATCGGCATTGGCATTGCTTTCTACTTGAGCCATCTTTAATGATGACAGCGTCCTTCCACAACTAACAACTAAGATTACAACAGAACATTACCCGATCGGTACGCTATTTTTTATTAATAACTTTTATATTAACCTCACGCGCATATAATTTTATGCCGGTTAGTGGAAGGTCTCATAAAATCATAACTCGGGACTTGTAAGAGATACTAATGGATAAAAGGCTGGGTGGTTAGAGTTTTCAAAAGTTTTACGTAATATTTTACTCTGTCGAGGTATAAAATGAAATATGTATAACGAAATATGAGCAATGTTTCGTTTCGCATTGTATGCTCGCCATTTAGCGGCAATCTGAAATCTCCAATGCAAATGTGCGGCAATATGAATTTCCACCGGATATTACAAACTAACCGAAATTGAAAAAGGCATATGCGCTCCTTTAAAACATTTACCAAAACGAAACTTTAGTTGATACATGAATTGTGTTTATAAAAATACGTAAAACTGAAAAGAAATTAAACAATTTGTGATTAATAAATTTACTACGCTATTAATGGTTTAAGAAAATATATAGCTTTATTTATTGGGATGAAAAGTAAAAATAAAATAATTAAAAATAATTTTATAAAATAACATATTCTGCACTAAAAAGTAAAATTTTTTGATTTATTAGACTCAATTTAAAACTTTTGTAAAAGTAACATGTCTGTTAACCGTCATATACTTTTAAAAAGCCATATAACTTTTACAATAGATTTCAATCAAGTCTGGTAAATGAAAAATAAATTTTTACTTTTTTAAAATCACGACTAGCAAACCAAAAAATTTTTTTTTAGTGCAAAGTATTTAAGTTATCAGAAATTATCTTTGTTTTATTTCTATTGAAAATGCCTTCCGTTCAAAAAGAACGAAGGAATGTGGCGACAAACATGAGAAATTCGTTTCGTACGCAGTGTAAATGAATCCCCAAAATTTCAATCTTTTTTTTGAGAGAAACTTACGAAAGCATGAATGTGAGTTTTTTCTTCCCCTTTAAATAAGTGACACTTTTTGTAACTATAGCCCTGCAACATTAAAAATTTTGATTAAAATAACTTTCCAAAATTACAAACTTTTTGCCTCTCACCGCCTCTGCAGGAATAAATCAGAAATCTCGGAGAATTTCTAACATGAGGAACCTATTAATTCTCCAAGACCAAAAAGAACTTCCACAATTTTATAAAGATACCTCTGAGAAAAAACGCAAAAAACATGGACAGCAAGCATTAGAAGGTAAGGAAACAGTTTCGCCAACATTTATTCCAAATTACGAATTTCTCGTAACTCAGCGCCTCTAGCGGAGACAAACTTGAACTAAAAGGAATTCCAACACGGCGAAAACTAATTCTTTTCCCTGACCAAAAAGAACTTCCAGGAATTTTAGGAAAGATCCCTTAAAAAAGTTATTAAAAAAGACGGACGGCAGACGTAAGGCAACGCGATGACATGAGCAAGCTTTCATCTTCACAAAAAACCTGGAGAAAAGGACCACAAAAAAGCATCCGTCGCTGGTGCACTCGCCAAGTAGAAGACATCAAAAGGCGAAAGCGGATTCGAATGAATGAGCGTAATAAGACAGTCTGGGAGAAAAAAATGTGCGAGTCGGAGTGATGAGAAAAAAGGAGCTTCGTATTGGGCTAAGTTCCAGATGTGGAACCCCTTCCATTTTCAGAACGAAGACTCTCTCTAAAAAGCGAGTTACTATGTAGAAAGGAGAATGCTTTTAAAGTGCGCCCGAAAAAAAGATTGCTTTCTAAATGCATCAAAAGAGGGTAAAGAGAAATTGCAGATCGATTATAGGTCAAAAGAATGACTTTTAAATGCATGCCGTTTTCAGGTCTCTTTTTTCATCCGGTTGTTAAAAGGAAATATTTTACTTTAAAAGGTTATACTCCCAATTCATATTTAAATTGACTGAGGTTCTTATAATACATGATTGCGGTATCGATGGTAAATTGTAAAACTAGAAAACCTCGATTTCACAAAGCAGAAGAAACAAAATACTGAGGATGGAAAAATTAAAGATATAAGGCAGGCTATCACATTAATTAGCTAAAATTGACTTAGTTTGTACAGTAGTACTTTTGCATACGAGAAGATATTCAAAAGAAAACAGTTCTAGTTTTAGAAAAACATTTACCGAATTACCGGTAAATGAATGTTGGTAAATTTGTAATCTCTACTATCATCTGTACTTGAAAAATCATTTATGATATTTATCATTTTATATGTTTCTATAAAAGTAGTTATGCCGTCATATTTTCTCCTTCGCCCTCGACCTTTTTATTGTAAGAATTACAAAAAAATTCTTTACGGTACAAATTCTTTAGTAAGATCATTATTTTTTAACCATTAGAACTATACATAATTCATAAAAACTTACTACCTCCTATCACCTACTTGTTTTACCCTTAACAAGCCAGCGGTATCTAAAGTAAATGTTTAGAATCATAAACATAATATTCGTATATAATAATAGCAATGACATTGCGTATATTTAAACTGTCCAATTAAAATAAAGCAATAAACTAAGGAAAAGCATTTTTACGAATATTCAATTCTTTAATTGCCAATACTTTAAATAAATATATAATAGGTATTTGTCCTTAAAAACTACTTTTCTCAAAGAAAATTAATAGCATTGATATTTTAGACGATGCATACGTACAATTAGCAAAATCAAAATAAACCTCCACCGTGACCCATACAGCTAATCTAAATAAAGCTATTTTTATCCCTGGACAAAACCATCCTTTTTTCACCCAATTATCCGACCATAAATTTCTCTATCTTTTTATTCATCAGCGGAGGAATACCTACATAAAATACATACTTTTTCGTCATAAACCTCGTCGAAAATTTAATGACCTCCCATTCTAAACCACTGACAAACCCGGATTCTGCCTCCCACAATACAAAAAAAACCCTTAATATAGTAATCGAAACCTCCAGAGTCGATTAATAGACAACCTCTTAAGTAGATCGTCTTTGCCTTCTGAGAAGTCTAAGGATGGTTTTTCTCCCCCCCCCCCCTCCTCTCCCCTTCGGCTGAAGCGAGAAGTCCGTCGGAGGCCGTCAGTTTGAATCCTAAAAAAAAAAAAATTAACTCACCGAAACGAACCTCTGGAATTGGGCCTCATGCGCCAACTAGAAAACTGTCCTCCCCTTTCTCTATTCCCCCATCCTCCACACCTTTCCTTCTCATCCTCCCCCTAATTCCCTCTCAATTGAGAGTGTAATATTTTGTGTTAAACGCCTCCAGGTGGAGAGGAACACCTCGCAGGCTGCACAAATATCTTGCTTCCCGTTCAACTTCTTTTGAAAACACACCAGATATTAGTTAAATAATTTTTCTTTCGTAGTGTTTCCAACTAACAGACACTCGGGCTCTTTTTTCCTTATCCTATCAAATATCTAACAGCGACTAGCTAAGGCGCATCCTTGAATATTCGTGGCGTGAGCAAACCAAGGAGATTCAGATTGTGTTAAAAGTAAGCTTACGAATAAACTGTTTATAAAAAAAGAGACCGATCGCGAACATCTCGGACTGCACTCAAGTGCTGAGGTAAGCGCCAGAATAGAAATTCTGCGATCAAATCTAAAAAACTTGTGTTAAAAGAAAACTAATAATTTCGGATTTTACCCGAAATCTAAAAAAGGTAATCGGAGGGTAAAAATCTGGTAAAACCCGAAAAATCCATACCCTACTTATACAGCATTATTTATGACAACAGGCTCTCTAAGTGGATGAACTTTAATTAAAATTCTTTCAAGCATTCTTCGGTAAAAATGCATTTTATGAAAATCGACAATAATAAACTATCCCGTAGAGTTGCGCACAGACGGCAGTTTACTGACCGACGTGTAAAAACCACTTTTTTCTGATCAAGTGGCAAATAAAACGTGCATTATCATAAACATCTCGAAGTCGATTTTTTTCGCGATTACGATACTCGCTTCATATACTTCGTATATGGGAAAGTAAAACGGGTAATTGACATCTTATAGGAAGCACCTTTCGTTGGGGCGTTATATTTAATTTTTAAAATCCATTCTTATTTAAACCCATATTAAATTCGAAACTAAAGCTAGGTTTTCATATTCGTGAGCATGTGTCGATGGGGAACGCTCCTAGATAACAGGGGAAAATCTACTAACTCTGGCTCGGAAAAGTGACGCCATTAATAGGTTTTGGACCATTTTTAAAAAGAATTTCAAAGCGATAGGAAAACGACTAGGTTTACATTGTAAGCGAAGGAAATTCTCCAAAGCCAGTCAAACTGATAAAACCCGGTTAAAAGGCCGGATAAAAACAGATGAACCCGGATAAAAACCCAATACGTATTTCGGCTACAAAGTAACCATCATCAGGGGTTAAAAAACGGGGGGAAGGGGGACTTGAAAGAGGGCGACCGAAACCAAGACCAGTGGCACGCTCTCAAGTGGATGTCCAGGGCTGTGTCTGTGTATTTATACCTGGTTGGTGGGCAGGGGGGGGAGAAGAAAAAGGGGGGGGACCTAGATGACCTAGGTGATGGGAGAAAAAGGGGGGGAAGTCAGTTTAAAAAGAACGCTGTTTATTACCCCTAACTCGTTATTCATCAGGGTGTGTCTGTATTTATGAATGTGTAAGCTTTCTGTTGCGTCGAGTTTGGTATTTGGGACTTGTTTAAGCAGTTTGAGGTTATTTGTGTCTAATGGGTGGTTATATTCCAAAATGTGTTTCGCGACGGCCGATTTTTCAAAGCGTCCATGTCTGTAGTGCGCTAAATGTTCTTTGAATCTGATGGAGATATTTCTTTTCGTTTGGCCAATGTAAGACATGTCGCATGTGGGGCACAACACTTGATATATGCCAGATTTTTCTAATGTGGGTATTTTGTCTTTAGGGTTCCCTAATAAATTTTTAATGTTATTTGTGTTGTGAAACGTTAGTGTATAATTTGCGTTATGAAAAATTTTTGTTAGCCCTTTGTTTAGGGTTGGATGGAAGGGGAGTGAAATAAATTTTTTCTTCCTATCGTCACTTAGAGCAAGCGTAGTACTTGTCTTCTTGTCTAATGTTTTGGATTGCTTGTTAATAATGTTGTCTATCAATTCGTGTGTGTACCCGTTTTCTAGGGCCGCGTTTTTAATATATTTTACTTCTTTGTCGAAACGTTTTTTATTTAGCGGTGTCGTCAATAGTCTGTGTACCATATGGTTGAAAGCCGCGATCTTTTGTTTGTAAGGGTGATTGGAGTCTTTCTTAATATAATTGTTGGTATGGGTCGGTTTCCTGTACACGTCAAATTCTAATCGTCCATTATTATTAATGATCAAAATGTCAAGAAAAGGTAAAGACTTATTTGCTTCGATTTCAAAGGTGAAGTTTATAGAGTTGTGAAATGAGTTGAGTTCTTGGACGAAGGTGTTAATGTTATAGAGTTTTGTGTCAAAAATGGCAAAAATGTCATCAACGTACCTGCACCATGTGTTGGGGAAATAGTTTAACGTATTTTTACAGCGTTGCTCAAAAGAATAAAGAAAAATATTTGCTATAAGTGGTGAGAGAGGATTGCCCATTGATGTTCCATTAATTTGTTTATAGAACTTATTGTTAAAAACGAAGTAATTTTGTTCCATGCATAAGTTTGTTTCGCGCTCGAAAACCTCCAGGACTGGCTACTAAGTAAACAAGTTGAGGAAAACAAAATTCTAGAAATTCTCACATTGACAAACTTATGGAACAAAATTACTTCGTTTTTAACAATAAGTTCTATAAACAAATTAATGGAACATCAATGGGCAATCCTCTCTCACCACTTATAGCAAATATTTTTCTTTATTCTTTTGAGCAATAAACCACGGTCGGTTGGCGCGATACTTACACCTGAGTGATCCAAGGCAGATTGAATGAATCCTCGGCCTGTCATGGAGACTTCCGTAGCTTTCGCAATGTTCTACCCGAATCGATCAATATGAATGGTTCAACTGAAGTGTGTAAAGCCAGTTTACACCAAACAAACCATGTCTCCCGAATTGGCTCAAAAAAGTTAGCAAAACCAAATCAGCCGTCATTCTCCGATAGTATATTCTAAAAATGTATGCATGGCTTTCTCAACTTTCCATGGCTACTGTAGAGACCTGGTGCGTCAATTTTATGTCGGCATTAAGTTGAGCCCAATAATTCTCCATAATCATGTTCAACTTCAAAACACAGTTTAAGCATGGATCAACAAGAGTTATGGCTCAAGTTGATTTTTTTAAAACTTCGTTGATCAAATATTAACTCTAGGCGACAAAACATGAAATTATCTTACCTTTAGGACTCTGGGGAGGGCCACTTGGTATCCGAAATACGCGTATCAGTCCCACTCCCTTTCTTCTCGCCTTCCTTATATCGGCCCCACCGAATTTTTAATTTTATTTTCCTTCTAACTTCTTTTGTTTGTTTTTATTTACGACAAGGGTCACTGCATCTTTTGCTTTGCAAACCCGATTTGTGTGAGTTGTGTGTGTGAGTTGTGTGTGTGTGTGTGTGTGTGTGTGTGAGAAGTCTCCCGTAAACCTGGCTGTCGATCTGCTGTCCCTGGCGCTGGCCCTAAAAAAAACCCTAAACGGCAGGTGGAGTGTTTGTTTGAATGGGTGAGGTATTTTTTTTAATTTTTAATTTTTTAAAATCCCCCCCCTCTTTCCTTATCTTTGAGGGAGTTTTTTACATTAGATTTAGTACGGCATTTAGAGATTTTTACCTTTTGCCAAGAACATTAAATGATTGATTTTTTGTTCAAGCTCCTTTCAACCGCGGACATCACCTCTACATTTTAAAAAAATGTAAAATAAGGGCAGTAGAGGCAACTTAAATTGTCCACGTATCGTCTTAGTTATAAGTTTCCTCTCATCCTACAGTTGCTTTGAAAATTGTTAACACCTATCGATATCACCGAACCGTTTGCACAAACGTTGATCGACTGTGTTCAACTCCAAGTCGATCAACCAAACCCGAATGATGCGAACGAGGTCTTAAGGGTATTGATTCAATTCTCTGAAAAAACAGCGCCTCTAAAAGCGCCGTTATCGATAAACAAACCTCAAAAGATCACGGCCGCGTTGCTTAGCAACCCTTTGTCCCGATCGACCACGTTCACTTCCCCCCCCCCCATATATCATATTGCTTCGCTTTAAGGCCTTCGATGAAAGGGTTTTGGAGGAGGTGTTTACGTAAGGTTTGGCGGGATACGTTCAAAAGATTTATGAATGGTAATCGGCCAAATTGCGACCTTATACAACTGAAGACCCAAGACGAAAGAAACGAATCGACGATTTAAAAACCACGGATTAGTCCGACGCACCCATGAACAACAAGTGAGGGAATAATTTCAGAGCAAATTGCATAAGGTGCTTTTTTCACCAACTGCTATCTTTCCATTGGAGCAAGGAATCGCAGATGCGATGTATTGTTGGTTGCCTACATTTGTAGCAGCAGGTACTTTTAGCTATTTTTTCCCTATTACTCTCCAGTTGCTGATCCTAAATACACCAAATTCAAACTGTATGTAACCCTAATGTAGAAATATCTACCCTGGAAATTCGGCGTTTGTAACTTATGGAAGTTTTGAGTTATTTTGCACACGGGCAGAAGGACGGATGAACCGAATACCTCAGCAATATTTTTAGAAAAAAATCTGATGTGGCCACCACAAGACTTTTTCCATATCTGTAATATTTCTAAAAATTCCAAATAGGTTACATGACAGTAAATATTTTAAGAAACAGAGAAAATTTTGACTTTACAAAGAACAGAAATAAACTCAAACCATAGCCTTCTAATATTGGATATAGCCACAAAGCTCCAACAATTAAGAAAAGAAAAAGGAGCGTTACTAAGACTTAACTAAGGGTCAATTGTTTACAATAGTATTCGGTAGGTGGCGTGGTGGTGGCAGCTAAAAATATAAGATATCTCTTAAACAATGCATTATATAGGAAAATGTATCCAAACAAAGGTTGTAGAAAATTAAATTTCCTACAACTTTTATTCCAATACATTTTTACATTTATCAAATATTAAAGCAAATATTTCAAAATAACGGATAAGTGACAAGAGTATACACACACTTCCGGTTGACCGATTTTTACCAAAAACTAATCAGTTCTGACTTTTATAAAAATGTAAAAATCAAAACGTGTTCAGGGAACCTCAAAATGTGTATTTCAGTTGAAATTTCGAAGTCGATTTTTTTTCATGAAAACGATACTTTCCCCTATACTACGTATGTGGAGAAAGTAAAAAGCTCTAAAAAGTGGAATTGATTTAAATGTTTAAGATTTGAATATCACGAGTGGGGTGGAAAGTGAGGCGAAATATGTACAAATTTATGAATTAACAGTAAAATAACGTGGCACAACAGCATCTAAATATAGTGCACCTAGTACGAATCAACGAACATCACAACTTAAATACATAAGAAACGGAATCTTCTTACTCCCAATAGCCTAGCAACTTATGAGCTAACGAGTTACAGTAAAGTTACCATCTTTAAAGATATTTCCTCCCGAAATTTACTTAATGTTCCTTTGTGTTGTCAAAAAAAGAATGAAGTATAAGTTCAAGAACTTTATATAGAGTATTCATAGCCATGAACGGCTTGAGCTGACTCTAGCGATTCATCTTCACCAAAAGAATTGCAGAAGTTTTTCGACCTAAAAACTCGACAAACGTTAGTGAAGCTAGTAAAAAACACCCTTAATTATCGAAGCAATAGGGTACTGCATCGAAGCGAGCCGCAGTTTGATTTTCCTCCAGGAAAATAAATGCGTCCCACTCACGGTCATAGAATAACGGGTCTGGCATCTTCCCAACAGGAAAATCGCATATGCTTTGTAAAGCTGTAGTTTCCTCAAATGTCGCTTGGCGCTAGGGTCAGTCCGGCTTGTTTGCTTTACAGCTGTACGCTCGACTAGTGTTCCTCTCCAATTATTTGTTTATGTTATTCTTATTGTTATTAATTTTTTGGGTTTTTATTATATATGAACATAATAATGCATTTTATTTCTGAAAATTTACCTAAAGGTACGTCTGTAAATACAGGTAGGAACCTCACTACTAAGGAGAAGGAATAGATACATCCAGGGTTGGACTGGGGAGCAATTTTGCACTGGGAAATCGAGATCAGCAGACTCATTCTCCCCAATCTTCTCTCCTCCCCCATTTCCCTCCGGATTTTTGCGTTGTACTGGCCATAACATTTTCGTAATAAATAAGAAATTTATAAAAGGAAACGAAACTATGTATATGTTTATTCAATCAAGTATAACTTACAGATAGATAACATGAAATTCACATTATGTAAACATTTATTCGTAACAAAAATTTAATTATTTTTATAACATAAAAAGAAGTAAATATTTCTTAAAATACATTTGAAATAAATAAATAAAGTTTGCAGTTGAGATTTTCCAATATTTAAGTAACTTTTAAGTTGCACAATATTAAATTAAAATAGACGTAATAAGTATTATATTAAATTTATAATTTGCTGTCAAATTCCTTACTATTTTCGCATAATTTTTTTATTATTTAATCATTTTCTACTTTGACCAGGATATCTCTGTTCGCCGACATGGTGTTAAAGAATAAACATTTTGATCTTCTAGCGTATTTCGTAATTTATTTTTGATACAGCTTAAAATGTTGAAACTTCTCTCACAATAAACTTGTGTAACAGATAATTAAGTATAATTATATATGCTTTATAAATATTGTTATAAGCAGAACTGTATAAGTTATACTAATTTAATAGTTTGAAACAACAAATTAAACAATTTTTACAAGATTTACACTGTCATTTTATCATCATTTAGAAACTCAAAAATGTCACGAAAATTATCTTCAAGTACATTTTCTTCATGAACTTCTGACTAAATCAGATACTTGAATATATTTGTAAAAATCTTTCATTAATTTTTCAAGATTAACAAAATCGGTTTTCTTAGCATCATTCTTGAAAAAAATCGAATTAAAAATTTTTTCATTCCTTTATCAAATCATTATTATTTAAAAAGCGTTTATGAAAGTCTGAAAGTAGGGCAGTACAAATACGTTTGAAAATGTTTTTTTTCGAAATTTTTAAGATTTTCCGAATTAATTTCTTGAATATATACTTTTATATTTTTTGTTTTTGTTTCGAGTTACCTGCAAATTTTGTTGAACTTGAAGGCATGGAGAACTTGCAGAATCGTTTTCTAATTCTTCATTTATAAATGTGACGAATTTATCACTCACTATTTTTATTTCTGTAAATTTATTAATATCATCTGATATTGTTTTCACAGTTGCATGAACCTTAGAAAAAGCGCTTGATAATACCATATTATTAGTTTGCAAATATTTCGAAAGACTCGTTGTACTTGAAAATAATTTTAAATAAACATGAGCAGTTAATATGATTTTGTACTTAAATAGATTTTCTTTAAGATTGGATGCGGTGAAATGAGTTTGAGATGGAAATGATGAATCTTCACCTATATCTTTTGAAGTTTTGCAAATTTGAATGAAAATTGATGATTGTGGACCATCATAACTTACTCGGAGCGGAGAGGGGAAAGATACTGACTTGCGGATAAATCCCTGGACTTGACTACACAATAGGATTGAGATAGTGAGAGGGAATGATGAAAGGAGTGAGAGACGTAAAAGATTTGGAAAGATAACTTCGAGGAAACTTAGTTAAAAACAGACAAAATCCGTTCCACCATATTTCTGAACTCGCGGAGAAAAAATTATTACCGCTTTTAACAGCCGATTGGCCTGGCCCCACCGGCCCATTTTTGCTCCGGCTCACCGGGAAATGACCCGGTGTCCCGCCGGGCCAGTCCAAACTGGATACATCTCATAAGAATTAATTCCTCATTTCAAGTTTCCATAACGTAATTCTTTAGGAAGGTTATTAAAAATTATAGTGCCGTGATTTGTCGAATAAGAATGTCGAAAACAGTAACTTTCAAAAGCGTTTCACAATGAGAACCAACAAATTAATGATAACGATCTTAGCTTCATTAGTAGCGCAATTCAAATTAAGCCCACATTTTTAAACAGTGTAATAAGCGGACGGCAATCTGCAAATGAGTTTTTTTTACAAGATTCCAATTTCACCTTATAAGATTAAAAAATATACGGCCATAATTACTATCAAACAGTAAAATATAGGACGGACTGATGTTAGTATATCTATCGGTTATTGGTGGAAATACAGCTTCACTTTGCGTAAGGTATATCCAGACCTGTTAATTCTACGACCGTGGTCCCACTCCTCCGCCGAAACACGTGACTACTGTAAGTCTCATCTCCGCGTGGCGTTGGTATCAACTCACAGGGTACCCTCGCACGACCGGAAACGAGCAATTTCTTCCGGATTACGTGCAAGGAGAGAGAGGTCGCCGAGAACGGACACAAAAGGAACATCGACGACGCGATGCAGGAATGCCAGTCGCGTCTTGTACATGGAGAGGGGACAGGCAAAGCTAAAAATTAACATCCCGAGGCATCGAGAGGAGATGACGTCTCAAAAGGCGCCCAAACCGAGCAGGAAAAGGCTACAAAGTGAGGGTAGAGAGAGAGTAATCATGCAGCGACGGCACACTAGGGTGTGATGACGAAAGAGTCATAAAAAGTCCGTCTCTCCCCTTTTATCGGTTGGGAGCGGCGGACTCGTCAATTCCCTCTTTTAAAACGAACCGTATGGAAACTGGGAGTGGCGCACCCTTTCAATTAGCAGACAAAGGTAGATAGAAAAGGGCACTTCGGCTAGGGCACTACGCGCGACAAACAAACCATTCCAGAGCTTTGAACTCGGAAATTTAAGCAATGGAAAATGAGACGCACCGAAAACAATATAAATATAATATAATAAATAACATTGTTATATCGCTAAATAAATACATTTCAGCAATCTTTCTGTTAAAAGATAAGAATTCTGTATTAAGAATTGAAGAAACAATTGTTTACCTATCTCCAATCGCCATGAAACGATAATGAAAAAACGGCGCACATTTCGGCTGCAACGGCGCAGCCGATTTCAGCGACGATTCACCGAGTGGAGATTCTAAACAAAAAAACGTACGCGTCTGATTCTTCGTAGTCTTGTTATGGCTATTGCATATACCCAAATAAATATTTATTAATTTTTTATATTTAAGTGCTTATTTTGGAATGTTTTCTGCCATAAGACGACCTAGATAACTCTAGCGAACACGTTATATGCCAACGGTTTTTCGTTTGTACACCAATCGAATGAAATAATTACGAAGAAAGTGTTCTGTCCATGCTGGAGAACGCGAAAATTTAAATTTGAGGTAAAGCAATCCATAGCTTTCCGATTTTATTCAAAACAATGGCTAGGAAAGTATTTAATCTCTAACGTTATTTTTCATTCATTACGTGGAATGACAAGACAGTTTCTGATGGAGCTCAACGGATCCTAAGAAATTGTTTCACTCTTGTTTACAATAAAGAGGATCGAGTTTTATCCGTCTTAACTCGAATCATACAATGGCAAAAACTGGAAAAACGATCACTACAAATTTGCAAGCTGTCCAATACATATAGGGTAAATTTAGGAATTTTTTCCGCAATTCTTTTCGAAAAACATTAAGCTTATCGTGTAGTGGGCGACGATTTCGAAGCTTTTCTGACATTTAGAAGCTTTTCGGCTGGGCGAAAAGAACACAAGATAACTATCAGGTACTTTGAATCTTAAAAATGGGCGATTAATTTCAGCTGTTGCCGGGAAAATTTCTTTGTTATATTAAAGTGATAAGTTAGAGAGGATATGAAAACTTTTCGTTTCTTCGCCGAATCTATACCTAATTACACCACTAAGGAGAACAAACCGGACGAAGACGACAATCGGCCACGTATACGACATGAAACGTCATAAAAACACTTACCAAGCCTAAGAGAGAGAAGCGAGTAAAATACGGCTTTCATCACTTCCGATTAAGAAGATTCGAGAGCCATTCGGTGATTTCAGATGTAACTGGCGAAAGCGACACTTCTTGAAACACGTATTTTATGTTTCCAAGATCGGGAAGCTGCTCGTGAAAGTGTTTGTTCGGTAAACAATTTTATTACGAGACTAAACATCCAAGGAACTTTTGTCGGTCGAGCTTTTGGAAGCCGACTATTTACACACACACACTGTAGACGTGCGCGCGTGCGACGGAATCAAACTGCTCTTCACTTGAGAGATTTACGCGTTTGATTTCTTCTAATTAATATTCGACGCATGAACGTGCGCGAATAAGCTTAATCCAGGCATACAACATTAGAGCAATTTGGCGAATTCGCAAAACAAACATTCTCGAAGCATCCCCATATTAAAATAAACAAATGACCATAAAAATATTTTATTTTATTATTCTGACAATTTTAATGATAAAAATAATTTTGGAAGAAATCGAAATTTTCCATCTCTTCATTTAATGCCTGAGAAGGATTAAAAGAAAACGTTTTCGTTATATCGGCATAAAACAACTCTTACAACAGGTAACATATACCAAACAAGCTCGTATAAACTAAAGTTTTCTTTTGGAGCCAGAGCAAAAAACATCCGACGGAAGACACCGTCACAATTGTACATATTTTTTCAATAGGAAATGCGAATTGCATCAATCATACGGTTAAATTTTAATGACACAACTTGTTTATTTCTCGGTCGTCTCATGGAGTCAGTCAGTGCTTCCTGCACGAAAAGACAGGAAGCGGCGCGGATTAAGCAATTCGCCGACACGAGGAAGGAAACCCACTCGCTTAACGTGAAAAACTTGATGCACTTGCCACGATCGACGTGATTCGCCGGCGTCCCGCGCCGCACGGAACCGAAGGAATTCAAGAGCGAGAAAGTGCGCCGCGTCGACTTTTCTGCTTTTTAAAGAACAAACGCACGACATCCATCGAAGGGACGTTTTGAAAAATTCAATTCCTTGGCCGCATTTCCTCCATGCGCTTCGCCCCTTTCGCATCGAAGGCCTTTCTTACTCCTCATCAATCCATTCACCTTACCCTGCTTCCTTTGGGCAAATAATGCCCGTCGGCACGGCTTCCGTGAGAAAATTGTTCACAGATCACAAAAATTATCATACGTCAGGGGCGGATCCAGAAACTTCCCATTCTAAGGACCCCTCGCGAAGCCTCGCGCCGTCGCTCCCCTTCGAGTGCCGGGGTTTTTTATTTCCACGGCCAGAGCAGGCCCGAGCTACGGGCGAGCCGTGCGGCTGTCCGGGGCGCCAAAGTTTTGGGGACGCTATCCCGATCTATGGATTACTCGCAACTGACTAAATATTGGATATCAATTTATATCGACGAACGGGCTAGAATCTTGATGGCATTCCTTTTGATTTTTCATTATCAATAACTTTTGCAGGGCGATGAATCAATTAACATGTACATTGTAAATATCCTAACAAAGATTAACGGAGGGGGACGCTGGAGTGCTATCTCGCCCGGGGCGCTAAAATTCCTCGGGCCGCCCCCGCCCACGGCCGAGGAGAGAGCGGCGACAGAAGAGGCCACGGGTACGGGGGCGCCTACCACTTACGTACAGGGTAATGAAGGTGGGCGGAAACTTTGATGTGGGATGCAGCGAAGAAATGGGGGTGGATGAACAGAAGCGAGAGAGAGAGAGCCATCCCATGACGCGAATCCACTGAGAGACAGAGATTGCTCACAAACATATACGGCAAAAATGTCGGTATTACAAAATTCTCGTTTATTAAAAGTGCATGGCACTCCCCGACGGTAATATGATGCCCATTTCAACCTCCGCGTTATTACATTCCTCGTTATTACATTCCTCGTTATTACAAACCCCCTTATTACAACCCCCTTATTACAAACCTCCATATCAAAAAGCTCGTTATTGCGGACATCGTTATTACAAACATCGTTATTATAAATCCCGCAAATACAAATCATGAAATTCTGAGACCCTTTAAAATATATTAACTAGGTTACACTGCACATAATTTCATTCGATTTTCCAGGAAACGCTCTCGGGCCATGAAACAGTAAAAAATGAGAGGTTTAAAATTAATAAAATTAAACTTCAACTTCCTTTATGGTCGAATAAATAAAATTTTACTGATCGAAGATATATATCGATTTAACGTTGCCTGAAAATCACCGACTGATTAGTTCGGTCCCAAATCTCAAACTCGTACCATATAAAGTTTAAATATTCCAATCGCATTTTCACGTCAAATAAACGCGTTTCAAAAATTACAGCAATAAATAAATATACAAGAACAAAACAGAAAAATCTCAAGATTTAAACATATTAGCAACCAGCATATGCTGTCAATTTAATATTCCAAAATTTATCACTTAAACCACCTTTTAGAGTAACTTCATTTTTATTCGATAAATTTACTGTTGCGAGCCAAGACTGCAATAGCTCTACTAAGCGGTCGGAAGATTAACTACGTGCTCAATTTTAAGTAGAATTCTCAATCAAGCCGCTAGATGGCAGAAGTGACTTCATTTTAATACTTTCCTTAACAACAAACTTTAAAAAATCGACACCATAAACTCTAAAAAGTCATCACTTTATGTTTACTTATTCCGCAACTTATTCAAGACCTATTTATTCCTACGAAAGTAGCTTTATAATTATCATTCGGGTTAACTATTTCATAACTTGGACGACAGACTTTTATATTTATAACTTTTCGTTATAACACTCACGAGTTGGGGGAGCCGTTGGTGCAGTGGTTGGAGTGTTGGCCCCACCATGATCTGCAGAAGCGACATCCGATTCAAATCCTTATGAAGATTTTTTCCGAGGACGCCCGGCCCCCTATTTGTGCGCGTTGGAACTAAGGAGACGAGGACGAGAAAAGAGAGAACGAGAAACTGAGGAGCGCTATCAAATCAACACTCCGTCCTTCGGAAGGGACGTTAAGCCGTTGGCCCCCGCCATTATAAATAGTTTTCACTGCGCATGCATATAATTTTCATTTCTATCGTTTTTAAATCCCATGCCCTTACGTAATCCGACGGAGAACAACTTATTGTTAGCCTAGAAAGACAGCAGCTTCCCTTCAAACTTGGCTGACATTTTTCCCCGCCCTCCTCCTTCCAGCGTTCACAGTTGGAAACCGATTCCATCGGGAAACATTCAAGAAAGGGAGAAGTGAAAGGATTGGAAGGGGGACGACCATCCTCCTGTTCCCCGAGGGATTAGGCATTAGGGATTTATGACGAGAAAAAGCTTTTATGGTTCGCGTGTGTCGGAGCAATATCCCAATCTCTCAGAGCGCTCTTTCTAACACTTTTCAATTCGCTTAACGCTAATGCGATGCAAATGCAATCTAAGCACAACGCGAAAGTTTCGATTTAAATCTCAAAAAAACGTCAACGTAATCTTTATGACGACACGATTCGATGTAAAAACGATAGCAGGGGTAACTTCATTTGGATCTGCTTTACCACAAATCTACCACGTGGAAAATAAATGTTATTATTAGTAGTCAACTATTGACCAAATACGTAACGGCAGACCTGTTCCAAATCTTGGAGCCACTTCCAAAATCTAGGCGCCACGGTCGATTTCAATGATCAATGAAGATGGAATAAGTGTATATGCAGAGTGTAAGTTAAAAATCGAGAGGTCTCAAAGAAAGTTTTATATATTTGCTAAGGCAGACTTTTCAAGCTTCAGGTCGCGCCTACGAGAAATACTACATCTACATGATACCCTGCAATTCACCTAATTGGTGGGTGGCAGGGGGTGCAATGCACCATAACCTACCTAAAGATTGTCTCTCGCAGGTTGAAATTTTCTATTGTGATCTCGTATTGTCCTCGGAAAGAACGAGCCTAGATAACGCTCCGTCCTACAATCGATCTCGCGTATCTTATCGTCACGGTCGTTTCTACCTATATACGTTGGTGCTTCAATTATTCCTATAACCACATCTCTTAGACATTCCGATCTATATTTCTCCAGAAGCCGCAACCTTGAGTTCAATCTACGATCCTCCAGTGGTACCCAGTTCAAATCCCTCAATAATGAGGTGACGCTTTCCTTATGTTCGCACTTTTGTTTTACGAATCTGGCTACTCTGCACTCTTTCTAATTAAATTATATGTCCCTTCTCGTGCGGATCCCATATGCATGACGCGTATTTCATACAATAGACGCTCTATAAAACATTTGGAAACAGACTTCAGAGCTTTAAACATTAAATTATTCAGTTTTTATGCTTTTTATAGTCATTTTGGTTTCTGACAAAGATCTTAAAATTGTTGCTTTTTTGTTTTTATTGTATGCTACCTGCTCAATAACTTTATATGCAATGTAATTTAATCTGACACAAAACTTAAAATTGCTGTTTTTTATTTTTGTGTGCTACCCTGCTCAATAACTTTAATGCAATGTAATTTATTATATTACTAGCGTAATTGCCCGTCAAATATGACGGTATTATGATAAAAGTATTCTAAATATATTTGATTTCGATATGAAAAATCTGATGTGGCCACCACACGACTTTCTCCATATCTGTAATATTTCTAAAAATTCCAAATAGGTTACATAATAAAAAATATTTTAAGAAACTGCGAGAAAATTTTAGACTACAAAGAACAGAAATAAACTCAAACCATAGCCTTCTGATATTGGATATAGCCACAAAGCTCCAACAATTAAGAAAAGAAAAAGGAGCGTTACAAAGACTTAACTAAGGGTCAATTGTTAACAATAGTCGTCTGTAGGTGACGTAGTGGTGGCAGCTAAAAATATAGGATATCTCTTAAACAATGCATTATATGGAAAAATGTTTCAAACAAAGGTTGTAGAAAATGAAATTTCCTACAAGGTCTATTCCAGTATATTTTTACATGTATCAAATATTAAAGCAAATATTTCAAAATAACAGAAAAGTGACAAGAATAAACACCCACTTCCGGTTGACCGATTTTTACCAAAAACTAATCAGTTCTTGTGGCTTTCATAAAAATGTTAAATATAAAATTTCGCGTTGACCTGATTAATGGTGTTTGAGCTAGAGCATCCACCAAAAAGCTATCACATACACAGACATCATCGAGAAAACGGACAAAACGTGTTCAGGTGACCTCAAAACGTGTATTTCCGTTGAAATCTCGAAGTCAATTTTTTTTATGAAAATACTTTCCCCTATACTACGTATATGGAGAAAGTAAAAATCAGTAAGATATGCTAAATGATGAGCCCCTTGTTAAAAATGAAGTTATAGTAATAAATACATAATTGCCCTTCCTCCCTCTCTTTTGTCTCACCGCCCCCCTCTCTCATTCTTCCCTCCTGTCCCAATCTATAGCTTTCCCTCTTTTTCTCCGTCTCCCTCTTTATCTCTTTCCTCCCGTCCTTCTAATTCTATACCTCCCTTACTCTCTATGTACCTTCCATTCTATATCCCTTCCCTCCGACCTCCCTCCCCACATCTCCTCTCTCGCACTTTATATCTATATAATCGTTTATGTAAGCAAAAGATTCAAAACTAAATCACAGTCCCATTAGTATTACGTAATTTCGCGAAAAATCCTTCGATAATTTAAGGCAATCTATGCACTCGTATATATTACACGTACGAGGGTTGGGACAACAATTGATTCTCGAAGTTTAACAATGACGTGGTCGGCAAGGCAACATCCCGTTTAAAAGCCGATATTTTCCAAAAATATGTGATTTAAATGTTTGATATGAGAGATTTCAAACGGTAGGCGGAAAAAACATGAATAAGAAACTTCATTAATTTTCCTAAAACTGCTCAAATTAGAAGATCGCACGCCAATTATTTCTAATTTTAATTTTCAAAAGAATAAAAGCCTGCACTTTAAAAAGTCGAGTTTTACGTGTTATCTTACGGGAAACGGAAATCGCACCCCTGGAGCCGAACCCGGGTCTTTTTTCGAGTTTTTTTCGTCACTTAATTTTTATATCGGAATCAAACATTCCTGCGAAATTTCAACCTTCCACCTAATCGGAAAGTTTGTGAAAAACGCGTTCAATATAATCATATTATTACATATGTCTGAAATCATGGTTAAAGTTCAGTCAAGTTTACGTACGTACAAAATTACATTCGAAATTATTGTATTTTTGATCATTTTAATTATTTACTATTACACTTAGTAATTAGTTTCGTTTTGTGTGTTTGAATGCCCAGTCAATACGCCTCTCTTACAGCACAAATGGGTATCTCAGAGGTAGTGCAATGAATAACCGGGGAGGGAGGAGGGAAACCAGGTACCGGCATTTGCCTGCTCTTACGAAGAACACCAGGGGGGGCAACAGCTTAACGTCCCTTCCGAAGGACGGAACAGCTGAATTTGCGCGGTCTCCTCAAACTACGCAAACAGGGGGCCGGGTGACCTTGAGAAAAATCCTACTCGCGCAGGATTCGTACCCGATGACTTTTTCAAGCATCGGGCGAGTAGCAGCCAGCGTCCTTACCACTACACCACCGGCGTTAGCTCTTAATTTCAAGGACAAGAACACCGACGACCCTCTCCAACTTCAGGGCCTCTAACCCTTCACGGATTTAATATATTCTTCTTGGTATCCCCAGAGAATTAACAAGTGGGCGTCACGCGAACGGACGGAAAGAGAGATTTCCCCGGTCAGTTCCCGAGGAGCATGAAAAATAGCGCGGCGCATTGTTTCGAAAAAAAAACTTTAAAGCGAACATCTCGGAGACCCCCACCTTTAACCCCCGCGCACATGACGCGCGTGGGAGTAACAATGGAAAGTTGACGACGCATACACAATAAAGGAGATTTATATGCTTGGAGCGCGTGTTATGTTCGCGGGGGAGGAGTCAACTCGACGATACGTGAAGAGGGACGAGGACGTTGGCCTTGGTCCAGCCGAAGGAGACACTACGATAGGAAGGTGTTTGCGAGAGCGGCCTGTTTTTCTTATGAGAGATGCAGGCGGCGGCGGGGAGGGGAGGGGGAGTGTCGGAGGGCCGGAAGCCGACCAAATGCCAGACACCACCGCAAAAGCCGCCCCCGCAGAACAGGTTGCGTTACGAAGCCACCTGAGTTTCAACTATTCATTCAACATCCCTTCTCGCATTCTCTTTCTGCCCACTCACCCGTTTCTCTTCCTCTATCTTTCCCATCCTCCCTACTTACCTACCTACCTTCCCGACCTTCCTATGACACGAACGCAATTGTGCGGACACATTAGAGGAGGTGCAACATAGCCGACGAACGAGGGTGGAGACGAGGGAGAGTAGGGGCGGAGGCGTCGGATTCGCGAACGAATGAAACGACGACCAACACGTCCGCCGGGTTTTGAAAACCACGGTGAACTGCAGTTAGATAAATGGGGAGGTGAATTATCCCCCCCCGAGAGATTTCAGTTATCGGAATCGTAATAAATACATCTCCATTCGTTTTATCGTTCAATAAATATTACATTTCTACGATTTTTCCGTAATCAAAACACTCAATTGGCAGAACGCGGTAGCAGAAGTACCCGGACGTTGATCGGATTTAAGGTTAACAACAAATAATCAATATATAGCGAAACATTTTAAGTACGAAAAAGTTGCAAGTTAGTTGACTCAATTCAACGTTGTTCGGGTTTCTGATACAATATTGATAAGAAAATTATATTTGAGTGTTAATCATTCAACCTTCTATTACATAACAGTCCTGTATTAATACAATATATGAAATTTAGCAAAGATTCTTTTAACAAAAAACCTTCAAATTATGACAGACAAGAGAGAAGCTATGAAAAACAGGAATTTCTCCATGAAGGCCCAGGTGGGCTTTATTTGGATCATACATAACATTTTTTTGCAAATTTAAGTAAAGTTGTCTTCTCTGGGACAATGCGATTAAATAATTGAGGTTATACGTTTGGGCCGGGGTAATTTCCCGTTGAAGAATTTCAGCTCGCGATTTCAACACCAGCGAAGACCAATCGCAGACATAAGACTTTGCATTTCTAGCAAAATATATGTATTTATATATATATATATATATATTATATATATATTTATTATATATATATGTGTATTTATATATATGTATTTATATATATATATGTATTTATATATATATGTATTTATATATATATGTATATATATTTTGCTAGAAATGCAGTCTTATGTCTGCGATTGGTCTTCGCTGGTGTTGAAATCGCGAGCTGAAATTCTTCAACGGGAAATTACCCCGGCCCAAACGTATTACCTCAATTATTTAATCGCATTGTCCCAGAGAAGACAACTTTACTTAAATTTGCAAAAAAATGTTATATATAGGAGTGAGTTGGGCTCACTGTCAAAGATAATGAACTTTTTGAGAGCCAATCTTGCGAATTTGACACCTGACTTCCATTAATAAACGATAATTTTCGAAACTAAACACAATTTTTTTAAATTACTGAGTAACTTGCAGAATTTTTTGATACTTGGTTAATAATGTTACACCAACTCAATAAAATATTAATTATTTTGATGCAGGCAAATGTTAAAGTTTTGAACTGTATAGTTTTCACATTTCTGATAGTTTTTTTAATTTTTACATTTTTCTCTACTTTTTCCGCAGTTTTCGCGCTATAAACCTTAAAAATATGCCTCCTGCATTTACGAAGTCGCTCTCAAATATAGCTTGCGCTAATATTTATCTAACAATACGAACAATGCTATTGACAGAAGTTTATTTACGTTACCATGATAAAAATAACAAACTCGCATACCCGGTTTTCATAATTCAAGAAGTCGGCAACAATTGGAAATACATGACAACCATAAGTTGATTAAAAAAAGTCTATATTTTCCTGTTAAAAGTGTAATTTAGGAAATCTTTGATCCGTATATGAAATTCGACTGTAGGAAAACAAAACTTCATTCATTTCTGCGTGCCTGGAACTCTTATTTGGGTTATTAGTGATTTTAAAGTCCAAATTAAAATTTGTCTTCACTCATTCTCGTGTTATTCAAAAAGAAAAAATTAGAAGAGAATATATTTTTTTTTAAATAAAAATGGTCAATCAAATCGGTTTAAAAACCACCACCTTTCTCTGCACTGCAATTAAAATGATACCTTTCTCTTGCTTCTACGTTCTGTAGTTCTCGAGTTCTAGAATCACCCACATACATAAATACAAAAACTTACTTTTATATATATATATACTAGCTGAAACGCCCGGCTTCGCTCGGGAAAGAGTTTTCTTTTAAGCAGCAAAGGACTTTTATTGCTTGGGGTCCCGCACTTTCGGTGGTGGCTTGTTAATTTATGGTTCGATTTACATCGGTGAGACAACTCCTTCAGCCATAAAATATTTTTAAAAACGATGCATTTTTCCCACTAAGTGAGCATCTTCAGACAGTTGACTTTCAGTCACTGTCGATACAAGTTCGCCCCTGAAGATGCCCACTTTGTGGGCGAAATGCATCGGGTTTTTTTTAATTTAATGGCTGAAGGAGTTGTCTCACCGATGATTATCGTAGGAATTTAAATAGCCAGCAGGTTTTTCGTGATCTTCAAATGTTAATAATTTACGTAGAAATAATCATCATTGTCGGCTAGAAAAAAATAGGTCCAATTATTTTTTGTTCTTTCATGCCGTGGTGGTTTCGTCCGGAAACCAGGAGACGAATTGTCTAACTCTCCTTGTTAGTGGTACTTTGAAGACTGTCACTAATCGTCTTGGTACCCTACCCCGTGAAGCGTTTCGGGTAAAAATGTTTCACGATTCTTAACTTGGATTTTGCTTTAAGTTGAATATTATTGTGCCCATAAGCTTCCATCCCTTCTCCAAATGCATTGAACCCTTATATTTTGGTAGTCTTCCTCTAAAACTTACTCAGGAAGGATTGCTCCACAGTCGTGCTTTTGAGGTATTCTTACTTCTGCTATCCTTTGTTACAGGTTAGTAAATTTCAATTTATAAAGTGTATCTTAAACAAAATGTGCACAAATATTAGCATTCGTTCTTTAAAACTGAAGAGAGGTTAAGGATTAATGCGAATTTTCTATTTTTGGTGAAGTATTTTGCCGACAGCAAAAACGCACATTAGAGACAAGAAAGCCTGTTTATGACGCGATGAATATGTAAGTCTAATTTTCTTTGTGTTTGATTTCAAGAGGATATTTAGTACGGAGATGTAAATTTGGTTTCGTCTTCATTTCCCATTGAAAAACGTAAAAGTCTGTCCTGACATGCAGACTTTTCTGGTTATTATTTTAAAATATACAAGATATTGGCGCGATATTTGCATGACCATAAAGATAAAAGATTTTATATTAATTTTCTTCTCGTCGAATTTTATCGTGCGGATATCTATTTTTGTCTTCTTGACCTGACCATAGTGAAGACATACTTGGTTTAAATAAAAAATAACAGTATTAATTAATAAAGATTATTTTGGAATTCTCTTGAAATTTTCCCAAAAAACTTTAAAGTCGGAACGAAAAAAACCTGTTCGAACCGGTTCAATGGTATTAGTTGCTGGCGCGAAATCGGAACCAAACCGAATTTTTTTGTTTTCTGTAAACCGGAACGAAAACCCGAGCGAAAAAAATTTCGGTTCGATTTCCTGGTCAGAAGACAAAACTCCTCCCGAAAAAATATAACTAACAACTCTCGACCCAGTATCGACCAAAACACAATCTCTTCTCCGCCAAAAATTTACTGGTCTGATTTATTTACGAGCCCACTCGCCATTCCACCCTCATCCACCAGTGGAAGAAGGCAGAAAGGAGATCGGAAAAGCACTTTCGTGGACCTAAGTAGATAAGATGGAGAAAGAAAGCTAAGGCTGACACAAAGACGGAGAAAATAACGCCGCCTTGTGGTCGAGAAGAAAAAAACAAAAGAAATAACGAAGGAGCACGGATGTTCCAAATTAAGACCACGCGAGGCACATGTTCTAAAAATAAACAACGATGAACAAATGAACCACGTACCATAAACAAGGGAGCTTCGTTAAAAAATCAAATGTTAGCCAGTGGTTTTCAAACTGGATGGCGGGGCACAGCTAATTTTCAAGTAGTGCCGCGAAAAGCTTTGTTTAATAAATAAATCAGTGAGTTGGATGTTGATAGGCAGGGCTCGAAAATACAACTAAAACCTACTCGTCACTTGACGTAATCGACTCGCCTATAATGCATTTTGTGGAGGGTTAAGCTAAAAAACGTACTCACCACTGTCCTTGAACTCTCCCGTGTAGGCCTGTTGATATGGCAATAATTTCTCCTAATAAATTATGTATAGTAACAACAAATGGATGCGCCCAAATGACTTAATACCCGTATGTAAAAATATAAAAACCTCCACTTGGGAAGGCTCGACGTGTAAGAACGCAAATGAAAGCGTTAGTGAAGTTTGTATGCAGATAGACATATGCTGGGCATGAAGCGGGAGAAGGCAGGCAGGAAAATCACTTTTTAATTTGGTTAGTGCGTGGAATCATGAAACGATTCAACTGGTCTGCGGTTTAGAAGCAGCAGCAATATTCTATGTAAGTTATGGTGATGACATTTCTAATGGTTGAAAGCTTTTCACGCGATGAAAATTTAAACCCAAAACTTCGGCTTCATTCAAGAGAAAGTTAAACTAGTAAAGGAGGACCAAAACTCGACAAGGTCACTGAATTTTATCGAGGAACTCTAATTTCCATTCAAAAAGAATAACTCTGATTCGTAAAATATAAATTACTAAATAATACAGTAAAACCTCGATAACGCAAACTTCTCGTTTGTAAGAAGTACTCCCTCTGAAAACGTATATTCTGGTCGTCATAACAACCTCTTATTGCTAATCACGAAAATTCGAGTCACTTGAATTTGTACTGACGAGATTACACCGTATAACAAACATAGGTACAATTCATTCTGAAATTAATTTTTAAGCACGGGCAGCAACACTGGCTCTAATTCGATAATTATATTGGTTCCCTTCATTCAATGTTAATCGGATCAGAAATTGCGAAACGAAGTCCCACAATTCCCTACGCCAATAATGCAATAAGGGAGAGAATTTATTTTTTGCCGCCGAAGCGTTGCCATACGAAAGTGACGGATGATTTCATGGACTTCCTTTCACATCAAGAATACTGGAATTTTATACGGCATGGGAAATACGAGAACATGTTTCGTGTCATAACGACGCGAAGTTCAATCTACAAATGTAAATAACATATTCGTTCGTCTAAAAAAAGAGAGTTTCATACATAGCAAAATAACCTTGACTGTTTAACAAGAGGAAATTTTAATGGTGTGACAATTTCAGTGAATCTTGACAACACAAGACATTTTAAGATTTATTTTTCACTTTTGTTTTAATAATTTTTAATTTTAATTTGGCTATATTATTACACCCATTGTATTAAAGAACCAGTCAGTACCATAAATTGCTATAGAATCTGTAATAAATATACAGCAACGTTTTAACATGAAATTTGGTAGCACTTGTTTACGATAAAACAAAAATATGTTCTGGGGGGATTTTTAAATAACACCACGCAAATTCTCAAGTGCTCACGCTTTCATGGAAATACAACTGAGAATCATGGTGATAGACAAGAGGACTTAAATAATAGCCACAATATCTCGATCATTTTACGTAAATTGAGCCCAGAAAACATAAAACCTATTTGAATGATTTTGAGGGAGAGAAAGGGATAAGAGTTAGTGGAAATTAAGCACAAGGAGGAAGATATGAGGAGGATTAGGAGATTGGTGCAATGATAATGATGTTTATTGGTCCTTGGATCAGTTACATTGTCAGTATTACAAAACATGGTACATCACAAAGAAAGATAATAGTAAAATTAAAAAATAGTTTTTCTATGACTTACACATATATAATCACAGGATTATCAAGATATGAAGAGGACAGCAGAAAATAGGAGTATATGCAGAACCAGGTTTAACCATGAATAATCACAGCCTTGTCTATGGACAGACTACCTATGATGATGAATCACCGGATAAGCAATGGTTATATGACCAGAGGCAATCAACAGATTTAAAACCAAGGGGAAATTAAGGGTTATTGAGATATTCATCTACTGAGTAGAAAAGTTTCCCATTAAGGAACTGTTTAATCTTTGTTTTGAAAAATTTGTTTTGAATATTTTTATAAGGGTTTGGTAGCATATCGTAGAGGCGAAGACCCATTGCCTTAGGTCTTTGACTGAATGTTTTAATTCTGTAACTGTAGATGTGAATGTCCTTGTGGGCTCTGGAGTTATGATCATGATGGGATGAGTTATTTGGGTATTCATCAACGTTTGAGTTAATAAAACACAATAAGGAAAGAAAGTATAGGCAGGGGAGTGGAAGAATGTGTAGAGCAATGAATATGGGACGAGAAGGGGCTCTAGGATGTTTGCCAGCAATGATCCTTATGGCTCTTTTATGAATTTTAAATACATTATCTGCTAAAGAGTAGGGTCTCCAGAAGATAATGTTGTATTGCAAATGTGTATGGAATTCTCCATAATATTATATACATAATATCCTTATTATGTACGTTGGTCCATCCGCCCATTGGTCCACCCAAACGCTCTATAGAAATCCCCATAAGAGAACACTTAAAAATACCTTTTTTCACTTGCAGGCATTTTTCTTTTGCAAAATTAAATTAGAAGTAATTGGCCTACGAAATTTAGACAGGGACCATTTTAAAGAAAAATAAGCATAGATTCTTATTCTTATCGTCAACTTTTGCCTTTGGTTCGTAGTTGCTCAAGTTATACGTTTAAATCACATTTATTGGAAAATTTTAAGCTTTTTAAAGATGTTGTTTTGGCGACCGTGTCATTGTTAAACCTCGAGATTGTATTGTCGTACTTATACTATATGCGTAAGGAAAGTGTGCTTTGAACATTACAAGAGAAAGAAGGCACCCGAATTATTTATAATTAAAATCGTGTTTTTCATTCATTTCTTTTCAGTTAACTTCCTATTGAAATTTTGGTAATTAACTATTTTTATAGTTATTTTCATAGTTTTTTGCAGTGCATCTTATAATCAACTGGAGTTATAAATTCGCATCGCATATATGAATCACACAAAAAGCCATTCCTTAACATGCAGATCTTTTTCATTTACATTTTAAAATATTTCAAGTATTTAATTAATTAATTAAGATATTTAACTTAGTTATGCGAAGGGCCTCGGTGGTGGAAGGGCAACGTCCTCGCCTGCCAATCCGAAGGTCGCGGGTTCGAATCCTGCCTAGGTGGGTTTTTCTCCACCTAGGGCATGGATGTTTGTGATCGTCCTTATTGTTATGTTGTTGCTATTTCACTTTAAATTGGCTATTACGCTGTATGTGAAATTATTGATTACTGAGAAGAATTTAAATCTCATTTGTAAATCTCCAAAAATTACGTTTTAATATGATTTTTCACGTTTTCACACATTTTGTTAATATTGGACCACTGTTGCCCCCATTGTTGAATTCTATTCTTGCACCAATTTAGTGCTTTAACACGGGTCAGGTTTTTATACATGGGTATAACTTATTTACTGAATCTATTAAGTAATTAGAGGGAGGAATGAAAAGAGAATGGGAATGAGCAGAAACTAAGAAAGAGGAAGAGGACATAGCATTTGTATAGGATTAAAAGTAGCTGCAATACAAAAATAACGATGATAAATTCTAATTGATTATAAAAATTTTATACTATTGAATCATGCGCCATTGCCAAATGGTGGGAATTCATAAAACTAAATATAGGTCACGTAATTTTCAATGGATTTCTTTAACTGATAATACAGCAAATATTTTGAACTGAATTTCAAATAGGAGTGAAAAAATAACATTTTATGACTTTTATTTAAATTTCTTTAACTAAAGTGATTTTTCTGGAACATTTCCAAAACTAATATGTATAGTTAAAAGAAAAGTGTGATCTTAAAATATAGTTAAACTCATTGCAGTTCATGTAAGTATTTAGTTAATAGTAAGTAAGTTACTACACATTTTTCCTTTGATGGTAAATTGACAGTTTGTTCACATTTTATCCCATTTTTAAAAGTTAATAAGAGTAAAATAATTCATTTATTAAGTAAAATTCAGTGTTTTAAATAACTTATAATTTGCTCAAATATTTCAAGTAAATTTCAGCTAACAAGAAACAAAGGTGTAGAGATGACTTGTTATGCATGCTCTCATAAATCAGAAATTAAATTTTGACATTTGAGAAGGAGAAAAAAATCCTGTACTTGACCAGGTATTGAACCCAAATCTCCCCGTTTGCCGGACAGGTGCTTTAACCAACTAAGCCATCAAGCCAGCATGATTCTCCATTCTCGGATTGGGGTATTTACGGTGAAGAAGGTCTGAGTAGTAAACCTGCAACACTAAATGTCCTCACTGAGGCATCGCGGAAAAAACCCCTACTTTAACTCAAGAAAGTGAGTTGGCTTCAATATAACAAGAAACAAAGGTGTTGAGATGACTTGCTATGCATACTCGCATAAATCTGAAATTAAATTTTGACATTTGAGAAGGAGGAAAAAATCCTGTACTTGACCGAGAATCGAACCCGGGTCTCCCCGGTTGGTTGGTTAAAGCACCTATCCGGCAAACTGGGAGACCCGGGTTCGATTCCCGGTCAAGTACAGTATTTTTTCTCCTTTTCAAATGTCAAAATTTAAATTTCAGCATTTCTTTATGCATTATATCTTATTATTTCGATTTTCCTCTTATTTTCAGCAAGTATTTGGATAATCATTTGGCCTCTCTACTTACAATTACTTAAACAGTATAATTAAAACAAAGATAACATTCAAAAACACTGATTTGATTGTGTATGAAAGCCAAACCAGATCATAGCATATCTTACTGATTTTTCATATCGAAATCATATATATTTGGAATACTTTTATGATAATCCCATCATATTTGACGGGCAATTACGCTAGCAGGTACAATAATACTTCCATACTTACAGTACTCCTAGGTACAGGCATACCTCCCATAAAGAAATAGATGCGTTCCTAGCATCCACTTTGTTCTCGGAAACTTCGTTGCCGGAGGTAGATTTAACATGTAGTAAAAGGGGATAGGTTCCAGTACTTCGTTACACATATCGTGGAAGATTAATATGACTTAAAATAATAGAAACATGTATGTGCAACAAATAAAAAGACAAAAAAGCATTTAATATCTCTTGCCAGGGACTTTACATGGAACTTAAATAATTATAACTACCAACATCTCTGCCCTAACTTGACAACGGTGAATTGCAGACCTTACTGGGGGTTAGTAGTGTTGGGATCCAGGGTTGATGGACCTGGATCTTGAGGCTGTGTAGTAAACTATCTATTCTTAAGGAATGCATCAAGGGTAGATTGTCTTGATTTCTTCTTCCTTTCTTGAAGCATCTCACGATAGTCTGCCTGCCTCTACTCGTCGAATCACTTGCATTTTCTCAGCAAGTGAGATGAATTTTTGTTTCTTCTTCTTAGGAGATCTAGGATCACTACCACTCGGTGGATGTTTGGCTGACATTAGGGTTGCTGTTAAATTTACTTAATTAAACCCTAAAATATGGATTTACATGCGGCAACATATAACGTGTCTCACCAGTCCGTGCAATAGGGATTCTAATGGGACATTTTCTCTCTTTTCACGAAAAACTTTGTCTCTCACTAAAAATAGTCTCAAAGTAACCTCCATACTTTCGACGCCCAAAACAGCATTTAATATAAAAAAAATACCATTTTTCTCCGTTTTCGTTTTTTAGATTTTTCTTAGTATTTTGCTAAAAAATGTGGTTTTAAGCTGCAAGAAAATCATTCCAAGTTCGTAATAACAAAAAAATCTTTGTTTTCTCGCGCGTCTAAGTATTTTAAATACACTTCGGGGCATATTTCGGAGTAAAGTGCTGACTTTGTAAAAAAGGAGCTTTGTTACCAGAGGCTTTGTTAATGGAGCATGTATCTGAGTAGAAAACAGGTTGAGCTCAGTTTGCAAGAAATTGACTGGATGTGTTTGCCATGATAAAGTGGAAACAAGGAACAGACCTAGAAATTTAGTGCTATCAACATTACTTATTAAATTATTATTAATCATAATTGGCAGATTCTTATTAACTGCCATTCTAAGAGAAAAATGAATGATTTGGTTCTTTTCAGTATTTAGTTTTAGGTAATTGTCTCTACACCAGTCACACATTTGTTGAATCACCAAATAGCTATTACAGTAAAACCTCCATATAATGAAATTGGCGGGACCGAAAAAAGGGGATGTTCGTTGTACGGATGTTACAGGAGGTTGCACACACACATGGGCAGACCAGCCTTGCGCAGGTACATCAGGCTTAACCCCTCAGAAACGAGCTATATTTAATTACCACTCAACCGTAAATTCAGCAGATATTTAATTGAAATGGCCAATTTTGATGTAGTTCATTATAAACATTTATAACGTTTTACCTAATAATCGGATTTTCATGAAAATTTCGGAATACCTACGCCATAGTACATGTTATATACAGCTATACTACTCTCAGATGCCCTTCTTGGGGGGCACCCCCTCGTTTTTCTTGGGACACCTCAGCCTGGTCGGCCATATTCCCACCGCAGCTGCAGTGTGTTTAACCTCACTTCCGAGGGCCATCTAAGGCAGGACCACACGCTGGCCCAGCGCATCTGTGCCCTGCTGGCGACTCAGACTACCGAGATGAACGAACCGCTAGGTCTTCGCTCTTCCCCCGGTGGGGGGTTGTGGTCTAGCTTCCGCTTGCCCGAGGGCGTACCACAGACACTACGAATCCATCCCATCAACCAAGTGGCTGACACTTGGTTCCCGTAGTACCAATCATTCGTCTAGTGTTTCCGCTGGGCACCTTCATTGGTGGGACGGGAGCTGTCCCTGTAGGAACGGCTACTTCTTTTTCGGCACCGGTGGCCAAGGGTTCAAGTGACCCGAACATGTTATATACTGTGGTGAGCTATGAATATTTTAACAATGGGCTCCCACTTTTTTTGACCCCTTCCTTTTATAGGCGGGTTTCGCTTTCAGCATAAGCGCATATTAGCTTCGGTTTGTCCGTCCGTCCATCCTCATGTTCCTTCTCGGCTTCTACCGAACGGATTTTTATGAAATTTGATATTAGGGTTGACAGTCAAAGACAATAAGAAAATCACAAAAATACATCACGTAAGTGAATCAGGGGTACCACTCTACTGGTGACAAAAAAATGAACTTTCCGTTATATCTCGTAAATTTTTGTCAGATTAAAATAGAAGAGGAAATGTAGAGGAAATGAAATACTCTACGTTACTAGTTGTACAAGTTCATTCAAAAACTATTTTAATTTGATCAAAAATTTACGAGATATAATGGAGATTTCATTTTTTGTCACCAGTAAAGTGGTACCCCTGATTGGCTTTTATTTTATTTTATTTATTTTTGTGATTTTCTTATTGTCTTTGACTGTCAGTCCTTAATATCAAATTTCATAAAAATCTGTCCGGTAGAAGCCGAGAAGGAACATGCGGATGGACGGACGGACAAACTGACGCTAATAGGCGCTTATGCTGAAAGCAAAACACGACTAACCAGATGAAAAAGTATACTCCATAAATGGAATACACAGAGATTTCAATGGCATTCTTAATGGGAAATACGTATGAAAAGGTATCGAAAGATTGGGCGATTCTCGAATTTTCATCCCCGAAACTATAAGTCCTAACTATCTGGTCTCAGGGACTATCTTGTAGTAAATGTTGTTCTCTATCCAAATAAATTTTTTAATCTATACCTCACAGATCAGATAAGAGCATGGGAGAGAAATATATGAATTTTGAATTGTTGTTTGCTGAGAGAACCGTCTTCGCAATTGATGTAAACAAAATTTGCAATATCATTAATAAAGTCAGGCTCAACCTTACGGAATTTGCTCATTATGAGATGTAATGAAACTACTTTGACACTTCCACACAATTTAATAGATGTAAACAAAATATGCAATGTTTTGTGCAGGATTTTCTAGAATTTCTATCTCCGAAACTATAACTCGTAAGTATGTGGTCTCATGGAGTTTCTTGCAGTAAATGGTTTTCTCTATCTGAATAAATTTTTTAATCTATACCTTACAGATCATATAAAACCTAGGGAGAGAAAAGTTTGGTATTTCATTGTTGCTTAACGGATGTCATTTAACAAGACACAAGTATAAGTTTATTAAAGTAATTATGTAAAGTGGAAGTTCTAATTGACGGATTCAGTTCAAATCACAATTGCGTGATAAATTTTAATAACGATCACTCATACTTAATCTAATTAAAATCTGTCCTGTGGTTTAAGAGATGAAAGTTAAGACGGACAGACCATACATGCTCATAAGGTGTTCCACTATTACCAGTTTGCTGGAAAGAATGTAAACGATAATTTTAACAATGGGCTTGCAAATTTTAAAAAAATCAACAATGGGCTCTTGCGTTATATAGCTTATTTTATTTACATAATTCTATTTCAATAAATTGATGCGTTATCAAATGATGACGTAATAACGGTTTATACCACACAAATGTTTAACTCTTAATCACTGCTGTTAGTGGTAGAATAGTTCCCATGAACTTCAACTCCAATCAAATAATGCAGTCGAGTTCTCTGCAAATATTCAGCTTTCCGCTTCGTTCTCCTTACAACGCAGAAGCTGAGAGTCTTCCCACTTTATTTATCTCTTCCAAACACAGACGTTGTGCCACTCGATAACTGCTTACGAATAACGCTACGATATACGAAAATGAGAATGAATCATCTCTAGCTGTCCCCTATTCCCCTTCTTCTCACGGCGCCTTATCCACTTTGAACACTGCTGTACTGATGCACCAAATCATCTGAAACCTCGGAAGGAATGTAAAGCTACAGAATGTCCCTTCCCCTTCCTGTGCTCCCTTTAAACTCTTATCGCTGTAATTTGCTCCTAGCAGAACACTCCAACCTCTCCCCCACCATGGCCAACGTGCTTTCTCTGTGGAATTGCTACTTTTAGTTTCAGAAGATTCGGCACATTTGAAAGAGGGACGATTCAGATGATTAATAAACATGTGGGTCTTTTTTTATGAAAGTGTAAAAAAATGTCAAACAAAGTAATTCATAGTGGCAAAAGAAATCTAATCAGAAAAGTGATCAGTGTGTGTGAAGAAGAAAAGAAGGATGGATGGAAATTCCCACGAGAACAGGCTGTGAAAAGGACTGCAGCTTTAACAGGGAAATCGGAATCATTCATCATCATCATCATGAAGTGTTCTGCCTCAAAGCAGGTCCCTGGCACCAGCGTTGTCTCCACTCCTTTCTGTTCCTTGCCATTACGTCCCCTTTTCCTTTCACCTTCTACTGATCCTTCCAACACCATCAATAGCAAACCTTCTCCTCTCAAGATATGCCCTAACCAGTTACTTTTCCTCCTCTGAATTGTTTCAAGTAATCTTCTCTTCTCATTCACCCTTGTTAGTATTGCTTCATTTCTTATCCTATCCGTCCACTTAACCTTCTCCATCCTCCTCCACACCCACATTTCAAATGCCTCTAGCCTTTCTTTCTCTCTCCTCTTTAGCGTCCATGTTTCACACCCATAAAGCAATACACTTCAAACATAGCACTTCACAAGACGTTTCTTCAGATTTAAATCCATTTTACTACATAGTACCTGTTTTTTCCTATTAAATGTTTCTTTTGCCATTGCTATTCTTGTTCTTATTTCTTTTTCACTTCTCCAGTCTTCAGTTAGCATGCTTCCCAAATATCTATACTGTTTTACTTGCTCCACTCTTCCATCCTTTATTGACACATTCATAATCTCTCTATCCCCTATTCTCATAACCTTTGTTTTCTTTGTTCATTTTCATTCCATATTCCATCATCCTGTCTTCTAGCTTTGTAACCATTTCCTGAATGTGCCTCGTTTCATCTGCCAAAATTACCATGTCATCAGCAAACCTTATACAATTTATTATTCTACCCCCAATACTAATTCCTTTATCATTCCCTATTCCATTGTCAATCATTTCTTCAGCATATATATTGAACAGGGTTGGCGATAAGCAGCAACCTTGCCTTACTCCTCTTCCTAGATCATACCATTCGGTCTGTGCATCTTTTATCCTCATAGCTGCTTTCTGTTTCATATACAGCTTTTTAATTAACCTTCTATCTTTCCAGTCTACTTTTTTTGCTTTTAGTATTTCCATCAGTTTTTCCCAGTTCACTCGGTCAAATGCCTTTTCCATATCTATGAAGCACAGACTAATTCCTTTGCCCCTTTCTATATATCTCTCTCCACTCATTCTTATCAACCCTATTGCTTTTCTTGTACCTCTTCTCTTTCTAAATCCAAACTGTTCCTCTGCAATATTTTCTTCCATTTTGCTAATTAGTCTCCTGTTCATAACCATAAGTAGAACCTTTGCTGCATGTGT
Organism: Tanypteryx hageni; assembly: GCA_028673005.1. Lineage (NCBI taxonomy): Eukaryota > Metazoa > Arthropoda > Insecta > Odonata > Petaluridae > Tanypteryx > Tanypteryx hageni. The sequence continues at coordinate 1,624,398 of CM054118.1, read as the reverse complement.
AATTAAACTGATTGTTCTGTGTTCACTGCATTTTCTTGTTCCTTGCTTTTTCGGAATTGGAATCATAATTGTTTTGACGAAATCCTCTGGCCACATCCCCTTGTCATAGATTGCATTACACAACTTCACTATTTCTTCCAGTCCTTCCTCATTAAGACACTTAAATAATTCTATTGGTATCTCATCTACCCCCATTGCCTTCCCATTCTTCATATCTTTTATTGCTTGTAGCACCTCTATTTTCAATATCGAAACCCCTGTTTCGTCTTCATTTATTTCATCCTGCTCTTCAGTATGGAGATTCTTTGGTTTTTCATTTGATTTGTACAACTCCTCCATGTATTCTCTCCATCTATTAAGAACCTCCTCTTCCTTGTATAGAACTTTATCTTCTTTACTTGCAATCTCTTTCCCACATGCTTTTGTTCTCCATCTATCCCACTATACATTTTTTACTTTCTTATACATCAAGTCATACATTCCTTTTCTCTCTAGATCTTCTATATCTGAGCATTCCTCCTCTAGCCATCTCTCCCTTGCTTTTTGGGTTTCTCTTCTTAGTTCATTATTCAGTTTCCTGTATTTCCTTTTTCCATCTTCATCAGTCCTGCTTTTGTATTGCCTTCTTTCTTCCATCTTTTCTATCATTTCCTTTGTCACCCATGGCTTTTTTATTCTTTTTCCTTTGAAAAACCCAATAGCCTGTTCTGCTGTTTTCCTTATAGCCTTCTTTATCCTATTCCATGCTTCATCCACATTTTCCTCCGACACGTTTTCTCTTTTGATTGCCTGAGCTAATTTTTCTCCTATTCTATCTTTTCCTACTGTGGCTATATTCTCTAAGTCCCATTTCCTAACTATCTTAGCCTTCTTAACCTTCTTCAACGCTAGTTTTATTTCGGCCATGAGGAGCACATGATCACTGTCAATGTCTGCTCCTGGAAGTCCATATGCCTTTTTTACTCCATTTCTGTATCTTTCTTCCACAAAAATATAATCTATTTGATATCTGGCTCCATCTCCTGGTGATTTCCACGTGTATAGCCTTCTCTTATGATTTTCAAACCAAGTATTTGATATGAACATCCTCTTCTCTTTACAGAACTCAACAAGTCTTTCACCTCTTTCATTTCTTTTCCCTAGTCCAAATTTTCCTACTACTTGGTCTTCTCTTTCCTCTCCTACCACAGCGTTCCAATCGCCCATCACTATCTTGCAAAAGTTTTTACCTTCCTCCTCCATAATATTTTCTATCTTCTCGTATATTTCTTCAACAGCCTCATCTTCATGTTGGCTGGTCGGCATATAAACTTGTATCAACAGTAGATCTTTTGGGTGCATTCCTATTCTAAGACCAATTGCTCTATCATTTACAAATATCACCCTCTGTACACAATTTGCTATTTCCTTATTCAGAATTACTCCTACTCCATTCATTCCTCCAGTACCTCCTGAATAGTACACCGTGGTATCATCACTTTTTATTTCCCCTCTTCCTTCCCATCTCATTTCACTTAAGCCAATCATGTCCATTCTGTTTATTTTCATCTCTATCTTTAAATTTTCCAACTTCCCTGCTCGTAGGAGTGTTCTAACATTCCACGTGCCAATTCTCAACTTCTTTCCAGCTTCCTTCCTTCCTTGTGTTAAACGGAACCTCTCGTGTTGTCCCCCCCGGAGATCCGAGCGGGGGACCATTTTACCTCCGGAATATTTAACAAGAGAAGACTCCGTCATGATGCCTCTACATGGGATATATTGTGGCGGTGGTTTTCCATTGCCTTCCGCCCATATATTCAGTCGCCCCTAACATGGGGAACAGACGCTGTTTGCAGCCGCCCCTAATATGGAGAACATAAAGAAAGTTAAAAGGGAGGAACGGGCTCTACAGAATCCAGAAGACAAGTTAGGAATGCCTGGTAAAAGTAGAAGGAGGAAAAAGAAAATAATCGTAGATGAGATGGACAGATGCATTTTGAGACGCAAATTACACGAATTTTATGCTGTAAAAAAGGAAGTTCCAACTATCAATAAATTACGAGCTGCTGCTAGGGAGACCTGACAGGGGGTAGTTCAGGCCGGGGGGATGTTCGAGGTAATAAAATGAACACTCCCAAACAACTCGAGAAAACCCTTCTTGTAGGCTGGATTCGACCTCTGAAGGCAGTTGGCTTCATAAGCCCGCTTCCCAACTTTGTCAGAACCAGACTTTCGTGGGAATGAAGGAGAAAAAAAAGTGCGAAGCCAGGTTAACAAGGCACGGGAAGACGATAACATAACAACTTCTACCAAGGATGCATCGTGGAAGAACACGAGGAAAAGCAAGAAGAATAAAGCCGCACACCAGATTGCGGCGAATTGAAATAGAAATTTCCCGTCCAGGGTCTCCGAAACCATTAACATCTCCCAATTTCAGCGCGTTTCATACGTCAAAACGCGTTCCTGGAGCATCAAGTTACATATCAGTCATTCTGTCTGAATACTGTCGACATGTACCATTCAAAGGTATTTTGTAGGAATTCTTTTGGTGACAGCCTCCCCAACTGGTGTGCCATAGCCCATTGTTAGATTTGCCACGAAAGGTATTGCCAAGTGAATAGATAAAAGATTTGAAAAAAAGCTGTCAGGTTATTTGGGAAATAATCTTTCACTGATGATGACCTAGCATTGACGAATGCGTCCAAACATTATGAAATCTGTATGCATAAATACCCAACCTTGTTTCAATGGGGGAGGGGGGTGGGGGGAGACCGTAAAATTGTTTCTCTCTGAAAGGGTTAGGATATTCCCATTTGTCTTTCACTACAATAAAACTGTCAACAAAGTTACACTTTTGGCCTGTTTCTTCTCCCATGACAGTCTTCTGCACATAGAAGCGACTTGCACTCCCATCCCAAATATTTGGGCAGAAGCAGAATATTGACGGTTAAGGGATAAATTGAGCAGGATTTGAGATACTTGATCGTGTAGGAGAGACGAGGAAGGAGATGAAGGGGGAGACAATGAGGTTGGAATGGGAGAGAGAGAAAGAGGATGCAAATAAGGAATGTTGGATAAAAAACTGGATATGAAGAGAGAGGAGCAAATAGGCTCGATAATTACGGGAGGGAAAAAACTGTCGGGAAGAGCAAAGGGTAAATTCTAATATATGGGAGCCTATTATAAAAACCGCCTCGGGTAATCAAACCAACTTCAGCAGCTCTTAGGTCAATGCTAGTATAAGGGATGTAGAAACTATCACTATCTATGGCTATTTAGTCTTTAAAATGCTCACATGAATTACACGATATTGTTATTGTATAGTACCTACATTAGTCATTTGATAAATTATAATTATTTTATGCTGATTTTGATGCAATGCACCAATAACTGCATCAAGCAAGATGCCACAAAGACTTTATTGTAAATGAAGACAAATTATTAACATTTCAAAAATCTTCCAATGGCAAATTTGAGGTATGAATTCATCAAAATCACTCACCAGCTGCCTCCTTGAGGATGATCATGCATTCTGAATGGTCTCCTTTCTCAGCAATGTCAAGGGGTGTCAAGCCACATGCATCCCTGGCGAGCAAACCTTGCGTGCCGCAAAACTGAACAATGCAACGTATGTTGCTAACATGACCATGCTCGCTGCTTACATGTAAGGGAGTCTGCAAGTAGAAAATTGCCATACATTGACACAATGATCAAAAGTTGTTTTTGCTTGTTTTAACTAAAAGCATCTCGATTCATCCTCTTATCTTGTGGAAAAAATTTCCACACGAATAAAATAATTAATAAATTAAAAAGATCAGTTTAGAATTAATATTAAAATAAAAAGCGAATTCATTAGTAAACATATGCTAGGAAAATAATCCTTAAAATGTCATCAGACCTATAAAAATAATACCATAAAAAGTTTTATGGGGTGCTTTCAGATGAGAATAAGAGCAGTGGTATGCAGATACTCAGTGTGATAGAGACAATTCATACCCTAATGCTAAATAAATGTAAAAGAGGAAAAGAATCTTAACATTGAAGGCTTTATGAGCAATACAGTTAAAAATATTATTCTATGAATAACATTCTTTTATAATGAGAGAGATCAAAATATAATATCAGCATATCCCTAGACTCGGTTCATGTAGTTCATTCATTAATTACACAAGTTGATTAAATTATGAACCTTCAAAGGTTCTTGACTATTGAAGAGTAAAAATGATTGACTACAGTCCAATAGAAATCCTGAATAAACTCAACGATATAAAAACTATTGTAAGCACAAATGAGCTAAATAATTCAACCAAAATAAATTTTTTAACAAATTCATGCAATTAAATGACAATTGACAAACACAACTGTTCAACAAATTCATTTACAAATAGTTTTGAGTGACAAAGAAACAACAAAATATGAATGGATTTAACATTAACACATAATTAATATCCACATAGTTATTTCCTGCATCTTTTGTCAGATAATTTATTGCTATAGTAAAAGCTTTCTCACCCTGTTCTCTCCTTTTGGTCCACATGCAATATTAGCATCAGCTGCAATATAAGAAAGAGCATTGGAAATAAACAATTGGAAAAGACAAATATAACAAAGGAATAGCATGGAACATTAAATTAAAAGGAACATGTTATTGGTTAGAACAACAAAAAATAGTAACATAAGGATTATTCCTACACTAGCAGAAGTACCTGGATGTTGCTCGGATTTAAGGTTAAGAACAAATAATCAATGCAGAGTATACAGAAACACTTTAAGTATGAAAAAGTTGCAAGTTATTTGACTCGATTCAACGTTGATCGGGTTTCTGATTCAATATTGATAAGAAAATTACATTTGAGTGATAATCATTCAAACCTCTATTACATAACAGTTCTGTATTAATACAATATATGAAATTCAGCAAAGATTCTTTTAATAAAAAACTTCAAATTGACAGTGAAGAGGGAAGCTACGAAAAACAGGAATTTCTCATGTAGTCCCGAGTGGGCTTTATTTGGATCATACATCACATTTTCTTGCAAATTGAAGAATTTCAGCTCGCAATTTTAACACCAGCGAAGACCCATCAGAGACTTAAGACTTTGCATTTATAGCAAAATATATGTACACCAGGAGTGAGTTGGGCTCACTGTCAAAGATAATGAACTTTTTGAGAGCCAATCTTGCGAATTTGATACGTGACTTCCATTAATAAACGATAATTTTCGAAACTAAACACAATTTTTTAATTACTGAGTAACTTTCAGAATTTTTTGATACAGTGGAATCCCCCCATTTAATGTTTGCCTGGGGGTGTACCTTAGGTCGAGTAATACCTTAAATGGGGATAGTCTAAAATTAAAAGATTAAGCAGCAGTTTATTAATCATCATCATAGGTAGTCTGTCCGTAGACAGGTCCGTGATTATTCTTGGTTAAATTGGTTCTCCATATACTCCTATTTTCCGCTGTCCTCTTCATATCTTGATAACTCTCTTTCCCTTTCAAGTCGTCTATCAGCTGAAACCTTTTCCTACCTCTTTCCCTTTTCCCATCTAGTTTTCCTTCTAACACGTCTTTAATCATACTCTCTCTCCTCAGGTAATGTCCAACCCAGTTAGCCTTCCTCTTTCTGATAGTCTGTATAATCATTCACTTCTCTCCTATTCTTCGTAGCACTTCATCGTTTTTCATCCTATCTGTCCATTTTATCTTCAACATTCTCCTCCAAGTCCACATTTCAAAGCTTTCCAAGTATTTGATGTCATTTTTAGTTAGCGTCAATGTTTCTGCCCCATACAATGCTATACTCCATACGTAGCATTTTATCAACTTCTTGCGGATATCTTCCCTTATATTCCCTGTAAGTAGTTGTTTCTTTCTCCTGAAAGCTGCTTTTGCTTTTCCTATTCAAATTTTGATCTCATCCGTACATTTTGCCTCTCGTGTTATGATACTTCCAAGGTATTTATATTCTGAAACTTGTTCTAATGGCTTTCCCCCAATAGTTATGTTCAGATTCTCTTCTTTACCCGATATTCGAATGACCTTGGATTTTTCTGTATTTATTTCCATACCGTATTTTCTACCTGTTATTACTAGTCTATTTATAATTTTCTGGAGTTCCTCTTCCTTTCTTGCTAGAAGTACTTGATCATCTGCGTATTTTACTGTTCTTATAATCCTTCCTCCAATTTTGAAATCCCCTGTGCCTTCTAAAGCTTCTTGCATTAGACTTTCTCCATATATATTGAATAGGGTTGGCGATAGGCAGCAGCCTTGTCTTACTCCTCTACCGATATTTATTCCGCAGGTGTCCACATTCTCAAACCTGACCTTTACAACTTCATTCTCATATAGATTCCTAATCAGTCTCCTGTCTTTCCAGTCTACACCTATATCCTTTAATATCTTCATCAACTTTACCCAATTTACTCTATCCAAGGCCTTCTGCCAGTCTACGAAACATGCAGATATCTTGACTGTATTCTATTGCCCTTTCTGATATGATTCTAACTACTCCTATAGCATCCCTAGTTCCTCGTCCTTTTCTGAAACCGAATTGATCTTCCCCTATTATTTCTTCTGCCTTTTTCTCCAGCCTTTTATTAAGAATCCTCGTGATGATCTTCGATGTGTGTGACAGAATGCTTATCATTCTGTAATCTTTACACTGCATTGCCTTTGGCTTCTTCTTTAGAGGGATCATTGTTACTTCTAGGAAATCCTGAGGCCACTCTCCCGTGTCGTAAATCTTATTAACTAATTTCGTGATCGCTTTTAGTCCTTCTGATCCTATGACTTTAAGTATCTCAGCCGGTATTCCATCGCTGCCCGTGGCTTTCCCCTTCTTTAGTTCCACTATCGCCTTTTCTACTTCGCTGTCCATAATACTTGGTCCTAAGTTGTCTTCTTCAATGTTTTCCTCATTTTCCAGTTCTATTTTTGCTGCTCCTGCCTGTTTGCTGTATAATTCCTTAATGTATTCTTCCCATACCTGTGCTACATCCTTTGTTTCTGAGACTATCCTCCCATCCGTATTCATAATTCCTTTACCACAAATTCCATTAGACTACTTATCTTCTAATTCCAGTGCCCAAGCGTACATCATATCGTACCGTCCTAACTTCTCCATTTGTTCTATTTCATCACATTTTCCTTTTATCCAATTTTCTCTAGCTTTATCTGTTACCCTTCTCAACTCATTGTTTATACGCCTATAGTTGGCTCTACCTTCTTCACTGTTAACGTTTTTCCATTTTCGTCTCTCATCCATTTTCTCCAGCATTTCCTTCGTGATCCATGGTTTTCTGATTTTCTTCTCTTGTTTTCCAATCTCTTTATCCAAGGTATCCTTGATACTGGTTTTAATTTCATCCCATTCTATATCAACGGTCTTCGGTTTGTTTTCCAACTTTCTTAAGTTATCTTCCAACTTCATGCTGACTACATCCTGCCTTTCTTTCAGTTTTTCTAGGTCCCAGGTCTGTCTTTCTGTTCTCGTTTTTCTTATTTGTTTGAGCATTGTACTCACGTCAAGTATTAGAAGGCTGTGATCTGAATCAATGTCCGCTCCTTGCAATGCCTTGGCGTTCTTTATGCTGTTCCTGAATCTTTGTTTTACAAGGATGTAATCTATTTGGCATCTCATACTATCTCCTGGGCTTTTCCATGTGTATAACCTTCGTTTATGGTTTTTGAACCATGTATTAGTCACTACAAGGTCATTATTGATGCAGAATTCTACGAGTTTCTCCCCTCCTCGATTTCTCTTCCCAAGTCCGTATTGCCCGACAACATTTTCTTCCTGTCCTTCTCCGACTATGCTGTTCCAATCTCCCATTATTATGCAGTTTACCTTTCCTCTTCCGTCTTATTCGTAAATTTCATTAATTTGCTCATAGATCTCATCTATTTCTTCATCGTAATGAGCTGACGTTGGCATATATACCTGGATTATCAGCATGTCCACTGGGACTGCTTTTAGCTTTATTGCCATCAGTCTATCGTTCGTTGCTATTATCTTTGTCATGCTTTTCATCATATCTTTCCTAAGTACCAGAGCTACTCCCCTTTCCCCACTATTTCCTCCAGAATAAACTACCGTGAATTCTTCCGAGTCGAACTGTCCTTCTCCCTCCCATCTAGTTTCGCTTAGCCCTATAATGTCAACTCTATTTCTTCTCATTTCTTCTTTCAAGTTCTCTAGCTTTCCTGCCTTTCTCATAGTTCTTACGTTCCAAGTCCCTATTCGTAATTTACTTTCGACAAATGTTTTCCTCAAGGCAGTCCCCGCCCGGAGATCCGATTGGGGGACTATTTTACCTCGAAAGAACTCATATTGTCCAACCATATAATCTTTACTACGGATTGTAATGTGGTAGTTTCCCTCTTTCTTTCCACATTGCAGTACTGTAGCCGTTCAAATCGTCCTGATCACGCCTACAGCTGTATTGGATATAGACCCAAGCAACATCATTTGTTTTCGGCTCTATACCATACTGACAGTACTGCTGCCTACTGCCAGGCACTGATGATAGTTTTTTTTAATAAAACCTCCATTCGAGGGGTTTGAACCCCCAAACTTTGCAATAGAAAGCCGACACGCTAACCACTACACCACCAGTTTATTAATATCAAATTATTATTAATTGAAACAAATATAAAGAGTACAGATTATGTGAAAGGTAAGCTTCCTGTCAAGTTACAGGTGTTTTTATATGGAATAAACAAGTATGGAAAGGTGTACTCCATGTCGGAGTACGCAGAGTTTTCAAATGCGTTCTTTGAGATCGACAAATTTTAGTTCAACTTCCCACTACGAAATTTTATTAAAATACGTCAAGTCGTTACCGAGTTCAGAGGAACATGGTAAACTACATGTAGGTCTTCATATAAAGTGGTCGTAATTGTTGTCCGATTTAACCACAATTGGAATCGGTCAATTAATTTTAGCAAAACTCCCCAATACCAAATTTAACAAAAATACATCCACCGGCTCCGAGTTAAAACATAAGTACATTGTAAACTAAATGAAGGTCTTCGTCTAAAGTGATCGTTATTGTAATCAGATTTTAACCAAAATTGAAATCGGACGACAAATTTCAGTAAAACTCCCCAATACCAAAGTTCGTAAAAATATCTCCCGAGGTTCCCGAGTTGTAAAATTTCTAATTAATATTTTTTTGAACGAACAAAAGAACATCAAAAATAGTAAATTTACGTAAACCTGACATTTTACAAGAAAAGTTAATTGACAAAAAAGGTGTATTTAAGTATTTTATTGAAATTTTGTTCGCTCAGATGAGTATTTAACGAGATATTTCATTTTTATTATCTTCCATCCTACTGATACTCTATGAAAGAAAAGATGTTAAGTAGAGACAAGGACATTTAAAAAGTTGTTCGAGCATTTTTTGTGAATACTGTGATACTATCTCTTAGCTCTTTCCAACTAAATAAAATTATGATGTTATAGAATATAGATGAGTCTAAATATTCAAAATTAATCATTATTGTAAAAATTAACATTTAACCCTTTCTATAAGGAATAGATCTCTATGAGTAAACATTTTAAAATACCTTGCCAGTATTTGATGCAAATTACTGATAGATAATGCTGTAAATCTTGTTCAAAAGAAACTAAATCTCACTCAAGATATTGACTAGATAACAATTTAAATACCATTTTCCATCATTAATTTGCCACCAGCTAAATATAATCATAAAAAACTTGGTAACTATCAAATAAGATAACTCTTGTTCATTACAGTGGATTTCAGTATTACAGCACTTGGATCTGGTTGTAAAAATAAAATTGTGCTCTCTGAGAAAACACTGCTGTTTTCTCTTTTGAAAAATGTTAGTAGTTAAGCCCAAAGGAAGTAGTTTTGCTTAGCGAAATACTTCCCATACATTTTTTTAAACAATCGTAAGCCTTGATACTGTGCTGAGAGTTAATAACTTTTACAACCTCCAGCCTCAAGCAAAACTCTGAGGCATCGTGAGTCTTCCGATGCTGCAGCAGCATGTAAGGGTGTGCGACCCCAAGCATCCTTGCTGTTTATATGTGCAGCTTCTTCTCCTCTTAGCAAGTCCTCTAAAAGCTCAGCATTGTCCCACAAAGCAGCCTGCCAGGAAAAGAAAATATTTTAGCCTATGGCATTTTTCAAACATTCATTTAGTAACTTTTAAAGAAAATAATCCTCTTGATTGCTATTTAGTAATGGTATGTTATGACTGTACATCATGTACATAAAGAAGTACGTGGAGTATACAGAAAAATTGTGTTGGTAAAGTAATTAAATATAGTGATTCAATCAATGACTTAAAAGTAAATTATATGCACTTATTTTAGGAAGCATAGCAAAATATGTACATCATAATAATGGTTAAAAATGCTACACAAAAACATATCATTTCCAAAAATATAATGAGTAAACACTTGCAAACAATTACTATCTATACATTCTACCATATCTAAATTAGTATGATTTTAAGCAAAATAAAGAAAATCTTACGAATATGAGTGAATATTTTAAAATATACTGATTTGATCCAGCTAGAAATAAACCTCTAAAATTAAATTTATTCTTAAGAATATTAAGAAAAATATTTTTAATAAAAATTTTAAAATATTATTTAAGACCTATACTTAATAACATTTTAAACAACTTGTTCCTGAGATTTAATTCGAATTTAACGTAAAAATCAATTTGCAAGATATTGGCGATTTTATTACTATTGATTGTGAAGCACATAAAATATAACAATACTATTATTTTTCAATACAAGCATTGGACAGGAAAGAATAAAATTGATGAAATAATATAACTAGGTATATGATTGTAAAATTCTTTTAATCAAGCTAAGAGAGGCATTAAAACAACATTTGGGACACCCATGCAGCATCTACAATCGCTTCGGTATTTTTCTAAGAGGCGCCAGAAATTTTAAGAATGGCAAAGCTTCCGAAAAAACATCGCGAATAGTGAGAAATAATATACACAGAACAAAGAGCCTAACACAGAAAAATACAGATGAGATTTTAAGTTCCTGTCAAATGCTTAAACATTTAGTTTTTGCTTTTTTTAATATAACCACCAACTTACAAACTATACATTACAATAAAAAATATTGGCACTTTTTCGTTTACGCGTGTAAAATTTATTTTACTCGGCCCCAACGGGTTGGGTAAAATAAATATTACACGATTAAACGAAAAAGTTCCAAAATTAATAGTCGTAATGAATACGAAAACTTGACTTTCTAAACATCGCTGGTGAGCAGAATTCAAAACTGTGATTTCATCAAAACAAAAATTGGGCTGCTAAAATCCACGATTTCTTGGATTTTATGTTTAAATTCATTACATTTTTATTGATCATTAGTCATAATTGTCCAAGGAGCAAAACGTAAATCAGAAAATCATAATAAACCGCTATAACTTAACATAATTTACCTGATGCAAGAGTCTACCGGGGAAATCTTGGTCCTCGGATAAGGGCTCCATTTCAGCAATTAAATGACCATCTAGAGAGCAAATATAATAATTACTGTTAATAATAAATTCCGTTGCGACGTAATCGTAAATTCGTTTTTACAAGGCTACACATAACTAAAACATACAAGTATGATACATTTTACTGCAAACAAAACTTTAAAAAGGAAGTTACTTATTTATAATTACGCTATATCTAAAACTTTCACAAATTAAGAAGCGTTACGGTTAATCCTACACCTACATGTTGTGCGCAAGATCCGTGACTGGGTGATACAAGTGTAGGCGTATGAAGAAATACCATTTTAAAAACAAACGATCTGGTTCCCACACATGTTATTCACTGGCTTTTCAGCTTTAATTATCATTACCATGTTAATTAAAAGCAGATCACAAATAAGACTTTCCAGATGAAGAAATTGCACGACAGTCAAGCATAATGAACACCCTCCCACTATCATACTTCGATATCTCGATGCTTTATTGAACAGAAGAAGATAGCGCACCGCTGTAACATTGAATGAGTTTATTTACTAGTAAACAAGTCATAAGTAGTAGTTGTTTCAATCATGGAGACAATCTTGGAACAACAAAGAAGATATCATGAAGAAAGGGAGAGATTAATGGATGCAATGGTTAAAGAAATGCTTCACAAAAAGACGTCGGTATGTGAAAACAGTATTTTTTATAATTACATGTTACAATCCTTTCTTTACTTAATATCTATTTCTACTCATCCTTAAGCTTTGTTACAACTTGTTATTGCACACTATTTTTCTGGAAACGTTTTGTAATTTTTAGATATACTTATTAATGTAATGATTTATTCAATTTATGTGCACAACTGAATTTAACTTTCGTTGTTACATTTTTAGTTTCGAGAATCCATCAATTCCGATCACCGATTAAAAATGCTGTTAGATGTGAGTATTATGCTCCGTTGTTTGTAGTTTATCCCTATGTCGATTTACTACGTTAATATTATCATAAATGCCACTTTTTCTTCACTTGCAGCATTACATGGAAAGTACCACTAACCTTAAGGAGCTATACGAAGACAAAGATGGTCTCCGAAAAGAGGAAGTGGCAGCATTGTCAGGACCAAATGAATTTGCTGAATTTTATTCTAGACTTAAAGCAATAAAAGAATTCTATAGAAGACATCCTAACGAAGTAAGATTTCATTAATATTTACTGAATTTTAAAAACATTTTCATCGGTTAAATGTTGATATAAATTCATAGTTAAATTTGTAATATTTTGTTTTATACTAAATTCCGCACCGCTTCAGTTTTTTAATATACCAATTTTAATCTTCAGATTAGCATACCCATGTCGGTGGAGTTTGAGGAATTAGCAAAATTGAGAGAAAATCCCACAGATGAAACAGCAAGTAAGTGTTCAATGTTGTTATTGTATGCAATAATACCACCCAATTATACTTTAATAATATTTGCCATTAAAAAACTACATACTTTTTCAGATATGGTAGAATTTACAGATGAAGAAGGTTACGGAAAGTATTTAGATCTTCATGAGTGCTATGAAAAATATATTAATCTCAAAGGAATCGAGGTAATTAATATATTAATTAATATATAGAATTATCATTTTGATTATAAAACGTGTTTAGTTTAAAGAATAACAAACATCATTTTTTTTTGTCTTTTTTTTGTAACTTCAAGAATTCTTATGGATAATATTTCAATTTTTCTTTACAGAAAGTGGACTACATTACATATTTGACCACATTTGATCACTTGTTTGATATTCCAAAGGATAGGAAGAATTCAGAGTATAGAAAGTATATAGAGGCACTTTTGGAATACCTTCATGACTACACACAACGAGTCAAACCACTGCTTGACATAAACACAGAAATGGAAAATGTTGTTCTCGAGTTTCTGACACATTGGGAGAATGGGACTTTTCCTGGTTGGCCGGTTAGTGGTTTATGTAATTTTTTCCAGTCAGTGTTCTTATGTGTTTAGCTCCGTTATACTTTATAAATATTTTGTCTCAGACTTATTTTAATGTTAAATAAAGGTGTAATCAAATTCCTCTCCTGAAATTCTTCTCTTTTGGTATATATTGTATGTCAGTGTACTAATTTCTTATGCTACTTGGCACTATTATTGGCTATAGTTTATGGGAAGAAATAACTCAAATAATCTAACAATAATGATAGAATATGCTATCATGGGCTTTAAAAAAATCACAAAAATAATATGTTTAGGGAAATATTTGATTTATAAATTACAGTGTTGTCATATCTTCTTTATATGTATATTCCCATCTTTACTTAAAATTCAAGAATGCATATTTATTTACCTAATGAGATTTCTTGTTTATGTCCTTGCAGAAAGAAGCTGGAAGTGCTCTGACTAACATAGGTGCACATCTGGATCTGTCTGCATTTTCGTCATGGGAAGAATTGGCTTCTCTTGGTCTTGATCGTTTAAAGTCAGCTCTAATGGCCCTTGGTCTTAAATGTGGAGGGTAAGCGACAGTAGAGCAGTTTCTTCATCCATTGTTTTAACCTCTTAATATATTCCTTTTAATTGTTTTCAGTGTTGACCATTCAAATTGCCTGCTTGTACAGCAGATATTCCATCATTTGCAATTCCGTTTTTATCAGATTGGTTTCCTCAGTCAATGCATTTATATCATAATGCCTTTGCTGAAAATTTAAATAGATTTGATTCGATTCCTTTTGTTCAATATGACGAAATTAGGAATCAACGGGAAAAATTACAATTTCTTTATCATAATTATAAAGGATATGATTGTTAAGTGGATAAAATTCTCCTACCACATTAACTCATTAACCAATGGACATATTTTCGCACATCCTCTTCTCTGTAGCAGCCATTTTCTATAACATGTTGTAATATATAATTATACTTAAACTATTGTAATTTCTTTGCAAGTCAAATTTGGAATGGGTACTGATTATTACCTATATTATAACACAGTTTCATTAAATTTGAATTTATTTACAGTTATGGTTAGTACAAAAGTACAATTCGTGAGTATAAAAGTACAATTCATACATTTTATTTTTGTTATGAGGCGTATTCGGAAAGTAAGTACTGTTTGCGAATATTTCCGCTGCAGAGCTACGGTTCTGTGTGTTTAACATGTTTAAGACGATCGAGCGGCCCGCCGACTGTGAAATACGGTCTGTTATCTGTTTTTTGAATGCAAGAAATGTGAAACCGGCTGACATTCATCATCAGATTTGGGAGGTCTACGGTCAAAATGCCATGAGTGATGGAATGGTGAGGAAATGGGTCAGACAGTTCAACGAAGGCCGTGAGAACGTGCATGACGAGGCACGGAGCGGCCGGCCGTCTGTGGTCAATGATGATTTGGTGCGCGCAGTCGACGCAAAAGTTCATGAGGACAGACGGTTCACAATTTCATCACTTTCCTTGCATTTCCCGCAAATTTCAAGGACTGCTCTCTACGAAATTGTGACCGATTGTCTGGACTTTCGGAAATTGTGCTCATGCTGGGTGCCGAAGATTCTCTCTGAGGAGCACAAAAACAAGCGGGCTGTCACTGCGTTGACCTTTCTCATGCGATGCAGTGAGCAAGGTGATGAGTTCTTGAGCCATGTCATCACAGGTGACGAGACATGGGTGTCCCATGTGACCCCGGAATCGAAGCAGCAGTCCATGGAGTGGAAGCACACCTCATCGCCGAAAAGGCAGATATTCAAACATACAATTTCAACCCGCAAGATCATGTGCACAGTTTTTTGGGACAGGCAAGGAGTTTTCCTAGTTGAATTCTTGGGTAAAGGCAGAACAATAAACTCAGCAGCCTATTGTGAGACCCTGAAGAAACTGCGTTGCAAGATCCAGAACAAAAGGCGTGGCATGCTTACTCGCGGAGTTGTGTTGCTTCATGACAATGCTCGGCCACACACTGCTGCTCAAAGTCAAGCCCTCATCACGTCATTTGGCTGGGAACAAATGGATCACCCTCCCTACAGCCCAGACTTAGCGCCAAGTGACTTTCATCTGTTCCTGCATCTGAAGAAGTTCCTTGCTGGCCAGTGTTTCTTCAACGATGATGACGTCAACGGAGCAGTGCAGAAGTGGCTGTCTTCACAGGCGGCCCCGTTCTACGAAGAGGGGATACAGAAACTGGTGCCCCGTTAGAATAAATGCCTCAATAATGGTGGAAACTATCTAGAAAAGTAGTTTAATGTATGGCGAATCTGATAAAAATAAAGTTTAAAAAAAAATAAATTCTCGTTTTTTTTAAATAGCCAAACGGTACTTACTTTCTGAATACGCCTCGTACATAATTTTATTGAAAATGCAATTCTAATGCAGTCATAATTACACAAAAACGTTTTGTAAGTCTATCCTAGTAATTGGTCACTGTATGGTACCGCTCAACAAGATACAAATGAGAGACTACATGAGACGAAGTAACACTTGAAGTATCTCCTTTATCATACCTCACAGTCCAGATATAATAGTTACACAGATTAATAAGGTGGCAGTAGCCTACAATGCCTACAAGGACACCTATAGTCTGGACGAAATTACAGTAAAACCTCTATATATCGAAATGCAAGGGACCTGATTTTTGGAAATTTTGATAGATAGAGGTTCACTATAAAGAGGTTTTATGTAAGATCCCCATATTATCTGTTATGAATGCCCAAACATAATAAAAAACTATTGTCTTGTCCAATTACTATCATTATATATAGACGTTCCTTACAGAGGAGGAGGATATAACATACTAGTAGTTGGTGCTTGCATTCTGCAAGCATATATATCGAAATGGAAGGGACCTGATTTTTGGAAATTTTGATATATATATATATATATATATATATATATATATATATATATATATATATATAAACTAAAGGAAAAGAAAAGGTAGTGATGAGGGTGGCAACAAGGTGTTGAGGGAAGCCCAGCGGACACTTACCAAGTTGAGGACCAAGCTGGTAGGCTGCTGGGGGCGTCGAAGAGACACGTAAAACACGCAAACACAAAAACACACGCAAGCTTATCGGGCCTATGCCCTTCTTCAGCGAAAGAGTAACGTAAAGTGACACACTGGGCGGGGAATGACAGGGTGATGTGGGAAGGTTGATGATTGGAGGAGGTGGGGAGTAGGAGGGGTGGATAGCCAATAAAGAGGAAGTGTGGTAAGGGAAAGTGCGAATAACTACAAAGTAACAAGGAGACATTGTAAGGGGGCTAATAGGGTTAGCGGAGGTTGAGGCCAGGCGGAGAGAAAGAGTCGAGAAGATGGATATGTGCTAGTTCCCAGTGTCGGAGAAGGGGGGCAGGAGTGTCATAGGGTAAAGCGCGAATAATCCTAACATTGTAGCAACTATTGAAGGGGACATATATATATATATCATTATATATCGACGACTCGTACAGAGGAGGAGGATATAACATACATATAACAGGAGGATACTAATGTTTAGGCACTTCCAGATGTGCTGGAGATTCGAAATTTTTTTATTATGTAGGATTTTGTGCAAAACCGACTAGAAAAAACGAAAATCTTGAAAAAGTGCAACAATGCGGCCGCTAAAAATTCGCAATTGTTTAAACAAATTTTCAGGGTTTATGTACTTCCGCATGTGCTACGGAGTTGAAATTTTATTTATAAGTAGAATTATTAAAAAAACGAAATAGGGATTATACAAATTTTGATATTTTTATTTGTTTGGCAGTTAAAAATTCTTAAAGTTTAAACAAATAGATAACTGTTTAGGTACTACGATATGAGCTAGGAAGCTGAAATTTTCAAATTATTTACAGAGTAGTGAATTTGCACAAATAAACATTTCAATTTTACCATATATGTATTGCGGCGGCCGTTAAAAATTATTTAAATTAAAACAATTAGAAAAATATTATTTTACTTCTAGAAGTGCTACAACTTTAAAATTTGGCTAAAATGTGTAGCATTATTACCTTATAATGAAGAAAGTGTAAAACTTTTAAAATTGCAACATTTGGGATTGTTTTAATAAATTATTTTTACATGTGGGAAAAACGGGAATCGCTGCGGAGGTGAAATTTTTAGAAATAAAAAATATTTATAATGATGAAATGTCTGTCTGAAAAATGAATGTTTTTTCAAGGTGATATGAAATGCTTGCAGTGTGCAAGCACCACCTACTAGTATATATATATATATATATATATAACTATTGTCTTGTCCAATTACTATCATTATATATAGACGTTCCTTACA
Organism: Tanypteryx hageni; assembly: GCA_028673005.1. Taxonomy (NCBI): domain Eukaryota; kingdom Metazoa; phylum Arthropoda; class Insecta; order Odonata; family Petaluridae; genus Tanypteryx; species Tanypteryx hageni. The sequence continues at coordinate 1,606,674 of CM054118.1, read as the reverse complement.
GAGGAGGAGGAGGAGGATATAACATACTAGTAGTTGGTGGTTGCATTCTGCAAGCATATCATCTCAACATAAAAAACATTCATTTTTCATATTTCATCATTACAAATATTTTTTTAATTCTAAATATTTCACCTCCGGAGCGATTTTCGTTTTTCCCTTATGTAAAAGTAATAGATTAAAACAATCCCAAAACTTTGCAATTTTAGGAATTTTATGCTTTCTCCATTATGGGGTACTAATGCTACACATTTTAAAGTTGTAGCACTTCTAGAAGTGAAATAACATTTATCTAATTGTTAAAATTTAAATAACTTTTAACGGCCGCAATAAAATTTCATGGCTACATTGAAATGTTTATTCGTTTTTATAGATTAAACTCTAAATAACTTAAAACTTTCAGCTTTCTAACTCACCCCGTAGTATCTAATCATATACCTATTTGTTTAAACTTTAAGAATTTTTAACTGCCAAACAAATTAAAATATCAAAAACAACTTTAAAATTTGGCAAAAATGTGTAGCATTAGTACCCCATAATGGAGAAAGTATAAAATTCTTAAAATTGCAAAGTTTGGAGATTGTATTAATCTATTATTTTTACATAAGGGAAAAACGAAAATAGCTGCGGGGGTGAAATCTTTAGAAATAAAAAATATTTGTAATGATGAAATATCTGTCTGAGAAATTAATGTTTTTTTATGTTGAGATGGTATGCTTGCAGAATGCAAGCACCAACTACTAGTATGTTATATCCTGTCTGTTTGTTTGTTCTACGATAACTGCCGTCTCGGTTGTCTGATTTTTACCAAACTTCGTGTGCATATCTATTCTATATTGACGCTTCTTACTTATGATAGGCGATTAACATAAACGCGCGTGCGCGCACGCACACAGACACACACATATATATCATTATATATAGACGTTCCTTACAGAGGAGGAGGCGGAGGAGGATATAACATAAAGGAGGATACTAATGTTTAGGCACTTTCAGATGTGCTAGAGATTCGAAATTTTTTCTTAGGTAGGATTTTGTGCAAAACCGACTAGGAAAAACTAAAATCTTGAAAAAGTGCAACAATGCGGCCGCTAAAAATTCGCAATTGTTTAAACAAATTTTCATGGTTTATGTATTTCCGGAAGTGATACGAAGCTGAAATTTTTTTTAAATGTAGGATTTGTAAAAAAAAACGAAATAGGGATCATACGAATTTAGATATTTTAATTTGTTTGGCAGTTAAAAATTCTTAAAGTTTAAACAAATATGTAGATGCTTAGAAACTACGCCGCAAGTTAGGGAGCTGAAATTTTTATGTTATTTAGAGGTTAATCTATGTAAACGACTAAACATTTCAATTTATCCATAAAGTTGTTATTTTAGCCGTTAAAAATTATTTAAATTTAAACAATTAGGTAAATGTTATTTCACTTCTAAATGTGCCATAAATTTAAAATTTGGCAAAAATGTGTAGCATTATTAACACACTGTGGAAAAAGTATAATATTCCTAAAATTTTAAAAATTAGCAATTGTTTTACTCCATTATTGTTCCATAAGGAAAAAACAAAAATCGGTCCCGGGGAGAAATCCTTTGAATTAAAGAAATATTTCCCATTAAGGAATATCTTTCCGAAAACTCATTGTTTTTTTCAAGGTGAGATGAAATGCTTGCAGTATGCAAGCACCTTCTACTAGTATTAATATATATATATATATATATATATATATATATATAACAACTTACGGAAAAGGAAAGGTAAAATGAATATATGGATGTCAACATCTCTCTGTAGCTGAAGAAGGAGTAGTTCCGAAAGCTTTACGTTTGTGATGTTTCTGTGTTTTTGTGTTATTTTACGTGTGTCGCTTCGACACCCCCGGGGCCTCGCCAACCTGAAGTCGTCTGATTGGTGAGTGCTCACTGGGTTTCCTCATCCCAACACCTTGTTGACATCCATATATATATATATATATATATATATATATATATATATATATATATATATATATATATATATACACATACATATATATAATAAAATAGATTTAATACATTCATAATGTAAATATAAAACACAGATGAACAATAAATATACATCTATTTTTGCTTAGTGGAATAAAAGTTTGTAATTTCAGTTTGTGTCATCTTTTTCTTAAATCCATTAGATACAATGTTTTCTATTCTATTTAATAACAAGAGATTTTCATCACTGTAATCCTTTATATTTATAAAAAACCTTTCTAGCACACTCAATGCCTTGTACACTTCATGCTTTTTTGGTGGTGTAATTACTTCCCTGTCATCATTTTCTTCTTCTTCTTCGTTATCTGCAATATTCTCCCCTTCAGTTTCAACCCCTACTTCTTCTACCATTTCTCCCTCTGTTGGTGCACATGTTACTAGGGAAGTGTAAACATCAACAAAATCATTAAATGATGTTTGAAGATGAATTCTCTTGTTGATTTCAGCCCATTCCAAAGGTTCATCATCTAATACTTCATCCTCCTCGTATGTTTCCCTCATAAATCCTGCCTTTATAAAGCATTTATTAATAGAGGCTGATTTGACAGAATTCCATGATAGGCAAAGCCTATGCATGGCCTGCAATATATTCCATTTGCATCTGGTAATATCATTTGCTTCATCCACATTTCTTAAAATATAGAGCACCAACTGCTGTCTGTAATTTCTCTTAACACATGAAATTATACCTTGATCTAATGGCTGTAGTTTACTTGTGGTATTTGGAGGAAAGTATACTATTTTAATATTTTGCAATTTAATCCCCTCAAATTTATGTGCAGTGTACTGGTCTAGAAAAAGGATTATTTTTCTATTTTTCATACCCATCTTTGAATCGAGCATGCTTAACCACTCATTGAATAAAGCTGAAGGTATCCATGACTTTCTTGAATTTCTGTATAAACAAGGAAGTTTCTTTATATTCTTAAAACATCTGGGTTTTTTATATTTCCCAATCACAAGTGGCTCTCATTTTTCAGTACCATCTGCATTGGTACAAAATAGTACTGTAAATCTCTCCTTGCTTTTTTTCCTCCGTGACAGGATTCTCCTTTAACTGCAAGAGTTCTATCAGGCAGTAAATAATAGAAAAAACCAGCCTCATCTGCATTAAAAATGTCTTTAGAATCATAATCCATTAAAATTGTATGCAAAGTCTCTTTCCACTCTTCTTCCACAACTGTACTTACAGAAGCTTCTTCCCCACACATTTTTAAAGTTTTTAAGTTCCAGCGCACTTTAAACTTTTCTAGCCATCCATTAGAACCTTGAAAGTTATCTACTCCAATTTTTAATGCCATTTCTCTAGCCTTCTGTTGCAAAATAGGCCCAGATATAGGTATATTTCAAACTCTAGCTTCCATTAACCAATCAAAAACACATTTATCGAAGTCCTCATTCTTGACTGTACGAGATCTTTTCCTGGTGAAACCTTGATGAGCAGCTGCTTCTGTTTCCTTACGTTTTTAAAAAATAGATGTTAGACTCGAAGGTGATATGCCAAAGTTTTCTGCCAAATCTATTTTTCTCTTCCCCTCATCAATGGCTTGGAAAATAGCTAACGTAGTGTTTATTGTTAGTAGCTGTCTTTTTCCACGGATTACCTTGTCCATTATAGATCTAAAAAATAATTTATTCACAAATGTAATTATAATTTTGTATTATTTACAAATCTTGTATTTAATGTGGTATAAGGGATAACAAAGGATTCTATTATACACGTAATACACTTTAATCATCAAAAGAAAATTAATACATTAATAATCCAATGAAAGATAATATATACGCACATGATTTACGACTGAAATAAAGTGAAAATAGTATTATTTGTAGATCATGTATCTACGATGACTTTAAACGCTCAATCAAAGCAATCAAGCTTGTATAACCAGTAATTAAATCAAGCTCTTCATAGCATGCAAGCGTAAACAATGCTACATTCATAGGTATATAAACTGTGACGTGTGCTTGAGGGGATTTACCCGGGGAGAAATTCCTGTGTTAACTTAATAAATAGTAAAAGATCTTTAAATGATACATCTTTGCAACATTGTTGTTATATTTTCGTGGATTTTTTCAGAAGTGATGAAAACTGATACGTACCTATGTAGCAGTAGTTTGTAAACCGAGCATCGCAAAAGAATTGACGGTTGGTGCTTCGCATATTTTCTTTTTAAAGGAGAAACGTAAGCCTAAGAGAGTTTACCGGAAAGGCCCTGACTTAGGCAATAAACTTAGCAAACTAACATCAAATTAAAACATTTAAGTGACGTAACTTTGTAGCAATATAGACATATTTTGCCAGCTCTTTCAAGAGGTCAGTGTTCGTTCGAAAAGACATCTTTATGTGTACGTATATATAGCACTGATTGATTTCATTGGTTATTCACACAGAAATTTTCATTGCACATTTTAACCTTGAAGAAGAAAACATTGTTTTACTGGAACAGGTTGTGAATCACCCAGTCAACATTCCCGATGGGATTTCCAATCTTCTTTTGTTGTTGTATTAAAGCCTAAAACCATAACTAACCTACCCAACCCAACCCGAGGCAAAGTTGTAATTCTATTTAAACCCTGATGTTGGCTGTGGATGGATGGGTAAGGGTAATTAAATCATTCAGCAAAAACAAAAAAAAACAAAAGAAGACCGAAAATCGCACCGGGGAGTTTGGCCGGGTAAATAGTGATACGATCACGATACAAGTACTATACGACTTAGCTCCGCTCAAATATACTTCAGTGCTAGCCAAATGGATTAAAGCACACCAACGTTCATGCTACAGTAACAGTACGATATCGCTACGATCGCGGTCCGACGGCGTTCCTCCAAAAGAATATTTTATCGTAGCGAGAGCGGAGCGTCATCATACTGTTGCGAGAGTGGAGTGCTGGTGTGCATGTCCTGACTTGCTGCCTACAGTCTCGTGACGTTCTTCCATCTTGGAAGTTGGTTTAACGACCGCTGAAGTGAATTATGAGCATGAATCGGGCTTTCTAAAATCGGATGAACCCAAATTCTTCTTTTTCGCTTCTTCCTATTCTTCTTCCTCATCTAAAAGAGGGGCTATAACAGCCAAATCAGCGGTTCAGAAATTTTTTGACATTTCGTCCTGCACTATATGGTGAAGAACACTTGGTGACTGGACCGCGACTGGCACAAAAAGATCGTCAGTGGAACTATAGTGTGAATGGGCGCGGATTGCAACTGTAGCGACAGCGAAGTGAGAACGGAGCGAATCCGTATCTACATCTACATCATACCCTGCCAGTCACCTTTTTGGTGGATGGCAGGGGGTGCAATGCACCAAGGGTCCATAGTTTTCCTACGTTATCTTTTCCTATTATGGTCTCTTATCGTCCTAGGGAAAAACGATCCTCTATATCACTCCGTTCTATTGTCTATCTCGCGAATCTTATTCTCACTGTCCTGCCTTCCGATATATGTCGGGCTTCTCATAAGTCCTACTATCTCATTCGCTAGTCCCTCTGACATAAATTTTTCCAGTAGTTTAATTCTAGCCTGCAGCCTACGTTCCTCTAACTATGTCCATTTCAGATTTTCTATTAATGATGTTACGCTTTGTTTACTATCGTAATTCCTCTTTACAAATCTAGCTGCCCTGCGCTGAACCTTTTCTATCTCGTTAGTGAGTCCCTTTTCGTAGGGATCCCACTCAGCTGAAGCATATTCGACCTGCGGTCGAACCAAGGATAAATAACATAATTCTTTCACTTTTTCGGAGCTATTTCGAATTATTCTCCCTATAAAGGCCAGCTTTTTGTTAGCGGCACCTATCAATTGGCGAATGTGGGTGTCCCACGAGAGATCAAGATGGATCGTGACTCCGAGATATTTAATCGAGTCTGAAACTGGAATCTCTACTCCGTCCAACGAATAATTATTATCCAACGAGATACTCTTGGTTCTCCAGAAGTTGATGATGCAACTTTTCTTTTGGTTGATCTCTAACTGCCATTCCTTACACCATGCAGAAATAGCTTCTAGGTCATTTTGGAGATACTGGTGGTCTTCCGGATTGCTTATTTCTCTATAGATGACGGTGTCATCCGCAAAAAGCATAATTTTACTTCTGACTACTTAGCTGATATCGTTTATATAAATTAGAAATAATAACGGACCAATTACACTACCCTGTGGAATGCCAGAGACAACCTCCACTAAGTTCGAAGATTTCCCATCTATAACAACCTTCTGCTTCCTATGATTTAAAAATTCACGGATCCAACTGACGATTTTAGAATTAATGCCTAAGGTTTCTAATTTCGTTATTAACTTCCTGTGAGGTACCTTATCAAAGGCTTTCCTAAAATCTAAGAAGATGGCATCGACCTGCGTATTCTTTTCTCCGCTTCTCAATATACACTTAACAAAAAGACCGAGCTGAGTATTACATGACCTACCTTTCCTGAAGCCGTGTTGACAATCATCTAACAATAAATTACTATCAAGAAATCGCATTATGTTGCTAACGAGTATATGCTCGAGAATCTTACACGATATCGAAGTTAAAGAAATCGGCCTGTAATTTTCTGGGTTCTCCTTGACGCCGCCCTTATGAATTGGGGTAACGTGCGCTAACCTCCAGTCGCTAGGGACCTCTGCGCGAGAAATGGATTTCCCGAAGAAAAGTTGCTATTTCTTCAGCTAATTCTTTTAAAATGCGAGCAGGAATTTCTTCGGGGCCAGTGGCTTTGTTATGTCTGATGGAACTTAATTGCTTTGCTATTCCCATCTCAGAAAATACTATATCGTCCATCAGGTCCCCCCTTATTGCGGGTGCATAATGTACGCACTGGTCGCTGACGGCTGTGAATGCTTTTACAAAATGACCGTTTAACAGGTTGGCTTTCTCTACGCTATCATGAATAACGGCACCCGAGTCATTACGCAGGGAAGGTATTGTAGGACCTCTACCTTGGACCTCTCTCACATAGGACCAAAACGCTTTAGGGTCCTCCTTCAAATAATTATTTAATACCTTATTCCGGAAGTTAGTAAAAGCCTCGCACATAGTAGTTCTTGCTTTAGCGCGGGATTCCTTATACGTCTTAACTTTAGTTGCTCTATATTCATCGGATGATTTAGACGGCATATTTTTTATTTTCGCGCTGCTTATTCTCTGACGCCTAAGCGCACTCCTAACTTGCTTATTGTACCAACGTGGCTCTTTATTGTCGACCTTCAATTTAATTGGAATGTACTAATCGATACTCTCTAGCATTATATCCTTGAATAGTTTCCATGACGACTCAGCACCTGATCGTTCGGTCATATCACGGAAGCCAGGTAGTATTTCTCGTAGGCGCGACCTGAAGCTTGAAAAGTTTGCCCTAGCAAATATATAAAACTTTCTTTGAGGCTTAGGGTGCCTATCGATTTTCAACTTACACTCTGCATATACGGCCTGATGATCACTTATCCCATCTTCAACGGTGACTTTGTTTATTCTTTCTGGGACGTTAGTTGCTAATAAATCTAATATGTTTCCCGATCGCGTTGGCTTTCTGACTAATTGAAGGAGAGAGTGCTCGCAGAATGTTTCGATTAATACCTTACAGGATTCGCGTTCTTTACCTCTAGATTCGAAACATAGATTTTCCCTATCAATTGAGTGTAAGTTAAAGTCACCACCGACTATAACGATACCATCTTGATTTATCAGTCTAAGCTTTGATAATTGTTTCTCGAGACTTAAAATACAATCTACACCAGCGTTAGGTGTCCTGTAAAATGAGCATATGAACACCTTTTTGGAGCCATCTTTACCTATGCGGCACCAAACACTCTCGATATCCTCGTCACTTATCGGAATCTCATTGCTATCGTACTTATCGCTAACCGCTATGAAAACTGCACCGCCCGATCTATTAGCGCGATCTTTTCTATAGACACGATAGTCTCTAGGAAATATCTCCTGACTCTGAATCTCATCCGTTAACCAACTTTCTGTGCCTATCACGACGTCGGCATGCAGACTGCGAATAAGATGCTCGAACTCGGCAATTTTCCTACGGATGCTGCGACAGTTCAATATGACGACGTTTAATTTCTTACTATCACTTTGCATACTAATCTCACCCTTGACTTTCTCTTCAACTAATACTCCATGCGCTCCCACCACAATCACTCCCACGACTGTATGGCGTCGCATCAAAATTGGAATTGCGACCCGTCGCGCCCTTTACGGAACATTCTGTCAATGACCTATCGCGAAATTGGTGCTGCATGTTACGCTCGGTGTATATTCTATCATTAGATAATCTTTCGGGATTCTTATCTTCCACAAACGCATCAATTATCCCCTGACCCAAAACTGACCTACACCCTGCCCTACTCTCTAGCCTAATAAATCCCTACGTATCATGATTGTACCGCTAATGTGTATCAAGCCTTAGCTGTTTTACTTTATGGAGGTTGTTTTGCATCAGCGGTACATTTTCCCATTATGATAATATGGAGGTACGATATAAAGAGGTTTGCCTATACAGTTAAAATACAGTTTAGCCTGGACCAAAAATATATTATGAAGTTTAGAGGTTTACGATAAGAAGAGGTTCACTATATAGAGGTTTTACTGTACTTTGGGATTGAAACTTCAGGCTATAGGAGGGGTGGGGGCTTGGTGGGAAAGACTCTACTACCTCACAGCCAATCACAGGTGGAGGGGAGGGAAGTGCTGCTAGCTTCGCTTCCCTCCCCTCCACCTGTGATTGGCTGTAAGGGAGGAGTCTTTCCTGCCAAGACCCCACCTCTCCTCTAGCCTGAAGTGTCAATCCCAAAGTAATTTCCTCCAGACTATAAACACATAGCACAATGTGTGCTGCCCTCAACAGGGCAGCTATGAAACACGTAGTGATGCATAGGCAAAATACGTACTTATACATGCCCCGACTACAACGGTCAGGCGGTGAAACACATAGTACTACATTTTCCGACGACAAAGTGTTAATAAATCCATTTTTTTAAAAGCAAAAGTAACATGAGGCCTGTTTAGTGTGTGGTATGAAATAAGCTCTTACTTTGTTTCTCCGACTTTCTTTTTTATGTCTAGGACCCTGGAAGAGAGAGCCCAGAGATTATTCAGCACCAAAGGCAAGAAGTCCTTAGATCCCTCCCTTTTAGCAAAAAATAAACCTGGCAAAGCTGGCCGCGGAAAAGACAATGAAAGGCAGAGGGAAATTGCAACACTCGAAGCACAACTTTACAGGTATTCCATGTATTCATTTCCTAATTGAGCATCATGTTGCTTTTCAATCCCTTGAATGTTTGTTCTCATGAAAATTGTATCCTATTATTGGATTAACGTTATCTTTATTTTTCTTTTTAATAATAAAGGCAATTTTTCTGGAGCCTTTAATTCTTAGATATTCATAATAAATTTATACCCATTTTTGCTGTTTCCTTTTCTTTCAAGATTCGCTGACCTTCTTGCAGAGCAGCGAGCCGCAACAAAAGAAAATGTCCAAAGAAAGCAAGCCAGGACTGAAGGAGAACGTGATGACTCAGAAGCAGAAGCTAGCGCATCTGAGTCAGATGATGATGAAGATGCTGATGACATTCCTTATAACCCAAAAAATCTTCCTCTGGGTTGGGATGGGAAAGTAAGTTTCTGAGATTAAATTCAATATCAGTGTGCATTTTTAACTACAACACTTTATTTATTTATGTAATTAAACTTTAATTTCAGCCAATACCTTATTGGTTGTACAAGTTACATGGTCTTAACATCAGCTACAACTGTGAGATTTGTGGTAACTACACTTACAAAGGACCTAAAGCATTCCAGAGACACTTTGCTGTAAGTTAAACATAATTCTTACCTTTTTAGATTTTCCATTGGTTATATTGCGATTTAATTTATATTATTAGTTCTAAAAAAAATTCATGCTTGCATTTTTACTTTCTCCATATACGTAGTATAGGGGGAAGTATTGTATTCCTGAAAAAAATCAATTTCGAGATTTCAACAGAAATACACGTTTTGAGGTCCCTTGAACACGTTTTGACCATTTTCTCAGTCTGTGAGATAGTGTGAGATAGCTTTTTTGTGGGTGCTCTAACTCAAAAACTATTAATCGGGTCAACGCGAAATTTTATATTTAACATTTTTATAAAAGTCACAAGAACTGATTAGTTTTTGGTAAAAATCGGTCAACCAGAAGTGGGTGTTTATTCTTGTCACTTTTCTGTTATTTTGAAATATTTGCTTTAATATTTGATAAATGTAAAAATGTACTGGAATAAAAGTTGTAGGAAATTTAATTTTCTTCAACATTTGTTTGAAACATTTTTTCATATAATGCATTGTTTAAGAGATATCCTATATTTTTAGCTGCCACCACCATGCCACCTACTGACGACTATTGTTAACAATTGATGCTTAGTTACGCCTTTGTAATGCTCCTTTTTCTTTTCTTAATTGTTGGAGCTTTGTGGCTATATCCAATATCAGAAGGCTATGGTTTGAGTTTATTTCTGTTCTTTGTAAAGTCTAAAATTTTCTCGCAGTTTCTTGAAATATTTATTATTAAGTAACCTATTTGGAATTTTTAGAAACATTACAGATATGGAGAAAGTCATGTGGTGGCCACATCAGATTTTTTGCTATTAACCTACTACAACAAATTGTTCACTCAATGATCAAATGTCTTTAATTAACAAAAGATTAATTCTGTCATCGGTTTTATGGTAAAGTTTGTTCATGCTGACTCATTAGGAGGTTTTTATTAATATGAGGCTAATTGGACATCAATACTCTGTTAAAAGTAACAACTTCATTGGGTGTGCTTTCTTCACTGTGAAGAATTCAGCCTTTTTGCTGCAGTTTTCATGTTAAATTATTTTTGCCGCAGGAATGGCGCCATGCTCATGGAATGAGATGTTTGGGTATCCCTAACACTGCTCACTTTGCCAATGTCACTCAGATTGAGGATGCGTTATCACGTAAGTAAAATTATATCCTTTAGTTTCAAGAGCACAGTAGCATTGCACCAGGGCTATGGACGGTCTAAAGCATGGGTCTCAAACTCTCATTGGTGTACGGGCTGCATGAAGGCTCTCTTCCAAATCCACAGGCTGCATTAAGGCACCATACTTAATCCACGGGCCGGATTTCATACTTTCCCAGTCCTCGCATCTTTCGTATTCTTTGTACATTCAGTCTCCCCTTCCACAAGGGGAGAAATTACGCCAATCCTATGGTGCAAAATTAAGTCCATTCTTTATAAAAATATTACATTCGGCATTGAGATTAATGTCCTTTGGACATGCAAAATACATTGGGCAGTGAGAAGAACATTCTTCTGTGCCCAAAATCTGCAGGATTTTTATAAATGGGAATGAGCAATAAACTGCGGCTATTTAAAAGCGCTGATTTAATAAACCTCTTAACCCCTCAATGCCAAGCGACGTACTGAGCACATCAGAAGCAAATTTCATATGCTGTCGACTGACCTACTCAGTATGTTGTGGTAATCACTCACCTTTTTTTATTTTTTTGAAATGATGAATTTTCTTAAATCTAAAAAACCTTGATATATTTCAAAAGAGGAACCTTTGGCCTACCTATTTATTGTCATTCTGCAATTTTTATTGTCTTATAACATTTAATATGCATTAAATTTTGTGATTGATTTTTCATGCAGCTACGTGAATTGGGGAATTGCATCTTCATTTGTGTTTTATAGTGTTAATTTTTAGGAATTAATAATCATGGCAGTGTCACTCATTTTCTCATAGATTTATCTCTGGGACATATGGTCTTTCATGTCTCATGTTTTTGGGAGCATATATTGAGAGAGAAAGAAGCAAAAGTTTCCCATTCACAAATAACCAAAGAATAAACATCAGTCGAGATCTCGGTGCAACAAGGTTTGCAGGGAAGGCCATTCAAAAAAAATTAGTTTCCAATATCCCAAGCAGAGAAATGTTACATTCACAGTTTAAAGTGATAAGTGAAGATTCCTCCGAGTGTGATAATTCAGTATAGATGATTCATTGAAGTTGTATTTTCTTGTAGTAAATTTCATGGTATATTGGATAAAGCACATGACTGAAAAGTTTTTAAAACTTTCTAATTTTTTTATTACGTACATTCTGATGCATCATATCTCGGCTTCTGCTGAACAAAATAGGACAATTTTCACCATGTAACTTCTCTGTAATGATGAAGAATCACTACTGTACAACTCAGAACTTTATAAGCTATATGAAATGTCTTTTAACCCTTTCAATGCAGCCCCAAAATCCAGAATTTTTTGCAGGTGGCTGAATTGAATTCTCAGTGTTTTTCATTAGATTAGGTTACATTATTCGTAATTTTACAAGTATTTCTTAATAGTAAGATGTTTAGGACAATTTATCCTCGATACTACAATAAAAATAAGTGCTTAAAAACATTAAAAACTTAATAAACAATTAAAAAGGATGTTAAAAAAACACTAGTTTTGCAGAAAACTTTTGGTCTTTTTCCAAAAACAATTATTTTTGCTATGACGGAATTTGATTTCTCTTATAAATATGGTTACACGATTATGAGTGAGTACTTACCACCAACACAATCCGTTGTATATCTGATGAAAATAAATTGCCAACTGTGAAACTGACCTTACCCAAATGGAGGTAGGAACCAAACTGAGTGTTAGAACCAGATGTAGCACAATGGCGGGAATTACAGTCATGCATCATGGGATAGGACCCCTCATGACAGGAATTCCAGTCATGCCACATTGAAAGTGTTAACGGTATACGAAATGGAAAATTTATTTCAAATTTTTAGTGAAGATATGAAAAAGTTGGTGTATTCCATATCCAAAAATCATTTAGACGTAAACAAAAACAGCTGAAGACCACTGCACTGTAGAGTGTGAGCTGACATTGTATACAGATTGTTTCCCAAACTGAGCATATTTTGACAAACTGTTTGGTGTGTCAAAGTTCAGGTATTTCTCACAACTGCAGCTGGTCTTTTCATAACCAAAATATGCACATCACTGAGTGATCAAAGTGTGAACACATTACGTTTTCTTAAAGGTTACTATAAATCAATTACTAATAGGAAATAAGAATTAGTACACTTGTCGATATGATTTTGTATCTATGTGAGAAATGTAAGTATGTTAATGGTATAGATGTTTCAATTCATATTTTATTTTTCATACCATGTATTGGTAACTATATTCTTACAATCATTATAATAAGCAAATTTCAGGTCAATAAATAAGTAGTAATTTCAATCATTTTTTATCTTATTCGTGTAACCCATATTTGTAAACGATTTAAACAAATTTCTTCAAACTTCTCAGGGTCCCGGGAGCGATTAAAAACCGGAAAACACAATCACTTAAATTATTTACTAACATTTGTGTGAAATACTTTCCAAGATGCACATCTGAGTTTGCACCATTTAGCACAGAACCAAATCCATGGGCCACATTTTAACTTAAAGACTTTCCCAGTCCTTACCATTTCATATTCTCTGAACATTCACTCTCTCCTTCCACTAATGGCGGAGATTGTCCCACTCCCCCCCATTAGCCTTCTCTGCCCCAGCTGTGCAAGATGTTTTAAATGGGAATGAGCAGTAAAATGTAGATATTTTGAAAGTGCTGATTTAATGCACTTATTGAATTTTTTAGATTATTTACAGTGAAATCCCCATTTAACCTTTGCCTGGAGGACAAGTTTTTTGTACCTTAAATCGAGTAATACCGTAAATGGGGATAGTCCAAAATTGAAAGATTAAACAGCAGTTTATTAATATCAAATTATTAGTAATTGAAACACAAATATTAAGAGTACATATTAATTGAAAGATAAGCTTCCTATCAAGTTATCGGCTTTTTAGATGGAATAAACAAGTATGGAAAGTTGACTCCGAGTACACAGAGTTTCCAAATGCGTTCTTGGAGATCGACCAATTTTAGTGAAATTCCCCTATACCAAATTTCATCAAAATACGTCCTGCAGTTTCCCAGTTGAAACGTACATTGTAAGCTACATGTAGTTCTTCATGTAAGGTGGTCGTAATTATCATCTGATTTTAACCAAAATTGGAATTCGTGGACAAATTTTAGTAAAACTTCCCAATACCAAATTTCATCAAAATACATCCATCGGTTTCCGAGTTGAAACAGAAGCACATGTAAATTAAATGAAGGTCTTTGTGTAAAGTGGTCGTTATTGTAATCCGATTTTAACCAAAATTGGAATCGCACGACAAATTTCAGTAAAACTCCCCAATACCAAATTTCATCCAAATATCTCCAGCGGTTCCCAAGTTGTAAAATTTGTAATTAATATTTTTTCGAATGAACAAAAGAACATCGAAAATTGTGAAATTATGTAAAGACGTTAATTTCCTCTTCTTTAAATTTATCGTAAACCTTACATTTTACGGGAAAACTTATTTGACAAAAAATGTGTATTTAATTATTTTATTGAACTTTTGTTTGCTCGGATGGGTATTTAACGAGATGCTTGCAAAGTACGTTATAAAATACATGTAAGTCTTCATGTAAAGTGGTTGTTATTATGACCCGATTTTAACCAAAATTAGAATCGATCGATAAATTTTTGCAAAAGACCAAATTTCGTCGAAGTACGTCCAGCGGTTCCAGAGTTTAAACATGCGAACGAATGGATGGAAATGACCTGCCCTATATGCGTGCACTTGGTGCAAAGAACACTTAAAAAAATGGAATTTTCAGATGCACATTGTAGATTCCAGTTGGCAAATCTGAAATAAGAATGAGCTATTTATTAAAATCTACGCTGTACATTAAACGGCGACTGACTCGTAGGAAATGGCAAATACGTAGAGACATGATATTGGAGCCGATTGTAAAATGCAAAGGAAGCGAAAAGAGTGCTGAGAAAAGTGCGAGAAGAACAAACAAAAATATTTTTCACTCCTCTTATTATTTTTATTATTGTTCTAATTCGTGCACGCGTTATTTTTGCCGCGCAATTACGCGCGATCAATTTAATATTCCGTTCGAATGTATTTGTAGTATTTTATAATGCTAAATTATGAAATTTGTGAACACAAACAGGTACATATCCGCGATGACTTTGAAGCTATTAAAGCCAATATAAGTATTAAATAAATGATAAAATGGAAAATAGGCGTCATAAGTGCTGTTTGGATCATCATCTTGTTCCATATACTTTTAGTGTCTATATTCGCACAGTTTTTTAGGAACTTTTTCCCGCGAATATGGAGGGCTTACTTTAATTTAAATGAGCTTCAAATAATGAAATTTATCCAGCAATGAAGTATTGCGGTGAGCGGTGGTAGATATGTCAGCGTGTGTAATCGGCTGAGCATGCACAATGCTGCACACAAAATCACAATGTTGGAATTTCCCACGTCCTTGTAGTCATTAGATTATAAGGACATTTGTCACATTTCGGTGCTGTATGCGAAATACACAAATATAATTGATTATCTTGTGCCGTGTAGGGAAATGCTTCAGCGACGGATGAAAAGATACACCCCAAGTTTGAATAACATAACCTCGATGTAACAAAAGCATTGATCTAAATAAACCTTCCCTTTTTTGGGGGATTGTCTTCCTTTCGGGTTGACACAGTAAATATGACCGTAGTACACACGTGTGGCACAATTAGCTAACATGTCACGTTAACGAGTGAACACTTTGGAACCAACCAATCTTATGTTCGCGTAATGACATCACCGCAACTTTTTTAATGTACATAACAGATGACTTAAGGACTGAAGGTGGATCGACAAAACACGGCACGACAAAATATTGAGTTCATTTAATGTAACAATGTATTCTGTCATTGATGGATAGTGTGCATTACGATATTATATTACAACTCCTATAAATAATATATTGTTGCGTCGCATAATGTAAACACACCTTAAATCGAGGCAATGTCAGTCTAGGGGCGAGAATTTTGTCCCTTAAATGCAGGAAATTCACAAAATCGAGATACACTAAATCGGATAATATTATAGATTATTTATATGGAGCTTTGGTCAGGGCCACAAAAAAACAACCGTAACTGCGGGAAAACCTTAGATGGAGAAACGTTAAATTGGGATTCTACTGTACAAAGATTCATTTGAAATGTTTTATAAGAAATCTACAGTAAATCCTCGATTTAATGGACTAATAGGGGGAAGGGTCATCCGTTAAAGCCGAATGTCTGTTAAATGGCGAATGGGATTTTTCGATTCCAAAAACACACTTGTGAGATGAGAAAACCTTTACTGATGGTAATGATAATTAATGTATAAAATACCACATTTGCACAATTATACGATACAAAATTGAATTTAAAACAACCACATCACCTTTTAACTCCTCACAAAACCTTTTTTTCGATTTTTTTAGACAATACGTCGACACTGAAATATCAGGATTTCGTATGGTATTATTATATCTGAATTGATTCACCAACTTTGCCATAAAATAACTTATTTCTTTTCATTTATTCGTCGCAAAACACTGGAATTTAATAAATACTTCTGAGAACTCCAATGGCACTCTAAAAAACTCCGCGGACTTCATAAGCACGATTTGCTGACTGGCATTCAATGCCGTCTGCAAGCCAATATACGGATCATATCATGTATACAGTGGATTATTATTATAACAGGCAATTAACAGGCTGATTTATATCCCCTAGAGTCGCAGTATTCGCTTGCAATCCCATTGCTCGCATTACCAGTAGTGTGAATGCAGCCTAAGCCCACAATTAAACATCACTTCCCTTACATGCCGTACTATTTTGAAAATGGAGTCATCCTTCCACGGAAGTGCCTACTACGGCTGGGTCTAGCTGTGTCTCAATGTTCAAGATCATTCTCATTGGCCTTTTTCCGCAAGAACATTCTTGCAATCTTGAAACATCGAAACAGCGCTGTTATGGTCAAAATTGAAACTAATATCAAAAACTTTTGAGTTTTTCTCTCCTGTAAACGTTTTATGGATAAAAGGTGATCGTAATTCGCAATTTTTGCAGTAGTGACTGCAAGAATTTTAACCTTCAGGCCAGCTGCAGGCCCACCTTAAGCAATGATTGTGTCAAGAACGCAAAACAAGAACACATCTTTGCGTTCTTGTTCTAGATCTCTCACGTTCAACCATCATTTTGACGTCACTAAAAAGCGAGATTCTGACGTCAATACCGCCAAGAACGTGCTTGGAGGACATTGAGACAGCCTGCGCAAAAAAACATGTATATAACTGTGAACACCCATTTTGAGGGAAAGCTGCGAACAATCTCTGGACTGATTCTCCAAACAACAGACTTAGTCCATTGTTTGGGGATGTGTCCATTATTGCCTTTGCCACAATTTTGTCTGTTAAATCCAAAGTCTGCTAAACTGAGGTCCGTTAAATCGAGGGTTTACGGTATTTGAGTTTGGGATATCGCAGCATAAAGTAAATTACTGCACAAGTCGTCTAAATGCTCCTCACAGGACACTTATTTGAGATCCCTTCATTATAGTTTAGCATTTTCTAAAAACATTGCAAATTATATTAGCCTTGTGCATCTTAGCTATTCTATGACCTGTTATATTATCGAATCCTGCATCTTTCTTTTTAATCTAGCGTAATTGCCTGGCAAATATGTTGGGTATGCGTGGATTGTATTAAATTTATGGCACTTCCCATTCTTCTTCCTTTCCTCTCTTCCTCTCTCCCTCCCATGCTCCCTCCCTCTTCTCTCTCCTCTGGAAAATAGACTTCCTAGTCTCAATCTCACCCTAATAAACACCATCATCTATCTATCTCTCCCTCCCTCTTTCTATTCTCTCTCACTCCCTCTCTCCTATTAAAGCATTCAAAGCATACTTTCCTTATGTATATAGTATAAGGATTGAGGCGACAATAAAATCTCAAGGTATAACAATGACACGGTCGGCTAGGCATCATATTGTTAAAAAGCCAGTAAATATGATTTAAACATACTACTTGAGCAATTTCGAATCATAGGCGAAATGCGATGAAGATTGTGGGTCAATTTTAATTTGCAAAAGAGTAAAAGCCTGTAAATTGAAAAATCGATTTTTCCGTGTTATCTTATGGGAAACAAATTATCTCCCGGAGTCGAACCCAGATCTTTTGGGGGATTTTTTAAATAATAGCTTTTACTATACGAATCAAACATTCCTACTAAATTTCAATCTTTTACCTGCTCGGAAAGTTTGTTAAAAATAGCATAGTGTCATAAATAGTTCGTATTAGTCGAGCATGGCTGGATTTATTAGCTCATTATAGAGATTGCTATACTTCAAATGCAAGGGTGTAACATAATTTTAATGTTTGGAGGACCTAAAACAGAAAAGTATATTTTAGTACAGAAGATGAGTTTCCACTAACTTACACAGTGTATTTATTGATTATATGTTTAAGGTAATACCTTAAGTCATAATAGAGCTGAGTAATTGTATCACCCTTAATAATTATTAGTCAGTTTCTGAAATTTGCATCTAGTTTACTTCATTGTTTCATACCTTTTGAACGAGCTCCAAGTTGACCTTGCTTATTTGACTATTGAGTATGTTATTGTAGCTTAAAATTAAAAGTGTCATTGTCTCACTTGTATTACTTTAAACTTGCCATATGCAGCCTTAGCACGGTCTTGTATAGCTTCAAGTTGTTCATACGTTAAAAGTTTAGAAACCCAACTTGTTCCAACTTAGTACCTAATTCTAAATTAGAATGATAACAAAAAAATAGAAAAGCTATAAGGCTTGTCAGTTTAAATAACATTTTTTCATCGATTGTTATTTTCAGGCCAATAACAATTTTAATAATTATAAATTAAACAATCAGTTTTAGTAAGTAGGTGTAGGCTGTGCTTGTACTGTTTAACACCTATAACTTCCTAGACCATAGTCCTGTAATGCTAATTTTGGGTTGTTTTGGCATCACCGATAATGAAATTTTGATAATGCTATAATCCTGTCTTTTGATTCACAGTTTGGGAGAAACTTAAAAATCAGAAGCAAGGGGAACGATGGCAACCAGAACAAGAAGAAGAATATGAAGATTCTTTGGGAAATGTAGTCAACAGAAAGACGTACGAGGATCTTAAGAGACAAGGTCTTTTGTAGTTGATTAGTTGCATTAAACTTCAATACCTAAAATGATTTATAGTTGTCATTTGACATTTAAATATGGAGGGAAGGGGCAAGGAAAAGAAGATGAATTTTTTCTATTTAATGAGTACCATAAAGACCCGCGTATAGGATGCCCTTCTTTTACAAATTTTTGAAGCTAAAAAGTTGGGTGCATTTTATATACGGGTACATAATATTTCATGTTTTTCTCTATATGAAATGTTCAATGAAAAATGAAAAATAAACAGCTGCAAACTAATATTTATTAACCATCAGTGTTTTAATTAAAATAAAACTTTTTAATATGAAAAAAGATCGTACTTTTACAAACAATAATTGTAAATACAAGATATTTCGGCTTCATTAGCCACTCATATGAGGTGCTACCCAAAAGTTCTGCGAATTTGTGCATAAAAAAACTTAATTACGCTAAGTCCTAATTTCCACCGTCTCCTTAGGCTTTTATACAGCATTCCCAGCGTTTTTTCCATGATGTAATGCATCCTTGGAAGTCCGCAGGTGTGAGCAATTCTGCCCGGATCTCCTCAATCATGTCAAAACGTCACCCTTTCAGCCGGAGTTTCATTTTGGGGAACAGGAAAAAGTCGCAGGGGGCAAGGTCAGGAGAGTACGGGGGGTGGAGGATGACTGTCATGTTTTTGGAAGCCAGGAGCTGCCTAATAACGAGTGACGTTTGGGCGGGTGCATTGTCATGGTGGAGCACCCAGTCATTGTTGCACCACTTGTCTGGGCATTTGCGTTGGACGTTCTCCCTTAGCTGCTTCAAAACATCGCAGTAAAACTTTCCATTGACAGTCCGGGTGGAAGGAATTCTTTGTGGAAAATCCCGTCGACGTCAAAAAATATGATCAGCATGGACTTGACATTGCTGCGAACTTGATGCGCTTTTTTCGGGCACAGTGAATTTGGCGACTTCCACTGTGATGACTGCTGCTTTGTCTCAGTGTCATAACCATAAACCCAAGATTCATCACCAGTTATGATCTTGGAGATGAAGTTGGGGTCACCTCTAACTTCATTTTGAAGCTCCCTGCAGACAGCAACGTGATGGGCTTTCTGGTCGTTGCTCAGCAGTCTCTGAACAAATTTTGCAGCAATGCGTCTCATGTTCAAATCCTCCAACAAAATGCGTCCCATACGACAGTCCGACGATGTCACAAACGTCATGGATTGTTCGCCTTCGGTCTGCCAGGATCACCTCACACACTTTTGCGACGTTCTCCGGAGTTGTGCTTGTTGACGGTCGACCAGAATGCTCATCGTCATCGACAGACGTCTGTCCGTCCTTGAAACATTTGTACCAAAGGAACATTTTGCTTTTGCTCAAAGAATCATCACCAAATGCTTGTTTAAGCATTCTGTGTGTTTCTACTGCCGTTTTGCCGAGTTTGAAGCAGAATTTGATGCAAATTCTTTTGCTCCTTAACATAAGCCATTTCAGTTTGAAATGAATTCGCAGAACCACTCCAACACGACGTTACAAAAACGCACAGAACTTGTGAACACGAGCACTCAGCAAGCCGCCACATTGCACACTTGTTCACAAAGGATACTGCCAGCACTACCTAGCGGCGAGTGGCTGTACTACAAGCGGTTCGCATGCGCTATTCAAATTCCCGGAACTTTTGGGTAGCACCTCGTACGTGGTTACTAAATATTTTTTGTTCTTTCTGTACAGAGTCTTCACTTAAAATGAAATACCTGTTAACTATTTAAAAATCAAGCGTTTGGTCATTGAAAAAATCTTCAATCAAGAAAACAAATCCAACTTTTCAAACAATTTCCCTAAAATCCTAGAAATTCGCCATCATCGGAGTCGTCATCGGTAATATGGAACTCGTTGTGAACTTCATTTCCGAAGCTTCAGATTCGTCTGATTCTTATTTTGCGGTCTTTGTACCGTTGTTGTCATCATCTTCCCATAATATGTCATCTTCACTTCCATCTAAAGCATTACTTATGCAACATTTTTTGAATCCCTTAATTATCATTTCTGAGGGGAGGTCATTCCATGCTTCCACGATCCACTGACATTGTTTTTATATCTACTTTACAAATGAGTCCACCTTTGGTGAATGTATATGTGCCATTCACCATCCAATTGGCCCACTTCTTCAGTGCCGATTTAAATGGCTTGTTAACAGCAACGCCTATAGGTTGCAGGATCAATGTCATTCCCCCTGGGATAATCACCAAATTTGTCTTCATTTCAAGGAGTCTCTTTTTTACTTCGGAACATGTGTGGCATCAGAATGGGTATAAGACCAAGAGAGATTTTTGACGCATTCCACCAGATCTTCTTTTCCAAACAGTCTCGATTCAGTCACTGGTGATGTTTTCATCACACCAACCTTGCTGTTGCACTCGGACTATGATGCCATGGAGAAATTTGCATTTCAGCATTGTTTTTCTTTTAAAAACTACATACGGAGGCAGTTTCATCCCATCAGCCATACAGGCAAGTATGACAGAAACGATTTTTTTCATTTTCCGTTCTTCTCATCATGACGGTTCTTGCACCTCTCTCATTTACCGTTGTACCAGACGGCATATCAAATGTTTATGGTGTTTTGTCGGCGTTGCCTATTTGACTAAGTGGAAAATTGAATTTCTTTCTTAATTGTATTATATAGGCAGCGCCGCGTTATCATACAGGCAAAAAAGACATCTGCCTAGGGCCCCCGTTCAGATGGGGCCCCAAAATCACTATTTCAAAAACTCATTGCTGTTTTTTACTAATGTTTTTAAGTGATTTTTATCGGAAACTAAACTTTCTACCTGCCAAGGTCAATGAACTTCAAGATTAATTTGAAATTTACGTTTTTTTTTTTTTTTTTCAAAAATGGTTGTACCGATTTTTATGAAATTTTATATTTAGTTCTTTCTTAAATAGTTAAGTTACCTAATTGAAAAAATAAAGACTGCCTTGTATGTGACCGGCGCCGCTGGCACCGGATGTCTTTTTTGCCTATATGATAACGTGCCACTGCATGAGAAGCAAGATAGGAAGGAAGGTAGGTTCATGTGACACACCCACTCCAATGTATACAAATTGTATTGACTTAGGCAACTGACAGGAGACAAAATTAGAAAGGAATAAGCAAACTGGGATATTATTGATGTTACAACAAAAAGGCACTCCAAGCGCCTGCTCCAGGGTTAAGGCAGTACAGTAGCAGGGAGAAGTTAGCCACAATCTTATCAACCAGTCTTGAGTTTATGTCCAAGCAGAACTGAGGTGCGGCCCACACTGGTGGAATAATTCGGCAGTTTTTGATTTTAATGAGTGTAAGAAACAAAAATTGAGTGTAAGAACATTAAATTTTGAGTGACAGAAGAACATGGAGAGCTGAACTTTTTCAATAAGAACATTTTAACTTAAATATCGTATTTTATTTTATTTTTAGAATATTCTTTTTATTTTTTATATATTAACAAATAGCGGATACCCAATATAGCAATAAACTCATGGTTTCTGTTTGTTTATTAACCCTTTATGCCCTGAATTGTTATAAACTAAATTTTTTAACACAAATTTTTCCATATGTTCAGGATGATGTTTCTTCAGTAAAACATGATTAATTTAAGAATAATTACTTATAAAAATTTTTATTGAGTAATATTGTAGTTGGCACTTCAAAGTACCACCACGGACAATAAATTTGAGACAACTTGAAGTCGCTCTGGTGGTGACTCCGTGAACTTTTTACGCTGAGGTACCGAATTGCAACCCTGAAGGTTAGCTGCGGCGGGGAGGGGTGGAGGACGGAAGAAGGTGATCAAGGGAGGAAGGAAGCGAGAGGAAGAACAGAAGAAGAGGGAGGGATCTTCAACGCTGTCCCCTCCCGTTCTGACAAGGATAGTAGGCCTAGTGCTTACATGCAATTTTTAGTCGGCCGACTATTTGATCGGTCATTCCGCGCTCACTAGGCAACCAAACAGTCTGGCGAAAGAGATGTGCGCTCATATGCAATTAAACAGTTGGCCGACTTTCTTTTCCTATCCTTTTCCTATCAGAATGTTCTTTCATGGATTTGTTGTAAAGAGCTGGTCTCGATTCAATTGTTTGAATGAACCTTTCGGTCCAATCATCATTGGTATCCATATTACCTAAACGAATATATTTATATGTATTGAAACGAATGTATTTTTTATATAAATATAAGAATAAATATGAGAATGTTGTTTTGTTTGACTCACCTAGTAGACCTAGCGTGCACACTAGGGATGAAACCCGGTATTGGAAAACCGGAATTAATATCGGTATTGAATTAGATTCATAATACCAACATCGTAATTTATAATACCGTGTTTTCGGTATTGAAATTAATTTACATTGTGGGAGCAGTTCCAAGTTACCAAAAATGCATTTGTTGCTTGTGTGAATAGAAATAAAGTGGAGGATTCTTCCAAAAAGTGACTCCGATGGATTGGTATGAGAGTTTTATAATATTACCTAGTTCGATGAGAAAAAATTGTTGGAAATGGTCTCGTCGTCCTGAAATGCGTTTTAAATGAAATAGTGAATGATCAAGGATGCAGTTATACCATAAGCAGCGTCACACATATTTGATGGATTTATCCTGTGTTCCTAATCACTCTGTATTTTCGCTGTAACAACTAACAATTACATAAACAACTGCGTAGTAACCAATCGAAGAATAAATAGCTAAAGTCTGGTTAACAGTACGGTCTACTGGAAACCAACACAATTACCTTGTTAAAGAATGTAAAAAAAATCAGTTGTGTGGAATTATTTAATAAGAAATACAATGACACAGCTGAATGATCTACGTTTGCAAAAGATATAAAATGCTGTGGAGGGTCGACTAGTGGATTATCTGTTCATTTAAAAACAATTCATATTATAAATATTTCTGAAATGAAGATAGCTGAAAATCAACCAAAAAAAACTTCGGAAGGATACATTCATAAGAAATCTATTGAAGAAGAAATTTCGAAACTTGCATGTGTTGATGGGATTACATTCAGTTCTATTGCCACAAGTGAATTCATCGAACAGAGTTTATCGAAGAATAAATAATGCTGTCAGGGCAGAATTTTATAGTCTTTATGTGTCCATATTTTGTATAACCATCCATACAGTGTTTTAAGTATTTTAGAGTGAGGTTTAATGCTATGCTTAATGTTACTGAATCATGATATGCGAACTTTTTATACAAATATGTATTTTGTTTTTGAAAAGTCCAGATTTATGCAGTTGTTGAAATACTCATTATTAAAAATTGTCGGTATTATTTCATCCCTCGTGCACATCACAAGCAGACACAGAACTGAGGGGTGAGCAGAAGAGCGATCGGCCGATTGTTTGGTTGGTAAGTGAGCGCGGACTAGTTCAGATCTGTAACATCTGAGTTGCGCAACTGTTTGGTTGCATGGAGTTTGTAGCAAATCACAAACTATTTAGTCAGCCGACTAAAAATTGCATGTCACCGCGAGGCCTAAAGGAACTACCGATGGTTACACTAAAAATCAATCTCTTTGCACCTGCATCAACCCTGAAGAGGCCTTCTGCCTATACCAGGGTCTTTCTGATCAAGCCAGGTATAAAGAAAAGGAAATGAAATGTAAAACTTGATGTAAACGAATGAAATGTATATGGCTTATCGGAAATAAAAACCTTTTCAATTGCCGACATTCGTAAGAAATCGGAGCGGCCGATCAGTTCAAGTTAAGAGGCATTTTTTATTCAACCTGAGTTCACGGGCTCAATCCCCATGCATGGCATATTTGTTGTCGCATATTTGTTAATCGAAATCTTTCTGTCTCTAGCGAAGTTCTCCTAATTTGTTTCTGCACATTCATTCTGTGTTTCGGAAAGAATACTTTCTATGATAGGTCCTAAATAATTAATTTTTAATCTAAATCTTTCTCTGTCTCTAGCAATGGTCTCCCAGTAACATTTTCTTGCTTCTCTGCTCGCAAACGAATAGACATACAAAACTTTCATGCTTATACTATCTCCAAACCTTACAGATTTCCCGGATACTATTGGCTCTCTCTTCTCCTCATGAATCGAGGTCAGCTTCTGTGAATCCATTTCTTTTTTTTTTCGGATATAAATGGACTCTTCAAGCGACCACGATGGTACTGCACTAACGGCTGGTGTGTGGTAAACTACTACCGTGTCTAGAGTTATACCGAGACAACCATGAGTGGAAAATACGCAATATTGCTTACAGCCGTTAAGATTACAACTCAGGGTGACGAGAAGTGTACCTCTCAGATATTAAGTGAAACTCACAAAATTCAAAATTTAGATTATTTACATCTCCGCAGCTATGACTTCACTTTAGCAACATTGGAATTGCCAGGTGAATATTTGTTGCAGCTTTCCCTTGGAAATCATGCGTCTTTTGAAGATGTGTTGACAGAAGATAATCTCTCTGATGTGAAAGAAGACATTTTAAGTTTCGTGTTAATCATAGAAAGGAAGATATGTGGAAATGATTTACCACCTCTTCTTATGCAGTGTGAAGATGGTAAAGTCTTCATCAAAGTGTAAAATAAATGAAAACATAGACGTGATAATAATGTTAAGACTCATTCAATTATTGGATGATGGTTTCATAAAAGAACTTATCAAAGCCAAGAAAGACGATTTGGTGAAAAGTGGACGGGTGAAGTCGTTATGAAAAGAGGCTATAACCAATGAAGCGACATGGAGGTTGTTTAATAATAAATATAGAATGAGTATGAAGCAATGTTTGTAAAAACTAACTATGTATATTATTTTTGTTAAATAAATTGATTTTTTACTTTTCTCGTGTTTTATTTACTTGATAAAATCTGCCCCGACCGTAGGTTTTTAAAACAACCAGAGGCCAATATCCTATCCTTAGCCACCACCCAGGTATTAAACATAACTTTCTCTTTCAACACGCTGGAGCAACCGCAGGTCTTTTAATTTCCCTTTTTTAATTTGAGGTCTATATCCCAATCCTTCTCCCCTCCCCACCCCACTCAGAACTGGTTTTTCTTTACCTTAAAGTTGGTGACCTACTTAGCTCGTCGAAAACCTGCATAGAAGGGTAAACGACCAACCGAAGACACGTGCTGATGATAAATATAGTGCGATGATACTTTCCACCATCAGTAGCAAACATGAATTCAGCTATTGTTGACTTCAATCTTGACAAAGATGCATCGGGACTTTTTTGTTGCGAGAATTATCCATAATCTCATTAAACACCTTTGCAAGTCAACATTGGATTTTTAAAATGCCTAAATTGGAAAATCATTCAAATAGCGTCAATGTATGGACCACGCAAGAGTATCATGCTATAGATGAGCATATTGGCGATGTGGAATATGATATGGCAGAATACATATTGAAGGAATATACAAGGCCATTCGATTACATCTTTACTAAAGGAGTGGAAAAGTGTAAATTTCTAAGAAAGGCCATCCATTCGCAAATTAAAAATGTCTATAACTTAGATGACTTTGACTGCCCTGCACTAGAGAAGCTGAATAAGAGAATTGGTACTGAGTGTATTTACCATTTTCGAATTGATATGCCAGATATTTGTTCTCACAGTCGGGCATTTTCTCTCGCTGAATGGTGTCGTCTCAATTTAAGTGACATTAATTTATTGGAAAGAAGTTCATGCATAAAGACATTCAAGGAATGGAAGAATACATCGGTGTCTCCTGAGTATCTCGCCGAAGCCGGAATGGTGTACTGCTGCGGAACATATGATACAGTTCAACGTGTTTACTGCGGATTGCGGATGACACAGTGGCATGAAGGTGATGTACCACTAGATGATCACAGAAGAGAAAAACGCAATTGTATCATGTTTGGTTTTTCATGTTGTGATGAAACTGATTAAAAATGCATTTTTTGTCAAGATGATATTGATTGAATAAAAAAAATAAATCGATTTTTAAAATTTTATCATGTTTTATTAACTTGATAAAACCCATCCCAACCGTAGAGGTCAATAACCTATCCTTATCCATTTTATTTCACCTCCCAATCAACCTTCGACAAGTTAAGACCTGCTGATTCCTCGAGAGAGTTTCTCATAAGTTGAATCATTTAGATCTGAGATTCGATAGAGGACAGAGGTGTACATAAATCTTCTATGCATCAGGACGCTCTCCAAAGGTAATGGATATAATTAATATTTGATATTATTAGTATATTATAAATCTAAGAAATTATTGATTTGAAAACAATTACTTTTCAGTTATGGACTTAAAACAACTGGCAATTATACATAAAGTTGGGTCAGTTATTCGGACCTATCATGAACATAATTGGAAAGGGGTGAATAGACCAGATCTGAAATTTATACCTATTGATTACATTGAATTGTATCATCTGCATGATATGGAAGAGATGACGACTACATGTCACGAATTACAAAAAATGGAAGAATGGTATCAGAGGGAATGACATCAAGAATGTCTCCAGCACTATAATAAGGGTCATATTCATGTCGATGGGCCGCCTCATTTGAAAAAAGATTGTAATGTGTCGTGGATATTGATAACATGTTAATGATTTTATTTATTCATTGTCAATAAACATGATCTGCCTACTAGATGTTGTTTCATTTTGAATCATTTCAACAGTCCCCGCCCCACTCAGAACCGGTTTTTCTTTGCCTAAAAGTTGTTGACCTACTTAGCTCGTCGAAAACCTGCTTAGAAGGGTAAACGACCGACCAAAGACACGCGCTGAGGAGAAACCAAAGCACACGCAGATGTAAATATTGGAAGGTCCTATCCCCTCCACGGGTCAACGACTGGCACAGAAGCGAAAGGGTCATTCAACTTTCACTTGGCTACACCATATTGCACTAACTCATACCAAACAGGTAAACATTGCGAATATCAACAATAACGCAAAACCAATACCATTACCTTACACAATATCACCCCCATTCGAATATAAAAACACGCAATGACCGAAACAGACCTACCACTAGGTCAATTACTCTGCAAAATCACATCTTTACACTTCATCACACACCTCTATCATACCCACAACAAGGCCGATGACCGAAATAAACCTACCACTTGGTCAATGACTCAGCAAAATCACATCTTTACACATACACACCTCAAACATGTAAACATTGCGAAAATTAGGGTCAACGAATGACCCAGAAGCAAAAGGGTCATTCAACTTCCATGCGAATATCAACAATAACACAAAACCAGTACCATTACAATATCACATCATTCCACAACATCATCACAAAACACACACAGAATCACACCTGAATCATACACACAACCAGGCCAATGACAACACTAATGCAGAACCAATACCATTACCTTACACAATATCACATCATTCCACAACATCATCACTGAACACACACAGAATCACACCTTAATCATACACACAACCAGGCCAATGACCACACTAATGCAAAACCAATACCATTACCTTACACAATATCACATCATTTTACAACATCATCGCTAAACACACAGAATCACACCTGAATCATACACACAACCAGACCAATGACCCAGACCTACGACAAGGACTTATGCAGAACTCAACATGGTCAGTTCACACACGTATTCGCCAATTCACAGACTAGGTTGTCCCAATCCCCGCTTTTTAACAAAATCCCACCTACATCATACACACAACCAGGCCAATGACCCAACCAGACCTACGACAAGGTCAATGACATATGCAGAACTCAACACAGTCGACGTATAGGTCAGTTCACACACGTATTCGCCAATTCATGGTCAAGGTTGTCCCAAAAGCCGCTTTTTAATTCTACTCACAATATTTCTATCACATACATACTCTCACACCAACACACAGACATCTTTGAGGAAATGGTGAAAACGTGTTCAGGGGACCTCAAAATGTCTATTTCTATTGGAATCTCGAAATCGATATTTTTATGAAAGAATACTTTCCTCTATACTACGTTTGGAGAAAGTAAACAAGTAGATCTAGAAGGAATTAATCCGCCTATTTTAACATATATAACAAGTAGGCGTGTACACATGTTTCCCTTTGTACAGAAGTGCCTTTCTTAAAATTCGCCATAGTATAATCCTATACTAATTTATTTGCTTTGAAATAATAAAATTATTTTTCCTTCCTTATTTCGAGGTAGCTCGGGCATTTTGATCCGTTCCAATCATATTTATGTCGTTATCCCAATCTATACTCGCCCTACAAACGAAATTTCTTTGAAATCCATTAAGCCAACATCTATGAGATTAATATTTACATAAAAATTCTAACCTCGATATTGTGATAGCCCTGTTCAGTCGACTCGGTTGAAGTATTTCATTTTGGTTATTTATTTATATGAGGATTAAGCATAATATATTTGGTAAAAAACATGCAGAGAATTCGGATGTGTAAAAGAAATATTATGTAACTTTTTACTGTGGCAGCCCTGCTCTTCAACTCCGCTTTAAACATCTTGATGTAATTATGATACATTGTATATATTTTATATGTAAAATTTAATTGAAACCCATTATGCCAATTCTTTCTAATTCCTTAATTACTGAAAGAGTTCAATTTGTAATTGTGGCACCCCTTTTTGGCTGGATCGGTTTAAATATGCTAATATGGTTTTGTA
Organism: Tanypteryx hageni; assembly: GCA_028673005.1. Classification (NCBI taxonomy): domain Eukaryota; kingdom Metazoa; phylum Arthropoda; class Insecta; order Odonata; family Petaluridae; genus Tanypteryx; species Tanypteryx hageni. The sequence goes on along the minus strand of CM054118.1, from coordinate 1,576,904 downwards.
TATATATATATAAGTGTTGAATTTAGTTAAAATTGATTAATGCAGTTCAACACAAATATGCGTGAAATGAATTATTTTATTCCTTGTATTGTATTTGTATAACTAAACATCATGATTTTGCCATTTTTTGTTCCTTTGTACAGAATGCCGTTCAAATTAGTTCTGCCAATTCCTTCCAAATTCATTATTACCAAAAAGTTTAATATTGCAATTGTGACACCCCTTCTTAGTCAATCCAGTCCAAAAATGTAATTTCGGTCATTAACTTATGTGCATATTCTAAGTACCAAATTTAGTTGAAATCAGTTCATTCATGAAGAGGGTGTTAGAGGGAAACACATGCAAACGGACACTGAGGCGATCTCATAAGACTACTTTCCATTTATTTTGGAAAGTAAGCTAAAGAATGATGCGATTTGTGATGTCATCATTTAAAAAAGGTTGAATACATTGTCTCCGGATATATTTGAATGCATTTCGAGTTATCCCATATGTTTCTCTTTGTACCCAAATAATCACGAGGATATTTGTGTTTTCACCATGACTACCACTTCAAGTGTTGCTTTTATTAATATCCCCTGCAGAATCTATTTTAGGAAAAACTTTATCATTGTTGCCTGTGAAATGGCTTGTCTTTGTCTTTCACTTATCGTTCGTTTGAGTAATATTGCAAAACTCTATGTCCACTTTTCTTACTCAAATGATATGCAGTTGAATGAAAGAGTAATTCCTTCATTAAATTTACAAAACATGATAAGTATGATTGCCTTAAAAAGGAATACTTTTCTTTAATAGTTAATGCTATTAATGAATGATTGTAGCATAATAGCTAGGTATAAATTTGAATATAATCATCTTAAGAATATTTACCATAACAAATTATTGATGAATTTAAATAAATAAATTTTCCTACTAATTCGATTGAATAAATTTCTCTATGAATATGCAATGAAAATCTGTAAATATATCACATGCTACATAAATTACTAGATAAGGAAAAAAATGATTATCAAATAAAATAATGGTAAATTTGTTTTGATTGTTTATTCAACAATTGGGCAATAGCCGTGATTCTTCAGCAATTACTGCATACAAAGGAATTTATGATACAATTTTTTAAAGCAGTTCGATTAGCAATTAAAAGAAAAATAAATGGATGTGATAAATGTTGTTTGTTGTTAATACATTTTCTTTTATTGCAACTTTACATTTCTCAACTTAAGTACACCATCCTCTTCAATTTCTCTAACTACTTCTCCAATATTGTTCCTCGTGTTGATTAATTTCTGAAAGCATGATTCTGACAATCTTTTGTATTTCTGTCAGAATTCCACAATATTCTCTGATATATTTATTTCCTGCAGCACTGTGAAGAAACGTATCTCCCCATTCATCTCTTTTTGAGAGGAATTCCTCTAGTGAATCGCGATCAAATATTTCCGAGAGGAATTTTAAGTCATCGATAATAATTGCATTTGAGTCAGAAAGTATCCAGAACCTCACGTGCAAAAAGGTCTGTCCATCTCCTTTCTCTTTCTGGATAAATTCCCTCATATTTTCTCTTTCAATGTATTCCTCTAGGCTTTTGAGATCTCCGATGGGATATTCAAGTAAGGTTCTCCAGTGAAGAACGGTTCTGCCATCTTTATCTCCGCTCACTGCGAAACTTTTCAATTCTTCCTGACTCATGCAACTCTTTGCCGCTTTCAGAATATCCTGTAATTCATCGATGTCCTCTTTTTTAGAGGCATAGTGAAGAACGGTCATCCCATCATTATGTCGTTGGAGCAGCAATTTTCTCATCAGACTTGGGTCGATGCATTCTCTCAGATAAGACAAAATAAGCTAAAATTCATCGCTCTCTGTAGATTCAGCCGCACGATAAAGGAAATTCTGTTCATTTTTATTCACCACTCCAACTAGTTCAAGGAATTCTTTTTTTTTCAAGAATTGCTCTCATTTCAATCAGAATTCTATTAATTGGTGCATACTCCTTTAAGATAGAATTACCAATTTTATCTGTGTTGGTGATATACTTCACGAGAAAATCCCCTCCAACATTTTCCTTATAAAAGGCTATCAATAGAGCAAGAACTTTCTCATCCTCGTTAAAACAAGCAAAATGAAAGATATTCTCTCCCAATTCATCCCTCAAATCTAGCAAAGGAAGGTTTTCCGTCTCTTGGGATGTGTTGTAGCAGTACACTCTCTTGAACAGTTCCAAAACATACTCGATGTCTTTAGATGATTCATTCGCAAACATAGGAAACAAAGTTTCTTCTAAAAACAATTGATTTGAAAAATTTAATAAATACTTGGTCACTCAGAGCACAATCAAGTAACTTAATAACTAACTTAATAAATATTCAGCGAGAGTATCGTAGAAAAACCTCAACAAACACCATTAGCCGGCACTGATGCCAAATGTACGGACTAATATATCTAGAATTATTTCGTCTAAAGTTTTTCTTTAATGTTTATTTTATTGATATTGTATGCAACAAAATAACTTTAAATTTATTTATAAAATCATAAATTCCTTTTTGTTTCATTTTTAAAGCAACTTTTAATAAAATTATATATTCTCGTTCAAATGAAAAACTATTTTCATATACACCGTAAAACGATGTTTTAAATTATTTACATGCCTTAAATATCAGCTGGAGTAGATTATATCTCAAAATTAAATAACTACATCTGCAATTCTGCTAAAATCAATAATATGTTATTATTTAAAAAATGTTAAGAATTTAGTATTTCAGAGCAAAGGTTCCTCCTTAATTTCTCCCGGGTTATTTTTCTTGCACGCCTTTTCCTTTCCTTTCTCCTACATATATTTATTTTCATTCCCCACTTCTCCCTTTGTTCTCGATGATAAACGGTGCTCGAGTCATTAAGTGAATGATCGCCACCTACCGAACTGAGAGAACTAATATTCTAAAGAATATTTTTCCCTTCTCGCTTCCGAGTGCGGGCGGAATTTTCCCCCTTTTTTTACCCGTACTGGCGCCAACCGATCCGTCATTACTTCGTTGAGCCACGACCTGTGGCTACTCCCGGGGCGAAAACGTCACAACGGCTATATTTAAATAATTTCTTTGGCGAAAAAAGAAATAATAAGATCACTGCTATTCTACATCTACATGATACCTCGAAGTCACCATTTTGGTGGATGGGAGGGGGTGCAATGTAGCAAAGGTCCCTAGTTTTCCGACGTTATCTTCTCCTATTATGTTCTCTTACCGTCCTAGGGAAAAACGATCCTTTATATTGCTCCGTTCTACAATCGATCTCGCGAAACTTATCCTCGCTGTCTAGCCTTCCGATATGCGTCGGGCTTCTGATAAGACCTACCTCATTTGCTAGTCCCTCCGACATAAATTTTTCCAGCAGTTTACATCTAGCCTGCAGCCTCTGACGATGTCCATTTCAGACTTTCTATTAATGACGTTACGCTTTGTTTACTATCGTAATTTTTGTTTACAAATTTAGCTGCCCTGCGCTGAACCTTTTCTATCTCGTTAGTGAGTCCCTTTTCGTAGGGATCCCACACCGCTGACGCATATTCGACCTGCGGTCTGACCAAGGATAAATAACATAATTCTTTCACTTTTTCGGAGTTACTTCGAACTATTCTTCCTATAAAGCTTTTTGTTAGCGGCACCTATCAATCGGCGAATGTGAGTGTTCCACAATAGATCATTATTGATCGTAACTTCTAGATATTTAATCGAGTCTGAAACTGGAATCTCTACACCGTCCAACGAATAATTAACATCCAACGAGATATTTTTGGTTCTCCAGAAATTGATGACGCAGCTTTTCTTTTGGTTTATCTCTAACTGCCATTCCTTACACCACACAGAAATAGCTTCTAGATCATTTTGGAGACACTGACGGTCTTCCGGATTGCATATTTCTCTATAGACGACCGTGTCGTCCGCGAAAAGCCTAAATTTACTTCTAACTACTTAGCTGATATCGTTTATATAAATTAGAAATAATAACGGACCAATTACACTACCCTGTGGAACGCCAGAGACAACTTCCACTAAGTTCGAGGATTTCCCATCTATGACAACCTTCTGCCTCCTATGATTTAAAAATTCGCGGATCCAACTAACAATTTTGGAATTTATGTCTATTGATATAGATATGCATGATTACAAGTAGGAAATAAATTATAATGATTAATTGCTTATTTTACTTGTTTCCATTTTAATATAATTTCTAAAAAATCCATGAGAGAGCAAGAATACTGGAAACTTCCAATGCAAAATGTATGATTTTTACTTTCTCCATGTAAACGAAGAATACCTATAGAGAAACTATTGTTTTCGTGCAAAAATTCGATTTAGTGATTCCAACGGAAAATCACGTTTTGAGGTCCCTTGAATAATAATAAAATTCAAAATATATGTTGCAGATAATATCAGTAGTTTTGCGCTGAAGGCTTCCGCGGGGTGTTGAGTATTGAATTTTTTGTTTTCGGGGTATCCTCCGCGTTTTATTTTTATTTTTTGTGGACTACAGTTTCGCCAGCTTCTTCGGTTCCGAAGGTTCGATGCAGGACTTGTCCGTCTTACATATAGGCACCCTAACGATAACTTTTCTAGTTAATGGCTGTTAGACAATTCTTCGCTCCCTGATTGGCTGTTGATCGTCCCATTTGAAATAAGAATTTCCAATTGTTAGATGGCGTATAACCGTCTTCCCTGTTAAAGTTTTTCGAATTTCTATTGCCTCTCGGGTGAGGCTCGGGAGATAGCGGGGCTATTATTTTCGCTTCTTCGAAATTCATGTTGTGCCCGGGTTCTTCCCAGGCATGCTCCGCGATTTCTGAGAGGCGGAATTGTTTTTTGTTGGTCGCTCTATGGTGTTCTTTTATGCAATATTTTTGCGGTCAAAGCATTGCTACTGACCGTCTACATATGTAACATCTGCGGCCCATTGGGTGGCTACGGAGATTATTTCTGAACCCATTGCTTACTGCCCGGTTTAAGGATTCGCGTAACTCTCCTACGTCTTTTGCAAAGATCTACAATAAAGGTGGAAACAAGTAAACTGCAGATCACATTACTTCCCGTATGAACGCCCCGCATTTAACTCAGAACGGGAGGGGACAGCGTTGAAAACCCCTCACTCCTCTTCCGTTCTTCCTCTAGCGTTCTAGCTTCCTTCCTCCCTTTATCCCCTTCCTCCGTCCGCCGCCCCTCTCCAACCACAGCTCACCTTCAGCCCTTCAGGGTTGCAATTCGGTACCTCAACGTAAAAAGTTCCCGGAGTCGCCACCAGAGCGACTTCAAGGTGTCTCAAATTTATTGTCCGCGGTGGTACCTTCAGGTCACAATGGACTAAAATACAGTTTTGATACAATTAATCTTGTACATAATACAGTCATAGATTGATACAATATTTTCATTTCATTTGGTGATAATCATAAAAACAATTTTTTTTCATAAGAAAACATTGCAAAAATTGCACTTTGAATGTGGCCGTGATTGACAATTTTTCGATGCGCATAATTCACACCTTCCTCTTGATTTGACAAATTATGGCCAGTGAGCTCCCCTATTTTGCAGCCTGATATCATTTGATGTAGAAAATGTTTGTTTTTTTCTTATATTAGGTGATTTTTCAACTTCGACTGATTGCTTAGGTCTGCCTCTTTTCTTGGGTGGAGCTCGTGATTTTGTTAGTAGCCCTTTAGTTACTCTCCTTTTGAATTCCACAATAGAAATCTTTTAATTTATGTCACAATAATTTAAATAGGCATTTACAATAATTATTTCCGAAATTCCAAAAGACAATTTGTGCCTCCACTTCTTTCACTTTTTATTTCTATCGTATAAGAATCTCAACACATCCGCTTTGTCCACTCCCCCCATGTGCTTTTTATAATCCACCGCAATAGTTGGAGCCTTAACCTCAAGTTTGTTACCATTCTTCTGTGTCCTGGTAGCAGCCAATGACTCAGAGCCATGGTAATTTGATAAAAGGTGGACTCTCCACTTGTAGTATGAGATTCCTTCTTTTGCAATGTTATAATCAAAATCTCCGTTTCAATTCATTGTCTTTACTTGGAGAAGGTAATACTTTACGGTTAGGCCTAACTGTTCCGCAGGCATAAATCTTATTTGATTTTAGAAACTAAAATTGTTCAACCGACCAAACTGTTTTTTTGAATTTTCATCATTATTCATTTTCCCCTGACAAACATCAAACTGGTAAACATATCCTGACATATCAGATCTGCATCATAACTTGAACCCCCTTTTTATTGGCTTCATTGGATTACATTGTTTTATAGATGATCTACCTCTGAATAGAATCATGCTTTCATCTATGCTTTGGTACTCACCTGGTAGCCTAAATAATTCAAATTTCTCATTGATTGCATCTATGAATGGCCGAATTTTATACAGCCTGTCTGTATTGTCTGATGGCATTGAATCGTTATCATTAATGTGAAGGATAGACAATATTCCAAGGAACCTACCCCTAGCCATTGTCTGGGGTACGATATTAATAGCAAAATCTATATCATTTGACCAATAGTTTGTCATTGGTGGGAGGCAATGATAGCCAAACAAAAATTGTAGCCCCAAAAAACAAAAAAATTCTTGCTCTGTTAATGGTTTAATTTTCTTTTGTTTCTGCATAGTATATAAATTACTTTGGAACAATATGGTCTCAACAATTTCTTTTCCCAAAAATTCCAAAAAAATATCCGTTGGAGTAGTTTTGTTAATAAAATATGAATTTACTACACTTTCTTGAGATTCAAAGCTAGGTTTACTAGTTGTAATAATTTGCCTCTTCCAAATTCTGGCCAAATTAGGTGCCTGATTCTCATTATTGTTGTCGTTGTTGAAGTCCAACTGCTCATGTTCTACATTTGAATCTCTGCCACATTCATCATCAGAGCTGCTTTCAATGGGAGTTTCTATATCAGATGATATTTTATCCATTACTATGTCAATTTCATCAAGCGACTGTGATCTATGATGGGCCATGTTACTTACAAAAAAAAAATACTTTCAGCATTTTTTGCATTTTCAAAAAAAATACGACGGATAATAAACAAATATAAAATTGTAAATGTGTTCCAATGTAATAAAATAATTATAGCATAAAAAACAAGACATATTATAAAATAAATATAATCCCTATCAGGAATATCGAAGACAAGACCTAACTGACTCGAGTCCTGACGGCACTTCTAAGTACCAAGGTTTCTTTTACCTATAATTACGGAAAAATAAATGTTTTATAATAAAATTTTCACAGTACAGTGAAGAGAAATGTATTTACTATCAAATAAAAATAACTTCAGTACTTACTCACTATAAAACGTGATATTTTCAGGAAAATAAAACTCACAATTCACTTCTCATGTAATGGCGGCGATAAGGCAGGCACATGTATGGGAAAATGTTCTTTAACATTTGAAAAACGAAATTGTAGTAAATGTGATATCTCCTGGACAAACGGAGAACTATAAGTAATTAGTACCAACTTTAAACACGAAAATTATGCATAAAGCACGCAGTGTAGAAAGATTTAAATTTTTGGTACTTAAAAGTACCGTCAGGGTATAAAGTGTTAAAAAACAAACAGTTTTAATTTTATTTCATGTAGTTCGGGAATTCCCCGCTCAAATCGAGATGTCTGGCAACCCTGCTTGTATATCAACTTGATATATTAATGTGTCAGTCAATTATGTTTGTCGTCGATTTTTTTGTGATAGTGTAGTAGTATTTATTCTGTAGGATCAATCGATTCCTCAATTCCTCCTATAATGCAGTTGTTGCGTTATATTGGGTTTCCATTGTCTATTACTTAATTTAAAAAAATTAATTACTTAATTATTAAAAAATTGATTAAAAGTACAAAAATTTTTAAATTGTAAAATATAAATCTAAAAATATATTTTTTCTTAGGGCCATGAAAAGAATGTACGAATCTGGTGCACAGAAAAGGAAAAGGTTAAAAATTAGAGAAGTGGAATTAAAAAAACTGCAAAACTCGTTACAACATTTTATTTCAATAAAAAATCGAGAAGTCTCAAAATGACAGCCGACAAAATGACATTCTTACAACAAAAGAAAATAGTGCAGACATAACTTCATTATCACCAGACGACGTTATTGACGATAACTATTTCGGCATCACACAGGAAGACAATACCAACAATGGAACAACCACAGCACTCTCTGACACTATTAATGATACTCCGGATATGACCAAACATCAAACATATAGTAAAGATATTGCTTTATGGCCAAAACCCATCATGAATTACTTCCTTGAATTTTGCCTTCGTGAAAAACCTCTAAATTTAGGCAACATAAAAATTCAAAATTAGATTTTAATGAAGGGGGCAAAATAGTTACAAGAAAACTAAACGAATCACATTTATATTTAACTAGAGTTAATGGTACTCAGGAAAAAAGAGAATGCTTAATATTTTCAGAAACAACAAAATCAGTATACATACTGTTTTATTTGCAAATTGTTTTAAACCAAATCGAATGTATTAGTTACTGGATGTAGTGATTGGAAAAATATCGGTGATACATTAAGAAGGCATGATGAGTCCAAAGAAAACAAGGAATATATGTGTGTGCATATAAAGCGCTCGAAAAGTGTAGGAAGAATTGATTCTGAGATGATAAAAGCATATGAAAAACAAAAAACTATTGGCGTGAGGTTTTAAAAAGAGTTGTTGCTACTGTAAAACTTTTAGCTACATTAGAATTGGGATTTCGAGGGCATGATAGTTCAAGTACAGGAAATTTTATGTGCTTAGAGTACTTAGCAGAATTTGATATATTCTTAAAGACTCATTTAGAAACTTATAGCAAATGTGGTAAAGGACATGTATAATATCTTGCCAATACTACGTGTGACAAATTCATTGGTTTAATGGCCACAAACGTAAGAAATGCAATTATTAACGATATCAAACAAGCTAAATACTTTTCACTTATTGTGGACTCAACTCCCGATGTAAGTCATGCAGATCAATTACCTTTCATCATAAGATACATAGATAAACAAAACCAAATACAGGAACGTTTTTTGTCTTTCATACATATTGAAAAACATGATGCTAGCTATTTAGAAAATATTATTTGCATTATCAAGGGTAGTAAAAGAACTGGCTCATTCTGATAAATTATATAGAACCCCCATTTCTCATTCACACTTTTTACGCATTAAAAAAATATATATTGCACAAATTAAAGCAGCCAAGAAAACATGCAATGATCATAGATTAATAAATGCTACAAATAAAACTAAGGAAACTTGGTGCATAATCAACGACGAATTAGGTAAAACATCTCCAAGTCAAGTCCCTCAGTTCCATGATGACAATGGCAAATTAATTACAGATAGTAAAACAATTTGTAATAAAATTGCTGAAGCCTTCCAAAAACTCCCTAATCCTGTAAATTCTTCAACATTAAACCATTCTCTAACACCATCATCAAACTATGGTCCAGCAAATTCACTATATTTCTACCCATGTGATGAAAAGGGAGTTAATATTCTCCTTAAAAAAACTTAGTAATAGCCATGCCCCAGGTATTGAAAATATACCAGGGAATCTACTATCTGAATGCAAAGATTCAATAATCAAACCCTTCCTGTACTTAATAAATGAATTTCTCCGTTTGGGCATATTCCCAAATTCCCTAAAATCTAGTCAAGTTATACCAGTTTTTAAAAATAAGGGTGACATAAAGGATGTGAATAATTATAGACCTATCTCCCATTTACCTCAGTTTTCAAAATTGTTTGAACTCATTTTTTATAATCGGTTGTTACCATACATAAATAAATATAATATCCTTTCCACTTCTCAATGGGGTTTTAAGAAAGGGAGATCTACCGAATCTGCCCTATTTACTGAATTAAGATTTATTTCCAACTCCCTAAATAGTAATAATTTAACTTTAGCATTGTTCCTAGATTTCAGCCGTGCTTTCGATATGGTTGACCATCCCATTCTTCTACGCAAATGCGAACAAATAGGAATTCGGGGTATAGCCCCTGACTGGTTAACCTCTTATCTTCTAAAGCGTTCACAACAAGTAACACTAAAGTTGAATAATACGAGTTTTTCATCCATTTTGAGTAATACAACAATAGGCGTTCCACAGGGATCATTATTAGGACCTATTCTTTTTCTAATCTACATAAACGATTTACCATTAATTACTAAAAACCCAAATGTAGAAACTGTCATATTTGCGGATGATACTAGTTTTCTTGTTTCAGCAAAAAATGTTCAATTACTTAAAGAAAAAAGCCAAAATATTTTAAATAATACCTGGGATTGGTGCAATAGAAATAAAATATTTTTAAATTGTAATAAAACCCATGATTTTTTTTAACCATATACCTGAACTAGAAACTTTTAAACTTTCAATTAATAACAATGTTATTACTCCAATTACAAATACCAAGTTCTTAGGCCTTTATATTGACCAGTCAGGAAACTGGTCGACACACGTTTCTAATTTAAGTCCAAAATTACATTCGTTCCTCTACAGTATAATGTTCATTAAAGATACAGTTTCTGTACATGTATTAAAATCCATTTATTATGGAAATTTCTTGTCTAGAGCTATTATTTTCTGGGGTTCATCCCCAGCAATGTCGCACAAAATATTTCTCATCCAAAAGAAGGTAATAAGATGTATGCTGGGTGCATCACCTAGAACTCCTTGCAAACATTTATTTAAAAAATTAAATTTACTCTCTATCCCTTGTGTGCATATATATATATATATATATATATATATATATATATATATATATATATATATATATATATATATATATATAATATATATAATTTAGCTACATTTATAAAGAAAAACTTAAAATTATTTAGTGCAAATAGTGATCTACACAGTCACTTTACTAGAAGCCAATTAAACATTCATGTCTGTTGCCCATAGAAGTCCCATTACTATGGGGACCAAAATCAATAATGCCTTACCTAAGTCATTAAAGGACATTTCCTCACTTGAGAAATTTAATAAAGAATTAAAAAAATTATTATTACTAAGATGTTACTACGATGTCACTGAATTTTTGTCAGACAAGGGATAATCATTACAGTCTACCATTGTTCAATTTTTTATGTACCTGACATTTATATGTCTTTTATCATGTAATATGTTATTTTCTATGTATATCTTTTTGACGTGTCCTATACCTACATTTTTGACAATTGTATGGTCTTTGGAAATAAAGAATTATTATTATTATATCAACTTTAACGGAGTATGGTCTAGATATTGAAAACTGTTGCGGCCAATCTTACGACAATGAGGCAAATATGTCCAGTATATACAACGGATTACAGGCGAAGATTAAGAGCCATAGTAAAAATGCATTTTTTATTCCATGTGCAGCTCATACCTTAAATTTAGTTGGAAATTCAGCGGCAGAATCTTGTTCAGATGCAAGTCATTTTTCCTATTTTATTCAAAATTTATTTGTATTCTTTTCTTCATCAACAAAGAGATGGGATCTTTTAATAAAGGCAAACTCAGAAAGAAATAAAACATTAAAAAGAATTAGTGATACCAGATGGTCTGCAAGGACAGATGCAATTCTAGCTGTTAAGATGAATTTTTTTGCCATTTACACTCTCTAATGATTCAAATGAAAATTAGAAGCAGAAAAGCTGCATGATTTCTTTGAAGATTTTGAAACAACTCTTTTTCTTTTCATATGGCATTCAATTTTACAGCGATTAAATTCCACAAATAAAAATCTTCAAAGTAAAGATTCAGATTTACAACATGCTGTAAATCTTTTAAAATCATTGTCGTTATATATATCAGACATTCGAGGTAACAATGAATTTTTTGATGCTATAGAAACCGAAGTTTAATTAACTGGCAATAAAGATTATAAATCCGATAAAGTTAGAAGTCAACAGAGAAAATTACGCTTTGATGAAAAAAGAGATCGGGATGTGCAATTGACAGGCAAACAATCATTTGTTGTAAATTGTTTAAATGTTATTTGCGATAAATTTTTAGTAGAAATTAACAGACGTGTTGAGGCATACCAAAATATTTTAAATTATTTTGCAATATTTACAAATTTAAATTGAAGGGAAACATCACCAAGAGAATATGAAAACTGTACTATCAATATTTAATAAATACTTACTCAGATGACATCAACGCTAATGTTTTTAAAGAAGATTTAGCGCATTTTATACATTTTGTAAAAAATGAAACTTTAAATTCACCTTTCATGTACGAAGCAATTCAAGGACTAGTATCAACTTTTCCTAATGTGGACATCATGTTAAAAATATTTTTGTCAATTCCTGTTTCGAACGCATCAGCACGAACGATCATTCTTTGTTCTTAAAAGAGTTAAGAATTATATTAGAAATTCACTTGGATAAGAAAAATTAAATAATTTAGCAATAATTTGTATTGAGAAAGATATTACAAACAGGATTGATCACAATGAACTGATATACAATTTTTCAGCCAAAAAAGTCCAAATAAAGTAGTGTAAAAATACTTATTAGAGTAAGTGTATGTATTATTTCTGAATTATTCTTCTGGGTTAGATATTTTTGTTTTGTCATATAACTTGTCTTGTTGTGTCAATAAAATGAAATTGAAAATGTTCTTTATTAGTTTTTTCTTTAGATGGGGCCCCCAAATTCCATTTTGCCTTGGGCCCCATGAAGGTATAAAGCACCTCTGTTTATAGGACTGGTATGCAATTAATTTCTCCTAGTGATCTTTGAGTAAACATTGACTCATCGTAGTATGCTGGCAGATTGATAAGTTGTCTTTTGTAGAAATGACGACACTAATGCATAGATGCTTTGAAGTCTTTAATGGTTAATTCTTTGAATAATCTCAAAGCTCGCGCATGAACAGCTGATGTGCTAACACCCAAGCAGTCCCTTTTTGTATCTCCTATCCATTTCAGCAAGCATTCTTCCATTTCAGGATGGTTTGCTTTACTTCCACGGTTTGCCTTTTTGGTCTTCCCCATATTTTTTATCGTTTCTTCAGCCTTTCTCCATTTTTTATAAGACATTCACTGGCCCAAATTCACGTTCAGCCGCTCTATTACCACATTCTTTAGCATACTGACACTCTCTTAATTTATAATTAGCATCATAACTTTGTCTCTTGACTTTCATTTTTTCTATCATAGATAAGGGTAAAAATAAAATCCATTAGTAAGTGATTAATAATCCGTGCTGTCATTTTTAAAGTAGGAATGTAAGTTCGTTTTACCTACATAGTAATACTTGAAGAAATTTACTTGTGAATTAGCTGGGTATCGCAAAAGTAGTATCAATGTAATTTTTAATCTTCAAAATGTCAAATAGGTAATTGTGGGAACTCAACAGAGGAATAACCATATCTGCCTACTGTTCAACATTTTGTTTCTAGATGCCTCTCAACCTTCTATTTCGCATGAAGCATCATTTGGAAGCACCATGAAAATTATAGTTAATATTAAGGGATGGAACTTTGAGGAAATCTTGATCAATATTTGAAATAAATAACTTTTTAAAATTCAAGATATTTTATTTTTACTGCAAGTTTCACAGACGATCGCAGAAATTTTTACCGAGTTTTTTATTTCAATTGGGTGGGAGTCACAAAAATCTGCTACATTTTATCTTCTACATTGCTTTCCAAAGTGTTTTACTATATCTTTAATAAATAGTTTCAACATAGGTAAATCTCATAATACAAATACTTCAGTAAATTCACTTTTCAGATCATACTTAGCAGAAAATGTATTCAACGGAAATCATCTAATAGAATGGATATAAATCTTTTATTGCAACTTATTGTTTATTCCTAGAATTTTAAGAGAAAACCTTCTAGCGTCCTATACATGGGAACAGAAAATTTTCAGAATTTGAGACGAAAACCTCCCTGCGTCTACACACGGGTGTTTCCTATATGTGGGTCTTAACGGTGGATGAAAATCAAAAGTTGACTTGTTATTTTAACATTCATCAGTATGATAACATTCCTTGGTTTACATTACAATCACATTTTAACACGCAGCCAAATAATATTTGTAGGTGCGAGAATACTCATTACTTAACTTGAACAAAGTTCTATTATTTAGCATTTGAAGGTGTGCTCGTAAGTTCCACTATTTTTTTGCAAATTGAACTCTGCTATGCTCCAGAACACTGTTGATCATTATCATCTAGTTCATATAGCTAATGCAGTTACTAAGGTGGTTTTAAGAATTATGACAATATTCAACATTCTCATTAATGATAATTTACTTTATATATATATATCTATATTTCAAAGAGTCTGTCCTCCGTTTAATTATAATATTAAGGTGACTGTAAAGAACAGATTTTTCTCTTGTAATAATAAATACTACAAAATTACTTTTAATTTTATTAGGATATTTAATAACTAATATCAAATAATAAATATACTGTGGCACATATTTTTTGTACAAAACACTTCAATATGTAATTGGTTAAGAATAAAACCAACACAACATCATGTTGGAAGGACACTGTTAATTGATAAACACCAGCTACTGAGCCAGAGAAGCAAGAACTATGATTGTTCCCAAGTCCAAAACACAATTCTGATCCTGTAAATCTGGAACACGGCAAAATTTTCACGCTGAGAATGACTGGAATACCAAGCTCAAATAATGAGACAATTTTCTTTGTACAGTGCACATGCTTATCTTAATCACAATTATACAGACATTTACATTAAAACTGCATTGATTTTAATATAAATATAAAATTTCTTCTTCCAAATCTCTTAAGGAAGCAATATTTACCTAATTGGTCATTTAACGTCCAACTCTCAGGGATTTTGCAAGGATGCAATCAACATCAAAATAAAACCAACAGTTCTTTTATAATTGGTGCATTTGACAATGGGAGTTTTTGTACAGAATAATATAGCACATTGTGTCTGGACCACCAGAAAGGGTCCGATAAGCTAATGAGCTAACAACACCATGGGCAGTTCCATGACTGTAAAATGTCATTACATACCTTTCATAAATACTATACGAAATGCAGTAGTGCAATGGCATGTTAACCAAAATATAAAATCGATATCTACATCACAAAATATAATGACATGAATGGGCAAAGGAGGTTTTTTATATCATCAAATAGTATACAAATAGATTTCTTCACTGATATTGTACCGAACAATACCTCATGCACAGAAGCTCCCACTCATTAAAAGAGCGAGCACCATGGAAAACATACACATTATAGACTTTGAGAACATGTTCGTAAAGTAAATAAAAGCTCCGCATAAGCATCATTGCCACTTAAAAATGGTTACATCGATAACTGCCTTTACCTATTTCACCAACCTTGTTTTGACGATTAAAAAAGTTATATATTTTGAAGACTGAAAGAGTTGAACAGTTCCTTCCTATTGCTAGCTCAGCCAGCCCTTTCTTTTCTCACACATGCATTTAAAATGCATCAAGGGAGGAAATGATAATTAGAACATGCCAAAGGACAGGATTATCAAAGTGAATACACCAAAGGCCCAAGGACATGATGATACAACAGCAATTTAACCACATCAATAGAGAGAGAGAGAAATGCGCTCCTTTTTTCTTAAAAAAGAGCCAATGTCATGTTGAAACACTTTGTAACACTAACAAAAAACACGCATATCCTTCCTTTTGCGACATTTGGAAATAAAGGCAGATACAGATGGACAAGCAACCAATTGGCTGGCACGACTAGGCAAATCACAAGAATTATTTCCAGTTTCTACATAATAGCTTCTCATGTGGGTGTACAAATATTATAGTTATCAGAGATTCAAATGTACACGATATATTTTTTTCTAAGCTGTACGAGTTTCTTTTACCACTGATAAGTGGCTCAAGAAAAAATTGCTTACTCGCAAGAACATAATTATGTGCACCAGACATACATATAATACATAATTCACAATCAAGTTGCACATCAAAAATGTTTGCATACAGTGAGTATTTTTTTCCTCTCCATTTGTATGATATGAGTTATACAAGGAAAAAATTATTTGAAGAAATATTCCTTTCATCCCTTTTTATCAGATCATATCTTTTAATGTACAACAAGTAAATACATGGCATAAAAACCCCAATATATTGGGAATATTTCTTTGGAATGATTTAAATCCACGGTAGATGGGAAGCCAAAAAATTATGGCTAAACCATAGAGAAAGTTGGGGGCCAACCAGATTTGAGGATGATGGCTTTTCATTGAATCCATAGGCTTACAACAATAACATCGATCACCACAAGCATTCAAAACCACGAACGAGGCAAAAGAGCTGTTTATAATGCTTCTGGAAGGATTTCTAAAGAATCAAAGCAGCTGGCTAAATGCAAGTTCATTGAACCAGAGCTTTCTTTCATGGCGGTGGGAAAAAAGTCACCTTTCTATGCACCGAGCAACTGAAGATGAACAGGGTTTCTGAAACACTCATACCATATTCTCTAGGACACCTTTCCCCATAGCTGCTGTGTTGACATCTGTGTTATATTATTGCCCTTCTTCACAAAACAATACTTCTTCAGGAATTTCTTGGTTATATCTACACAGCCGACACTTGGGTCTCCTCGTCATCTGTTATGAACAAAAAATGAACATTTAACTTGATGAAATGTTCGCTTCAAAAAAAATTTAATACAAAAAACAAAATGAAATGACAGAACATAAAGAATTCAGCTCACTGCTTCCTAGTGTAAAATATAAAGAGGTTGATTATAACTGCCAAGCACTGTTTGTACTTGTCAAAATAAATATCCAAGATTGTATGTGTAGCTAATGTACTGTGCCCAAAATTCAAATACCACATGTAGAAAATAAATAGGACAGTAAAAACCTCAAACCAAAAAAAGCCCACACCAACCATCGAGAGTTTTGTCTTAAGAAGAAACCTCTTTCCTTTGGATGTTATGACATAAGTGGACAGTTGCTAAGAAAATAACCAATGCCTTTTCCAGTTTTAAGAATCAAACCAATTTTTGCATAAATGAGAGGCACAGTGCAAACACAAACATTTTTAAAATTATCAAAACAAGCCTACCTTTGGTACAATTGGTCCATCTGTGAGTATTGACTCAATGGCTTCTGTCCTTCTACACTAATCGCCTAAGCGGCCCGAGATTGATACCTTCAGTCGAAATTTTTACGGAAATAAAGTTCACAGTTAGTTTTTTTCATGTACTACAACATTTCATTTGATCTCAAATCCTGCTTTCAATAAAAGTTAAGCAGTTTGCTTTTTTTAACTAAAATGAATACTTTGCTATACTTATTTGAAATGAAAATTAAATGCAAACAAATACATTAATATTTTGATTTTGTGAAATCAATGTCTTGCAATGATTTAAGGAAAGAATCTCCTTTTTAAATAATCATTATTTACTGATATGAAATTTAAAGTCTATTACACTGAATAATCTCCCTATTATTAGTAAGTAATTAATGAAGTATTACATTTGTTTCAATCTAACAATGCCATTCAGAAAAATTGGAGCAGGCCTAAACTAAGGTTTATTCATGCATTTATGCATTTCTATGGAATGATCTATAAGTAAAAATAATCATCCTAAATTTCCGCAGTGTAAAGCATATATTTTTTATTTAATATAAATGTCATAAATTTATGGATACATCTATTAAAGATTAGAAACCTCTCCTATAAATGTTGATGATATTATCTTATTTATGATTGTGATAATGTGTAGTGATAAAACTGAAAAGCTTGGAAACAGTTATTTTCATGCAGTATTACGTTATATTAAAAAATAAAAAAGAAGTATCAAATCAAAAGCATTGCAATATTATTAAAAGCCAAATTATTACTAAAACCTTAATATATAAAAGCTTAATCATAAAAATCTTTAAATGAAAGAATTAGGCAGAAGACATCAATGTCAAGAGGAATAATTAAACAGGGGAAAGAAGGAACAATAAAGAAATGTTTATATCATTAATTATATAATTTTTCATCAAGATAGAATAAAACCACTCAGTGAAATTATTTTTATGCTTGAAACAATAGGTGATAGAGGACATGGGATTGGTTATTTTAGTATGTACTGGCATTTCATTAATATTACATCCCTGTTATGAAAACCATCCCAAAAGAGTCAGATGGATTAGCCACAGCTAAATTTCCTTGATTTCATTCTCAAATTAAATAAAGCAGTTATTGAAGAACTTTGTTTATAAAATGTTAACTGTATGTTAATATGAATCATGAAAATAATTGTTAGAAGTTCCAATAGGCATTCAAACACAATGAAGAGAACTTTTGATAGTTAATAAAGTGAATTTTCTTCAGATATTAAAAACATTCCAGAAAATTTATTGAATTCCAGAAAAAACGTTTAAAATATATCCATCGCAAAGAGAGAGAATTCAAAAAAGAAGTCTATGAAACAAGAAGACTTAAAAAGCCTTACCATCGTCATCATCATCATCGTCATCATCTTCCAAATCACCATCAGGTCCTATTCCCACGTGATAACAACCTGCAACTCCTTCATGTGAGTGCGCCCTTCCCAGTCGATGCATGCGTGCTGCCATCTGGGCTGCAACCGTGTAATCTGGGGGTCTTCGAGCACGTGGTGGTATCTCTCTTGGCATTGGTGGGGGAGGACCCACATTGTTACTGCTGCCTCCTGTTCATCAGATGAAGGGAATTAGAATTGTCAAGAATGCTCATGATTTCATATGAGTAAGAAATAATGGCAAACTTAAAAAACTAGCAAGTTCATGCACAATGGAGGCTAAGACAGTAATTTGTGCTGAAAATACAATGCTGTGGAATATAAACACCACAAAACTCTTACATCAGACATAATGATGAACACAAGGTAAATACAGTACATTCATCTAGGTATGAAAATCCAAAAAAGAGAGTAAAATTAGTACACAAAGAACACTTTTACACAAATAATTAATTATTAGATAAGAGCAAGGGTTGCCAACTCACAGGGGCTATACAGGTATCCTTCGAGATATGGTTTTTTGTTAATACATCGTGACAAAATTAATGACACAAAATTTGAGATACACAGTCTTCCTTCGCTAATACAATTTAAATATTCCATTGTTTCTCTCGATGATATGGCTCACATTAATGTTCTCAGCAACCATTAGGAGGCCAAGTACCTATTTATCGTAGATGAAACTGGTCTCTACATATTGAAGTAATTTTGGTTTTATATTTTAACAAGTACTTGATATGTAATTATTATTTGTGCAAACTATGACCAATTATATCAATATTTAGATAATGACTAAGTTGAAATTTTTGAGCTGGCAACACATTAATTATTATAACATAGATTTATATGGAAAAATGCCTCCCGAGATATGCTTTATCAAGATATGCTCAGTTTTCCAGGAATCCATCCCGACGTATCTCGAGGGAAACATGTATGTGTCAGGTAAAATAATCAAAATGATCAATGAGAGTATTTCAACTTACTGAGTCTACTCCATGGAAATTTTAATCACCTCATTTAAAAGAAATTAATTCTTAGGTGAAACTCATCAAAGCCAATTACAAATATTTACACAAATTGCAATTCTAACAATTTCTAAAAATTCTCAACAAGAAAATACTCATAAATATTATGCTAATTAAAAATTCACATCCTAAGTCATTGAAGTATAAATTGAATAATAAATTATGTCACCATGAACTAAAATAAATAATTACGTATATTATTATGGGAACAGTACAAAAAGCAGAGAGGATATAAAATTGCTTTCTAAGTTTAAATTATAAGAAATAAATGATTCTACATGAAGAAGAAAATAAAGAACTTCACAAATTTAAGAAATTTGCTTAAGTAATACCCAGATATAAATTTTTCCAGATGTTTAGTTTAAAATACATCGTGCATACATGACTTTTCATGACATAATATGGTAGTAATGTGATAGAAGAAAGAAAATAATGTACACAGGAAACAAATATGAGTGACAAAATGTTTTGTATAAACTGTCCATCATATTTATCAATGTCTACATAAAAAACATGACAACTCAATGAATATTTTAAAGTATAACAAATAAACTAAATGAATTCTAAAATTAAATTTGGTAACCAAAATATCGGCTCTCAATGAAATTCAACTTATAATTTTATTTTTACAATTAAAAAAATTTATCGGAGCATATAAACACAAATTGAGGAAATAAAATGTCACACATGAAAAATGATTGAAGCTAGAATTTTTAGCTAAAGAGCGAATTTATTTTTAGATTCCAAAGAGAGAAAGAACATGATACCATTAAGGACAGACAGAACATGAAATAGAGTTGACACAGCATTTTGTGACAAGGCAGGATTAGATAGATTCACATACAGAATTTGATAAAAGGAGAGGGGAGAAAAATCCTAAAGAAAAAGTAGACACAACATTTTAACTCACCCTGATTCGCCGATAGACGGCGTGGTTGAGTTGGGGGGGAAGGGGCATGCCATCGACGAGGAACTGGGGGGGGAGTACTTCCTACAACTCCATCCCCCATACCATTGGTGGGAGATTCGTGGCGCATCGAGGGGCCAGACTCCATGTCATAAGTGGGATAAGTTTGGGGCAATGAGGAGGGCGACGAGCTCAAACTTGCGCATCCACTTGGCGAAGGAGGAGCCACTGGTCCTTTAGTATGTGGAGGTACCAGGGCGATCAGGAAGGAAAATCGAGATGCAGAACATCGGAAGTCATAAAGGAAAAGAGATGAGCAATAAAACATGAAGAAAATAAACCAAGGTTCATGAGGAATGTTCCACAGAGGAAGAGAAGGAAAGAAATGATGTGAGGAAAGGAATAAAATGAGGAATCTAATCAAAAAGGGAAAGAATGTGAGGAAAAATGAACAAGTTGGATGGAACTGAATGCGGTAAAAGGATAAAAATGGGAAAAAAGGATGACTAGGAAAGCAATACTAAACAAATACAAAGCGGCATGTTTCACTAAGACATAGCAAGATGACATAAGCAATTACAGAAGCATTTTGAGCATAAAACAAAAGGAAATAAATTTCTATCTCTGTTGCCAATGTTCTAAGTTAAGATATCTTTTTAATTTTTTCCCCAAGAAATCATACAAGCCAAATATTTCAACTACGTTCCTAAAAAAGTGATTGTAAATTTATTTCACAGTCAAAATGCATTCTGCCACCATTTTTCTTCTAATAAAAGAAAATGGTAACTATATATATACAGTAAAACCCCTTATTTACACTTTTCTAGGGACCTGGGAAAAAAGTGTAAATCGCAGTAAAGTACAAATTGAGGGAAAAGGAAAAACAGCTACTGATTTTCCTTTTAAACTCGCTCATTTGTTACAGTAAGACTAACAATAAAATCAGTGTTAAGAGCTAAGTTTATAAAGAATATATCTATTTATTCATTTACTTAACCAGCAGACTTTTTTAATAATAATAATTGATGGAATAATGCGATCCAAAGATCCTATGCAGACAGGCATAAGCTTTTTGTCACCCATTGTTAAAATAATGGATGGGTAAAAACTCGATAAGGTAGGTACAAAGAATACGCAGACACACTGATAGCTTCAATTCAATGACTAATGAGGAGTTCAGCCGCCGACTGAACTTGATATATTCTCAACTCAGATGCATTTTAAGTACATTGTAACATGTACACCTAATGTGTCTACAATGTAGCAAGTAACTTGTATCACTTAACAGACGTGCAGAATGTACAGTGATTTTTCAAAACACGATTTTACAATCTTTTAAAATCACTAGTACTGAAATATAACTTTTAAAATTTCATTTTTTGGAAAAAAACCGCGCTATATTTGGCACAATACGGTAATTTAAATTACAACAAATTACAAATTTAATTACAAAGTGTGGGAGCCAAGGGGCAGAATTTGAGTGGAAAGGGTAAAAACAAGATAGCGCCAAACTTGAACATCATTTCAAAAGCATTCATACTTGGTTCAAAGAGTAAATAACATAACTAGTATTTCTGTATCTAGGTGCGCTGTTTATGCTCTGCTAGTGTGATTTACAATGAGGTTTTGAAGTTTTTACCCGAAAGAGTTCATACGTGTTTTCGTCTGTAAGTACGCTGTTCCCGAGTTGCATCTGTTAAAGCGAGTGATGTTTTGAAAAGAGTTCATATTTCTGCCTCTAGGGGCACTGTTCCTACTCTGCTGCCATTTTCGAAATCTTCGTCCAAAAGAGTTCTGATTTTTTTGCAAAGCTAAGCCAAAAAATGTTAAAAACGGTTGGGAATCGCGTGTTAAATTCTTTTAAAAAATCGGCAATTCTAACGTAAAATGGCACGAATAGCAGGAAAACTTAAAATGAAATAGTGTAAATACAGGGTTTTACTTACATTGGAATCATAGGAAAATTGACGGGACCTAAAAGAAATATTGTAAATAGTGGGAAACATACATTCCGATAATGTAAATAAGGGGGTTTTACTGTGTGTGTGTGTGTGTGTGTATATATATATATATATATATATATATATATATATATATATATATATATATATATATATATATATATATATATAAATCAATTATCATTAACAGGTAAAAAAAAATTTATATTATTTACAGCACAATGGCACTAAAAAATTGCTAATTTACAAAAGCATTGAGCAATTAGGACTGAAACTACACTTTCTGATATAAATTATACATCACCCAATGGATCAGGCATAAAATACAGGTATTATGATTGGAATGGCACTTAGACAAATGAAGGCACTCATCCCATAAAAATGTTTTATAAGACTGTGACTATCTTTAATGATCAAGAGGATAATGTTCACATTTTTCCATTCTGTTTGTCGAATAGAAGCAACTCAATTATTCCCATCAGACATTTTCCTCGAAAAGCTCAAATTTGGTATCATCATCCAGCAATACATTCTGTGATCCTGGAAGAGAACTAGATTTGATAAAGAAAGCTTCTCTCCGTACCAGACTGCAATGGGAAAAATTATCCTCTCGATGCACATCTGCCTGTACCTCGAAATGTTCAACTTCTCCATCGCTTTCCACTCCTATTTCCTCACAAGAAATAGAAGTTTGTGCAGGAGAAGGGCATTCAGTTTGGAAGGCCAGGTCCTTTGATGGGGTAGTAGGTACTGATGCCCATCCCTTGCTACCCCAACTACTTTCTCCTCTATCATCCCCACCTTTACCCACGTTAACCATTTTATCAATGGTGCCACTGTGCCCCCAAACCGTACAGCTACAACAAGCTTCAGTGCCAGGGGAATCCAATTCGCAAGGTTCTAGCAAGCGACACTGAAATTGACCAGAGGATGTTAACCTTCGAGGTGGGGCAGAGGGTGCACGGCGTCGAGGAGGGGGGACGGGACACTCGTTCGAGGCCAAGGGAGGAACGGATGGGGGTAAGGGAGCTTGACGCCTTCGGGACCTACCGGAGGCATGGGCCTTTCGCAGGTTAGGCAGGTTGCTGAGGCTGGTTACGCTACTGCTCTCGGCACTGAGGTCCACTGGTTGGGGTAGAAGCATTGGGGTGCCACCTGGCATTGAGGAGGTGGTGGTCGGGGTGTCCGAGTGGGACCTTTCATGGGTGGCTCGCCCACTGACACCCGAGCGCCGATGGGGGCCCGGAGAAGGGGTGGGCGAGAGGGTCGAGGCCATGTGATGAGAGTGTAAAGAGGTGAAGGGAAGATGGCTGGCGAGGGCAGCAGCACTAGAAGGAGGCTGCTGGTGGTGGGGAAGGTGATGGTGATGCATGTGGTGAGGGGGAAGGAATGGAAGAGGGGGGTGGTGGAAGGGAACCCCACCTGGAGGAGGGACCCCACCTCCAGGAGGAGGGGGAGGGGCAGGAGGATGCCTGGGTTGGTGGGGACGAGTCTTGGGTTCGCTGAGTGCAAGCATTTTCCTTACAGCTTGAGGTGATGCTGCCCCTGGAAAGCAATCAAATCCAGTGAGTTTACTGGAATATTGAGCAAAATTAATTGCTGCATTAATAAACCATTCGCACTGTTCCAAATTGTGACATAATGAACACAATAAAATATACAAAAAATCTGTTGCATAATTCAACAGATTTTTCAAATTAAGACATCAGTTGCACACAAGATCTGGTCATAGAATCAACTTTTAAACTCAAACACAAATTCTAAATAGTTATAGAGATGAAACCAAGTATACTTTAATAACAGTGCAGAAAAGGAACAGATTTCACCTTGAACATCCAGCTAGAAAACAATGATTTTAAAATCTAGTAAATGAGTTTATGGTAACATGACATATATCATAATATCATCCATTAAAAAATTGATTATACTTATACATATAACATTATCTAAGAAACTACATGAAAAATACATGGCATATTTCTCTTACCAAATTTAGGGCCAAGGGCAAGATTTGGAGTTGGCCCCGACGCTGAAACGCTGCGTTTTCCTTCACTGGTACTGCTGGTGCTGCTGGCCGTGGACAAAGTTGGAGAGGGATGGCGCTTGCGCACCGGAACAGATGATGGAGCGCTGCCTCCTCCACTACTGCTGGGACCTGGTTCACATTCAGCTGAGAGTAGGTGTAACTTTTCCTCATCTGAGATCACCCTCATGTTGTTCAGATATGCCTTCACCCTTCTGACCATCTGGGCCTAAAAAAATTTATTAAATAGGTAAAATTAAAAATACAATCCTTTTAATAATAATTTATTTCAACAATGCAGAATTTTAGAGTACTAGTAATAAACATTAAGATAAAGCATGTGTGTGAATGTAATGGGATTTTTAAAAACTGGGAAATAAAGATCTAAAATCCTAACTGATTGAAATTATTTAAACTAGAAAATCAACATTAGTTTAGCTATTACTTCCACAAAAATTATTTCACGAACAAAATTTCAGAGAATACGATGAAATAAAAATTTACTGAATAGTCACAGATTAGAATATTCAACTACATAAACCATTTTGCTAAAATATCAATTTCCAGTCACCAATTATGTAGCCATATCAAATTCTAACCTCTTCAAACATCTTCTTCGGATTTGGCGTGGCAGTCGATTTCTTTCGCCTCTTGACTGTCGAGCTTTGAGGATGAGGCTGTGAGTGATGGGGATGTGTTGCACCAGTCGTCAACTGATTGAGTGCCACCATTGCAGAGGAAGGAGGCTGACCACCCCTCTCGAGCATTGTCATTAGGTCATAAGGTGATGAACACATGTTGGTCAAAGTCCTCACTTCCTTTGCTATCATTCTCAACTTCTCAAAGTTTACAAGACCACCTTCAACGCGACTGTCATTTCCAAGGTGTATGAAGGTTAAGTCCTTTTTCACCACAGGGTAAAAAGGTATCTACAAGAAATGTTATGAAAAGTAATATAAAATAGGCATTAAATAGAGCTAATATATAACATAGCATTTGTGGATTTCAATAAGAATTATTTAAAAAAATTGGGGCTGCGATTGATTAAAAAAATTAATCGATTAATCAAATTTCTTTAATCGAAAATTAATCGATCAATTCGAAGAATTTTACAAATTATCAAAAACCATAAATATAATTTTTTTAAACCACAAAGGACTTTTTAATGTTACTTTTTATAATGTAATATCATCCTGAAAATATAATGAAAACAATGAAAATACTGAAAAATTTAAAACCAAACAATTTGTAGTTATTAACCATACTTGCCAAATTCCATATCATAAACCCCTAACATAGCAAATGCTCTCGCATTCAAGCAGAAAACAAACAGAACTGAAAAATTTTATCTATCTTAGCCATTCTCAGAGACAAACAAGCATAGTCACATTTCCCGATAGTAAAGATGCTTGCATTTTATTAACAATATACCCATACGAACTAAACAGTCGTTCGCACGGTACAGATGTCACTGGGACACAGAACGGTCTTTGCAAAAGTAGCTAAAATAGAAAATGTTGATTCAATTTTCACCATTTGAGAGGATTCTTTGTTTCCAGAATCCCATCTTCCTCTATGTAGTGAGACAGTTCTGATAGTCCCATGCAGGGCCGGCTTCATATTTTGCGGGGCCGAGTGCAAGAAAAGAATGCGCGGCCTATCATTCTAATTATTTTTTTTGCTTGCCATCCCACACAATTAAAAAAAAGACAATAATTATAATAGGTCGCATCAGTAGAATTCTCACCTCAACTAACCAAAGTACCCAAAGGGTCGGTTAAGGTAATATGAATTTGGATAGAGCTGGTTTTATAAAATAAAAATGATCTATAAATAGAAAAATATACTTATTATAATTATATATTACATTGAAATATGATCCGAAATGTATCAAAGAAATATAATGGAGAAAAATCAACATTGTCGGATCATTTCTGCGGAAAATGTGCTGGCAAACACGGTGGCCAGCCAGCGTTTGCCGAAGAATAGGATTTTGACAAAATTTCTAATTAAAAGGATTAAGTTTAATGTATCCTCCATAGATGATGAGAAAAAGGTTAGAAATTCAGTTTGCGGGGGGAAATTGGTATCGAGACATTTAATTGGCAAGAATCAGAGGATAAATGAGTATAAGACTACGACCAAATAGAAAGAAAACTTGAACCACCCGATTTTATTTCCATAAATAAAAGATAATTCTTATGTTTAAAGGTGGATTTCAAGGATATCATTGAGGTTAAATTTATGTGTATCCAGTCTGATGTTTGGTTGCTTTAAACAATTTTTCTGGATGATTTTTCTTGATTTTTTTATCTAAATTAATAGATTGCATTATCCTGCTTTATGTAACTTACAGCTTTAGTATTTAACTAAATAAGGCAACATGTATAATTCGTTTTCCGCATACGGACTGGATCTTTTTAAAAAAGGCAGCTTTCGAATGCATATGAACCGGCATTGATATAAATCTCCTCTTTTTAATAGAAGTAAAATTTTTATTTCTTATTAAGATGTTATAAACACTATGATTGCAATAAATAATGGAAGATATCAGAAAATGTAAATAAATATTTGTTTATTGAATATTTTTTTTTCTAGATGAGAATTATTCGCACTGGTGCAGCTACTTTCACTTAATAAGGCAATATGCATAATTCATTTTCCTTACACCATCTGCTGCGTTAAAGTCTTTTAACAAGCATGAATTATAAAACTATTTGTAGTTTTCACTATTTGGAACGTTTTTCTTTACATAATCTTGTATTCATGTATAATCTATACATACAACATTAAAGAGATTGCTTTATTGTAACGAGCCGACTTTTTATTTGGCATACCTAATTGTAACTGCACTTATTATTTCCCTACAATAATCAATGCCCTTCTACCTGCTTCTTCCCACTAAAAACCTTTGTGCACCATTCGGCCCGGGCCCAAAGTTCGGGGGGTTCAAAAATTGGCCATCGTCAATCGTCTCTTCAAGAGTTCATCGTTCGTCTCCTAGCATAGGTCATAGATGAATCACATGGGAGGGGGGAAGTAAAGGGGTGAGGAGCCTACAAATATGAAAGCGGTCCAGGACTCTCTCTGGCTCTCTGAGGGCCTGCCCTCGATGCAGCCTCTACTTACAAAAGAGAAATATAAATTATTGCTGAAAATGACCCTTGGCCCATTGGCCCTGGATCATTATCATGATTTCGCAGTTCTTTCGTCAAAAATGCAAGTAGTGGAAGCACAGAGCTACATGACACAAACTGTTCAGCACCTAAAAACTGTGTCGCTTCAGCAAGTACATTTAAGATCGACACATACTTGCCAACCTTGTCCCAGTCAGTATCTAGCAGCTGCATCCTACTGTAATTTTTGGGATAGTCGATGTGATACTGTCGTATGGCAACTTTGACTTCCAATAACCTAGCCAGCATCAAATAGGTACTATTCCATCTCGTTGGAAGATCCTGTTGTAATTTGTGGAATTGGGACTCGTCTTCTTTACAAATACTTGCATGGCTGGTTTTCAACTCAGATGTGTTGGCAGAGCTGTGCTTGAAATCAGGGGCGCACCCAGGATTTTCTCTTGGGGGGGCTCAACCATAACAAAATATATCCCACCGAACATATCTAATACTTTATGTTTTAATTTGAGATAAAAACATAGCGATTTTCGGATAGAGAATAGGGGGTATTCATTAAAGAAAAGAAATGCGATTCTATTCACCAGTAACATAAAAATAGGAAACATTCCATTTTGTGAAATAATTAACTTTACTTACCAAATGCTGTAAATTTGTCGCCGTTGAAACTTCAGGAAAATAAGGATAATAAGATGAAACACTCGAAACTTATGGTAACAAACGTTCCGAAATTAACATTTCACTCCTCAAAAAAGAAAACTCCGGAAGCAACAGGATATGGTGAGCATAAGAGATGAGATTTTATTATAAAGGTAACTTATTGTCAACTTTTATGATTTCTAACAAATTATCTTGCACTCAGAATACACGAAACAGACACACTCACTAATGCAGTCGCTTTGAGGAGAGACAATGTGAAACTGACGCTCAAAAATGCGTTCCTTTCTGAAAATGTGCTTTAACGTTCTTAACCTTTCCTCGAATTTCCTCTTTGCGTCGTTCGCATGCGTTCTCTCCATCTGGAAGCTATTAGGGATCCAGGGTCACTTGCCTTTACCCATCACATGGAGGACAAAAGAAGGCTGAAATGACCACTTTCTTCAATGCGGGTTGCCTTCTTGTCACTATATCGTTGGTGTAGGGAACAACTATTATGAAGTTAGAAAAATGGATGCAAAAAAATGAAAAGAAGTCTTACTTCGGCAAGCTGCATAGGAAAACGGCTGAAAATTTACCGATGACTACATTTCCTTAATGATCGACATTGCGAAGAATTTCTCGAGAATATTATTAGAAATCTTACGAAAAACCAGCAGATTTACTTACAAATAGTACAGCTTTTCTGGTTAATACTAAAGCCCTAGCATGAACATGTAGATTTTTTTGGGGGGGGGGCTAAAGCCCATCAGCCCCCCTCCTGGGTGCGCCCCTGCTTGAAATGCCCAACTAGATGTCGACACTTTGCTATAAATGGATCTGCATGTACTGCCTTCAGTCCCTGTAATATGCTTAGCTGAAGACTATGTGCGACACATGGCAAATGGCTGTACTCAGTTCGCCGAATTGCAGCAACCATGTTTCGTGCATTATCTGTAACAATACATCGGAATTTGTCAGCATTTTTCCAATCTCGAGGAACATCTTCATACAGACTGGAAATATTTACAGCTAATGTAATGTTTGTTCTGAAGGGCTATTCACAACACCATTTGCATACCGGGATCTTCCACAATAGCAGTCAGATGGCCAGAACTAGCGATCCATCATGCGATTGTTAAATCCATGCTAACTTTAGTGCTCACTGGTTTCTCATTCTGACATACATAATGTGTTATTGAATTCTGTTGTTGAGCAGAGCAGTACATTTCTGTTCATTTGCAAGTACACGTTGACATTGCAGCGGATGTTTGTGCTGCAGGTGATACTTATGTCAACGACGTATTAGAGCCATGATATGCTGTTTGTTGCAATGACGACAGTTAACCTTTTCACTATCATCAACTTTTCCATCTGCATTTAACTTAAACACAACATGTTCATTTAACTTTCCTGTTATAGATTTCACGCTTTTGTTGTCTGCCATTTTGGGAACCAGAAATGGGTCTAAATTGACTTGATTTTAATCGATTAATTAAATTTTAATCAATTAAAAATTTTAATGATTAATCATTAAAAATCGAAGCCCTACAAAAATATAATAGTAAGATATAGTCAGAAAATTTGACATTTAAAAATCAAAATAAGATTTCTAAAGCTTTGTTGAGGTTCAACTTTATAATCAGCAGCTACCGTAAATACAAGGGTACATAATCTTCCTTTTTTTATTTGACCCCATATTTCCATAATTTCGGCACAGTAATTACTGCCCGGGTATCCTCATATTTTTATTGGTGATTTTTACGAAAAGTAAGATAGATAATAGTAAAAATTTATTAATGAATTCTATAAACATACATTAATTATGAAAAGAAAGAATTCAGTATTTATTCATTTTAAAAGCCAAGAAATTCTACGTCACTGGACCATTCTTCTTCGATGTTGTGATTGGAATCGTCATCTTACGCATGACGTCACCCTACACCGGTGCCCGGCCTGGTGGTGAAGTACTGGTACTACTTACAATTATAAACAATGGCAGCTGATGCCTTTGAGTATGCTGCGAGTTGATGCATCTTGTAGAACTAAATAAAGTCATCGTTTTTCTCAGCATTCATATGTGATTTATTCTTGATACTTGGAGTCTGTAGTTAATTATGGTTATTTGCTATCATGTTTACATGCTCCAATGTGTTCTAATAAGGGTAAAACTGAAGGTTGGGCAAACCCGTCCACCTCAAGCATGACAAAAACATATGTAAAAAACATAGGCTTATCGTCATTCCTTCAATTTATTAGCTCAAACAATGTCATATGCCATACTATGAAATTAATATAATTCGATTTATTGTGTATATCCTAATATGACCTTGTAAGTAAACATAGAGTATGTAATGATTGAGTTAGCTGACGTTCTTTTGGAACGTTATTTGAAAATTTCATTTCTCACTTTCATTATGTTACTAATACATAATACCAATAATTCGATCATTGCCTTAGAACACGTTACACCATCTACTTTATTCTGGAATGGTAACGCTAAAAAAAATCTGTGCGCACTATACGCGGGACATAGAAAAATCATAGATTACTAGGCTGAAAACCCCCCTGCGCGTTATACGAGGGTGCACATTATACGCGGGTATTTACGGTATAATTTCAAGTATAGTTTCAGATTAATATGCATTTCTGCTGCACATAAGCTACCTCAGCTAGTATGAAAGTTAAATAATGAGCATTTTTACTCACAATCGGAGGCTGTGACTGTTCGCTGCTAACCAGCTGCCTGTACTTAGACATGTTTCTAGAAGGATCCATGAGGTCTTGCAGATCAGAGAACAGACGCAGGTACTTTGAAGGAAGTTTCTCCCATGTCAATCGGAGACGAGACACTGCTCCATGCCCAAGTCCAGATATGATTGCAAACATTGAGTTGAAATTCTTACACTCCTTGCATTGTCCTATAAAAAGAATTTTGTTCATGAATAACACAAAATTTAGTGAACCACAAGAAATGATGCAATGCAAATGACAAATTTTAATTAAAAGTTAATATTCTTTTAACACTTTACCGTCTGGCATATTTTTGTGCAGTCTCTTCTCTGTAGCGAGCATTTTTTTATTACATGCATTGTAATGAATAAGTATAGTTAAACTATTGTAATTTCCAAAGTACTAAATATTTTTAAGTCAAATTTTGAATGGGTACTGATAATGATCTATATTATAACACAGTTTCATCAAATTTAAATTTATTTACAATTACGGTTAATACAAAAGTACAATTTGTATATTTTATTTTGTTACATAATTGTATTGAAAATTCAATCCTAATGCAGTCATAATTACACAAAAACATTTTGCAAGTCTCTATCATAGTAATTGATCACAGTATGGTAATGCTCAAAAAAGATACAAATGAGAGATGAACTAATGCTTGAAGCATTTCCTTTATCATATCTCACAGCCAAGCTATAATAGTTACACTGATTTGTAAGGTGGTAGTAGACTACAATGCCTACAAGGATAGCAAAATACATAGCACAACATGTGCTGCCCTCAACAGGGCAGCTGTGAAACACGTAGTGATGAGTTTCCTTATGCATATGCAAAATACGTATTAATACGTGTCCTGACTACAACGGTCAGGTGGTGAAACACATAGTACTATGTTTCCTGATGATAAAGTGTTGAAGATATAAAACATTAGCACAAAAAATTAATACCTGAAAAAAATCCTTCAAGATAAAACTAATACAAATCCTTATTTAACACACAAAATATCATACTTTTTAATGCATAATAGTGTCAAGTTTTACATAATAATTATACAGTAGGTTATACTTACTGGCTACTTTGATGAACTGTTTGATAATCTTTGAACGCCTGACTGGATTATGTTCAGAGCAGACTTCCGTAACCACCCAAAACATTTCCCTGTTAACAAGCTGCAAAATGGACAAATATAAATAAATACTCAGAATTATGAGTTAAAACACAGTTGTAAAAAAATTTCTATTAGATATAAGAAGGGCCCAACTGACCTCAGCAAACTGTGACAGCATCGGTGTACCATAGCGACTCTTGAGCTCAAACAGGTCATCAACATATTCCGTGCTCTCTATCTGACGAAATATACTAAAATCCTGCAAAGTAAGTTGTGTAGCCACCTCAACAGCATTTAACTGTAGAAAGTGAACTTGGCTTTCCCTAATAAGCTCCGGTGCTAATTCGTCAGGAACCAATGTTTCCGTAGATCCATTAGTCTTCAGGTAATACCTTTAAATAAAAAACTCCAAATGAAGGTAAATTACATCTTTACCAAACTTATATAAAAGTACAGGGTGATCATTTAAAATGAGAAAATTTTAATAACTTCAAGTGAAAGAGTGCTAGAGACATGAAATTTAGAAGTAACTATCTTTATCATCTGACATTACTTGCATTGTCACAAATAATGTTGAAAATGGCCACCAGCATGTTGCATACATAACTGAGCATGATGAAGCATGTTCGAAGACACTGCCTGCAGCGTGATGGGTGTGATGTTGGAAATGATGTGGAATATGTTGGTTTTCAATTCATCCAGATTGTGTGGATTGCTGTTGTAGGCATTGTTTTTAATAAAATCCCACAGAAAGAAGTCTAATGGCGACAAATCTGGCGAGTGTGGTGACCATATTTCTTTTGACATTATACGATCTCCGAACAAGAGGATAGCTCGGCCATAGATGCCCGTGAAGTGTGACTTGTTGTGCCATCTTGCTGAAATCTTGCTTTAACCGCTTCCCTGATTACCCCGAGTATACTCAGATCGAGGCGAGGGTCTAATTCTGACAAGCCCGAGTATACTCGGGCTGCTGTATTTTTTCCTTTCCTTTAGAAACGCAATTTGCACCGCTGATGCCAAAATTTCTCTTTACAACCCAGTTGCTTCAATTGCTAATCCAGATGTTCTTTACCCTACCAAGGACACTTTCCATTGCTAGGTCATTCGCCCTGAGAGGGTTTTGCCCACCCACTCTTTCGTTCCTCAGTTCCTGGAAGGTCCTTTGCTCCCCTACTTGGTGATGCCCCTCGAGATAAGTATGCACCCTTTAGGATCGGCCTTTTGAAGACATTTTCGGGTCAGTTATTCGTACAGCTTTCGAGTGAATATGTCTAGCAGTTTTCCTTCCGTTTGTGCTCCATAGCATTTTTATTTTTCTCTTGTTTTTGTTGTTATATTCTGTTACCTTGTTACTACTACTAAAAAGAAGAAGAACCCCACGAAGCAGTGTGCATTGTGTGGAAGAAAGCGAGACGCCCAGGGAAAGCGGATAAGGAAAGAGCCGTTTCTACTGTGCGACGTGTAATGTTCTGTTATGCGTGGTGCCGTGTTTTAGAATTTATCATTCAAGTTCAAATATATGAATGTTGCATATTTCGTATACAGTTTATTTTTTACATATGTGAATTAGTTATGTTTAATATTTAGTACTTTTTTACCTATTATTAGTTATTTTTTATTGTATATTATTTTATTGTTTCATGTTTATTATGTAAGTGTATATAAGTACGTTTTATACATAGGTTTTTCTTAATTTTGTAGTTTGCACCAAAGAAATGTAACTTTTAAATATGAATCGAGTTCAAGTACCTCGTATCTATCAATAATATAAAAATTTTAAAGTTCGATAACATTTTTATTAAAATTTACTGTTAAAAAATGAATGCATTCCTTTAATTGTATCATTACGATTTTTTCGAAATTGCAATAAAAAAATATGACTTTTTTTAGATCCTATATTGTAAAAAAATCGTCAGGGAAGCGGTTAACGATCTCCTCTTCAGTGAGGTGTCCCATGAATTCGTGGACTGTCAATGTAATACTTAGAGTTTATGGTGTCTGCGAAAAATATGGGCCCAACAATCCATCGGCGGGTCATTGCACACCACACTCCAATCTTCACAGGGTGTAAGGGAGTTTCATGTACTGCATGGGGATTTTCCATACACCATAGACAAGTATTCTGAGAGTTTACATACCCTGTAAGATGAAATCAAGCCTCATCTGAGAAGAAAGTTCAGTCTAACATGTGAGGGTCTTCATCCACTTTTTCCAGTAACCATTCACAGTTTTTCAGTCTGGTGGCAACAGTTGATACATGGCAAGAACTTTGTACAGAAACATTTTTAATTTCTTCACTGCTATATGACAACGGATGTAGGACATTCTCATTTGTTGTGCAAGTTTCTGTAGTGACTTGTGTGTACTTGTTGTCAGGCTCTCACTAACCTGTGCTAAACGATCCTGTCAGAACAGACGACGAGTGAACACGACTCAACATTCACATTTCCAGTCTCCCTGAAATATATCACAGATTTCGTTGGTGCCTTACAACATCGAAATTGCCAACAGAAATCACCCTGAGTAGTTTTAAACGACTCTGATTTAAGGTAACGTTTCCCCATAAACACTCGCTCCTCTACATTGAACGCCATGTTTGTTTATTGCTAGCACTGCACATGCGCATTCATAGAGTTGCAGGCTGTTGACAAATGGTGACACTATGCAGACAATAAAGATTGTTACTTCTAAATTTCATGTCTCTAGCACTCTTTTACTCAAAGTTATTAAATTTTTCATGGGTTCTCATTTTAAATGATCATCCTGTATATGCGAGTTAATCACACCATAAAAGCTAAGGAATATTCTTTATCTCACAAGGAGAGACTATGACCTTCGGGTCACAGATTTTGATTAAATGCGACCATGCGATTCTACATCGAAAATAAGGAGACCCGTGTCTCAGGGTTTTTGTGAATGGGCCCTTGAGTTCGAGAAATCAGCGTCGAAAATATGGAAAAACATCATATGCAACTTATTAGGTTTCATTGTCGAATTGTTGATAAGAAATTGAATGTCTGAGGGGATAGCGTGTCTAGATCCTACGGCGTGGGCTTGGGTTCGATCCCAAATGTTTTTGTTTTTTTTTAATTATCCAAGCGTTATTTGAAAAGTAATATTCTCTGGTAAAAATACGCTGTATAATTTTTATTTGGAGGTAATGAATGCAGAAACGTATAATAATTCACATTTTAAGTATTGCAGTCAATGAAACAATGCCATCGTGTAAGAATGGTCATCTATAATTATATATTATTGTTATATTAATTATGTACTATTTTAATAATATTAGCCTTGCCTTGGCAGACAGTGATCAGAAGAGAAAATAATGAGTATTGTGAATTTCAATATTTTGCTTACATTAACATGAAAAAAACACGAAAGTTAACTGTGGAGTCATTAATAAAGATTTTCAACTGCCCATTATTTTATGTTTCTGCATTCATTACCTCCAAATAAAAATTATACAGCGTATTTTTACCAGAGAATACTATTTTTCAAATAACGCTTGGATAATTTGAAAGAAAAAAAACAAAAACATTTGGGATCAAACCCAGGTCCACGCCGTAGGATCTAGGCACAGCTACCCCCTTAGCCATTTCATTTCTTATCAACAATTTAACAATGAAACCTATTAAACTGCATATGATGTTTTTGCATATTTTCGACACTGATTTCTCGAACTCAAGGGCCCATTCACAAAAACCCCAAGACATGGGTCTCCTTATATTTGATGTAGAATCACCTTGTTGCATTTCATCAAAATCCGTGACCCAATGGTAGTAGCCTCTCCTTGTCAGTCATCAAGTAATCACTCAAAGTGACGTAGAAACATACAAATAGACATTTTGATTAATTTTCAATAACTATAGCATGCATGATACAAAATCTGAGATATTATGATGCAAGTCCTCTATGACTCAACAAATGTTTCAACTAGCATAAACTCTAATGGCTTCAGAAAAATGCAAGAAGAAAAGAAAAAATAACCTGCTGCTAAGTCCAATCCTTTCTGCTAAGTTCTGCAGAGTGTCAGGAAGGCGTCGCTGTTTAATGATTCCTTGTTCAGTAACACTGACCTCACAAAGACTAAAATGTGAGCTGGGATCTGTGAGACCAAACTCCTGTAATGCCAACATTACTACTTCATGTGCAGTCGTTTCCTGCAATGGAAATGAATAAAAATTAGTAAAACAAATGATTGCAACTTTCATTTCACTAGAAAAAGAGTTTTAGCTTAAAGAATGGTAAGTGGATAATGAAAAGTACATGAGAAATCAGACAAAATGACTGTATTCAATAAAAATTAACTAATTCAGCCAAGTACAGTAAAAGCTCATTTTAACGGCACCTATGGAACCACAGTCGTGCTGCTAAAGTGAATATGCTGATATTACCAATGGTGCCACAAAGATTAGATTCCAAATACATTGAGGACATATTTGCTATCTTTCAAGGATCTCCTTTCCTAGAAGATATTTTATATATTGTTCTTTGTTATCTAATGCACTATTTTTTGTCAGAATTATCATGGTATAACATAATTTTTTTCTCAAGGTCACCCGGCCCCCTGTTTGCGTGGTTTGAGGAGACCGTGCAAATTCAGCTGTTCCGTCCTTCAGAAGGGACGTTAAGCCGTTGGCCCCCCTGGTGTTCTTCGTAAGAGCAGGCAAATGCCGGCACTGGGTTTCCCTCCTCCCTTCTGTGTGTGAGTCCGGTGTGGAAGGCAACGGGAAACCACCACACCGTGTATGTATATTCCCTAGTCAAAACCAATTAATTAATTAATTGGTAGGACCTGTCGCAAGACAGAACACGAATGAATGAACATAATTTTATTAATTTTCGTAATGCTCAATCTGGGATACATCAAGAATAACATCACTACCTCAATCATCATTTATTATTCACAATTAACAAATTAATTTGCTTTTTTCATTGAAAGTATATATTGACAGTTCATAAATTCATGAATTTCTGCATTCAATTGTTTTCCAATTAAAATCTCTAGATAGGTTATTGGAACAGTAATAGATTTTGGTGGCTATATGTACCAATAGCAAGTAATTTTAACTTGTGCATTCCTGCAGCATTTGCACAAGTAAGAACAGTGATGCTGTCTTTATTTATTTTTTAACCCCGAGGCACCAGTTTCGTCAGAGCCTACTAAAGTGGAAGAGGATAAACAACACTAAAAAATGTGGTCTCATCAGCATTATAAATTTATTTTGCAGTTAAACCATTCTCATCAATGAGAGGTGCAAAAGACTGACAATATTCATGTACAGCTTCATAATAAGCTAATTGAAGATCACCTGAGACTTCCAGTTTTCATATCCAGTGATGATGTTTAAAACGACATCGCTCACTCAATTGCATTTGCTGATAAAAGTACTTTGCCTTTTCAATTAATAGTGGAAATGTGATTGCAAAACCTTCAGAAAGATTCACTTTAAACCACTCGCATAATACTGCATCCCAGTGGCAGATTGCCCCACAGGTGCATTAGGCGCTCTCCTGGGGCCTCAAAACAGTCAAAACTCAATTTTTTCAATATTTTATTTAGTAAAATATTTCATAATCAGCATAATCTACTACTTACGTAAATATTGCTCCTATTGTATTTATCAATAGTTAATAACAAATATAATTTGATTTTTGTTAAATATAGTATGAAGAACATTTATTTTGTTTATAATTCCTTTTTTATTTTTCAATATATGCAAGTTTATAAAATAAATATTAAAATTTTCTATTTATGCATGTCTGTAATTCAATTTATAACTTGCTGCATAAATTTTTTCCATTCGTAAGTTGTAAACATTTTTGTAGATTGAATACCCCCCTCACGGACAGTTGGGGGCCTCACGAACCTTTTGCATCTGAGGCCTTCAGATACCTTAATCCGCCACTGCTGCATCCAACTGTTCTAGCTTTGGCTTCTTAAAATTTTTACATTTTTATTTGTCTCAGAGTCAGCAAAAATTTTTTAAGTTGCTGTTTCATTGCTTTAATGTCATATATAGTAGATGAGCTTATATTGTACTAGTTCATTAATACACGTCTATTTACCCCATTATTCAGACATTGGCATATGTCAATTTTCTGTCATAAAGTCAGCACCATTCGCTTCCATTGTTTTCTACTACTGCTGCTACTACTACTCATGTTCTTTAGGATATCTTAAAATGTTTATAAAATAATTTTAACAACAAAATTATTATGCAATACATCATGACTGTTGACACCTTGAAACAGATGAGTAAATATTTGCAATATGTGATTAACCTTACGGAAGATCAGTCATGACTATTAGACAATTGGAAAATGTAATTTCACTGAAGATACCATTAGAGCGAGTTTGCCAGTAGAATGGGTGCCGTTAAAATGAGTTCTCAGTGCTTGCATACTGCAAGCGCATAAAAAAATCACCATACACCAAGATCTTAAGTCGTAAATAAACCACTGCGATCTCCAGAACAAGCTATTTATAATAAATATGTATCACACTAAAAATAATAATAATATAGAACAAAGGCGGCTGCTGGCATAGGGCCATGGAGCCACGACCCTACCAAAATTCACAGAAAGAAAAAGCCACTATAAATAATTGTTTTTGAACAGATTGATTTCATTTTTGAGTCTTTAATAAGTTTAATTTGTCATGAAGCAGCACAATACTCCGGTCAGTAAAAGAATATACGGGAGGAGTGGGCAGCGAGTCCAGCGGGGAGTTCTCCCACTCCAATGGGCAGCACTGTGCCACCGCCTAGCTGGCTCGGTCACAAGACGTGGAACGCATGTGCACTGCATGCTTTTCTCTCCCTCTCCTACCTTCTCCCGCGCTTGAGACTTTGGGGCCAAGTTCAGTCTGGCTCGTCCGGCCTTCAAGCTAGCAGCTCAGTGAAGTTTTGGTGAGCATGAATGTTTCAATTCTCCGCAATGAATATGATAAGTGCTTTATTAAAACAGCTGTTTTCATCGTTGTCTTACGATGATAAACTCGAAATAAAATGAATGGAAGACCTCTCCCTAATTTGAATTTAGTTACAAAGCAACAGTGTGCCAACAAACAGGAAAGGTGTCGTAAATTTAGCGCCGCTATTTATAATTACACTGGTGATGTAGTGGTTAGCGTGGTGGCTTCCCATTACAAAGTTCCGGGGTTCAAACCCCGTGAATGGAGGTTTTATACTAAAAAACTATCATCGGTGCCTGGCAGTAGTACTATCAGTATGGTAAAGAGCCAAAAACAAATGATGTTGGCTGGGTCTATATCCCATACAGCTGTAGGCATGATCGGGACGATTTGAACGGCTACAGTACTGCGATGTGGTAAGCGAGAGGAAAACTACCACATTACAATCCCTAGTAATGATTATATGGCTGGACAATATGAGTTCTCTCAAGGTAAAAAATTCCAGAGGTAAAATAGTCCTCCAATCGGATCTCTGGGCGGGGACTGCCTTGAGGAAAGCATTTGTCAAAATTAATTTATGAATAGGCACTTGGAACGTAAGAACTATGAGAAAGGCAGGAAAGCTAGAGAACTTGGAAGAAGAAATGAGAAGAAATAAAGTTGACATTATAGGAATGAGCGAAACTAGATGGGAGGGAGAAGGACAGTTTGACTCGGAAGAATTAACGGTAGTTTATTCTGGAGGAAATAGTGGGGAAAGTGGAGTAGCTCTGGTACTTAGGAAAGATATGATGAAAAGCGTGACAAAGATAATAGCAACGAACGATAGACTGATGGCAATAAAGCTAAAAGCAGTCCCATTGGACATGCTGATAATCCAGGTATATATGCCAATGTCAGCTCATGAAGATGAAGAAATTGTGGAGATTTATGAGCAAATTAATGACATTTACGAAGAAGACAGAAGAAAATGCTGTTGGGCAATATGGACTTAGGAAGAGAAACAGAGGAGGGGAAAAACTGGTAGAATTCTGCATCAATAATGACCTTGTAGTGACTAATACATGGTTCAAAAACCATAAATGAAGGTTATACACATGGAAAAGCCCAGGAAATAGAATGAGATGCCAAATAGATTACATCCTAGTAAAACAACGATTCAGGAACAGCATAAAGACTGCCAAGTCATTACCAGGAGCAGACATTGATTCAGACACAGCCTTCTAATAGTTGATTAAGTAGAAAGCTCAAACAAATAAGAAAAACGAGAAGAGAAAGACAGACTTGGGACCTAGAAAAACTGAAAGAAAGGCAGGATGTAGTCAGCATGAAGTTGGAAGACTGTCTAAGAAATTTGGAAAAAAAACAAAGAGTGTGGATATAGCATGGGAAGAAATTAAAACCAGTATGAAGGATACCTTGGATAAAGATATTGGAAAACAAGAGAAGAAAATCAGAAAACCATGGATCACTAAGGAAATGCTGGAGAAAATGGATGGGAGACAAAAATGGAAAACCGTTAACAATGAAGAAGGTAGAGCCAACTATAGACGTATAAAGAATGAGCTGAAAAGGGTAACAGATAAAGCTAGAGAAAATTGGATAAAAGAAAAATGTAATGAAATACAACAAGTGGAGAAGTTAGGATGGTATGATATGATGTACGCTAGGGCACTGGAATTAAAAGATAAGAAGTTTAATGTAATTTGTGGTAAAGGAATTATGGGAAGAATACATTAAGGAACTATACAGCAAGCAGGCAGGATCGGCAAAAATAGAACTGGAGGATGAGGAAAACATTGAAGAAGACAACTTAGGACCAAGTATTATGGAGAGCGAAGTAGAAAAAGTGATAGTGGAACTAAAGAAAGGGAAAGCCACAAGCAGCGATGGCATACCAGCTGAGGTACTTACAGTCATGGGAGCAGAAGGACTAAAAGCGATCACGAAATTAATTAATAATATTTACTACATGGGAGAGTGGCCTCGGAATTTCCTACAAGTAACAATGATCCCTCTAAAGAAGAAGCCAAAGGCAATGCAGGGTAAAGACTACAGAACGATAATCCTTCTGTCACATACTTCGAAGATCATCACGAGGATTCTTAATAAAAGGCTGGAGAAAAAGGCAGAGGAAATACTAGAGGAAGATCAATTCGGTTTCAGAAAAGGACGAGGAACTAGTGATGCTATAGGGGTAGTTAGAATCATATCAGAAAGGGCATTAGAGTACAGTCAAGATATCTGCGTATGGTTTGTTGACTGGCAGAAGGCCTTGGATAGAGTAAATTTGGTAATGTTGATGAAGATATTAAAGGATATAGGTGTAGACTGGAAAGACAGGAGACTGATCAAGTTGTAAAGGTCAGGTTGGAAATTGCAGACACCTGCGGAGTAAATATTGGTAGAGTAAGACAGGGCTGCTACCTATCGCAGACCCTTTTCAATATACGCTCAACTCTCGATTATTCGTCCTAATGAATGTAAGAGGAAGCATGCATAATCGAAAAAGACGGATAATGCGAAAATATTTTTTTTAAGAATTCGTGTTTCAATTCTAGTGAATAAAAATGTTAGAAAACAAGTGTCTGCGCTGCCGGCCGCGAAGTAAAACTGATTGATGAAAATCGCATGCTGCTTCCCATGATATTGTCATAAAACTCATTAACATTGAAAAAGCAATATATTTACATACTTTGGAGGATGCACAAATAAGTGAAAAACATGGATAATGTAGAAATGATTTATTTCAAAATATATGCTTTATTTCTCATTAGAATGGTAACAAAAAGGTTAGAAAAGAAGGCTTTTATAACGTCCTTTCAAAAAGTTTGTAATTTTAGTTTGTTTTGAGGGCTTCTTTACACTTTCTTTTATGATTGTTCATATTTTCCTGGCTGCTATGACATTGCAGTAATCAAAATCATTTTGTCCCATATAAGCTAACAAAGTTTCGACACGCTGAAGAGCTGTACAATTTTTACTGCGTTCAATTTCAGTCCCTTCACTTTCATCACTGCATTCTTTGTCTCCGCCATCCTCTTCTTTTTCTTTCTCTTGCGTTACTTCATTGACAATATCATCGCCACTAATATGCTGTAATCCAGATTCAAACTTATCACAATCATACTATTCACTGAGATTCTCGCAGTCCACATCCTCAAAACCATTTATTCCCTGCAGTAGTTGAATCAAATGGGAGTTTGTAGTACTTACTTCC
The DNA here is from genome assembly GCA_028673005.1 of Tanypteryx hageni. Classification (NCBI taxonomy): domain Eukaryota; kingdom Metazoa; phylum Arthropoda; class Insecta; order Odonata; family Petaluridae; genus Tanypteryx; species Tanypteryx hageni. The sequence continues at coordinate 1,534,682 of CM054118.1, read as the reverse complement.
TCTTCAGAAAAACCATGAAAGTTCTCTTCAAGATCAGGAAGAACTTTGTTCCAAAACCGAACTAGAGTCACAGGCTTCACAGAGGGCCATGCTTGAGAAATACCATGCACTGCATCTAGAAGCAACATTTTTTTCCAAAATTTCAATAACTTTTCATCCTCTTTAGCTAGTGTCTATAGAAGGCCAGCCCAATATTGTCGCTTCATTGATGCGAACACTCCTTGATGGGCTGCATTAATGCCGTGACATCTGGAGACAAGAATTTTATGCAGATAAGACCATCATCAGAAGTTAAAATGGCTGCATTTGGATGCGAGGGAGCATTATCTAATAACAACACTGCTTTTTGTGGTAGTCCTTCATTGCTTAAAAAAGAACGAACGTCAGGCACAAAATTCTTGTGGAACCAATCGGTGAATATATTTCTGTCCATCCATGCACACTTCTGGTTGTAGTAATTGACAGGCAAAGTAGCGCATTTGAATGAGCGAGGTTTTTTTGCCTTGCCTATCACAGTAAGTTTCAACTTGTGATTTCAACAGCATAACGCTGTGATTCGCTCTATGTGTAATTTATGGCCACGAGCATGATTTTCTTTCTGAAATGCCAAGGTTCGTGTTGGGAGGCCTTTCCAATACAAATCTGTCTCATCAGCATTAAATATCTGGGCAGGTGTCAACATCTCTTCCTTCACAAAATTTTGAAATTATAATCGAAAGGAATCAGCAGCTTACACGTTACCACTCAAGCGTTCTCCTTGAATGGCAATTTCGCGTATACCGTATTGCTGTTTGAATCAAGTAAACCACCCAAATGAAGCACTAAAGTTACCTTCTTGCCCTAGTGATTCATGGAAATACCTCGCTTGCTATGCACACATGGGACTGGAGACAGGAGTTCCATCAGCTTGCTTTTGATTAAACCACATAAGTAAAGCTGCATGGACTTTCTCGAAGGCTGATTTTTCCATACTCTTACGTTTTGAGGGACCAGCACCACTGTCAGAAACTGCAGCAAACTCCATCAACTTAGTTTTGTTTTTCTTTATATCACGAATGGTTTGTATGCCAATACCATATTCATCTGCCAATTTATTCACAGATTCTCTTTTTTCAAGTCTCACAATTAATTAGAGTTTTTTTATAATAGGAAGAACAATTTTCTTCCGTTTCTCTGCCATTTTAACAAGGGGTGGGATAAAAGTTTATCACTACAAAAACTACAATACAATGAGCTGCAAACAAGATGTAGCAACAATAGGAAAATCTATAATCCGATCACCCTTACTATGGCATACTGGTAAAAGTGACTGTGTCGCCGCAAAGAAACAACTGACTGACGGAAGTGCGATGAAGAGAAGCGAATGATTATAAAGACTATAAGAAAGAGGAAGGCAAACTGGGTTGACCATTAGAGCGTGTTAGACATGTTAGAAGGAAAACTAGACGGAAAAAGGGAAAGAGGTAGGAAAAGGTTTGAGATGATAGACGATTTGAAAGGGAAAGAGAGTTATCAATATATGAAAAAGGTAGCGGAAATAGGAGTATATGGAGAACCAGATATAACCATGAATAATCACGGACCTGTCTACGGAGAGACTATTTATGATGATGATGATTTATCGAAGAACAATTGGCTGTGCGGGTGTGATGAAAAAAATGCATTTTTTTGTTTTCCTTGTTTTTTTCCAAGGAGATATCAGCTGTTCAAGGAACGAGATTTCGAACTTGGTACACATTTGGGAAAAAATTAGGGCTCATGAAAAATCTAATGAGTTTAATGTTGTTGGGTAAAACAAATATTCAAAGTCAGTTTAACTCTTAGTATCGGCTAGCTATATCTAAACATAACAAACAAGTAGATAAAAATAGGTACGTATTAAATTTGATTGTAAATTGTATACATTTTTGTGGGGCATTAGAATTAGTATTAAGAGGGCATGATGAATCGGATGAGTCACAAAATAAGGGAGTTTTTTGTGAGTTAATCCAGTTTAGTTCTGAGTTATATAAAGACAAAAGTTTTCATTAGTTAATCAGCTGTTTTTAAAGGTACATCTAAAACTATACAGAATGAGTTGCTGGAATGCATGTTAGAAGTATACCACGAAGAAGTTCACAAAGAAATTCAAAAAGCACATTATGTAGCAATGATAGCCGATGAAACTACTAACATGTCATGTCAATTTCAGTTAGTCATTGTATTACGTTACATTGTAGGTGGAAAACCAGTAGAAAGGTTTTGGAATTCCGTTAATCCTGACGGACATGATACTTGTACAATCGTAGATTGTATTTTAAAACAACTCAACCCCCTAATTGGTGACAGTCCAAATAAACTTATAGCACAAAGTTTTGATGGTACTTCTGTTATGAGTGGACATTTAAATGGTGTTCATAAACTGATAAAAGACAAGTATCCACTTGCTAATTTCATCCACTGTTACACCCACCAACTGAATCGCATTATCAACCACCAAACCCATATCTTTTTTGCACATTTGTCTGCAATCTGTTCATTTTTTTCTAATTCGCCCCAAAGAACAAATGTGTTGGATGACGTTGTACAGAGAAGATTGCCCTGGGTATCACAGACCAGAGTGAATTTTCATTCTCGTTGAGTCAGCACTGTTTATGAATATAGGAAAGAACTCATAACGGTTATGGAAATTATTGAAAATAGTGACGACAAAGTTGCAGTCTACTATAACACAAGCAGGTGCATATAAACTTAGGCTGAAAGAAAACAACTTTGTCTTTTGGTTAACGCTTTTTCACTGGATAATGCCTCATGTGGAGATAATTTTTAGTCAGGTTCAAAAATGAATCACCGATTTAGTTAAAGTACAGCAAGTGATGCAGCATTTCAAGAATAACATACAGACAGTCAGAAACCAAGTTGATGTGATTACGGAACAGGTTGAAGTCGAGTTAGAAAATGAAGAGGAAGAAGTTCGGCCAAAAAGACGGTGGATCACTCACAGTGACTCTGCCTGCAGGAAGAGAGAAGGTAAAAAGAAGTTTGTGACACCATAATCACAGAAATGAAAGATAGATTTCAATTTACTGGACATCTCGTGACTACGAATCCATTTGTGGTTGAAGAATTTGATAATTACAGCAAAAAATTCCGACATGTATCTCAGTGAAATAATTTAAAAGTATCCTTTTTTGGAGAAAAAGAGACTGAAGTGTGAACTTTAAGTTTTTTACGAAAGAGAGGAATTGAGAGCAGTTTCTGGTGTGGTACCATTTCTGTCGCTAATTTTGGGTGATGATTTGTGTTAAACATTTCAAGAGACAATAAAGCTTTTAAAAGTGTTGATCACGATACCAATGTCGACATCAGAAGCAGAACAGTGTTTTTCAATGACGAAAAGAATCAAGACTTTTCTTAGGAATAGTATGAAAGAAGAAAGACTAAGTGCTTTAGGCATGCTATTGTATGAAAAAACTTTTGTAAATAACATATATAGCTTCAACAGAAAAGTTATTGATTTATTTTCTAACAAGAAAGTTCACTGAATGGACTTTGTTTACCGCTCATTTTAGCTGCAAGACACTTTTTTAATCTACTCACTAATGTACATTTTTTGGTAAGTAAAAAATTAAATACTTTTTTGTATTATAATTTTAGGTTTTTTAAAACATATGTTGGCCCTACCAGTTGAAACATCCACTGGCAGTCACTGATATAGAAATAAATGGAATATTTTGTGGGAAAATCAATTCCCATTGAAAGGCATTGGAGTCGTTCCTATGGTAGCTAATATTTTTCATTGTTGAAAACCGAAAAACTTATCAATTTTATGATTAAAATCAAATTTTTATGCAAATTCAGCATTGATTCGAATTTTGCCTTCAAGAAAAATATATTTCATTCTTTCATCCACAGTACGAAGCATGTCTTGGCTTCATATCTTAATTGTAAATAATTTAAAAAAGCAATTTTATAAAGCCCTGCAATGTTTTCAATTCTTCTCATGGGTGTTTAAAATTGGATTCTGCGGTCAAAAACACCCCTTAAATATAACTTTTTCTGCAATTTCGGATTTTTCTCAGATGTTGTACTCAATGATGCCAAATTTCAGCTCTGTACCACCTTAGGTTTTATATCATATATGTATCCTATATATGTAAGAAGCAGCTATTTATAATGACGAAGATAAAAAACCTTCAGCAAATATCGAAGTCGTATAAATACTACAAAAGGCTGTAAAATTCATTCGTTCTTCGCATTTACCTTATGCACCAGAAGGTATTTGCACGTCTGGTCTGGTTTGTACACTTTGAGCACATGCTCAGGGTAGTCTGGAGGACAGCCGACCATGTGCGGCGCTTCAAGGCCGCCTTCCATGCAAAGCCCGCTTGCTAGATCAGGATTGCTGCGGCTGTGAGGTATAGTGCCAATTCCATTCCCAACACTCGTTCCATTCCCCATCACACCTCCTCCGACCTGTGCAATTGGCTGGTGGCCAAGGATGCCTGCGCCCCCACTGAGCGCTCCTAGCCCGTCTTCTCCATTGAGATTGTCACTATTTTGAAAGAGGAAAAATGTTAATTAACCAAAGAGATTTTTCATGCAGATTTGCATCATCCTTCGTAAATGCTCTCATGCTAATACTGGCAACCATGTAAAAGTTGAGGACCATGGCTGGTTTCATTTCTAGCAGCTACATCAATTTAATTAGCTGCATATCTGATATTAAAATGCTTTCATTGGTAGTTCAAAAATGGCCGATGCTTATTAGAAATTTGGTAGCTTTGGTAACCTCTCAATTAAACCTCTGCAACACATAAGGTCTGAGAATAATTGAGCCAAAATTCACCCAGCCATCCACCATCTATGTTATAAGCATGGTGTCAAATTTTTAAGGAAATTTAATTTGTTTTATTTTCAAGATATATTATCTATCTATCTATTTCACAAAGTCATACTATGTTCAAGCTTTAGGGATTTAAATTTAAATTGTACGACTCCTTAGCTAAGGCAATTGAGACTTGAATCATGGCGGCAGGGGACTATGAAATATTAATTTATTTTACCTTCACGTCAACTGAGCAATGTGATTATTTTAGAAAAAGCATGTTGAAAGAGTTTTAAGAAGCTGAAGTGGGGTTGTAAAATTATTATTTCCGAGAATTGAAGTGAGGAAGTAGAAACATTTAATTAACCCACAAGTGACTCAACTTCCAGTTTGGCGATAGGAGTAACAAATTAAGATAAATTTGTGAAATAAGATGAAAAAATTATATTTTACATATAACTGAACCACAGAATGTACTGAAATAATTACTCCAATGAAATTAATTCTGTATAAATTTCATAAAGCTTTCTTATTATCAAAAGAGCCTAACATAAAAACCTATTGGTCAAGAGAAATCCGCATGGCATAAGACTAATTACAAACTATAAGGAAGCTTTAAATCAGGGGTGTCTAATAAGTTTGCCACATGTGGTGAATTAGCCACACACATTCTGCAAATTGATGCATTTTATCAGTAATATTTTTTCTTTTAGTTTAGAAAAATTCATTTTTTGACGCATGGAAAATATTTTTCGTGAAAAACAATTTGGAATCTAGGAGAACCACACTTTGAATTCGCTCCCTATGCAAAAGTACCGCATTGACCCAAATATAGTGCGATGTTTTTTTCCTCAATATGTACCTTTGAAAGTCGCATTCTCACTACATTCGAGTACTTGTTGCATTCGTACTATATTCGAATACTTGTATCTTTAAAAAATAACTGCGTATCGGCACGTTTCATGGCGCGTGTTTCAGCGCATATTATTATAATTGCTGCATTGTAAGTGAATTGGACGTTCATGTTACGATGCTACATTGTACAAATATACTCGGTAGTGGTCTGAGGAGACTAGAAAATAAATCAAGGTCAAATTGCAGCAACCACAGCACCGGCAGAACTTCACGCAGGGTCGCGACACTCAACGTTAGAAAACGAGGACCGTCTAAACGTGGCGTCACATTACCCCCCTTTAGTACATAATTCATGAGTTTACAGGTAATTCAAATGTGCAAAATAGAGAAAATTAAATGTTTTTCGTCTTTTTCTAAAATTCCTTTCAAAATACTTGGGGTCGCACTATATTCGGGGTCGCATTATATTCGGGCTAATACGGTAAATAGTGGAAAAATATTTCTTTTATGTCAACATTTCAAAACTCATATGCTATTGTCATAAAGTATAACTTGATTGAGATTACATACATGACTTAAAGGATTCAAGACAAATTTGTGAAATCGATACATTCTCTAAATCATCTCCATTATAGGTAGTCTGTCCATAGACAGGTCCGTGATTATTTATGGTTAAACCTGGTTCTCCATATACTCCTATTTTCCGCTGTCCCCTTCATATCTTGGTAACTGACTTTCCCTTTCAAATCGTCTATCTGCTGAAACCTATTCCTACCTCTTTTCCCATCTAGTTTTCCTTCTAACACATCTTTAATCATACTCTCTCTCCTCAGGAAATGTTTAACCCAGTTTGCCTTCCTCTATCTAATAGTCTGTATAATCATTCGCTTCTCTCCTACTCTTCATAACACTTCATCATTTTTCACCCTATCTGTCCATTTTATCTTCAGCATTCTCCTCCAAGTCCACATTTCAAAGCTTTCCAAGTATTTGATCGTCATTTTTCCTTAGCGTCCATGTTTCTGCCCGGTACAAAGCTATTCTCCATACATGGCATTTTATGAACTTCTTGCGGATATCTTCCCTTATATTCCCATTAAGTAGGTGTTTCTTTCTTCTGAAAGCCGCTTTTGCTTTTCCTATTCTAGTTCTGATCTCATCCGTACATTATGCTTCTCTTGTTATGATGCTTCCAAGGTATTTATAGTCTGAAACTTGTTCTAAAGACATTCCTCCAATACTGATGTTCAGATTCTCTTCTTTGCCCGATATTCAAATGTCCTTGGATTTTTCTGTATTTATTTCCATACCGTATTTTCTACCTGTTATTACTAGTCTATTTATCATTTACTGAAGTTCCTCTTTCTTTCTTGCTAGAAGTACTTGATCATCCACTTATTTTACTGTTCTTATAATCCTTCCTCCAATTTTGAAATCTCCTGCACCTTCTAACGCTTCTTGTATTACACTTTCTCCATATATATTGAAAAGGGTCTGCGATAGGTAGCAGCCCTGTCTTACTCTACCAATATTTACTCCGCAGGTGTCTGCAATTTCCAACCTGACCTTTACAACTTGATCAGTCTCCTGTCTTTCCAGTCTACACCTATATCCTTTAATATCCTCATCAACATTACCAAATTTACTCTATCCAAGGCCTTCTGCCAGTCAACAAACCATACGCAGATATCTTGACTGTACTCTATTGCCCTTTCTGATATGATTCTAACTACCCCTATGGCATCACTAGTTCCTCGTCCTTTTCTGAAACCGAATTGATCTTCCACTAGCATTTCTTCTGCCTTTTTCTCCAGCCTTTTATTAAGAATTCTGGTGATGATCTTCGAAGTATGTGACAGAAGGCTTATCATTCTGTAGTCTTTACCCTGCATTGCATTTGGCTTCTTCTTTAGAGGGATCATTGTTACTTGTAGGAAATCCCGAGGCCACTCTCCCGAGTCGTAAATATTATTAATTAATTTCGTGATCGCTTTTAGTCCTTCTGCTCCCATGACTGTAAGTACCTCAGCCGGTATTCCATCGCTGCCTGTGGCTTTCCCTTTCTTTAGTTCCACTATCGCTTTTTCTACTTCGCTCTCCATAATACTTGGTCCTAAGTTGTCATCTTCAATGTTTTCCTCATCCTCCAGTTCTATTTTTGCCGATCCTGCCTGCTTGCTTCTTCTTTAATGTATTCTTCCCATACCTGTGCTACATCCTTTGTTTCTGAGACTATCTTCCCATCCGTATTCATAATTCCTTTACCACAAATTCCATTCCATTCTCTAAATATAAACCATAAAAATAAACTATCAAGTTAATTCCTGAATTTAGACTTGTGTTACAATATCCTCTTATTCCATTTCAGATGGAATGTTCAGGCAAACAATTTAAGCACACAGCATATACTACTAAGCAAAATAAAACTAGACAAAAATATCATACAAATTATTGCAAAGAACATTGAACGAGTCAGAATTTACCACCTTATTGGACATTCATACATACCAGACAGCATTCCTGGGTAAGAGGTTCATCTTTATGAGCACATTCTGAATCCTCCTCTTGGGACCGGGACCAAGAGTCATAAAACCTTTGTGTGATGAACTACCATCCTTTACTTTGCCTGGAGAGGCAGTATGGAGGGGTACTGGAGGGAGAGGGGGAGGAGGAGGTATTGAGCCCTCGGATCCCTGTTGGTGATTAGACCCTGTCTGAGAACTTGAGTCGTCCACTGATGATAGCCTTGCACGGGGATCAGCCTGAAGTCTCGCTATTTCTGATACTTTCCTTCCCCTTGGCCGAGGGGAATTCTCTGGCGTCTGCAGCATTTCTTTGAAAGCTAAGTAAAATAAAATTCACAAACAAAAACATTAAATTGTGAACTAATAAAGTAGTATATTAAAGTTATCATCAATAGAATCTCACTAAATGAAGTTATACTATTATTGATATTGGAACTAAAACTTCAAATTCTACTTAAAATATGTTAAATATGAATTACATTAAAATTTTGGTGATGTTATCATACCACCAATACTTGCAAGAATGCAATTAAAAATCTTTAACTTAATGAATATGTTACTCACCAAGCAAATTTGACTTTACTGTAATGGACAAATGAGTAGTCCCACGAAGAACTTCCAAAGCTCGTGCGTGGCTAACATGCTCAAAACTCTGACCATTCACTTCCAAAACCTGATCTCCACGCTTGAGGCCGACATCTTCAGCCTTGGATGATTTTTCAACCTGGATAAAACAATCATGTATTTTAAATTGAATGAATATGTTAATAAATAAAAGGAAATAATGATAATCATTACAGTGCAACCAACCTTTGAAATAAAGATTCCAAATCCTCTCTCATACCCTCCAAGGATTGAAAAATGAAGCACTTCATCCCTTGTGGGTCTTGCCAATGTAACAGTACGTTTCCTAGCTTTGGCAGCACAAGCAATGTTTAAGAGCCGTAACTATTAAAAAATATAGAACAGAAATATTAATCAGAAACAAAATTAAATCCCACTATATTACTGCACTGCACTATAAATGCAACAAATAAAAATTCTCACCTGTCCCTGCATTTTTTCTCTTTCCAATCCAGCTTCAAATGCTTCAAGAAACTCCATCATGGTAGGGTCAGTCTCAAAATCCGTGAAGTGGTTGTTAACCCACAGAAGCACCACACGAGTTACTCTATCTTTTACAGCTGGGTCACTGAACCTGAGAAAAAAATACAAAAAAATTAACACATCAAGTTCATTCAATTCTGAGAATGAAAATTTTGTTTTGCTTTGAGGATATTTATTCAATTCCTTACCATTCTAAGAGCTGACTAGCTACACAGATTGGAGTTTCTATAAAGCTACGATGAGTGAGAAGGAAATCTTCGACATAAGTTGGGTCTATGAGGGAATTCTCTTCTATAAGCTGCAACATTAGACGCTCAGGTGTTCCCTGAATAACAAAAAGAAACATTAATTAATTGATCATCTATGTGTGGACAAAATTTCAGCAATTAATTCGTTTGAAGTATTTTTTAAAAATGATGGAAAGACACACTTGCAAAATATTATATGATTCTTCACATGGAATATTCAATGGAGATTAATGAAAAGTACATAAAATTGAAAAGTACATGGTTTTAAAGCACGTTCTTCTCAAGTACATTATAGCAAGATTGCTGGAAATGCTAAAACGTATATTATAAGAGGATATCTCAGTGTGTGAACTTATCATTACAAGAATAAAATAGTATACGAGAAAATGAGCAGTATCTTTCACTTTCTCGAGAGAAGATTCACCTACCCTTATGACTACATGCCCACGACGAGAACCAGACCTTTCCTCCGTAACCATAACAACGGTACCCCCTTCTTCATGGCGTTGTGTATTCTCCTCACCCTGATGAAGAATGCGATAATAGTCAGCTTGTGTGATGCAAACAAACTGACAGTCATCACACCGAGTTCTCATCACCCCTCTGTGGAGGAGTTTGTCCATCGTTGGGGTGATTCCAAAGCTGCCAAAACAAATGTCATTTTTAAGCGAAACTGGTGCATTATTTAACGAAAAAATATTTAAAATAAAAATGTATCCTGATGTCATCAATTCCTTCATTAGCGTTTCTCAAGATTATGCCAAAAAACAAAGCGAAATCAGATGGCCAGAAATAATCTTAAATATTAAAATGTTCTTTAATAAGCGATTAAAAATTTTTAGAGTATTTATCATAAAATGTCTAGCAGTAAAATCGAACATTCTTACCTGTCACCAAGGTGAAGTTGCTGTGTTTCACCTGATGGCAGCTCAACTTCTACATGACCATTGATGAGAACACTCCAAGAATCCAGCTCTTCCTTATGGTTCATAACTATTGTTCCAGCTTTCTCAACAACTGCAAATACCTAAGAAAGGAACCATACACCATGTTACATAAAAAACAGACACGAACTTTATCACTAACATTAAAAAATTCTTAAAATTAGTACAATTTTAAAGCAAAAATATAAACAGGAAATGTTACTTTGATTGCTTTGTATTTTATGAATATTTATTACAATCCATTAAATAACAGCATAAGACTCAACAAAACCAATTTTGTTTATGAACACAACATCAAGAACCAAACTAGGCACCAATAGTAGGATAAAAAAGAAAAAAAGGAAAAACATTTTACTTATAACCAAATATAAAAAAAATTAATTGCCCAATAAAGAATATATACAAGATTAAATGAAAATAAAAACGAAAAGATTTATTAAAACTGATAAACTTACCATTACGCTGCAGAGTGCTTTCCTCACAGCCAGGGTCATGTTAGTGAATGCTTTAAGATGTTGAGTGAATTCTAACAGTGTTTCCACATCTTCTTCTCCTCTTTCTGATGGGTCCTTCTCCAAGCACTCCCTGACTGTGTCACGAACTGTCAGGCTCTGAGAAAATAATGAAAGATTAAATTCAAATACTTGGATGCAACACCTACAAGATCCTCACGATAAACACTAAGTTGTGAAAATAAAATTAGAAAGAACTTTTCTAATCCTTTATAACCAACTAAAATTAAATAGCTCGACAATATTTTTATTCAAGAAATTAAGTCATATAATGAAACACATAAGTCTCTTACATGTGACTTAAATAAACAATAAAAATACAAAGGGGCTATTTAGCTCTCAGAAATTTTGATCAATTAATAATTTTTTGTACATTACAGCAGCTCGGAACAATAGTATGATTCTGATTTCCATAAAGAATTACTAGGCTCTGAGTTCTATGAAGCAAAATGTCAATTCTCAGACATTTGTTAGGAAATAACTAAACCAAAATAATTTATTAATTTATTTTAAATAGATCATAAACAGCATGGTGAACATGGCTCGATTGTTAAAAAAAATATCTGATATACATATAAATAAGATGAAACGAAATCCGAAATGGTGATTTTGATGAAGTGTACTTTTGTATACAATTAAAAATAACTCTTTGAGTACTGCGGTAAAGAGCACAAAGCAAACCACAAATCACGGCGATCGCGAGATTGGACGCTAATAGCGATTTCGAGGTGCTTTGAAGACCGGATTACAACTAAACTCTCTTTTCCCGGTTCTCTTATCCCGCAAAAAAGATCCAATCCAACGGTGTGAGGCTTATATTTTTACCCAAATCCGTCCTTCAACCCCCAAGAGTCCACTGTGTAAACAATGGCGAAGGAATCTCTCGATCTTTGGGTAATCCTGTGGTCTCTTCCAAAATCCTTCCCTCTCCGTCCCTGTCCGCTCCTCCCCCTTCCTCTATGCGTTACTAAGAGATATGTACTGTAATAACACGCACCAAGCATGATGCCTTGAGGGACTTCAAGACGGGAGAAAATTGACTAGGATTTGGGGTCCCTCGTGTATTTTCTTTATTTTCCCTTCGTCTCTTCCGAATGCTTGGAATTATACGATGGGGCTTTACCATTTTACACATTTCTAAGATGGCACCTGGTGTATTTCCATTGTTTCGTTCTTTTATTTCATCGAAAACGATATCGCGGATATCGTGGGGCGTAAAAATAAAAGGGAGAATGTTTTATCTGCACGACATAACCAACGGGGAAAACGTCGTAAAGACCGGAAAAGAGAATATTTATCGCGAAATCTAACAGAGGAAAGTAAGTTATTGCTTGTACGCAGCTATTCATGTAGTCGTGCCGTAACCATTCGGTTGCCTTCAATAAAATGTATCACGAACGAAAATATTGTAAAAAAAGAAATAACACGCTGAAATGATAGGCTGAATAATTCCTAGAGTATGAATTTGACACGAACGGATGTTTTCGTCCAATTACGTCACTTTGTTCCCGAGTGAAGACGAACCGATATAAAAGCAACAATTAGTCACGTTTTGCCAAGACGCTCGATAGTGAATTAACGACGCTAAACGATGCGCACCTAACAAAAAGGCTTTCATTGAAAATTAGTTAATCGAAACAATAGGCACCTCAAATTTAGATAATCGCGCGATACTTCGTGCACGCACTTGGAGGAGGAATTACTGACTTTACCGGAGCATGCGATCCGTGCGTCTAACAATAAGCCCGGCAACAAGGGTCCCAGCACAAGCCATGACCACACATTCGACAATCAACTCTTTCGACTTTTTAACTCCTCGACCGTTAGGGAGGAAGACCTAGATTCCACAAATACTGACTCCCAACTTAAAAACTAAGTTCGCCTTCCGACTCTATGCAAAATCCAGTAGTTTACCATTCAGGACTTTTAATTGATCTAGGTCGCCTAGACGTAGACGTAGAGCTTGATTCTCTACTCCCCCCCCCTTCCTCTCCTTACCCGCATCAAATCAAGAACACGAGAAAAAAGGTTTTTATAACTAATATTAACATTCACGCGAAAACTACTAGTTTATTTTCCGCGTTCTGATTGCCCTCTCTCATCCTCTTTAGGAAAAAATCTGATCCGAAGTAAAACACTAATTCCATTTCCAATGAAATCCACAAACTTATTTGCATGTAAATTGTACCCAGTCGAGACCGCGAATTTTCCATCGACGAAAATAATGAGGTACGAAAATCCCCGCCCTTGACAACAGAAAGGGGTTTAATATCAATCATATAACTTATAATCACGTAACTTATGGTTGCAATACGCGAAAAGAGGAAACTGTTAAAGACAGTCATAGGCATTTATCCAACGAAAGAAGGATCGAGATTTGCCGCATCTACGTATAGTTTTTCGATTAAACGAGCATCGCAGAAGCTCCCGCGATTTGCACTAATCGAAGGCATGTTGGTTGAAGCTCGTTTAACGAAATTTATGGCAGGATAAACAAATGACGCAACTAGGGTGTGGCGAAAGTGGCATTTGCCATAGGCGCCCACGTCTTCCGCAAAAGATGTGAAAAAATCTTTTCGACGCAAAAATGTTGCGATTACTTTAGTTGTAATGAAAGTTTTCTTAACCAAAACGGGTAAAAAATACTATCCTACGCAACTTATTTATTTAAAGGTGCTGGCTTAAATTCTGCCGTAGGCGCCGAATCTTACAGCTACGACTCTGAGATAACCCCAACTTGACATAACTTGAACCGATGCACGAATAATCTCCTCGATAATAAAACTCGGATTCGTACAGATTTTTTCTGATGAAAATCCTGTAAATACTCATTCATTTCACTCCGGCAACAGTGCACTCGACGCAAAATGGACCTTTCTTTAATGGGCGTGTAGACTCGAAAAACAAAACCTATCTCCTCTTGCGGATGATAGATGGATGACCACGCAAAAATCTCCACAAACTCAGATAAGGGAGACGATCACGTCGTCATCCTTTTATTTTCTCGCCGTCCCATTACAGGACTCGGAAACATTTTAGTCTAACGTTAAAATAATCAAACGAGCGCAAAAAGGGAAGAGAGATTGTTTGTGTACGAGCAATCTATTCCTCTCCCACTCTCTCTCTTTTACCAAGCCTCCGATTGTTTGGGGATTTTCTAAGGAGGATCACACAAGTGGAGCAAACTCAGTCACTGCATTACGCGTAATTGGATAGGCTCAGTGACGCAACAAAGGGTGCTATTGAACGCCCTGTTTGCCCGCATTTGAACCGAAGCGATCGCAGGGAAGCAAGCGGCTCGAGGAATTTAATGAAGAAGCATTTCCGTCTCTCTCGCACTCCCTTCTGACTGGAGAAAATAACGACCTGACGCAGACTGAATTGGAAGGAGAGAAGAATAAATCCAAGCCTTAGGGCCAGGTTTGTGCACGGTCCGAAAAATCCTAACTAGAACTTCGGTGAACAATTCAAATACGTTTTTTAAAAAGGGCTAATAGTAACGATAACGGGAAAAAGAGGAAGTTCATGAGAGAAGCAAAATGGTATCAAAACAAAAAATAAATGAAACGCAAGACCCACAACGATTTATTTCACTTGTAATCCCGTCACTTGCCCGCCCATCACGAACAGCACCACTCGCGCCGGATTAAAAAGAGAAGACCCGAGGAAAATTAATAAATTCGGACAGAAAATACGGCAGATTAGCAGCCCTTTAAGAGGACGTCTCACAGCGGCTGCAACGGCCGACTTTAGACGCAATTTCCCAAAAAGATATCTCGCAAACCAGTAATAATATCTGAATGCAGTTTTCAATATATTATTAAACTATCAATCATTAAGAGATGCCGTTCTTTTAAAAAGTACTTTTATAACTTGTAAGTCCGCAGTCAACATGGAATCTATCAATTACAAGCGCTCTATTTTCTCCAAAAGTAGGTAAGCTACCACAATTATAAGAACTGGAAGAGGAAACTCAACCATTTAAGTTTAAATTTAAATGCAACTTTGTCTTCAGAATTTGAAACAATAATCACTATTGCTCGGCAATTTTTGAAACCATGTTTATCGGATACTGGCAGTTTTGCTGCTGGTTGTGAGTCGTTGGCGCTAGCTTAGAAAATGCAAACAGTGGCAACCTTGTAGATTGTCTGGCTTTGGAGAAGAGTGAGCAGTTATAGTAGTCTTTGGAGAAGAGGTTCCTCGAGGGAAATGGTGAGGGAGAGTATGTGTCACGCTGGAAAGCTGCAGCAAACGATTTCCCATTGCTCTGATGGGGGCGGTAAGACTGACTGCAGTTTAGTGTGTGGCTGTAGGATGAAATGGTGAAAACCTACTTAACCATTCCTCTTTGAAGCAGCTCCCGTTTGAAGATCTATGGTCAGTTTCTTCTAATTTTTATTTGCAAAAGAATGAAAGCCCGCACGCCGAACAATCGGTTTTTACGCATTATCTTACGGGAAACAGAATATATCCTGGAGTCGAATCCGAATCGCTTTCGGAGATCTATTTATCGTCATTAACTTACGTTAACTTATGTTCATGTAAGTGGACCGAGAATTGAGTTTAGCATTAATACTATTAATAATAAGGTAAAGAGTCTGCGCTGGCATAAGTCCACAGGACCTGATAATATTGCATCAGGATCATTAAAATTAGGGAGCGAAGCGATTACACCGTACCTAAAACACATCTTTACTGTTACCTTAGCAAACAGCTGTATCCCATTGGAATGGAAATCAGCCACTGTTATACCTATTTATAAAGACGGAAATAAGACAGAAGTTGCAAATTATAGACCAGTAAGCCTAAAGACTGTTGTTTGCAAATAAATGGAAAAATGTCTGGCCGACTATATACAAAGGTTTTAAAAAAATAATTGTATGATATTTGAAGGACTGGCCGGGTTCAGAAAGGGTCATTTTTGCGAGCTCCAGTTGCTAGGATTATGTGAAGATATTGCAGAAACATTAGACAATAGTCAGGAAGCGGAAGGTATAGTGATAGATCTAACGAAAGCATTTGATGTAGTACCTCATGATTTAGTCTTGACTAAGGTTTACGCTCTAGGAATAGATATGAGGGTAGTGCGATGGATAGAAGACTTTCTAGCAGATAGAAAACAAAGGGTTAGGATAGGAGATAGTTTATCAGATGAAATATATGTCACCTCAGGTGTCCCTCAGGGTAGCGTTATAGAACCGTTATTATTCTTAATCTACATAAATGATTTACCAAGTCAAATATCCTCCAAAGTGAGACTTTTCGCAGACGACTGCATCATTTATAGAGTCATTAAAGATGAAAATGACAGAGGTTTACTGCAGAGGGACATAGATAAGCTGCTGTCTAGGGTATGTTCAAATAAAATGAAAATAAACGTTAAGAAAAGCAAGCTTATTCTATTCTCTATGAAAAGGGAAAAGAGTAATTTTCCTTACTATATGGAAGGGATACAAATACCGAAGGTTGATAATATAAAATATCTTGGAATACATATTGCGAAAGATTTAGCATGGGGTCTTCAGGTAGAATGTATAGTTTCAAAGGGTTTCAAGGCACTTAACTTTGTTATGAGAAATTTAAAACATAGCAGTAGGAAAACTAAAGAATTAGCATACAAAACAATAGTAAGGCCTATATTGGATTATTCTTCAGGAGTCTGGGATCCTCATGACAGAATACATATTAATAAATTGGAAAAGGTTCAGCGAAAGGCAGCCAGGTTTGTTATGGGTCGTTTTGGAAGAGAGGATAGTGTAACAGATATGTTAAAGGGGCTTGGGTGGGAAACTTTAGAAAAGAGGAGGAAAGTGAAAATGTTAGTTTGTTTCTATCGAGTGTACACCGGTAAACCGGCCTGGAAAGAACTAAAACTTAAGATTAAAACCCCAACATTTAAAGTTAAAAATGATCACTCGTGTTAAGTTCGTACAAACGTTAGAAGAAAAGATGTTGGTAAATATTCATTTTTCAATAGAACAGCATTGGACTGTAATGATTTACCTGAAAAACTTCTTATGCTCTTTCCTCAAACCGAGAAAGTATTTAAAAGTAAAATTGTCAAAAACTTTAGTATTTAATATTTAATATGAGTATTTGTAAGTTAGTATTTTATTTAGTTTTTTTTATAGGACTTGCGCCACCAAGCGGCGTTAATTTTTGTAAATAAACATAGTATGATTAGAATTTAATCACAATACTCCAAATAACTATCTAATGTCAAATTAGGGTAGACTTTTCTTAAATTCATGAAGAAGATTATTTACTTATTTAAAATTTTTGTAATTATATGGACAAATAACAAATGAAATATGTTGAAGTTTGTAGCTAAGCTGTTGTGACGAGAGTTCCTGTGACTTGAAGTTAAGAAGTAGTATATAGTGTATAGGAAATAGTATCAAAAAGTTTATATTTTGGTATTAAGTAAACCCAATTTTTATTATGTAATTTGGGTATTATGCATTGAGTTGTGATGTGACCCGCTGCCACCGGGACCTGCTCCCAATTGTAGCGTTTATGTGAATATTAATAGTCCTTCAGAATAAACATTATTCGCAAGAAGTAAGGTTACGAAAGTTGCGAGCGAGAAAAAAAAAGATGTCCTCAGGAATACAGATTGACTGGACGCGATGAAATTTTGTTCGTGTCATTTAAGCCATCTTCACCGGGCTTTATCTTCACCTCTCTCCATCGAACCCAGATATATTATATATTATTTTAGCGGCCTCAGCGCGAGTGTCGCAAGGCTCCCATTCACGCATCGCCAGGGCCGGTCCGATGGCGGCGCCAATAGTGGAACTGCACCAAGCCCCGCGCTTACAGAGACACCGCACTCTCTAAAAAATATTTATTGTACATGTAAATGGAGGACTGTAAAAATATTTAAATGTTTTTTTTTTAAATCTTTGTAATTGACTTAATTACTCCCTGTGAACATTTTTTGTTAAATAGTCTTCATTATGCAAAAAAAATATTTAAAGTAACTTTTAAATATCCCGCGAAAACGGCATCCTGATTGGAGAGAGAGTAGTAAGGGGAACGTGACGTCAACGCATGCTTTACGACCGTACTGAAAGCACGCGGTTTTGATACTTCGTCCTGTTGCTTTTCCTGATATCGTAGCTAAAATGGAGAATATGGACGTTAAGAAGGGTTATAAGTATTGTCTGGTACCTCACTGCTTAAATACAACGTTTAAAACCCCGAGAAAATTGTTCTCACGCTATCGAGCTCCTTGGGAAGAAATAAGAAGCGGAGAATATTGTGGTTGAAAGCCATGAGGAGATACGCATCTGATATATCGGAACGTACAACTGCATTTGTCTGCGAAGATCATTTTAATCTAAGTACTATTTATAAGTATGTACGTAATTTTATTGCTTCGTATTTTAGTTTATGACTTATGTAGGCTTTACATTGACATGATGCATATATTTCTAGAGAACGTTGAAAGAGTAAATTATATTTTTATGTTTCAAAGATTAGCAATTTAGCATATATATTTTAACAAAACCTCCATAATGTAATATACCTATTCTAAATACGTAAGATCAAACTTACGGAAATCGTTGGGCTATGGGTTTATTAAGCAAATAATTACTGTTTCAGTGCATATATTTAAGTACCAAGTTTTTAAGCAAATACTTTTACAAATGTTACATATTAAATTAAATAATTTAATAAATTTGTTCACATAATATCCACGACAGCATGGTATTTTGAAGGACCATGTTTTGCTAAATAAGGGCAGTCATGACACTCCACAGACGTGACTAAATCTTCTTCTTCATCTACAACTACGCTCACTTCATAACCTCTTTATAAGTGACGTATTGACGTATTGGCTGTTTTAGATTATTAGGTGGTTTTTGTTTTATTATTCCAAGAGAAATAATAACAAGTACTAGTATTTTTATACAGAATCTTTTTTATGCTCACGAATTATAGGTATAAAAAACAGAAACATCACTTTTTGCTTTCGATTTCAAAAAATCATTTAACGCAAACGCGGTTCGTTTTGAACCAAACCGCGAAATTTTTAAGGAGTAAAAAACAGCTGAAAAATCCAATCGCAATGAGACGAATTATCCGCCAGACTACAGGCCTCTATCCGGAATTATGTAGGCGAAAAAAAACAAAGAAGAAAAACCCTAACGCGGGAGAGCCCTCGAAAATAAATAAAAGAACAACAACAACGCAACTCCGCCTAATCTGTTACGTGTTCGTCACTCGAAGAGTGGAGCAGAGAGGAGGTAAAGGGAGAGGAGGGGGAGGAGGTAAAGGGAGAGGAGGGGGGGAGGGGGAGGAGGTAAAGGGAGAGGAGGAGGAGGGGGGGGGGAAGCTTGCCAAACCTAAATAAAGGAATCAAATACAAACGAAAGGAAAATCTCAACAAAAGCTCTCCACGTTGTCACGTGCTCCCGCCATATGGATTCCGTTCGCAGAGACAATATAAAATAACAAACGGGAGACTAAAGGGATATATAGAGGCCTGTCCGACGAAGCAGAGAGAGAAACGCGAACCTGCCGCCGAAGTATGAGAGAACGGATGACGTAATCTAAATCCGGACAGTATTGCATCCTCCTCAGAGGCGCCGATGGGCGCTTTGCGCGTTCCCATCCCCTTCCCCTGATAGTCGCGAGGGAGGCGGAGGTGGTGAGAAGCGGTGAGAGGATGAGGCGGCGCCACACGTAATGAACACGAATAGTGGGTATGGACGTGGGAAAGCGGTGTCAGGCTTACGACAGAAGTGTCGGCGGATTAGATGAAAGGGAGGGGATGGGAATAGGGTAGGAGGAATGGGGTAGAAGGAGGAGGAATGGAGTAGAAGGAGGAGGAATGGGGTAGAAGGAGGAGGAATGGAGTAGAAGGAGGAGGAATGGGGTAGAAGGAGGAGGAATGGGGTAGGAGGAAGAATGGGGTAGGAGGAGGAATGGGGTAGGAGGAGGAATGGGGTAGGAGGAGGAATGGGGTAGGAGGAGGAATGGGGTAGGAGGAGGAATGGGGTAGGAGGAGGAGGAATGGGGTAGGAGGAGGAATGGGGTAGGAGGAGGAATGGGGTAGGAGGAGGAATGGGGTAGGAGGAGGAATGGGGTAGAAGGAGGAGGAATGGGGTAGAAGGAGGAGGAATGGAGTAGAAGGAGGAGGAATGGGGTAGGAGGAGGAGGAATGGAGTAGAAGGAGGAGGCATGGGGTAGGAGGAGGAATGGGGTAGGAGGAGGAATGGGGTAGGAGGATGAGGAATGGGGTAGAAGGAGGAATGGGGTAGAAGGAGGAATGGGGTAGGAGGAGGAATGGGGTAGGAGGAGGAATGGGGTAGAAGGAGGAATGGGGTAGGAGGAGGAATGGGGTAGGAGGAGGAATGGGGTAGGAGGAGGAATGGGGTAGGAGGAGGAATGGGGTAGGAGGAGGAATGGGGTAGGAGGAGGAGGAATGGGGTAGGAGGAGGAGGAATGGGGTAGAAGGAGGAGGAATGGAGTAGAAGGAGGAGGAATGGAGTAGAAGGAGGAGGAATGGAGTAGAAGGAGGAATGGGGTAGGAGGAGGAATTTGGTAGGAGGAGGAATGGGGTAGGAGGAGGAGGAGGAATGGGGTAGGAGGAGGAGGAATGGGGTAGAAGGAGGAGGAATGGAGTAGAAGGAGGAGGAATGGGGTAGGAGGAGGAGGAATGGAGTAGAAGGAGGAGGCATGGGGTAGGAGGAGGAGGAATGGAGTAGAAGGAGGAGGAATGGGGTAGGAGGAGGAATGGGGTAGGAGGAGGAATGGGGTAGGAGGAGGAATGGGGTAGGAAGAGGAATGGGGTAGGAGGAGGAATGGGGTAGGAGGATGAGGAATGGGGTAGGAGGAGGAATGGGGTAGGAGGATGAGGAATGGGGTAGGAGAATGAGGAATGGGGTAGAAGGAGGAATGGGGTAGGAGGAGGAATGGGGTAGGAGGAGGAATGGGGTAGAAGGAGGAATGGGGTAGAAGGAGGAATGGGGTAGGAGGAATGGGGTAGGAGGAGGAATGGGGTAGGAGGAGGAATGGGGTAGGAGGAGGAATGGGGTAGGAGGAGGAATGGGGTAGGAGGAGGAGGAATGGGGTAGAAGGAGGAGGAATGGAGTAGAAGGAGGAGGAATGGAGTAGAAGGAGGAGGAATGGAGTAGAAGGAGGAGGAATGGAGTAGAAGGAGGAGGAATGGGGTAGGAGGAGGAATGGGGTAGGAGGAGGAATGGGGTAGGAGTAGGAATGGGGTAGGAGGAGGAATGGGGTAGGAGGAGGAATGGGGTAGGAGGAGGAATGGGGTAGGAGGAGGAATGGGGTAGGAGGAGGAATGGGGTAGGAGGAGGAGGAATGGGGTAGGAGGAGGAATGGGGTAGGAGGAGGAATGGGGGTAGGAGGAGGAATGGGGTAGGAGGAGGAATGGGGTAGAAGGAGGAGGAATGGGGTAGAAGGAGGAGGAATGGGGTAGGAGGAGGAATGGGGTAGGAGGAGGAATGGGGTAGGAGAAGGAATGGGGTAGGAGGTGGAATTTGGTAGGAGGAGGAATGGGGTAGAAGGAGGAGGAGGAATGGGGTAGGAGGAGGAGGAATGGGGTAGAAGGAGGAGGAATGGGGTAGAAGGAGGAGGAATGGAGTGGAAGGAGGAGGAATGGGGTAGGAGGAGGAGGAATGGAGTAGGAGGAGGCATGGGGTAGGAGGAGGAATGGAGTAGAAGGAGGAGGAATGGGGTAGGAGGAGGAATGGGGTAGGAGGAGGAATGGGGTAGGAGGATGAGGAATGGGGTAGAAGGAGGAATGGGGTAGGAGGAGGAATGGGGTAGGAGGAGGAATGGGGTAGGAGGAGGAATGGGGTAGGAGGAGGAATGGGGTAGGAGGAGGAATGGGGTAGGAGGAGGAATGGGGTAGGAGGAGGAATGGGGTAGGAGGAGGAATGGGGTAGGAGGAGGAGGAGGAATGGGGTAGAAGGAGGAGGAATGGAGTAGAAGGAGGAGGAATGGAGTAGAAGGAGGAGGAATGGACTAGAAGGAGGAGGAATGGAGTAGAAGGAGGAGGAATGGAGTAGAAGGAGGAGGAATGGGGTAGGAGGAGGAATGGGGTAGGAGGAGGAATGGGGTAGAAGGAGGAGGAATGGGGTAGAAGGAGGAGGAATGGGGTAGGAGGAGGAATGGGGTAGGAGGAGGAATGGGGTAGGAGGAGGAATGGGGTAGGAGGAGGAATTTGGTAGGAGGAGGAATGGGGTAGGAGGAGGAGGAGGAATGGGGTAGGAGGAGGAGGAATGGAATAGAAGGAGGAGGCATGGGGTAGGAGGAGGAGGAATGGAGTAGAAGGAGGAGGAATGGGGTAGGAGGAGGAATGGGGTAGGAGGAGGAATGGGGTAGGTGGATGAGGAATGGGGTAGGAGGAGGAATGGGGTAGAAGGAGGAATGGGGTAGAAGGAGGAATGGGGTAGGAGGAGGAATGGGGTAGGAGGAGGAATGGGGTAGGAGGAGGAATGGGGTAGGAGGAGGAATGGGGTAGGAGGAGGAATGGGGTAGGAGGAGGAATGGGGTAGGAGGAGGAATGGGGTAGGAGGAGGAATGGGGTAGGAGGAGGAATGGGGTAGGAGGAGGAATGGGGTAGGAGGAGGAATGGGGTAGGAGGAGGAATGGGGTAGGAGGAGGAGGAATGGGGTAGGAGGAGGAATGGGGTAGGAGGAGGAATGGGGTAGGAGGAGGAATGGGGTAGGAGGAGGAATGGGGTAGGAGGAGGAATGGGGTAGAAGGAGGAGGAATGGGGTAGAAGGAGGAGGAATGGGGTAGGAGGAGGAATGGGGTAGGAGGAGGAATGGGGTAGGAGGAGGAATTTGGTAGGAGGAGGAATGGGGTAGGAGGAGGAGGAGGAATGGGGTAGGAGGAGGAGGAATGGGGTAGAAGGAGGAGGAATGGAGTAGAAGGAGGAGGAATGGGGTAGGAGGAGGAGGAATGGAGTAGAAGGAGGAGGCATGGGGTAGGAGGAGGAGGAATGGAGTAGAAGGAGGAGGAATGGGGTAGGAGGAGGAATGGGGTAGGAGGAGGAATGGGGTAGGAGGATGAGGAATGGGGTAGGAGGAGGAGGAATGGGGTAGAAGCAGGAGGAATGGAGTAGAAGGAGGAGGAATGGAGTAGAAGGAGGAGGAATGGAGTAGAAGGAGGAGGAATGGAATAGAAGGAGGAGGAATGGGGTAGGAGGAGGAATGGGGTAGGAGGAGGAGGAATGGGGTAGAAGGAGGAGGAGGAATGGGGTAGAAGGAGGAATGGGGTAGGAGGAGGAATGGAGTAGAAGGAGAAGGCATGGGGTAGGAGGAGGAGGAGGAATGGGGTAGAAGGAGGAGGAATGGAGTAGAAGGAGGAGGAATGGAGTAGAAGGAGGAGGAATGGGGTAGAAGGAGGAGGAGGAATGGGGTAGGAGGAGGAATGGAGTAGAAGGAGGAGGCATGGGGTAGGAGGAGGAGGAGGAATGGGGTAGAAGGAGGAGGAATGGAGTAGAAGGAGGAGGAATGGAGTAGAAGGAGGAGGAATGGGGTAGGAGGAGGAGGAATGGGGTAGAAGGAGGAGGAATGGGGTAGGAGGAGGAATGGGGTAGGAGGAGGAATGGGGTAGGAGGAATGGAGTAGAAGGAGGAGGCATGGGGTAGGAGGAGGAGGAGGAATCGGGTAGAAGGAGGAGGAATGGAGTAGAAGGAGGAGGAATGGAGTAGAAGGAGGAGGAATGGGGTAGAAGGAGGAATGGGGTAGGAGGAGGAGGAATGGAGTAGAAAGAGGAGGAATGGGGTATGAGGAGGAATGGGGTAGGAGGAGGAATGGGGTAGGAGGAGGAATTTGGTAGGAGGAGGAATGGGGTAGGAGGAGGAGGAATGGGGTAGGAGGAGGAGGAATGGGGTAGAAGGAGGAATGGGGTAGAAGGAGGAATGGGGTAGGAGGAGGAATGGGGTAGGAGGAGGAATGGGGTAGGAGGAGGAATGGAGTAGAAGGAGGAGGAATGGAGTAGAAGGAGGAGGAATGGGGGTAGGAGGAGGAGGAATGGGGTAGAAGGAGGAGGAATGGAGTAGAAGGAGGAGGAATGGGGTAGGAGGAGGAGGAATGGAGTAGAAGGAGGAGGAATGGGTAGGAGGAGGAATGGGGTAGGAGAGGAATGGGGTAGGAGGAGGAATGGGGGTAGGAGGAGGAATGGGGTAGGAGGAGGAATGGGGTAGGAGGAGGAGGAATGGGGTAGGAGGAGGAATGGGGTAGGAGGAGGAATGGGGTAGGAGGAGGAATGGGGTAGAAGGAGGAGGAATGGGGTAGAAGGAGGAGGAATGGGGTAGGAGGAGGAATGGGGTAGGAGGAGGAATGGGGTAGGAGGAGGAATGGGGTAGGAGGAGGAATGGGGTAGGAGGTGGAATTTGGTAGGAGGAGGAATGGGGTAGGAGGAGGAGGAGGAATGGGGGTAGGAGGAGGAGGAATGGGGTAGAAGGAGGAGGAATGGGGTAGAAGGAGGAGGAATGGAGTAGAAGGAGGAGGAATGGGGTAGGAGGAGGAGGAATGGAGTAGAAGGAGGAGGCATGGGGTAGGAGGAGGAGGAATGGAGTAGAAGGAGGAGGAATGGGGTAGGAGGAGGAGGAATGGGAGGTAGGAGGAGGAATGGGGTAGGAGGATGAGGAATGGGGGTAGGAAGGAGGAATGGGGTAGGAGGAGGAATGGGGTAGGAGGAGGAATGGGGTAGGAGGAGGAATGGGGTAGGAGGAGGAATGGGTAGGAGGAGGAATGGGGTAGGAGGAGGAATGGGGTAGGAGGAGGAATATGGGTAGGAGGAGGAATGGGGTAGAAGGAGGAGGAATGGAGTAGAAGGAGGAGGAATGGAGTAGAAGGAGGAGGAATGGGTAGAAGGAGGAGGAATGGAGTAGAAGGAGGAGGAATGGAGTGAAGGAGGAGGAATGGAGGTAGGAGGAGGAATGGGGTAGGAGGAGGAATGGGGTGAGGAGGAGGAATGGGGGTAGAAGGAGGAGGAATGGGTAGGAGGAGGAGGAATGGGGTAGGAGGAGGAATGGGGTGGTAGGAGGATGGAGGAAGGTGGTGGTAGGAGGGGAGGTGGAGGTGGAGGTATGGGGTAGGAGGTGGTGGTATGGGGGGTTGTTGGTGGAGGATGGGTGGTGTAGGTGGTGGTTGGAGGAGGAGGAGGATGGTGGTTGGGTGAGTGTTGGTGGTGGATGGGGGTGGTGGTGGAGGTGGGTATGGGTGTTGGTGGTGGTATTGGGGGGTGGTGGTGGTTTGGGGGTGGTGGAGGTTGGGGGGTGGTGGTG